>OX457020.1:6003791-6666871 GCA_949752705.1 Callimorpha dominula
GAAGTGATGGAGTTAGCCCTCAGTCACACTGATCTAAACAAAGACGGATATGTCGATTACTTAGAATACAGATTTAATGACTATAAAGCCAAGAATGCAAAAAAAGAAAAAGAAATGCAAGGACTCAAATAGACTTAGAGTCAATAAACAAACTTTTTTGCTTTTTTTTACTATAGTCGTGAAAGGGAATTCAAGAAACATCATCAAGCCATGCCATAAAAAAGACTATATATTTATCTTCAAATGTCACTGACACCATTTTATATTTAACGTGTTGTTTTAAGTTAAAGGCGTTCAATGAAATAAATAGACAGAATAATTGTTTAGCTGAAAGCAATAAGGAAGAGGTCAAGAACTGACTAGGTTGGCGCAAGTATGGGCAAAGGTCCAAGGGTATGATATAAACTTCGCACGTATAGAGGGAGTGAAGTGTGCTGATTATAATTTTTATTTCGACTAGAATTATTTATGAAACAAAGAATGGTCAATTTTTTTTACAGATTTTATTAATTGCTGCTATCGTGGTCTTCTTCTCTGTTAATTGTGCATCGTTACAAAGCGGCAGTCTCTTGGTACCTTCTGCTCTTTCTAGCTGCGGTAGCGCCATTTATGTAAAAAAAGTCTTTTGACGCACACTTTTTCATCCACAGAGACGGACCTCCTTACATTTCCCTTTATAGTTACCATATGAAAAAAGATTTTTTATCTGCCATTTTGTCTAACATTTTATATTTGATGTACTTTAGAATATTTCTTATTATAGTTTTTATATTTTTATAAATAAATCATATTATCTTAATACAGAATATAGTTATTTTCTTGCCCCGTTTGTCTGAATGTAGATCGTGGAAAAGTAGAATAGAATGATAGGAAGTAGTGTTTCGCTTATACTTATGTTCTACTTCTTACTGGATGGACCCTTTTATTATTAACCTCCTTTATTACATGGACTGAAGGCAATCCCGTATTAGGCCATACCGGGGCCCTTGGGCACATACAATTTGGGGCCCTGTTGCAAAGCGTTACAAATACAGATTTTGCTGTACAGAAATGATTTCTGTAGCAAAGAAACTTTTCTTTCCGGGTCAAATCTTCTATTTTATTCACATAATTGATAGGTATGCAAATTGTTCATGTAACATTATGGTTAGTAAATCATTTATTATTCTCTTTAGTGAGAAGCGGTCTCCATTACGATTGATAAAATAAGCTAAGTAATATACTTGTAGCAACTCAAACACATAAAGGGATCCACTGATTTCTTAGTTGTGTTTCTAGATACAGCCTTAAGTGGGGTTTTCTGGGCGCCAAGTGAGAATTGGGGCCCTGGCCACGTGCCCCATGTGCCCTTATGGTAAAAACGGTACTGACAGAAATCAATTTGTGTAAACTGAGCGGTGTGAAAACTGTCTTTTTTCGTCGAAATTGAGAGGTTCACTTCTTTATTTGAACCTTTTAGCAGTGAATATTAAAAGTTAAAGTGCTCTCTTTTCTGGAATTGTACCCTATTTATGCGAAGATGACATCCAAAATTGGTTCTCTAGCATATCACAATGTCATCAAATGTAATTTAAAATAATAAAAAAAAAAACAATTGTGATCACTTTGTTAGCTTGTTTTATTTCGTTGGAGCGCCCTCCAGTAAAAAATCTTGTACATTACATAGGGCTGTTCACCATCATGTTCCACCTAGAAGTAGGTGGAACTTCATGGGTACTTCATGTTTAAACAGAATAGTTTTACTATAAATGTAATAGTATTTTTTTTTCTTATAAAGACGTACCTAATCTATGGCGGCTGAGTTTGTTGCCTCTTGATTGGTTTCGACGTAGTGGCCTGAGTCCACTACGTCGAAACGAATCTGGCACAAACCGAAGGCAATGATGTCTTCGGGGTTACAAGAAAAATAATTATAAATTACTCAGCAGCTGCCGACGGGTTTGCGTCGTCTGGAATAATTTTCTTCTCAGCAAAAGTTATAGGCCGTCGACCGGTCAAGTCGGAATTTTGGCGGTCAAGTCGGGAAAAACGGTGGTTTTTCGGAGATGCGAGGATGAAAACCTTGGTCGAAGGTCATGTAAATGGCATGGTTTGGAGAGCAACTAGTGATGATGAGCGCGAGGTTTGCTCTGTATCAAATAGATCACCAAAAATAAAAACGCATATGGTGGCAATAGGTCTGGTGTCGTAAGGGCCAAAAAAAATTTGGTTTGCCTCCAACATCTTCGCCGCTTTATCAATGTATGACGGAAGAGACTATAAGGTTGGGGTAGCAGGTTTGACAGCGTGCAAAATTTGCCCGTTGCAAAACCTGCTACCTTGTTTTGGTAGCATGGGCATCATTTAAAGATACCGTCCATTCTTCGAAAACGAAAAAATGCTTTATCATTTTGGTTAAAAAGATACAGAAAATATCAAATATTTGAAGGGTTCTCTACTTCCGAATCAAAACCGGAATCCTTATAGGATCACTCGTGCATCTGTCTATCTGTATTTTACAGCCAATTTGCTCAGAAACGACTGCACCGATTAAGTTGAAATTTGGTACACATATCAATTTCTGTGACCGAATTTTAAGAGTTTTAAAATTATTTAAGAAAATATATCATCTGCGAAACTACTGAGCCTAAAAAAAAAAGGCAGTCATGGGACTGTCGACAGAAGTGAAAACTTAAACGAAACGACCTATATATGTATTATTATTTATTATGCATATGAGACTCTCTCCCTCTCTCCCTCTCTACGATCTCTCTCACGCTGTACATGTAAATATAACAAACTCGGCTCCATCGTATGAATTTTCGATGGGGACGGACATCAGGGTCACGTGTCCTGACGCAAGTTTAACATTTTTTTCCCATCTAAAAGTACACAACGCCGCTAAAGAAGTTTTCACTTAAAAAATACAGACAATAGTTTTTACTTATAGATTACAGGAAAGCCTATAAGAAGTCAATGGTATTAAATAAAATGGTTTGGGGCTGGTTGCGTGGATTGTTCTTGCCGTCATAATATGCAAAGTTCTTGATTTAGAACATATATTTCATACATACTTGTACCACTTATAAATATACATACTTAAATGATTACACGACCTAACTCATAGCTTGTGGGGAGACGACTTCGGCGAATGCTTGCGCCTTCGTATACAAATCACTGCGTCAGCATTATGTCCATACAATGGTAAATCTCTTAATATTGTGCGTATAAACTTACATTTGCAATTGTACGGAATGTTTTTCTTATTATACATTTAAGTTTTAAGATTGGCAACACTTAAGTACATTGCTCTAGGATCATCACGAGAATTTAAAAATAGCTGCTTTTGGTGACTGGTCAGCTTATCAACTGTAGACTTATGGCAAGTACATTATCATCTTTATTTTAAGGGTTTAATTGTATATTTGAACAAAATATGAGTTCTGAGCGATCTATACTGATTTGCTGTCGATTTCTTCATACATTTGTTAATTATAACGGCGAATATGAAGAGGATCGACATTCATCTTCATTCATCAACATCCACGTGATCACCTTGACCACGATTCATTGTGATTCTCAAATAGTCGTACGATAAATGTTGTCGTTGCTTTCTGGACATTATTTGACATTCCTATCGGACTTCCCGGGAGTGCCAGTTCGAGTTAGGGGGCGTCCATAAATTACGTGAGGTGTTTTTTTTATTTTCTGTCCCTCCCTCCCCTCCTGGTGAGATGTCGTGAGATTTTATTCAACCCCCTCCCCCATCCCCCAATCTCACGTGAGATTTTTCGAAATGTGGGTTTCTTACGTAAACGCGTTGGATTATTATTGTAAAAAGAAAAACAAAATTGCTTCGTGATTTTATTTACGACTAGTTAAGACTAGTGATCAATACTGCTGAGAGTTTAATTATAAGTGTAATAAAAATTTAACAATAGAATACTTCAATCGTAGCTACTGTGATTAAAAAAAGAATATCTACTCTAATCTTGATAACTCATTTTAAATTAGTAAGAGCATGCACTGAGTTGAGTAAAACATTTACAAAAATAAACAAAGCAGGTTAGAACCTGTCCGTGTGTCGCTGCACTCAGCTCGTACGCCGTACGAGTCGCGCGTTCGGCTAACAGTGGCGCGAAAACAAAGGACGGGCTACAATGTACCGTAAATTCAGATTAAATTGAGCTATTTGGTATAAAACAAATATGGTGGTTTGACAGTCAGTCGATGTATAACGTCGAAGTATGAATGAAATTATTTTCTTTCGAACGAGTGAATGAGTGAATGATCTTAATCGTATTACGATTATGCTTAAGATTAAATCTTAAGCATGTAGAATCTGGATTAAATGGACCAAAATAGTATCATTTTTTTTTTTGTTTCAATCAGAAAAAAAATTGCGTGATATTTGCCGAGACCCCCCCTCTCTCCAACGTAAGATTAGATGAGATTTGACTCGACCCCCTCCCCCCCTTGAACACCTCACGTAATTTATGGACGCCCCCTTACAGTAATGCGACCCTGACTTGCTTGAGTGCTGCTTACCCTCTCCAATCCATCTTTATAACTGATATCCCTTTCTTTCCCTACTTACCTACCTTCCCTTTCAATTTACTCCCAATTTTCCCATCTCTTTTTTTTTTTTTTAACCTCACTATGTGTACTCTTTAACCTCACTCAATCTTTGATTCCCAAAGTGCCCGGTTAACGGCAATAGGCTTTCCCAGTATTACATGAGTGGGACCAATGGGGCCAAAATGTGAGTGTTTGATACGCTTCTGATTAATACTTATAGTTTCACTAAGATTAGTTTAAATTTTTAGCAATGTTAAGTGGTATTAATTTGTTTTTCTTTGTTACATTTGTAGCGGACAACGGAGAAAACATAACTGAGAAATACATTTATAAGGACGAAGATCTTGTTGCTTTGGTAGAAAGTGCCTTGAACGTAACTGACACCAATAATGATGGATATATCGAATATTCTGAGTTTAAAAAAAAGCAAGGCCTCTAAATAGGTTTTCATAAATATTGGCTTTAAAAAGTTAAGAGGTAATAGACGCAAAAAATGAAAATTATACGTCATATAATTTATAAAAGATAGTTTATAGTGAAAAATAATAAAAACCTCCACATCAAAACATGACAATATATCAAGTTTCCAACGTTGCATATTATGTGAAAGCTGTCATAGCGCCATAGTTGCCTCAGAGAAGGATGAATAGAGTTAAAAAAAACTATACATAAAGTCTCAACGAGCTAGTAGCGGACCTGTCAAACGGTTCGCGCCAAATAATAAAAAAAACTATTCTTTTTTAATTAGCGATAGTTTTACCATTCTTCAGATTTTCTCACAAAAAATTAAGAAACGATTGCTGATGTGATCAGCTAAGACCTCATGACCTCTTGACCACTAAAAAGATTTACGCTTACATATTCAATACACTTGTATCAAAAGTGTGGTTTTTTTGTTTTTGTAGAATTTGTTGATGTAATATAAGCACTTCGGATGGTGTCATTTTCATTTATTGCGTATATAAGTAATATCATAAAATAAAAAATCTGGAGATGTCTGCTGTTTCTTGTCTCTAATAGCAAACAGAATAAAATGAATTAAGCAAGTACTTACCTACTCTAACCGCCATCTAGTGAATGCCATTAAAATAATTATATCTACTTTAACAACCATTTTTTATATTTATTTTTAAATAAACTGGAAGTTAAATTTAAAAACCTTGTTTTTATTTTTACTTTTCCTTTGCGACACCTCTTTATAATATTTAGTTCGTCAATAAATATTGCAACGGTCAGTCTAAATTGACCCGCGGGCCATCTATTGACGAGTAGAGGAAGTCATGGATTACCTAAATACAGACGCACGCCATCTTTTAATACTTAACGGCACTAATGGTCTATCAACAAGTATGTTTTACAAATTCGTAGATTGTACGAGTTGTTTCAGGAAAATTCACGAAGTTTCTGTAAGATGTTTTTATGACTATATAAAGACGTTACAATTCGAGATGGAAATTCAGTTCTGATTGAGCGATACTGCGGTTAACAAGTGCAAAGTATAGCGAATAATAATAGTATAGTGATTATAATTGCTAATTATTGAAAGAAATTGTGTCTAAAGCTTTATAACTTGGTGTATTTCCCGTTACTAATCTAATCCCGAACCCTGGCTCGTAATAATATATATAATTATCAAGAGAGATAATAATTGTTTAATGCCGCGTTCCAATAAACAAAAAACGTTTTTTGTTTATTGGAACCAGAAACTTAGTATACTAACGGTTTATAATTGGAACGCGGCATAGATCAGTCAGGTGAGTTTTTTTTGTCACTTACTTATAATGAAACATAATAGTTTACATATTGAAACAAATGTATATACATACATATAATTTGTACCTACTAAAGTTTGCTTTTGTCTGTCTGCAGTTGAACAAATGGCCAGAAATGAGCAAGGGTTCCTGGAAATTACCTTGTTGTGGCGAAGGTTGTAGCACAAACTTCACGAGGCTGATCCCCCGCACTTGTTTTTCCCTACACAGTACACGAAACGTTAGGTGAATATTGATAATGGACACAAGTATAAATTTATAAGATTAGGAAAGAGCTAATATTGTCGCATTGATCTTTGAAGAGTTTATAGATTTTCTTGAATTATACTCGTAGCTAAGAACATTTTCGATCAAGTCTCAAAATCGGTCCATCCGTTTAGGACCCTATGCTACAGACATACAACACACCTTTTTTTGTGGGGGAATAAAAAGTAAGTCATGACGTGACACTCGGTTCGAGTTCATTACGTGACCCGTGGGGGTTTCCACACGACAACTCCTCCCCTTGTTTTAGTGTACGTCCATGATTATTCACGGGGTTATCAATAGACCAACGCGTAATGGAATACCGTATGGTTTTAGTTCCGACATAAAACCTCAACGTAAGCCCCGGTGGAGCCATATATATGACGCCGCGTTTATAAGCTGGTTGAATCTGAATATGGTGTCCAATATGTTGTTTATGGTTTAATTACTGGCCTGTTGGTCGGAGTGTTGGTTGGAGGTTAGACTGGTTAGTGACCCTAACTATTGAGCCAGAGGTCGTGGGTTCGATTCCCATCCAGGACAAATAATTATGTGATGAGCATGATCATTTGTTCTGTATCCGGGTATAATATATCTATAATATGTATGTATTTAGTAATATATAAGTATGTTTATCAGCAGTCTGGTTACCATAGTACAGGATCTACCTAGTTTGGGACCAGACGGCCGTGTGTGAGGTGTGTGTTAAGTTATTATTAATTAGCCTTGCAAACTTTTTATATTATGATTGTATGGTAATGGGCGTTATATTTTGTTTTTTGAGTTTACTCCTTAAGAATCGATTTGCATATAAGGCGCCCGGTATGAAAAAAATATGAAGAGTAAAATTTAGTGATCGGAGGGCAGCGTACAGCTTTATTGTGCTTTTTATGCTTTATTGGAGTTTACTCCTTATTCTCGACGCATGTAAGTAGATATTATGTGTATACCTTTATGTTATATATGTGTAAATATATACAGAATATATAGAAGGAGTTAGGGAGGGAGTTAGGGAGAGAGAGAGAGAGGGAGTTAGGGAGGGAGAGAGGTGGGAGTTAGGGAGGGAGAGAGAGAGGGAGTTAGGGAGGGAGAGAGGTGGGAGTTAGGGAGGGAGAGAGAGAGGGAGTTAGGGAGGGAGAGAGAGGGATTTAGGGAGGGAGAGAGAGAGGGAGTTAGGGAGGGAGAGAGAGAGAGGGAGTTAGGGAGGGAGAGATAGAGGGAGTTAGGGAGAGAGAGAGAAAGAGAGAGTAAACTCCAGTCGTGCGTCGGAGCTGACACACACATTTTTTTTTAACACCGGATGGAGTTGAAAAGAATATCATTTGATAGTCAGGTTCTGATTGTTGTAGAGCCGGCAATAGGCTGATTATATCTCATTATAATGGCAACATTGACGAAGATGGTGGCTTCTCTGTCATCTGTTTCACGATTAAAAAAAGTTTATGAGTTTCATAGAGATTGCATCACATTACCTACTTACTGGTGGAATATAATTTTTAATAACTGGGAGATTACAGACTGGGCATCTAGACCATTTAGCTCAGCTAGAACAGTTTAAAAGAGAATTTAAGTAATGTGTGACAATATTTAGTAGTTAATGTGCGGCAATATTAGTAATGTGTGACTATATTAGCAGTTAATTTGTGACAATATTAGTAATGTGTGACTATATTAGCAGTTAATGTGCTACAATATTAGTAATATGTGACAATATTAGTAGTTAATGTGCGGCAATATTAGTAATGTGTGACTATATTAACAGTTATGTTACATTGTTCTCATATTTCATTTACGCTTATAAGCCATGTAACCAGAAATTTGTAAAAAACATTTTGAAAAAGAGTGTCCTTGGAGTTTCTTGCCTGTTCTTCTCCATAGGATCTACGTATTGGAACAGGCAACTAGCTTCACGACTGACTTAGTCTGACTGACTTCTACTCCTGACAATTCAAAAATACCTATTATTGGTTTAATTTAAATAAATGATTTTGATTTTGATTGATTTTGTTAATGTGCGGCAATATTAGTAATGTGTGACAATATTAGCAGTTAATGTGTGGCAATATTAGTAATGTGTGACAATATTGGTAGCTAATGTGTGACACTATTAGTAGCTAATGTGTGACAATATTAGTAATGTGCAATGCAAGTTACTAGTAGTCTTCAAAAAAACCTCAGTAAATTGTCTTTTCGTTTTTGCGTTTTTATTATTTTAGACATAAAACTTGTCGTTTTTTATTAAAGTTGGGGTGCTATGTGTCTTTTGTTCATTTTATGTCATCTGTGATTGAAAGTGTCTTAGAAGCTTTTATTTAACTTGCAATGTGTGTATGTGTGGTCGGCACGAATCTTGGAACCTAAATTAAAACAACTTCCCGATGTCCGATTGGGCTCAAATCTTGTGTAAATATGTATCCTTGGTAAATACCGCACGTACATCAGATACTGTCTATCACGTGAAGGAGAGGTTGGTCTCACCAAATCTCACGAAGGGGAAGGAGTTCCAAATAAAACGAAAACTTGCTCACGTAATTAATGGAGTCTTCCTACAGAGCTGCCTATAGCTGCCCCCCTGGCTATAGCAAGCCTACGTAGTACTAAGGTAATTTTAGGAAAAAAAATATTTGCCCTACCCCCCCCCCCCTACCCTTGACCGACAGAAACAAATCCCCCATGAGATGACACCCATGCAGAGGTGTATTAAACTTCCATATTTTGCCAATTATGCTTTGGTTTCACTCACGTAATAAGAAGCAAGCCTATTGACGTGAACCGGGCACTTTAGGATTAAAGATGGGAACGTAATGGAAGGTAAGGGATATTAATTATTTAGATGGTGTCGGGTGGGGACGGAATAGCTCGAGCAGGTCATGGTTGCATAGGTATGCTAAAGTGCCCGGTTCACGGCAATAGGCTTGCTTCACGGTAATAACTCGAAATGACGGTTATCAGGAAGTCCAAGCTCTCTAGCAATATAAAATAGTTTCTATTTTATTAATATACTATTTTTAAATGTAATTTTTTTTAAGGAGGCTTCGACAACGACCACACAAGCAATCACGTTTATAAAGATGAGGATCTAGCGACTGTGGTGGAAGGCGCTTTGAAACAAATCGACGCCAATGATGACGGATACATCGAATACCATGAGTTTAAAAATGTTAACGAAATAAAATAAAATAGCCAATACGCTTTTGTATTATATTAAAAATAATAGGTCGCCTTAAAGTTACACTAAATTGTATTTTTTTTTTATTAACATTTTTGGAGAATACTTTTTTTAGATTTAGCGCGTTCTAGATTCAAAGTAAGCAAAGTTACAGAATACATTATAGTACAGGTACAGATGTCTCACTCCGCAAAATAATTTAAATAAATAGCGACTCTGGTTCCGACGCAATAAAGTCGCAATTCAGGTTGCACAGCGTTAATTACCTACAGTTATATTCACCTAGAAGTTGCCTCTCCTTCTATTCCTTTTTTTTAATAATTAATCCGAATATTTAATTACCAGTAAGTTGACCTAGGCTACGTACTAATTAACTCGATAGTCTAGATACTCGTAAGTGAGTATCGAACGAACGTGATCGCCGGCCGGCGCGCGACATCCCACTGAAGTTTGGCACGAATGGTCGACCCACCGTGTACTTGTAGCTTTATACCTACACTGCGGAGTGGACCTGGCCTGGCATAGCTACATAGATGTTTACATTTAAACACATGAGTAGGCCCTTTCCTCCTCACGACTACGTATTTGTTTATACTGCCCCCACCCCACCCAACTTTACGTTATATGAGCAGGGTCAGTATACCTGCATCAAGTTCCCCAAACCAAGGTCCCGAGACGCAGGGACCTTTATACGGCAGGTCTTACCTCCAACGCCATGGCGCCGGTACTAATTAAGGCTAGTTACCCGTATGCCTATCGGTCACAGAAGTTCGCCACTCGTGAAACCACACTCGCAGCCAGCATATTCCCTATTGTCCAAATAGGTACCGGAGCTGTAAGGCACGCTCACTTCCCGCATATTTGCATATGCTCGCGGTAACACCGCTAGGTTCGTCAGAGAAGCCGACTGCCAGTATCCAGCTGGTACCGGAGCTGTCAGCACGCTCACATCCCGATCTACAATCAAGTGTAGGTCTACCCTGGCCTACGGTCGGGTGTCCGGATCAGTGTCTAGTCACCTTTCTACTTGCTAAGCAGGCAAGTACCCGAGCTGCATCGGTCCGACGGGACCTCTGCTAAAGGACGCTCCAAGCCTCGCAGCGGAAAACCAAAGAGCCCTTCGCCTTAGACCGGTTAATTCCGCTGCTCGCTGCGCGCGAGAACCGACGCTACACCGACAATAGTGGAGCAGACGAACGTGCCCGTTCTCTGCAGCTAACCACAATACCCCCACGAGTCCAACTCCAAAACCGGTATCTGACAGCTTTCGCCATCAGAGGGCTCAGGATCCGGTTCCCGTGGTACCCTGATCTAACAGCCGGACCCGTAGTTCCGGCTGCGAACCTATCTACTCCGGGTGACTAGTAGATAGGGATGACTAATAGCAATGTGAGTAATTGAAATAGATGTACTCACGTATACAAGTTTTTACACTGAACATGAATTGAATTTGGGGTCTCTGCATAGAGGACGCTGCATAGGCCGTTGTACTATTTGTGATTTTACGTTCAAAGTCCAACATGGTTTTGTAGTTTTTGAATGTTTAATATAGGTACGTAATCAGGGTTATAAAATTTAAGGAAATGAAAAGTTATAAGCTTGCAAATATTTGTATTTAACACAAAATTTAATGCAAATTTGAGTGTGTTAGAGTAATGCCACACGGGCGTTGTCAGTTCGTTGCGTGTCATCGCAACGCTCTAAGTGCCACATGAGCAAAGTCAAAAGTCCGTTTGACTTTTAGTAAATAGATGCTGTTACCGCCGTCACTGGTTACATGCGCAAAACTCCCTTTAGGTGGTTCTTGATTTAGCCCCATTAGAACTGTATATACAACAGGAGGCAGCTGTAGCAGCCATCAGACTCAAACACCTGTGTCTGTGATACAACCGAGAGGGTCCCCATATCAACACATATACGACAATCCCGAAATATATCTGACTCGGTATTTTTCCAGGACAAGGACAACGTATAACATTCCATTAGTCCCGCTACTCGTTTAAAGATGGCGCCAGGCGTTCCAATTTAGTATCGAAACAACTCTAGCATTTCCGTCAGTCACAAACAGATAGCGCCACGCCACCGAACGCAGGCGACCGCAACAACACTAATAGACATGTCCAGCATCTACGCTATCAACGAGTAATCAGTATTAATAATGCACAGACTAATAGTTTGCATATATAAATTCACGCCTGTATAACTAAAGGCGTAAGCTCAGGTGCATTAAACACCCACATTTCGTCAACTACAATTTGGTGCCAAAGAAAATGTTGTAAACATTTATAAAGTACTATAGTCAGTTCAGCTCTATGGTACTGCCTCAGATAAACACATAAAAAATAACAACGGATAACATTGCAGAAACATACTTCATAGAGTGTAAAATTTAGCTAATATGGCATCAGTTGTTAGTTTGAAGTAAATAATATCTTCTGACCATCATTATGTATATGTGGCGACATCCACAAAGTGAATAAAAACATACTGCAACTCCTTCTAGCGAAGAGTAGGCGAACTACGACGGAAACCACAGATTTTGCTCTGCATCATAAACTTAGTATGTTAGTATATTAAGTTTATGGTTTCTATGTATAATGCCTAATTGTATTTAGAACAAAAGAAAAATAGATTTATATTTATATAACTATAACTATATAACTACATAGAAGCCCTTGAAGAAAAAGTAACCTTTTTGTATTAAGAGAACAGAATTGAGTATGAAATTCAATAATTAAAACAACTTTTAATTAAAAACTTTTATTAAAAAAAATATCTATTCTAAATAAATTTGGTATAATTATTTAGTCACATGACTTGTTTGTCATTTAAAAAGTCCGACAACCTGGTCTAACTACAGAACTTTGATGTCCCCTAGTACTTGGGTTGTGGAGGTCTGATGGCAGTCGCTTCACGTAAAATATCTAAGTTCGGCCGTATCGTAGTTAGACTGAAAGCCGACTCCAACGTAGTTGGGAAAAGGCGCGGAGGATGATGATCACTTGTTTGTACAAAATCAGAGTTTTTGTTCTATATCAGTTAATAATGATAACACATAATTATGTATCCCGTCAGCTTTTAAGCTATTCCCCGCCACCTACACATAAATCACCTTGTTTACATTTGAAATGATTCAGATGCGGCTCTTCTCTTGAAGCGGTAATTTTTATTCGTAATACCACAGAATACACAATAGCACAGGAAAACATAGGTTCAAAAATAGATTCTATCTAAACATTTCTTTGAAGAGTTTGTGTCTCTCATTATTGAAATAGAAATACAGTTAGAGTAAAAGAGAAGCATGATATCCTCATCACGTAAATAGTGTCTGATGTACTTAATATATAAAATGTTCCAAGAGAGATTGGGACGAAGTACCTAATTAGTTTTTGACGTGATAACGTCTTATAAATCGACGCATTGTCACGTTCCGTCTGAGCCGAGCGTGCAAGCGAGAGCGCGGAACAAGCCATAAACTAAAATAGCCATAGAGAGGCACGATCAGCCTAAGCGTTCGGCTTGTGACGCATCTATCTCTGTCCCACTGTTTTCTTATGACGTGATCACGTAAAATTATCGTCCATAAACCGACTTTACAAACAACCAATTTTTTTTTTTAATCTTTTGTCTCACTCAGCTTGTTTGGTAACTGAGTCAACACTTCACTACCCTTACTTTATTATGAGAAATTTGTACAGTATGTTTTTGTATAGTTTTATATACAAAAAGAAATAAAAAATCGTTTAGCGTAGTGCTTTAAGCCTCGGATACATCAGGGGGCAAAATGTTCCCCAACACGACGCTAAACGCTCAATCTAAAGTCTACTAAAGTAACTACTATCGCCATCTAGTATACTTTTAAGAAAACAATCAGCAATTAAAATTATATCGTTATGTTACTTATGATCTTCTTAGTCATATCAATGCTGTGATATTAAAAGAAGAACGAGAGCTGGTCGATTTGTCATTTTATTTGTTTTTCTGTACCGTATTCAATTTATATTCGTAATAACACTTAGTACTAGCTACTACTCGCTAGATAACAGCACAAAACTAAACTGATTTTAGGATGATTTATTCATTTTCCGACTCAGCTACCATTCTAATGTATTTAGTTGCATAGAGTCTCGGAAACTAATGCTGTTTTCGCTGTAAAACTGTGAGAACCAACTTCTGAATGCACGTATTGTTTTGTCGGTACGAACGTAAGCAGGGGCTGAGACGAATTGTTTGTTGTTCCAAATCGCTATATCCCGTTCAAACTGAAAAAAAAAAGTGTTATTCACTAAGCTGTCAGGGAGCCAATCGTCCTATGCCTAAGATAGACAGAGAAACTGATAAAAATGGTGATTAAATTGATCCGAACTACTTACTACGGCCACAGATAATATAATACTATACTAGTACTACGGCACTTTTTTTTGGTTTTTTTTTAAGAACCTACGAGGGCTAAGCGCTTAATATGGTCTTTTTTTAATGTTTAAGAAACCCCAATGAAATTTGGCGAGAAGCAAGGGAACGAACAAGCACAAGTAAAGGAAAAAAATTGAAATACGTTCATTTCTTGTTTTATCACATAATACAAACATGTTTTGCGAGCACAAACTTATATTTTGCGGTTGGAAAACTGACTGTGACGTATATTTTATTTGTCGTTTAATATACACTGTGTAAAATGTTCAAGAAGCAAACCAATGCTGTGCTTCTCATTATTATTATTATTTTTTAATTTATTTATATGTTCATTGTGAGACAACATACCATGGCACCTTCCAATTTCACAAACACAGCCGCAAAGGGCGCGTTGTAAGCCGGCGAGAAAATTCTATGAACAACCTTTTGCAAATTTGCACTCAGCGGAGTCACTGATTGTGAGATCAGTATTGGACCCAAAGGACATTCTATCAGAAGACGCACGTGGCTTGGACCAATCTGTCAATAAAAGAAAAAGTATAAATTAAGTAATAATTAAGAGAATAGAATGTTCTGGACAGTTAAAAAATATTTTACACGCTCAGATGACACGTATTGTCATGATGACATATGTTGTCATGATGACATATAGACGTAGTAATTACTTATTAATCTGTGATATAGATATGTGTGTATTACCCCGCACTTCACGCTCGCCGAGTGCAGGCGAGTGGTGGCGAGTGCACACGAGGCGAGCCGAGCGACCCTCTTCACATGCCACACGAGCGTGGGGACGGTAGCATCGCACTCGCCATCACTCGCCGAGTGGCTCTTTTCTCATTATGTGCAGTCCTACGGCTGACAGTTTTTTATTTTCAGGATTAATCCTGTCCTGACTGATTAATCCTGTATTACATTTTTTCCTAATTAGTTCTATAGATTTTATTGTACATTTTATAATATAAGGTACAAATTCATTTTAGATGCTTTAAAGGAGTCTCCAACAATAATTGTTGTAATTTATACCCGTGTTAATGAAATAAAAGTTATTACTACACTTCATCCTACGGAAGCTCAAGAACAGAGTAGGCAACACAAAAGGAGTAAACTCCAAAAAAAAAACTATCTGGTTACAAATTATGAGTGTTTGCACCTTGCTTCATACAAAAGTACAAATGCAGTATTTGTACTTTTGTATGAAGCAAGGTGTTGCTGTTCTTATCTTAAGTATGGTATGTGGCCGCTTGCTTTTATGAGAAACAGAGGTAAAAATATCTGGAAATTCAAACACTCATAATTTGTAACCAGATACTTTTTTTTTTTGGAGTTTACTCCATAAGAGATTTTCATATAAGGCGCCCGGTATGAATAAAATATGAACAGTAAAAGTTAGAGATCGGAGGGCAGCGTAACACTTTAACGCTTTGTTGTGCTTTTTATGCTTTATTGATCCTCGACGCATGTAAGTAGATATGTGTATACCTTTATGTCATATATTATATGTATATATATATATATATATGTCATATAGGTACACCTGTATAGAAACTACCTACTACCAGTGTAAAAGAGATTCATATTCATATCTATAAATACATGCATTGAGCGGCTATCGTATCGGTGATTATTTTGAGTGTGCAATGTAACGAATCTTGTTTATCATTACCTGAGTAATTTTAGCATTAATATGCAGCAGATCATATTTAAGTATCTTGTAATCGTGTGTCAGAGTGATGTGCGCTTTGTGGTCATCACCTTTGATCCAGTTTGCCGACCATTCGTGACGACCTAAAAAAAAGATTAATTATTAAATTTGATACACATAGTTTAAAAAAAGTGGATTTAAGGAAGGAAAAGTGTGTGTGGGGAGAATGAGAAATAAAAAGTAAAATCAACACAAATAATTTACTATTAATTAATAAATTTAATTTTAGATAATAATATAAATAAAAGTCAAATTAACAATGATTAACATAAATTAAGTAACCAACGAATTTTAATACGCAAATGCACAAAAGACGCCACGTTGACATTGACGCATTTTCTGAAGGCTTCGTAGTACGCAGGCGCAAAGAAGCAAGCTCTCGCAAACTAAATCCTTTTTATGAATATGTGTTTGTCTCTTTTCAAAGATTATAAGAAACACTGCATACTTGTATTCTATCTCATTCTCTCGCAGGCTAAATCCTATTTATGAAAGTTTGTCTTGTTTGTCTCTTTTTGGTGTGAGTTTTTATCGAATTTCAAATCAGAACTTTTTTTTTATGTTATAAGGGGGCAAACGAGCAGACGGGTCACCTGATGGTAAATGAGTACCACCGCCCATCGGCACTTGCAACTCAAAAGTCACAAGTGCGTTGCCGACTTTTAAGGTGGGAGTAGGGAAAGGGGGAAAGAGGGGGAAAGGGAAGGGTTAGGGCCTCCGGTAACCTCACTCACTCGGCGAAAAGCAATGCAACATTGTTTCACTGTCGGTTTTCTGTGAGGCCGTGGTATCACTCCTTTTATACATACGTGCCGAAGCATGGCTCTCCCTCGATAAGTGAGTAAATTAGTAAAGTTAATAATACATTTGTAAACCACTGCCGCAGAGCTCCACTCTGAATAGCTGGCATCGGTAGCGCAGCTCGTTGCAGAAGCAGAACTTGGCTTATGACAACAACTCTGATGATTGCGCGAGGTTTTCGGGGTTTTTCCAAACGTATATAAACTTCTATACTTATATAATTTGTCTTAGTAAAAAAATCATGAAATTCGTGTATTAGTTTATTTAGTTGATTAGTTTTATTGCAAAAATTCTTATTGTAACGGGATGCTAGCCATGACCTTAAAGTGATATAAGTAAGTGTTCCATTTCATGTACGCCCTCTATATTCTAAGCCTGATTGTACCTTGAGTCAGATTTCAATGTATGAAAACGTTCTTTTTTATAAATTGTATTGTTGTCTTTTTGTCTTTGTATTGTATTGTTGTCTTTGTATTGTATATTTGTCTTTTTTTAACGACGAAAAAAAGAGGGTCTCAATTCCACCGTATATATATATATAACAAACTGATTAACTATCAAAATTTTATATGTACCTACGTAGAAATGAATAGAATAGAATATATATATATATATATATATATATATATATATATCTACCTACCTACGTAGAGCCATGTCCATTTCTACGTAGGTACACATAAAATTTTGATAGTTAATCAGTTTGTTATTTGGCGCAGACTCAAAATAAGTTTCTTACTAATTAACTATGTAAAATCTTGGAAATCAATTTTAACCTACTTCTGATTGTCGTACCAAAATGAAACTTTCTATGTAATATGTAGTTTGGATAACAATACTATAATATGGCATCTTGGAGCTGATCTGATGGATAGGGAACTCCTCAGTGGCTACTAGTAAACCCCTCGAGTTGGGGCTCATATGATTCGTTTTGACGAGCCCAACATATTGGGCTTAGTAACAATGGTCTGATGATGAAGCCAAGAGGTGGAGGTGAAGTGGAACTCTTTTTTACAAATTGAAAGCTGAAACCATGATGAAGTTCTACTACAGTTAGAAGTATATACTTAAATTCTTACCTATAATGTTATATAAAAATGGATATTTTTCTCCAAGACTAGACAACAGAGATGGTGAATGTACAGCATTCAGATGAGCAATATCAGCACCATTTTCTGGTATTTCCTATAACAAAAAACATAACGAAGATCTATCGATTCTCAAAGATCTGTTGTTGTTCCTGGCGATCTGAGCAAAATTGCGGAGAAAAACTGAAGGAAAAGAGCTGATAGAGCTCAGTGGCGTACATTAAGAGAGGCATATATCCAGCAGTGGATAACGAATGGCTGATGATAAACATAAGTACCTGTATGTGAGCGCTCACGGTGTATTCGTTCCTCCCTCTGTAGCCCCAGTTCTTCAACTCTGGTGCGTCAGAAATATTCCATAGAGGCTCCCTGTGTTCAGCGTCATACCAGATCCAAACAGCGCCGTCCACTTCGGATGTTGTCCAATGTTTTATTGAGATGCCTTTGGGTACTAAAAAAGAATATGTGTCTTATATGATGACGTACGAATTGCTGCCCGCGACGTCATTCGCGTGGAAATTTTGGTGAAATCTATCTCATGGGAACCGTACAGTTCAGCACGAGTCGTGATCACACTTTTTATTGGTCGATATGACGTTGTCTACGCCGACGCTGCACGTGATTGGTTTGTTAGTTGATGCTAGTCTCGGGCTTGTACCTTCATATTAATATAATACTACTAGTCCAGTCCGCATGTTTTAATATGTATAAACTTCATATTTATACGTACCATGTTCAACTCCGGGGACACTGACACACGACCCGTCTTCATTAAATCGCCATTTATGGAACGGACATTCAATACAATTTCCACAAACACTGCCACCTACTGCAAGATTGGCGCCTAGATGAGGGCAGTATGCGTCTACGCATCGCGCTGCTCCGTCCCCACCACGATATATGCAAAGATTTTGACCTGAAAGATATTAATTTTACAAGAACCATCACTAAGTTTCACTTTACTATTGTAGTTAGTTATATAATTCGGTCATAGATGGCGTAGAACGTATTTTAATACTATAAGTCAGGACAAAAAAGGTTAGAACTAAACCGGATCTAAAATTCTTAGTACAAAAATAGTGTATTATTAAATTATACATTTTGCTATAAGTTCCTTCATTAATATTAAGTTAACTAAATTAAGTAATTAGGTTGCAGGTGCCAGACTGCCAGACAGTCTGGCACCTGCAACCGGCGCGGCAGGACGCCTCACCCCTTGATAAAGGGCCCCCGTCGGGTCCGAAACTAGTCGGCCTTCCCCGAAATATACACGTGAGTGAAACCGTATAATTTAAATAATAGCTATATTTCTGCTTTCTGCTAGATGTCGCTACTTACCTAGAACATCTGCAGCCTGTACTCCTCCAATTTTCAATTCCCTGCTCTCTGCCACTGCATACCATCCATTGGGGTATGGCGGAGGCACTTTATTGCCTAAACGTCTGGCCGTCTGTGCCCTAGATATGTGCCTATCGCGGTCGGGACCCGGAGGAATGCGGTCGAAACCAACTTGTGTAAACTCCTGCAAAATAAGTATTGTATGTTTTCAAAATCAAAATTAAAAACATTTATTGCAATTAATCCAATTACAGGTATTTTTGTATGGTCAGGAATGGAAGTCGGTTAGACTAAGTCAGTTGTGAAGCTAGTTGCCTGTTCCAATCCGTAGATTCTACGGAGAAGAACATGCAAGAAACTCCGAGGACAATTTTTTTCATATTTTTAACCGCCGAAAAAATGAAGGAAGGTCTCAAGTTAACGCGTATATTGTGTTTGTTTTTTCTTTGTTTTATGTATGACCACTCGTACAGTTTTACAGGGTAGTCCGATTTTGATAATGATTTTTTATTGGATAGTGTATCCTTGGAAATTGGTCAATTTTTAATAATAAAAAAACAAAATTGCTTTCTATTATCGTTTTGTTTTTAAAGAGTTATTACAGGTTATTTGCTGTTTTATAACCGACTACGCTAATCTTCTCTCTATAAGTGTATGCTCTAAGTGAAAGAAATTAGAATTTCGCGCTGGAATTTTTCTTAACCTGTTGTCTGTAAGCTGTCATGTCGTCACCGTGAAATCGTTTCCCGGTATAGCCACAGACAAGACTTTTGGAGTGCAAGTGTTTCATTCTAACTGGAATATCTCTGATTCTAACTAGAAATGTGGTTTTTAAGGAGTAAAATATGACTCTGAGTAAACGATTTTACAAAATATTCTACTTAATGTCTACATCATTAGTATTAAATTGAATGTAAATTACGGCACTTAATATGGGTTCTTCTAATGTTGAATGAATATGAATAGTTATTATACAAATAAAAAAATTGATAATACTGTTACGAGCTGAGTTTTGGGATTATACGAAACTAGACAATTTATTTAATTAAAGTGTTATTAACACAATTATAATTAATTCTCACTATTTAAATAATCATTTATATTTCGCACTTGTTGACTCGTATTATTCGTTGTCACTGTACCGTTCGACTAAAACTCATTTTATACCGCAATGCGTTTTATATAACGTAACGTAACGTTATTTCGTAGAGAGATCGTGCAATTCACACACGGCAGAAGTGAAACTTCAGAAAAGTAGCCTACGAGAGAATGAAAAATGAAAAGTAAAATCTATACAAATAATTTACTAATGTTAATAAATTAAATTTTAGATAATTTAAATAAAATTTATTGGTCAAATTAACACAGATGTGTTAAATAATTAACATAAATTAATTAATCAAGGAATTTTAAAACGCAAATGCACAAAAATGACAACACGTTCACATTGACGCATTTTCTGAAGGCTTCGTAGTACATAGACGCAAAAACAAAGATTATAAGAATCACTGTTTACTTGTATTCTATCTCATTCTCTCGCAGGCTAAATCCTGTTCATGAATGTTTGTCTCTTTTAGTGTGAGTTTTTTGTTTCATCGAATTTCAAATCACACCGATGCTAAAGAAGTTTCCCATAAAATAAAACTATACCTAAGTCAATCATGTGTTATATATAATAACACTAGCTTTGGCTTTTTCATCCCTTGGGGAGCAATACCTACTTTTTTTTGGATGAAAGGTATGTCGTACCCTGTATCCTTGGCAATTATCATCGGATGACCCGTAGGGTACGGTAGCGCACAAAACACAAACAAACAAAGGTTATTTTTTAGGGTTCTGTTCCTCAAAAGGAAAAAGGAACCCTTATAGGATCACTTTGTTGTCCGTCTGTCTGTCAAGACTTTTTTCTCAGGAACCCATCAAGTTGAAATTAATACCAAATACATAAGTCTGCGGTCCCCTGAAGCTGTAAAAAAGTCAAGCTTCTAAGTAAACGCAATCAAAAGATATGGCTATTTAATCCTTAGATTTGACCAAATTTGAACATTTCGCGGGTAAATCAAAACCTATAGGGTACTTCCCATTGACCTAGAATCATGAAATTTGGTAAGAAGCAAGGTCTGACAGCACGAGTAAAGGCAAAAATCCGAAAGTTGATAATTTGTTGTTATTTCACATAAAAAAATTGTTTTTGTGATTACAAACTTATATTTTGCGGTTTAATTGTTGACTTTGTCGTACATCGCAATCGCAATGTTAAGTTTGTCTTTCGAAAAAGACGGGCAAACGTCTTCGAGAATCGATACCCGAGATGGAAGTTCTATCTACATACAAGTTTGTTTGCTTATGGAACCCTCGGTGCACAAGTCAGACTCGCATTTGTCAGGTATTTTTTTTATTAGCATAGAATTCATAATACATACATATTAGATAGAACAATTTCAATTTTATCTTGTTTTGCGAAGATATTTGAATCACTTGTCTGCCCTACTATTACAAAACATTTAGATTCTTTAATTTCACCCATTCAACATGGTTTTAAATCTGGACGTAATGTAGACACAAACTTAATGAAATTCGTATCTGATATCACATTAGCCCTTGACCATAGAAAAGAAGTTGATGCTGTGTATACTAATTTCTCAAGTGCGTTTGATAAAGTGGACCACCAACTGCTATTAGCTAAGTTGAATTTTAATAGCATACAAGGCTCCTTACTTAAATGGTTTTCTTCCTACCTATCTCAAAGATCACAGATCATTGCATTAAGTGGACACGAATCATTCCCATATTACGCCGATTCCGGTGTTCCACAAGGATCCTATCTAGGACCTGTCCTTTTCACATTATTCATCATTGACATAACGAAACAAATTCACTATTGTAATGCCTTACTGTTTGCAGATGATCTAAAAATGTATAAAACTGTATCGTCACAGGAAGATGTACTCCTTATACAAAGTGACATAGATAGAATCGTCGATTGGTGTAAAACAAATAACATGTCACTTAATGTTAAAAAATGATTCCATATTATATATACGAGGAAAAAACAACCTTTTACTTCATCGTATAATATAAACGGCGTTATCTTGGATGAAGTAAATGAAGTCCGTGATTTAGGTGTTATCCTAGACAGTAAAGTTACTTTAAAAAAACACATCGATAGCATTGTTACAAAATCAGCACAAATGATCGGACTTATAATGCACTGCACTAAGGCAAGGCGCTAAACAATGCATTAGAGCAATGTTCAAATTAAAATCTACAGATTGTTGTGTACCATATTTTAAAAAGTATAAAATTATGACATTACAAGCCTTATACATTTTTGAAACAGCAGTTTTTGTAAAGTCGAACCCGGAACTTTTCGAAACGTTAGCTGATACTGTTATTCGCAATAGGAGGACGCACACCAGTGAAATAATACGAATACGTAAAGCAAATACAGCACTAATGCACAAAAGTATATTTTGTATGGCACCTGTCATCTATAATAATATAAACGATAACATTAGCAATCTAGACATAATCCTATTTAAAAAACATCTACAGGAATTTCTCATTGAAAAATGTTATTATGATGTAAGAGACTTTTTAGATGGTAAATGAGTTAAATAATGAATTAATTAAACGGACATGAATCGATATAATTATTTTGTCAATACTTTTAATGATGTTTTATTTGTGAATTTTTATTTTGAATTTTATTTGACACTAGCTGCGCCCCGCGGTTTCCCCCGCGTTAGTCCCGGTACCGTGGGAATATCGGGATAAAAAGTAGCCTATGTGTTCATCTAGGTCTCCAACTATCTACATACCAAGTTTCATTGCAATCGGATCAGTAGTTTTTGCGTGAAAGAGTAACAAACATCCATACATCCTCACAAACTTTCACGTTTATAATATTAGTAGGATTGTAATCGCTGCATTGGCAATCTTAGTTCTTAACTTTTATTCGGTAATTAGCTGTTTTGACAATTTTAACGTTATTTGGTAATTAGTGAATAAATTTGAGTAATTATAAAATTTTGCATGTATTTAATTCTAATGTTATGAAATATTTAACATTTTAACGAATCAATAGTATTATTTTGCATGTTAAATTTTAATTTATTGTAAGCCTAATTGGCAGAACATAGTTGATCATTACCACTCTTGTAAACATCTTCTGTATACCTATGTTTCACAATAAAGAATATTGATTGATTGATTGAAGGGGTTTCCAAACCAAAATTACTCTCTACAATACTTTAGTTCTTAGCCGATTAGAATATGTAAGCATGGTATGGAGTCCTCAATATGCTGTACATTCTCAAGGTGTCGAAAGTATACAACGCGCATTTACAAGAAACCTAGCCTGTTACTCCATCGGAATTTCTACCTCTTTCTATTTCTTTCTGTATACAATGCGTGAACGACGTCTAGTGCAGTATCTTTTATTCCTGCGTAAGTTAACGAATGGTAAGCTGGACTGCAGTGAATTGGTTTCGCGTATCAGTCTCCAAGTACCAAGTAAAATACCTAGATATCCAATCTCAAATGTATACCATTTACCGACCTGCAAAACGAACATTGGGTCCAGTTCTCCTCTTCACCGACTATGCAAAGAATTTAATACAATATCCAAATCCACACCTGACATCATCTACCATGACTCTAAAAATAGTTTTAAAAATAAAATATTTAATTCCTTTCGAACCACTAATAATAACAACAGCAATTTAAAGTAGTAGGTTCCATAGTATAAGTTATCATTTTACCTATTTTCTACTAAATTCAGTTTCGTAGAAATGTTATTTAGTTTAGTTCATTCATTGTGTTAATACTTTTTTTTTGTGTCATTGTCATAATACGCATGCTGGTTATTCCGTAATTGGCAAATGTATCATCCATATTATTTACTAACATGTTCTGTACCTCAATTTGTAATGCATTTGCTGTGGATAGACTTAAATAAATAAATAAACAAAGTTTCAAATCAATACAATTGAAGTGTCAGTTTGTAATGTCAAAATAATAGTTTTTTAAGCTCATACAGTTATTTGCACGATACCCCACACGCCCCCTGTCTTCCACAACCATCATTGTATTACATTGTCCATCCGTCTGACTATCTGTCATGGTTGTTAAATAGTAAACTATGAATTACCTACCTACAATAATTCATAAACTAAGCAGTTAAGTGACCAGCTCCAGGATTATAAAGATAATAATGCAAAGAGGAAATTACGCGAGAGCTGAAAGCCACGGGAGTAAATCGAGCTAAATCTACACATCCAACAACTCATCAAAGGGAAGGAGGTCCATAAATTATGAATCACTTCGCGTATAAATGGACGCCCTCTAATAATTTTCGAAGTTGGATAGGTGCGTGTCGCGTATCTAGTATTTTAAAGTAGGTCATTCATTTTGGGCCCAAAAGTCAAAGTGCCGGCCAGCAAAAAAAAAGTGATATTATTGTAGGGGAGATCAATCCAAGCATTTTTCACTATAGCACCAAATCTCTACTACCACTCCTTCACCTGATATTTTAAGTAGAAAAATCAGATTTTTAGGCATTTGATTAAAAAACATTTTTATCTTCTGGTGAGTGACGTGAAGGGGTTTTTTAGGATGATGCCGTACAACTGATACTAGTATCACATTAAACCTTTGTGAATGTTAATTCCATCATTTATCGACTGTGTAGAAAAAAATCCTATTTAGAGCTTAAAAAAAGATATAGTTATGTCAAATAATCTAACGCACGGTAAATGCGCCGCAATACCGCAGGGGCAGGTAAAAAAGCCAACGGGAGATTTGTGCGCACCAGCCGCAGCTTTTTTTCGCGTATTATCTACTTGAAGTGTTTACTTAAAATGGATGAACGAATGTGTATTCAGTGTCGTAAACCTATTGAAATTGGAAGAGCTATTCTTGGGCTTCCAGAGAAAAACACTACACTGATATCGCGCAGATTATTATTACCGAACTGATTCAAACCCGAGACTAGCTTCAATTTTTCGAACGAGGGAAGCCACTTTTTCGCGAATGCCTCTTGCAGGGTTTTATGCCATTACATCTAGGTTACGGTCACATGAATTGTCAAGACGTAGCCCGGAGAAATCTCACTGTGGCGGAGGTGCCTTTTGGAAATCCCGGAAGGTCGTTAGAGAAAAGAAAGCCAATCGTTATTTGCGATGGAACTTATATATATATTCAGAAAAGCACGAATTACCTTTTCCAGAGAGAGTCATATAGTAATCATAAATATAGGAACCTCGTCAAGCCCTTTACACTACTCGTACATCTGATACCCATATCATGAATAATATTTTATAAAACGAGACTGATAAAGGTGACGGAGTTTCTAATTGGTTTTTTCCGAGAAGGCGACATTTTAATACTCAATCGGGGCTTTAGAGATGCTGCAGAGACATTACGAAGTCACGGCTATTCTAAAAAGATACCTGAAACACGATATGCAAATGAAACCCAGCGTCTTGTAACTATTGCCCGATGGGTGATGGAGGTAATTAACGGCGGATTTAAAAGAGATTTCTGGCTTCATAGAAATATTTATGTTAACCTCTCAAGACCGTCAATATTATGATGGAATTAACATTCACAAAGGTTTGAAGTAATACTAATATCAATTCTAGGCCATCATCCTCCTCCGTCACCGTCGGCACCGGTTACGTGGTCCGACGACTTTAACGTGACGGAGGAAGAGCTGGACCGAGCCGTGAACCGACTCTCCACCCACAACACCACCCCGGGCCCTGATGGGATCCCGGGCCGAGCATGGGTGTGCGCTTTGTTGATCCTAGGGAATAGGCTGAGGCGGCTCTTTACCAGCTGCCTCCGTAATAGCGTAGCGAAGCCAGGCTGGTACTTATCCAGAAACCTGGCAGGGCCGCAGATTCTCCCTCGGCGTTCCGACCGATATGGCTGTTGGACGAGGTGGCGAAACTCATTGAGAGAGTTATCGCTGCCCGTATCAACCAGCACCTGTCGAGAGTGGGCCACGACTTTTCAGACAACCAATTTGGCTTCCGACAGGGACGCTCGACGCTGGACGCGATTGAACGCGTCGGCTCCTTGTCGGAAGAGGTTGTCTTTTGGGGGAGAGTAGCGTTGGCCGTCAGTCTTGACATTGTCAACGCCTTTAACTCTCTCCCGTGGTGGGCGATTAGGGAGGCGCTTGTGTAACACCAGTTGCCTCCCTACCTGCGGGACATCATCGGGGATTATCTCCGCGACAGGTCCATATCGTATAAGGGCCGGAATGGCGAAGTTCGTCGAAGGGAGGTCACATGTGGCGTTCTCCAGGGGTCGGTCCTAGGACCTCTTCTGTGGAACCTCGCGTATGATGCCGTCTTGAGGACCAGGCTTCCCCCAGGATTGAGTTTAGTGTGCTACGCGGACGACACTCTGGTACTAGCTGGGGTGCATGGTTTCCAGGAAGTCCTGGAGCTCACCGAGTTAGTGGCTTGTGCCGTCCAAGGGATCAGCGGTCTGGGTCTAAGGCAGTACAGCCTGTGGTTTCACAAGACACGCAGAGGTGCAGTTCCCACCCACTCGCTTATTAGAGTGGGGGGAGGGGGGGGGGGGAGGGCAGAGGTCGAGGTCGCCATTTTTACCGCCAATTTTGAATTTGGAACTGTTCAATATTCGAATTTGTTTCAATTCGGAATCTTAAAACAATTGGAAGTATTAGGATTACTGCTTTTTTTTAGTCGCTGTGTTGTTTCAATTGTGTAAGGTCACGTACGAAAATGAATCTTTCTATGGAAAATGTGAGTGTAATCATTTTTTACATCTTTCGGAGAGGCCTAACACGGTTCAGTGTTTCGAAGAGGTAACATCTGTGTTACATGATGAAACCCCATGTCTGCGGACTGTCGAACGCTGGTTTTTAGAATTCCAGCGAGGACATACCAGTTTTAGTGACAAATCACGTGAAGGACGTCCAAAATCTGCCTTTACTGAAGATAACACAGTGGCGACTTTCACATACAGCAAAAAGAAACATACTTCAACATCATCTACAACCTACTAATCCTGCATCGCGCTATGAGAGTTCTCGCGCCGATTAGTATATATACAACTTCCCAACATCAACCGTTGGGCCGCGGCCCGCCAGGCATGATCACCTCGCCTGGTCGGAGGATCCTCCCTTTGTGTTGGAGGGACATAATACCCGTTTCTCCACAACACCATTGTTGTGAGACAATTAATTCTCGAAGATCGTCATGTGACATATCGAGAGATAGAGGCGTTATTGGGCATCTCGGGGACAACAATTTAAATGATCTTGCACGAGGCATTTGGTGTAAGAAAGCTTGTAAGCCGTTGGATACCGCATTAATTTGCTTTCCTACGATCGACGAGTGTTTTTTTCCTCAAACGACAAAACTTAAAAGGCATGCCTCGTCGAATAAACGAAAAAAGTACAACAAGGAAATACATATTTATAGAATAAATCATTTACTATGTAGGCCATGCATCACTTTCAAGTTCTGCAATATTTTTAAAATTGACGATATAAATGTCTGGTATACATAAAACATCCCCATCCTGTATTTAATTAGACCAGTATACATAAAAACATACAGAGTTATATCTGACAATGGAAATCTTACTTATAACACTAAAAGAAATTATGTAGTGAGATTCAATACAAATGATAAGGACAATAATCTATATATATAAAAATGAATCCCTATTTCTCTTAGTCACGGCATCACGCGTGAACGCCTGGACCGATTTCGCTAATTCTTTTTCTTTTTGCGTTAAAAAATAGAAAATTGCGCGGAAAATTAGAAAATTTAAGAAAACTTAACGACCATATTAACTTTTCTAATGTAACCTTTTTGGAGTTTACTCCTTAAGAATCGATTTGCATCTAAGGCGCCCGGTATGAAAAAAATATGAAGAGTAAAATTTAGTGATCGGAGGGCAGCGTAACGCTTTAACACTTTGTTGTGCTTTTTATGCTTTATTGGAGTTTACTCCTTAGTCTCGACGCATGTAAGTAGATACCTTTATATTATATATATGTGTAAATATATACAGAATATATAGAGGGAGGGACGGAGGGGGGGAGGGTTTAGGGAGTTTGGGAGGGAGGGAGGGAGGGAGGGAGAGGGAGAGGGAGAGAGAGAGAGAGAGAGAGAGAGAGAGACCAGTAAATTGTAAACTCCAGTCGTGCGTCGGAGCTGACACACACATTTTTTTTTTTCGTGTGGAAACCCCCACGGGTCATCACCTCACCATGGCTATCGGTGAAGTGGTGTGTCGGAATCGAACCGACTAAAACCACACGGTGTTTCGTCACAAGTGAGTCTATCGCAAGGGACTCGGGTATACCCTAAGAAGGAAGTCCCTGAGAACCCAGGCAGACTTTGGTCGCCCTCAAACAGAAGGCAGCCACACCATTGGTAGAGGAGGGCCTTGCCCTCTTTCCGATTTAGAGAGGCGCACGCGGAACACGTCGCGCCACCGTCTCAGGCCTGCTTCTGCTAGGGTAACGGGCAGCCTCACCCGTTACTCCCAGGCCAGCGCTCATGGAGGCCTGTTGGTCTAGTGGTTAGTGACCCTGACTGCTAAGCCAGAGGTCGTAGGTTCGATTCCCATCTGAGCCTGGGTGTACTTTGTGTCCGTTGTTTGTATGTTTGTAAAGTGCCCCGCGACACAGGAGTAATTTCTAATGCGGGGAGTTGTCTTTAAAAAAAGAAATTGTATAATAACATCCATTAAATAGTGGAGAAATACTGTTATTTTTGAGGTTTCTAATGTGATGTCGTTTTTTCCGCTTACATTGCAAACGCAGGCTGAACCCTACAAGATTTATCAAAGTAATGTACTAAGTATTGTACACATTGAAAAGGTCTACAGAAAACTCCGCTTTGGTATATGTCTACCTCTTATGGATATCCCTATTGTCATTTACTTTTTACGACAAATAATGGCTAATTTTCGAAGCGATTTTAACCAATACAGCATTAATCCTTATCTAATCAAATACCTTAAATACATTGTTGATTTAATATAGATCTATATGGCTCTTTACAGCATATGATTTAAATGAATATTTTCGAAGATATTACAGATTTAAAAATTGCGGGACGTAGCGTTTGCGGCGGTTCCGGCCGGCCGGGGCGGCGGGAGCGTGCCTATAAATAGCGCGTCGGAGGCCGCGGTTCTCCCTATAGCACTTTGAATTTTAAAAAGAGTGGCCATGAAATTCTTTGCCAGTATTCTTCTCATAAGGCTCTACGCATTTTGGAGATTATTGGATAGATCGACACAAGCAGGCAGTAGATTTTCGTGTTTTCACCTAATTTACCTCGACAATCCAGCACATGCTGTGGCGTCTGTTTGGGCCGATCTATGATTTTAACTCTAGCTTCAATTTAACGTTCATAAATGTCACTTAGTGTCTTAATTGAATAAATGGTTTTGAATTTGAATTTAATTTAGCTGCGATCGGACGCTTCAAAAATTATTTTCAATTATTTTCAAAAATCGTAATTTAAGGTGAGGTATGTAAGTTCAGAAAAAGAACTTAATAGAATAGGTATCTATTGTTGATTTAACGCGTGCGGGCCACGGGCAGTAATTAATAAATCAAAACTACTGGATCGATTTTAATATTTTTTTCAGTGAATGACATAGGCTATATATTTTATACCCGTGCGAAGCCGGAGCGGGCCGCTAGTACCAAATAAAATAAAAAATTAAAAAATTTAATTGCTAATTAATCATATTCTGGACTGAAATTTTTAGTCAACCCATTTGCAATACATTTATTGACATATTTAATTTGATATAAAATACTTTTTATCCATTAACCAGCTCGGTGAAGGTCGTTGTTGAAGGGATCCTATACTATTAAGATAATTACCGCGTTCTTATTATACAATCAATGTACCCGACAACCATACAGCCACTAAATCTGTCACAGTTTATAAAATTTTACTTTTCAGAATGTAATCATAATAATAACCATAGACAATAACATACTTACTCTTTTTATGAGAACGGGACTCCAATAACTCTTATATATCACTAACAATATACTAATGAATATCACAGCACACATTATAAATACACTATTTTCATAAATTATCACAAAAATCGTTCTTAAAACACTCCAAGCTATGTTCAAGTAATACATTACATCTCTCATGTAGTGTTTACTGTTTAACATGTGCCATTCGAATTTAGAACACGAATAATTTTCATTGCAAGACGCCATCTTGGTTTGTTTTGAAAATGATGCTGAAGCGTTACATCTGAAAAAGATAGAGAAATAAATAAGTTATTTTGTAATTCAATTAGTCTTATAAATCGATGAACGCTGGCTGCAAGCACGAAAAAGCATCACTCATTGTCACGTTCCGCCTGAGCAAGGCGTGCAAGCGAGAGCGCGGAACAAGCGATAGAGAGGCACGATCGGCCTAAGCGTTCGGCTTGTGACGCATCTATCTCTCTTCTACTGTTTTCTTATGACGTTATCACGTAAAATTATCGTTCTTAAACCGACTTTACAGACAACCAATTTCTGTATTCCTAATCAAATCCAATCCAATGCTTTTTCCCTAATAAGTTGGAGTTGACTTTTGGTCCAACGGCCGAACTTTGATATTTTACATGAAGCGACTGCCATCAGACCTCCACAAGTCAAGTACTAGACGATATCGAAGTTCTGTAGTTAGACCAGGTTGTAAGACTTTTTTTTAGGATACCAACCGCCTATCCCACTAATATTATAAATGTGAAAGTTTGGATGGATGGATGGATGGATGTTTGTTACTCTATCACGCCAAAACTACTGAACTGATTGCGATGAAACTTGGTATGTAGATAGCTGGAGACCTGGATTAACATATAGGCTACTTTTTATCCCGATATTCCCACGGGATCGGGACTTATGCGGGTGAAACCGCGGGGCGCTGCTAGTACATTATAAACGAATGACGGCTTAACGTGCTCTCCGAGGCACGGAGGGGTTTCAATGTGTTAAGAATGGTCACCCATCCTAAGTCTGAACTGGTTAGCGTTACTTTATCTCACAATGTGCTAACCAACTCGGTTACCACTTAGTGACGAGCCCCAAATCAAATAATTAATACCAATTGAAGAACTTATAGGTATTTTTTTATTGTCAGGAGTAGGAGTCAGTGTGGATGGCGTTCTAATGAACTCAACGTATAATAAAAATATAAATTTCACGAGTCTGTACAATTCAGAATTTTGTAAAAAAAGTAAATCAAGATACTTAAAAATAATAATTAAACCCACTGTTTTATAGTATAATAAATATTTTAATATTTAAAATACAATAAACGAAAAAATAAGTAATATCTATTCTTACACAAAGTTGCAAAGGTTAAAAATTATAAATATAAGTGAAGTACAATGTCAAACTATGTAGATGTCCTTAAGATAAATAGTTAAAAAGTTTATATTATTATACTTATTTAGTTTTCGGTTTTAGGGGCTCGTGGCTAAGGGTAACCGAGTAGGTTAGCATATTACAAAGTTAAGTAATACTAGCCAAGTCAGTCTAGGGTGGGTGACCATTCTTAACGAATTAAGACCCCTCCGTGCCTCGGAGAGCACGTTAAACCGTCGGTCCCGGGTGCCATACATACATCTGTGGCATTCGTTACGGGTAGTTGGCGCCCTAAAAAGTCCGACAACCTGGTCTAACTACAGAACTTCGATATCGCCTAGTACCTACCGTCTTTTTATATATGTTCTTTATTTTTATTTTTTATTTTTAATTATTTTATCCAAGTCTAGCTGTCCCCATCGATGGGAAATCTCACCGCCCCCCTTAGTAGGGCTCAGGGCTGTAGGGACAACGGGAATAAATTTTAATTACTATATTCAAGTCCCGCTGTCCCCATTAATGCTGACTAACACTAAACTTGAGAAATGATTGATTTCGCATACAAACTTCCATCCCCCATTGCATCCCCTTCAAGACCCCTTGGCGACAAAAAGTAGCCTATGTCCCGTCTATCTCTATAACAAAATTAATTAAAATTGGTTTAGTGGTTTAGGTGTGAAAAAATTAAAAGTAAATTGAAGCGACATCCGTGTTCAAGATCCGTGTCGACATGTAAAGATGACTTCGACAGTTTATGTATAAATTTTTACTTGTTTATGACGTGTGTAAATTAATATTAATAATAATAACTTTATTTTTCTCTCTCACACAGATATGGTTACAACTAACAATTCTTAATCTAGTTGTTAAATTATGTTATACTAGCAGCACTCCGCGGTTTCACCCGCGTAAGTCCCAATCCCGCGGGAAGATCGGGGTAAAAAGTCTATATGTTAATCCAGGTCTCCAGCTATCTACATTCCAAGTTTCATTGCAATCGGTTCAGTAGTCTTGGCGTGAAAGAGTAACAAACATCCATACATCCACACATCCTCACAAACTTTCACGTTTATAATATAGTAGGAGTAGGATGTAATCTGTGTGAGAGACTGGTATCTGTACTAGGTACCTAGACCTGTTTGTACAAATTACCAGCCTCTCCTAACTCTAGACGGAATGATGCTTCAGGCAGGTGTAACCTAATTAGATAGCAAATTCAGTGTTATTATTATGTTAAGTGCGTGAAAATGCGTGTAGCCCCTGTGTAAATAGGTGCATGCGTGTATGTGTGTGTATTGTGTAATTGTATATGTTTCAATAAAACATTAACTTATTTGGATATGCAACTACTTTATAAAGAAAGCAGCGCCCCGCGGCTTCACCCGCGTAAGTCCGATCCCGTGGGAATATCGGAATAAAAAGTAGCCAATGCGTTAATCCAGGTCTCCAGCTATCTACATACCTAGTTTAATCGCAACCGGTTCAGTGGTTTTTGTGTGAAAGAGTAACAAGCATCCATTCATCCATCCATCCATCCAAACTTTCACATTTATAATATTAGTGGGATTAATTTTTATTACAAGCAGTTATTTCTAAAAATGTTATGAAAATATTGTCATCATCAATCGCGGATCTACCGTTATGGGCACAGTGGATGTGCCCTCAACCTTAATTGAGGCCGATAAGCTTTACATACCGTTATTTGTTTCTGTAACTAATGATTTCCTATGTCAGTTGAGAGCATTTCTACCTAAATAAATGTAACTGTCAGAAACTAGGACATCGATATTGAGACAGTGATAAAAGTGGTCCCGATTTACCAGCCATTTATGGCTCAAATTTAACAAAAATCTATCCAACTTTTCGACTTACCCAAAACTAAAATAGATCCCGGCTTTAGTAATTGTAGAAATGAAATAAGTATGTCCGATTGTAAGTCTATAATTATGTATTTACACGGGAATTAACGCGATCACGATAATTATCTTTTAAAAAAAAGTGTCACCGACTTCAATGGGCTTGCTTGCAATGTTAGTAGAAGGTATTTTGTTTAAATATAATATTCGGAGCAAACGAAAATATCATCCACGTATACAATTTTTAGATATTTGTTGACTTAAAAAAAAAATCGACTGATTTCGATAAAGTTTTAATGGGACCACCTGGGAAGTATATACCCTTTGAAACAAAAAAAAGAATTTTCCAAACAGGTTCAGGCGTCTTCGAGTAATCGGTGAACATACATAAAAAAAAAGATGCCGACGAATTGAGAACCTCCTCCTTTTCTGAAGTCGGATAAAAAGGTATTACATACCTGACTGCCTGATTGTCAGCCTGAGACCACGGCCAGTGCAACCTGGTTGGAACGTCAGGTAATTCAGAGGTATGTTATACCTTTTCGTGTTGGCGTTAATTCCCGTGTAAATACATAATTATATCATGGTACGCGAACGTTTAAAAGTTTTTCAGGTGGCCTGACCACAATTCTTCCTGAAGGCTGGATTTGCACCTATTAATACTTAGAAACGTTCTATTTATTTGTAATAGAGGTCGCCTGCGGTCTAATTTTACATGAAGTCATTGTATAGTACTATTATGTTTATAGTGCTATTCACTATCAATGCGACAAGCAGTCCTCTATGTAGAGGCTGTCTCAACGCGGAGGAAACGGCCTCCCATTGTCCTCAAATGCGAGGGAGTGGCCACACAACGGGCAAGTATCCTCGCGGGTGCGAGGTCGCTCTTAGAAGCCTGTGAACGCCCCAGGAGGCTTCTGTGCTTCTGGAAGGAGCTAGGCTGGCTCAACTAGTCAGCCTACCTGAACGCATAATGGACCCCCTATGAGTCTAGATGCGGAAACAGAGCCCTATACCAATACCAATACCAATGGTACTACTATGTATTCTGTGGTATAGCGTTAAGTACCATGATAGGTCAACGAATATACTAGCCGTATGTAGCTTGATGGTGCATTTTTTTTTTGAAATAGTAGCTTCTTTAGGCGCGTTTGTGCACTTTTGCTATGTTAAAAAGCACTGAACTCGTTACCGTAACGCTTATAATACATATATAGATCCACTAGAGGGCGCTAATCTAAACATTGAGTTTTGTCAGCGCGTTATTATATATATATGTGTGTATGTGTTTTCACTTCTGACGTGCAGTCCTACGACTGACACCTTTTTGTTTTTCGTAATTTTTAACCCCCGATGCAAAAGACGGGTGTTATAAGTTTGACGTGTCTGTGTGTCTGTGTATCTGTGTGTGACAGACATGTGGCCTCGTAGCTCCTAAACGGATGAACCGATTTGAGTGCGGTTTTTCGTTTTACACTTTATTTGTACACCAGGGTTTTACAGAATATGTAACAGGAGATGTATCTTATCAATAGTGTACAAAGGGCGGCCTTATCGCTTAAAGCAATCTCTTCCAGGTAACCTTGGGATGGACTGGACTTATTTTATTAAACAGGTGGTAATTGTTGACGTTAAATTAAAATGTGGTTAATGCTTATCATCTGTTACATACATACAATACTTAATAATTATACCTAATTATACCTACTCAAGTACTCTTATATACATAAATAAAAATACATATATGTAGTAGGTATAATTATTGAGTATATATTCACAAATAGACAATAAATAATGTATACATGACATTTTAGATATAATTTTATAGTGACAGATAATGTTCTTATGACATTGTGTTGTAACAGAGATGTATTTGACATTGGAACATTTAAATCACTGACTGACTGACTGACTCACTGATTAGCATGCAGCTACAAAAAGATTTTTTTAAGAAAAACCTTTAATCCGTTTATAAGTTATGACTTTATGACCGTTAGAATTTCCAAGTATAATTAAAAAAAAAAGTAAAACCTACCTTGCTCATAAAACGGCTGGAATGTGTAAAATAACCAGAGAAATCATTTCATTTACTAGTTTTGGACCGTAGCATCGCTTTTTTTATGTTATAGGGGGTAAATGAGCAGACGGCTCACCTGATGGTAAATGACTACCGCTGCCCATGGGCACCTGTAACTCAAGAGTCACAAGTGCGTTGCCGCCGTTTAAGGTGGGAGTAGGGGAAGAGGGGTAGAACGGGGAACAGCTGGAAGACGGGAGAAAGGGATAAGAGAGGAGGAGAGGGGGAGAGGGGAAGGACGAGAATAGGGGAGAGGGAAGGGTTAGGGCACAGATAAGATAATAGTTACTTCGTAACAGATACATTACTCCCATACAAAAGTGAAAATACCTACGCTATATTAGCCTACAAAATTTAATTAATAATATCCGGCGTTAGCTGCAACCAGAAATATATCTTATTTACGCTTTTCGAAAGTTGAGAACGCCTTGCCCACCACGCGACCTTTGTCTGTGTGTGTAACCGCTTTGCCAGACACTTTAAGGTTGTACAAAATACACAAATAATAAAATAGATTATTTATTTGATAATCAAATTTATGGGTGTTGTAAGTTTTATATAGGTAATGATAAATAAAATTATTTCTCTAACCTAAGTTTAATTTTTATAAGTAATTAAAATGTTCTTCACCTTTAATATTGGGTTCGATTCCCACCCAGGACAAAAATTGTGTGATGAGCCAGATCATTTGTTCTGTGTCTGGGTGTAATTTATCTATAATATGTATGTATTTAGAAACATATAAGTATGTTTATCAGCAGTCTGGTCACCATAGTACAGGCTCTCCCTAGTTTATGATCAGACGGCCGTGTGTGAGATGTGTAAAGTTATTATTATTATTCTTAAACCTTTCGATAGTAATATAAAATGTTGATGCTGTACACAATCATGTACACATCCTACTAATGGTTGCTGAGTAGACGGGAGAAAGATACTCTGATTACGATTCAATGCTTGCTTTTCTGTAATGTATGCCAAGTGGCGGGATTACAGTAAAAGGGCTTCTATCAATTTCATAAAAAAAAATTTGCTCCTCATGTATTTTAGGTAAGATTTAATATGTGGAGAGGTTTAATATGTAAAAAATGACATTAACATATTGATTTGTGCGAGAAGCTCCAGAAATATGTTTCTCAATTAAAAAAACACAATAGTCTATTTTTCTAAAATACTGATTTTTTTTCTCTCCAACTTTAATATACTTTATTTCTCATACAAAAAGTTGGCAATCCTCGTTGCAGTTCACATTTTTTCGTCAGTTTATAATAGCGTTAATATGATTTATAATAAACCAACGATGTTCAGAATCTTACGGTGAAATATATCATAGATATTATCATTATGAACATTTTTACTATTACAACGAAAGTCTACAATTATAGGAGCATTAAAGTCAATAGATATCTGCCTGCTACCTGTAATTGTTTGTATCTTATGAGAGCCCTTTAATCGGCAACCCGTTTTATGATATGTGCTCCAATTTAATACTTTTGTATAACATATTATGTTATACAAAAGTATAAATTAACAAATACCTACCTACTCTAATCCGTGCCGCTTTTAATATGTTTTACATTTCAGTCACCTAGTCCTAATTTAATTCGTGTTTAAAGAAAATCCTATAGGTAGGTACCATGTCAAACATATTGTGTGAGAGAAGCAGCCGACAGTTCGCCTTGCCTAAAACAAATGAATACGCGGGCAGTCCACACCTACAAAGTTCGTCGCTTTTCCTAGATGTTATGGGTTTATTATTTACAGTTTAATAGACTACATTTATTACAACAACATTCACCCTGGCCAAACACTCTAAACCTGATTTAGTACAGTTTGTATAATACATTGTATAGAATATATATAAGCAACATTTATTATTTTTGTTAAGAAGATAACTATTATTTATTATTAGCACAGCCACGCGGCGAGTAAAGAACAAACACCTAAAGTATTTGTTAAATTATATTGACAAAATAAGTAATCACTAAAATAATTATTGCGACTTATTTTTAAAGCATTTAACAGATCACTAATCTAGCAATAACTCAATTTAACATAATAAATACATTTACCAATAAAAAAACACGTCCACTGTACAATAAGTTCTCGTTCATCGTGCGTGCGTGCTTTTAGCTACGCTTTGTCGCCCCTACCAATGTATTCTGTGCCCCTACTTGTAAATTTGGGGCGCATAGTCGGTTACCGGATAGTGGCGGGATATCCGTTTCATCTATAGTATACACCTTTCTTTAGGCGCTAATAATAGTAATTATAATTATATCATTTACTGCGTCTAATATGGTATTATACAAAGGTGCTACAGTAAAATTACAGGATCCACAATTCCACATATTTGGCCGTTATACGGCATGCAAACCGGTTATATACTATTCATACCACAAAAGTATTTTAACATTCATTATTAAATTACATTATTATAATATTAACGTTAATTTTAATAAAAAATTTAATTAATTATTTAGATAATTAGGGTGTTGTTTGACGCCGACTCAAAATTAGTTTAGGTATATAAAATTTGATATTTTTTGTAAATAAGCTCAATATTCAAAACTTAAAAGGTTTATTTATTTCATGCTTATTAGTTCTTTTTCGTGGGTAAAATTTTTTGTTAAAAAGTTTTTTATTAAAAAATTCTTCAACAGAATAAAAACATTCCTGCAATAACTAATAATAATAACTGTACTTTGGTAACCAGACTGCTGATAAACATATGTACTTATATATTTCTAAATACATACATATTATAGATAAATTACAACCAGACACAGTACAAATTGTCGTACTCATCACACACCTGGGTGGGAATCGAACCCACGACCTCTGGCCTATCAGTCAGGGTCACTAAACACTACACCAACAGACCAGTCGTAATAACTGTTGACGTAATGCGATACAAAATTTATTTTAGAGAAGTAACGTTATGGATTTTGGTATTGACTTCTAAATTAAATCCCACAATCTCACTAACCTCACTAATATTATAAATGTGAAAGTTTGAATGGCTGGATGGATGTTTGTTACTTTTTCACGCCAAAACTACTGAACCGATTGCTATGAAACTTGGTACATAGATACCTGGAGACCTGAATTAACATATAGGCTACTTTTTATCCCGATATTCCCACCGGATCGGGACTTACGCGGGTGAAACCACGGGGCGCTGCTAGTCACCCATATATACGCAATTTTTCCTGAAAAGTTCCAGTTCAGGTATAGGTATTTTAAAATGTCCCTTTCTGTATGTGAGCTAGCAGAAGGAGTTGTCTATCAGTCGCCTTTTACGGCTTCCTTAGAATAACTCAGGGTGGCCCTATTCTTCGCACTGGCCCAGGCCACATGGCAACAATACAATTATTAATGTTGATAAATAGAACTGGATGTAATAATTTAATATTTCGAATTTCTTATGTGATGATTGATATTTTATATATGTAACAATAATACTTAATGATTATAAAAATAAGCTGTTATATCATAATGTTTGCACGCCTATATGGGTGCAATTTGTGGATCAATAGGTTTTTGTAACACCTGATGCAAATAAACAAATCTGATTCTGGGTTTTCTTCATATGTAAGGACTATTTCAGTTTGGCGCTGAACTGTCACGAGGACCAGTAGATTATATCAGTCGGTAACTACGGAACTCAACAACATCTCAGGGAGCTCCACGTATCCAAATCACACGTTACAGAGTGCCAATTAGTACATTAGTGGAATAAGTTTTGTATTATGGACATAACCGGTATGGATTCACGTTCAAAACAAACTAAGACAAATTAGAATCTCTATAAGTTAAATTTCTAAAACTATTATAAATCCCACTAATATTATAAATGTGAAAGTTTGGATGGATGGATGGATGGATGTTTGTTACTCTTTTACGCAAAAACCACTGAACCGATTGCGATGAAACTTGGTATGTAGATATCTGGAGACCTGGATTAACGCATAGGCTACTTTTTATTCCGATATTCTTACGGGATCGGGACTTACGCGGGTGAAACCGCGGGGGCGCTGCTAGTTGTAAATAAAATATAAAAAATCTTTTTAACAAAAAATTAAACCGACGAAAAGAACTAAAAAGCAAAAAATAAATGAACCTTAAGTCTTAAGTATTGAGCTTATTTACATAACCTATCAAATTTGTTATAAACTTATTTTGAGTCGGCGCCAAACAACAAACTGATTAATTTTCAAAATTTTATATGTACCTACGTAAGTAATTAATCATTTTATTATTTGGCGCCGACTCAAAATAAGTTTATAACAAGTTTGATAGGTAGGTAAAAAAAAAAAAATATATATAATACGGTCGAATTGAGAACCTCCTTTTTTTTCGTCGGTTAAAAAAACCGGACAAGTGCTAGTCTGACTCGCGCACCAAGGGTTTCGTAAGAAAACAAACTTGTATGTACGTAGTAAGTCCATCATCCATCATCCAAGTGAATCAATGTTCGAAGATATATTTGCCCGTCTTTTTTGAAAGACAAATTTAACTGTGCATTTCTAAAAATACTCTCCCATACATCCCTTACGACACAGTCAACGTTCGAGCCGCAAAAAGATAAGTTTGTATTTACAAAAACTAATTATTTTCATGTAATACACCAACAAATTAACGACTTCGAATTTTTCCTTTACTTGTGCTGTCAGACTTTGCTTCTTACCAAATTTTATGATTGAAGGTCAATGGTAAATACCCTATAGGTTTTGATTTACCTGCGAAATGTTCAAATTAGGTAAAATTTAAGGTTTAATGGCGATATCATTTGATTGCGTTGACTTAGAAGCTTGATTTTTTTACAGCTTCAAGGGACCGCCTAATTACTTGATGTTAATTTCAATTAAATGCCTCGACGTGTTCCTGAGATAAAATCTTCTAAAATCTTTTAAAAATCTTTTAAAGATCTTTTAAGATCTTTTAAAAAAAAGCATCACCGACTTCAATGTGTTTTTTAGTGGAAAGTAGATGTATTTTGTTTAAATATAATATGGGTAGGACATCTAAACGCACTGCTCCAATGAGACAGCGAGGTTTCGGAGTAAATGAAAACATCATCGATGTATACAATTTTTAGATATTTGTTGATTTTTAAGAAACCGCTCGACTGATTTAAAAAAATTTAAATGGGACCTGGGAAGTATACCCTTTGAAACAAAAAAAGAATTTTTTAAATTGGTTCAGGTAATCTTTGAGTAATCGGTGAACATACATAAAAAAAAAGATTCCGAATTGAGAACCTCCTCCTTTTTGGAAGTTGGTTAAAAAGGGTCTTGACAGACACATACAGACAGACAGATATAACAACAAATTGACAACTTTCGGATTTTTTCCTTTACTTGTGCTGTAAGACCGTGCTTCTTACTAAATTTCATGATTCTAGGTCGATAGGAAGTTCCCTATAGGTTTTGATTTACCTACGAATTGAAATTTGGTGAAATCTAAAGTTTAAATGGCCGTATCTTTTGATTTCGTTGACTTAAAAGCTTGATTTTTTTACAACTTCAAGGGACAGCTGACATATGTATATGGTATTAATTTCAACTTGAGGCATCAACGGGGTTCTGAGAAAAATGGTCTGGACAGATAGATAGACCGACGGACAACAAAGTGATTTTATAAGGGTTCCTTTTTGGCCTTCGGAGGAACGGAACCCTAAAAGTAGCATGCAAACTTTTTAGAATATGTAAAATAATGCCGATAAGACTTTCATTGAAATATCTACAAGCTGTCAAATACCATGAAAGTCAGAAGCATGGCGTCACAGATGTACTAAATAAATATACCACAAGACCAGTATCCTCTGGTAAGTACGAAGTACTTAAGATAAATAATTACAACGGAGATCGCACCTTAAAAAAAGGGAGTAGGTACCTTATTTACTCAACAGTCTGCCAGAGGATATTAGAGCTTAAAATATCTGTGTTTAAGACCAAATTAAAAAAAACATTTGTTAGATTTATGATGAGTGCGTTCGTAATATTTGTTAAAAGATAGTCATTGCATGAACACATAGGCACATAATTATCTACATGCACTTGTGTGTTCATGCAACGACTATTTATATCATAGTAAAAAAATGAGTATATTATTTACTTTCATTAAAGTGTAAACGCATTTAAAGAATAATTTTAACTCACCCACAGTCAAACCCTGTTACAGTTTTGTGGGAACTAGTAATAAACTAACATCTATTAATTATAATAAAAAAAAAAAAAACGTACTGCCACCGCAGTGCACTGCCAGACGGTAGTGAAGATTACATCAGAAATTACTATTAAAAATTGTATTTTATATGTATACACATGGGTACGTACAAGTTAAATACGCTTAACCACCGAGGTCCCCGTGTAAAATACGTCTTCATAAAAAAACAAAACTGGCCAAGTGCCAGTCGGACTCGCGCACCGGGGGTTCCGTAAAATATTTTTATTATAATATATGATGTAACAAAAAAATTCCGATTTAGCAATTTCTCCTTTATCTGTGCTAAAAGACGTTGCTTCGTACCAAATTTCAAGATTTCGTGTTTACGGGTTCACGTTCAGTTTGATACCTCCACGCATTGCTGAGAAAAAGGGTCTTGACCGACATACAGACGTTCGGACAGACGGACAACAAAGTGATCCTATAAGGGTTCCGTTTTTTCCTGTCGAGGTACGGAACCCTAAAAACTTATAGTTTATGAAGAAATTTAAATTATTTCGTTCTAAATAAACTATCTGAGTTATAGGAAACATTATTATTGGAGTTTACTCCTTAAGAATCGATTTGCATGTAAGGCGCCCGGTATGAAAAAAATATGAAGAGTAAAATTTAGTGATCGGAAGGCAGCGTAACGCTTTATTGTGCTTTTTATGCTTTATTGGAGTTTACTCCTTATTCTCGACGCATGTAAGTAGAAATGTGTATACCTTTATGTTATATATATATATGTGTGTAAATATATACAGAATATATAGAGGGAGGGAGGGAGGTAGGGAGAGAGAGAGAGAGAGAGAGAGAGAGAGACTCCAGTAAATTGTAAACTCCAGTCGTGCGTCGGAGCTGACACACACATTTTTTTTTTATCAAAAAAATATTGAGCTAAGTTCAAGAAGCTGTTCTATACGGCTACAAATGAACAATTAATATGCAGTAAACTATTAAAATTTACTTTTTTAAATGGATTTGACGTTGACAACCTTCTTTTTGGACGACAAGAATTTATAAAACTTATTTCTCAATATTGTACTACATTTGATATTAATAATATTATGTGACGTATGATATGATGTAGAATATTTTATACAAGTCTATTTTATCTAATATTTTAATTTGGTAACCCAACACTATTCCGTTTTATGCGTAATGCGTGCAGGTGTCGAGTAACAAAAAATACAAGCGTCATAGATATACGACGCGTAGATCCACAAGTCTTAAAAAATATATGAAATATGGAGGGTTCGTAGATAACAAAGAGAAAAAGATGAATAATATTAATAATAATCATTAAAAAACATCTAAAAATGTTGACCCATTCATTTATTTCAAAATTAAATTTTGGTTACCAATCTCGTCGTAGCCATTACCGTACCAAATAAAATAAGTTTAAGTTTATAGCTTACTGTTCAGCCAGTATAATTAAAAAATATATAATGAACCTGTCTCAGTAAGCATATTTTTGCGTCAAATAATCCTTAAAGAAATATGCTTACCGAATGAGATTTATATATCCTGATATGAAAATATAGAAACACGCAAAACTCTGGCACAAAAGGAGGATCCTCTGACCAGGTGAGGTGATCACCTATCAGACCGAGGCCCAACGGTTGATGTTAGGAAGTTAGGAATATATACTAATCGGCGCGAGTAATTTCATAACGCGATGCAGGATTAGAAGTTACTTCATAGTTTGGTGTGTCTTCGTTAGATGACATTGAAGCATGTTCTTCATTTATATATGTGGATGTACACCTATATAGCTTTAAATGATCATTGGAATCCGAGACCGATGGCCTGGGCACGATGCTTTGGGTAGCCCGTCATTATAGCTCAAGCAGCCATAAAAACCAGGGCCTGTAATTTTAGTAATTTTAGAGATTTTGGAATGGGGCAATCAATCGTTTTAAGGCCCCCGCCTTAAAACGATTGATTTAAAAATTATAAAAAAGTATATTTGAGACAATCACAAAAAGCCCTATGATTTGATATGTCACACGGTAGGTACTGTTTGCAAATTTATTTTTCTTATCGAATATCCAAAGTGACCCCCCGGATATTCAAATGACATTTCAAAATTAATTTATTAACGTTATAAATCTGTTCCCACATTCACAAAAACTGATATGTGTACCAAATTTTAACTTCACGGGCTAATAGATTCAGATGAACAGACAGACGCATGAGTGATTCCTTAAGCTTTCCGTTTTATTTATTGCGAGGTACGGAACCCTAAAAAAGACATAGGGTAACTTTTCATCCAAAATAGTACTGCTCCCGGGTGTTGAAAAATAACTTACGAAAGTGAAACTGCTGGCAAAAGCTAATATTTCATAATTATTTGAAATTTCGTTTGAATTTGAATTATTAATCTGTCTATTAACTTTTTTTATAGTACTTTTACTTTATCTAGTTTAAAATATCTATAACATGAGTGCGTTTACACAACAATGACATCTAAATTGTAATATCTACGAACAATGCAATTTTTCACACGATACGCGTGGAGGTGTCAAATGTCAAAATTCCCTCCAACTTTAAATTTAGTACGCATCAGCGACCTTGTCGAGAAATGTTTGCACAGATTATATATTTTCTAGGTCAAGTCGTTATTTCTACTTAGGCTACTAATAAAATGCGGATAAAAGGAATCAGCTGGTTTTGCTTTTTTTATTACCATAACGTACTTATTTTTAGGGTTCCGTAACTAGAAAGAAAAACACGGAACCCTTATAGGATCACTTTTTTGTCCATCCGTTCGTCTGTCTGTCTGTCAACACCCTTTTTCTCAGAAACGCGTGGAGGTATCAAGCTGGAATTTATATCAAATACTCAGGTCTACTGATCCTTGAAAAAAAATCAAACTTCTAAGCCAACGCAATCAAAAGATACAGCCGTTTATGCCGCAAATTTCTGCAAATATTGGACACTCGCAAGGGAATCAAAACCTACAGGATACTTCCCATGAACACAGAATCTTGAAATTTGGTACGAAAACGCCTTATAGCACAGATAAAGGAAAAATTGTTAAAACCGTAAATTTTTAGTTACATCATATAATAAAAATATTTTACGGAACCCTCGGTGCGCGAGTCCGACTCGCAATTGGCTTTTTTTTTTTAGGAAAAATACAATTAAATGATGGTGCGGCAGCTCAAGCGCGGAGGCGACGACTTCTGTTAAAACGATTCTTTAGTTATTTTGTGTCTTAAATATAATTTTTTTTTTAACAAAAAATTAAACCGACGAAAAGAACTAAAAAGCAAAAAATAAACAAACCTTAAGTCTTAAGTATTGAGCTTATTTACATAAACTATCAAATTTTATATAAACTTATTTTGAGTCGGCGCCAAACAACAAACTGATTAATTATCAAAATTTTACATGTACCTACGTAGAAATGGACATGGCTCTACGTAGGTAATTAATCATTTTAATATAAGAGCCCCATTAACGCGCTATCACTCCGAGGAGATACCAGAAATTGACCAATCCGAGATAGAGGCGGCTCTCAAACAGCTGAAGAACAACAAGTCCCCTGGGGATGACGGAGTTACAACCGAGCTCCTAAAAGCAGGCGGAACCCCAATCCTGTAAGAGCTGGCAAGTCTCTTTAACGCCGTCATCCAACACGGTTGAAAAACTACAGACCCGTCTCACTCCTGAGCCATATCTACAAGTTGTTCTCGAGAGTCGTCACAAATCGTCTCGCGAGAAAGCTCGACCAATTCCAGCCACCAGAACAAGCCGGGTTTCGAAAAAGCTATAGCACCGTAGATCACATCCATACTGTTTGGCAAATAGTACAAAAGACAATAAGCCGCTGTGTATGGCTTTTGTGGATTACGAGAAAGCCTTCGACTCCATCGAGACCTGGGTAGTTCTGAATGCTCTGCAACGATGTCAGGTCGACTGGCGATATATCAAGGTGCTGAAATGCCTATATGGTACCGGCACGATGACCGTCCAGCTCCAAGACCAGAAGACGAAGCCTATAAACCTGCAGCGTGGAGTTAGGCAGGGGGATGTTATATCATATACAACTTTTCACCAATGCGCTTGAGGACGTCTTCAAGACACTGGATTGGACTGGTCGGGGAATCAATATAAACGGTGCGCACACCTTACACCTACGGTTTGCCGATGACATCGTCCTATTCGCAGAGTCGCTGGAGCAGCTGGATGGGATGCTGCACAATGTGAATGGAGCATCGGGTCGGTCTTGGTATGAACTTGGACAAAACCAAGATTATGTTCAATGAACATGTCATGCCCAGACCGATTGACATCGAAGGTTCGACGCTCGAAGTTGTTCAAGAATATGTCTCCTTGGGGCAGGTTATCCAGCTCGATAGAAACAACTTCGAGAAAGAAGTCACCAGAAGGATCTAATTAGGTTGGGCAGCATTTGGCAAACTACGTCGAGTTTTCTCTTCGCCATTACCGCAATGTGACGAAAGTGTTCGATCCCTACCCGTTATCACATACGGCGCCGAGACGTGGACACTATGGGGCTAGTCCACAAATTGACAGTCACGCAGCGGGCTATGGAGCGACATATGCTTGGAGTCTCTTTGAAGGATAAATTTCGTAATGAGATCATCCGACAAAGAACCAAAGTTACCGACATAGCTCGCAGGATAAGCATGCTGCAGTGGCAATGGGCTGGCCACGTATGCCGAAGGACCGATGGCCGTTGGAGCAGACGGGTCCTAGAGTGGAGACTATAATAATAGGTAAAAAATAACCAATAAACCAATATTTTCGAAAAAAAGTCTACCTATTGGTTTTGTACCAGTTGTCCAGTTTTCCAAAAATTTCTTCACAGGAGGTATAGTTATGATCCCATAACCAAAATATAAGTCGCATTAAAATCTTTTTAGTCTACATTGTAAAGAAAAAATTAAAATTAGCTTTCAGTTTACAGTTTCAGAGCTACGAATTTTTTTCCAACAAATTTTGGTTTTCCCTCCCTCCCCAAGTTAAGGATTGAATCATTTAGGGTTCATATAAAAAAATGCTTGTATTTACTATGGACTGTTAAACTATATGTATATGTATGCTACTTATGTTAAACGGTCCAAAAAAAATTCCATAGGAAAAAAGTTATGCTGAAAACACTGATTTTTGTAAATCTGCCCCCCAGCCAGCCTCCGGTAATACAATAAATGTATTAATACCAAGATGAAAGCCAATGAAAAGCTTTCACGGGTGATAGTACGACTCATTATTGGTTATAATAATAATAATATATTTATTTGCATTAAACATGGTATTACATATGTTTTTTAGAGCACATACATGTTTTGCTAATATGTACTAGCATGCAAAATTTTTAAACAATCTGCTTTTTCTGAAGAAACGCCTTAAATACTACAAAAGCTATAAGCGAGTAACCAATTATGCAATTTAATTTTAAAGGGTCTTAAATGTAATGATTTGATATGATTGGGTATCTTATTATAAACGCGAATGCACATCGCTATACAGTTTTGGATCTATTGGATTAGGTGTTTGTCTTCTAACTCACCTGATGCAAAATAAAGACGAAAATGGCACACGCCTAGAAACCTATTCAGAATAAGGAATAAACCATATGGTAAAATACGAGATAGCTGCTGTAAACCCTGGCCGAGACTCATTCTTGTTATAATTTTTACGCATCTAAATATAAATATGTATTTGAAAACTTGAAACGACGTATCACATTAGTATGACCGTGACGCGAACCCATAACTTTAATATTAACACGATAAACCACTAACTACACACACTAACCTCACAACATAAACCAAATAAGGGTTGTACCAATAATAACTATTAAATTAATAATGACAATTATTACGTATTAGTTGAATATACTAAACACAGCGACACAACAGCGAAGAGCAGCTGACTGTATCTTTCTCGCACGGGTACACTCGGCCGGCGGTCCCGGGTTCACCCGATCGAGCCTTTCGTCTCAGAGTGTAACGGATCAGCCTAACTTACTATTTACGAAAAAGAAGTTTTCACTTAAAAAAAAAAAAAACTAGTTTAGTTTAGATAGTAGGGGCTGCCATCTCTATTTCAAGTTTCAACTAAAATGAAGATATCCTGTGTTAAATTACGTCGTCGTAAAACATCGACGGGTGCTGCTTGGGGTGACTGGTCGGCCTAGTCAGCGATGCTTTAGCCTATACTATTATTTTGGTTGGATCAACTGCAACTCTAGCCTCTTAATCCAGTCACGAATTATTTTTAACAGTAGATTTTGCAACTGAATGAAGGTAGATGTGCACCTTGAATGATTTCTATGTTTAATAGGTTCAAACCTTCAACGGTATCACTGAGTGATTTTGATTTTTTAGTACGTTAGCTTTTGGAGCATTTCAATAAAATGAAATTCAGGTGGCATCAGCTTGCATCCTGTTTACCTCTCGTGTAACACTAACACTATTGTACCTGAAGATCTGACTTTTAAAAAGAGTGGCCATGAGTTTCTTTGCCAGTATTCTTCTCATAAGGCCCTACGCATTTTGGAAACTGGAAGTTATAGATCGACACAAACAGGCAGTAGATTTTGGTGTTTTTCACCTAATTTACCTTGACAATCCAGTACATGCTGTGGCGTCTGTTTCTGCCGATCTATGATTTTAACTCTAGCTTCAATTTAACGTTCATAAATGTCACTTAGTGTCTTAATTGAATAAATGATTTTGAATTTTAATTTGAACATCTTTAATAATTACATTCACGTTACGATAAAACTGCAAAACTTTAGATCATTTAATGGCAGCCTCAGCGGATATTCTTTGGTTGTTTATTAAGATCATAGGTAGTTGAATATCTTATTTATTATTGACACATCTAAGTTTATCTTCGAGAAACAAATATGGAAGTGCTATGAAAACTGATACTCCATTGTTAATAAGACCGACTTCGCGAGAGATCAACTCTGTTATAAAAAGCTTTTTACCTTTATTATCTTCCGTTACATAAGCTGGTTAAGTCGGGGGCTTTTAAAATTATTTTATCCTTTTTCAATTACGTTTTAAACGTCGTGGGTTTTTTCAAAATTTTTAATTTTGCATTTTATTGTAACTATTTCTTTCTTCTTTCTCCATTTCTTGTTTGAATAATAAATATTTTTGTTTGCCCTTGGAAAAAGCTAATTTTAAAATAAAACAAGTAAAAGCTGTGATATTCTAACTATTTGACATAAGAAGGAAGGACAGACTTTCACTTTGTTTATATTAGTGTTGAGAGATTTTTTCAAGATGGACGAATAGACGTCAATTTTTTTACGTTTTTGTTATTTAGCTTGTATAATTATAAAACACTTGATATTGGCAGAATTTCTGCGTTGATTTTTCGCGCGGGATAAGAGTTCATAATAAATAAATATATATATATATATTAGTGTTGCCTACTTAGGGAATTCTCCCTAAAAATATATGAGAAGTAAGTCATACGGGTATTTTTTTTGCAGCGGTAACGATGTTTCTGTTTTTCTGTAGGGGTAAACAGTATTAGAAGTGTTTTTCCTAAAATACTATATTATTTAAATGAAGCAAGTGACAAAATGAGAATCATTAAAATATTTCCAGTTTATTTAAAGGTTTTTACGTTTCAGACAATGACAAAAGAAAAACACCATCCCACGCACGGCCAACATCATTAAACCAAAATATAAAGTAATTTATTATTTAAAAAAAAAAAAACAAATTATTTTTAATTAGTTAAAGAGAGAAAAACACTGATATTAACTATTAAGTGTGTTGTGGCCATTGCTCCATGATATAAAAAGTACATACAAAGTATATACCTAATCCTACTAATATTATAAACATGAAAGTGTGTATGGATGTGTGGATATTTGTTCCCCATTCACGCAAAAACTACTGAACCGATTGCGATGAAACTTGATATGTAAATAGCTGGAGAGCTGGATTAACACATAGGCTTATAGGCTTTTTTTCCCGGTATTCCCACGGCATCAGGGCCTATGTGGCTCAAACCGCGGGGCGCAGTTAGTAGATAATGTAAGAAGAGAAGAAGGAGAAGAAGAAGTGTGAAGTAGATAATGCTGGTAGCCAGCGATTTTATGTTTATTTTTTAAGTTGTAATACTAAGGTGGCAAAAGAAGTAGGTATATGGTTCATCTAAAGGTAAGCGTTTAATTTAGCTTATGAACACTGAAAACTACTGACCTCTTTTCGAAGAATATACAATAGGAAAAGTAATAGGATAGTCTTTGGACACAGTCTGTTATGGAGATATTCTACAATGACGATTACACACGTAAACTGAAAAGACACATTGTTTCCCTGGCTTCGTACAGATAATTAAGGATTTTAAAAAACAAACAATTTATTTACGGATAGAGAAGACAAACGAGTATAAATACACACACAAGAAACAACAAAAAACTCAATTCCAAACAATAATATAACAATAACAAACTCAAAACACAAGTATTTAGCTTAGCTGGAGGGGTTAATAATATAAGTGATGTCCAAAGTTTTTAGTATTCTTTTTAAGAATAAAAATTAGGCTTGCAACGAATATTCGGCAAATATTCGGTATCCGGCCTATTCGGCTACTTTCATACTATTCGGCAAAATACCAAATATCTAGGTATTATTAGGCCGAATACCGAATACTACGGTTCTTTTGTTAGTGGGTCCTGTGTGGGTCGGTGCTCGACCTCGAATTATGTATAAGTACTTTCCAGATTGGCATATACATACTGAAGAAGGGCAAAGAAAGGTCTGTGTGAGATATATAATTTTTATTTGTTGTAGTCTTATAATAATGATTGGTAAAAGAAAACGATTAATTTATTTACTTTTTTTTATTTTATTTTAAAGAATACTAGTAACGTGGGTCACACATTACTAGTATTCTTGTTAACCCCATCCATCTAAGCTAAGTTTGCTTGTGTTAGGAGTGGGTTCACGCCGGTAGTGCACTGGGTGGGGTTCGAACCCGCAACTACTTGATCGCAAGTCCGACGCCTTAGCCATCACGCTACCGCCGCTTCGAACTTTACTTTTCTCTTTTTATTCTCTAAATAAAATACTCATACATAATTAACTTCATTAATGTGAAAAAGCAACATCTGTCTATGCATTTGAATCGTAATGAATAATTGGCAGTGGAAGATTGTGCTGCAGACTAAGTTTTATCTTTCGATGTCTCGATATGGGCTATCCTTTTTCTGCAGAATACTCTTCTTAGCAATCCATAAAAGAGTATAAATGCGCTTGGATGGGTTATTGCGGGAAGCATTAAAACAGTGGAAAGTAGAAACAAGAAACAAAAATATCGATAAAAGTTCCTGGTACGCGCCAGCCGAATACTTTTGCCGAAAATTCGGCTATTCGGCGTTGAAGCCTGCAAAATATTCGGTATTCGGCATGTGACGACACTAATCGTTGCAAGTCTAATAAAAATAAATAAATACTTAACTCCATGAAATGTCGTATAAAAAGTTGTTTTATCAGTCAACTGGCTATATTATAAATATAAAATCCACTCTTAAAATCATTTAAAATAAATATTAATAATTTAAGTTAAATATCAGTGAAAAGTCACTTCATTCATGAAAGAAATTTTCAAAACATTGCCCCAGCTTCTACCATATTTCATAATTGAAAACAGTCGTAGGACTCCACGGCAGAAGTGAAAACACACACACACACATCTATATATATGTATCTGAGCGTGACGGTCACGCGAGTTCAGTGCTATTTCCCCATACCAAAAGTGCCCAACGTGCCTAAAGAAGTTTTCCCTTCAAAAAATAAACTTGTTCAACCAATCAGTGAAGTCTAAAAATTTTTGACAGTCTTACTTGTCACGTGTACAGGATTCGTACAGGATTCGTAAAAGCACGCGAAACCACAGACAAACGCTTAAATAATGAAAAAAAATAAAACTAGTTCAACCAATCAATGTAATCTAAATTCTTAATATTTTTAAAAGTCTTACCTGTCTCGCGTCAAACGCGGTTCGTAAAAGCGCGCGAAACCACCAGCAATCGTTTTAAAAAGTAAATGGATCAGGAAGCGTGCGCATACAGCCACGACTCGCGCGATACTAAGTTATCCTCCATAGCCCAACTCATATAATATTTTGATGCATTAATCCATTTGAATTTGAGATTGAATGATGTGATTAATGTGCCGTGATCTTTAGCACGAATAGAGAGCGTGAGATAAGTAATCGATTCCTGGACGGAGTTTTAAGATATACTCGTATGTGACGAATAAAAAAGTTCAGGAGTCTTTAGGGTTCGGGGGCAGTGGTAGCTAGGTAACCAAAGGCCCTGGAGCAAAAAATAAACTAAGGCCCCAACTAAACTATTTAAAATAGTTTGTTCCGTATTCGTCGTGTTCCGAATTCGACGTACTCCAGATTTGTCTTAATCCAGATTCGTCTTACTCCATTTTCAGGTCAAACACGCAATTTAATATAAATTGTGGTTTAGTCACAACTCTAGTACAAACCTGATAACTTCTGGTTCTAAAAAATCTGGTTTATTTATTTATACTCCGAATGTGGGAGAAATTATCACTAGTTCAAATTGTAGTTTGTAAGTCAGAGTCCGTGGGGCCCCCTGAGTTTGGGGGCCCCGGGGCACTGCCCCGTCTAGCCCTCCGGTAGCTACGCTACTGTTCGGGGGTATGTTTCCTTCCTGGCTTTCATAAATATCAGTCGCAGTTGATACATATATTTTTTTTCTAACTAATATGGACAAGAGTAATTTTATGATATCAATAGTTTTTCATTTAAATGTAAATAGGTAGATACGTGGTACCACAACGGTCGAGCCCACTCATAGGTGCCGAAGCATGGCTCTACCACGATAGAGTAATAAACTATAGGATAATTAACAAATCACACAAATAATAATTATAAAAAAAAAAACTGTCAATCGTAGGACTGACGTCAGAAGTGAAAAAACATAACTTACACATTATAGTATACATAATATATAATTATTATACAGACACACACATAAAAACATCGGTATATATGTATCTGAGCGTGACGGTCACGCGAGTTTAGTGCTTTTTCCCCATACCAAAAGTGCTCAACGTGTCTAAAGTAGTTTTCACTTCAAAAATGCCTTGTTTATAATAATTGTGTTAAAAAAATAGGCAGTCATGGGACTGCCGACACAAGTGAAAACTTAAACGAAACGACGAACTTAAAACGTCACATTAGCAGGTTGGTGACATTAATAAGGAGCTGACAGAACTCAATATTTAGATTAGCGCCCTCTAGTGGATCTTTATATGTATTATAGGCGTGACGGTCACGAGTTCAGTGCTTTTCTCCATAGCAACAGTGCCCAAGAAGTTTTCATTAAAAAAAGCATAGTTAAAGTTAAAACTTTGCACTCTTCTATACATTGATATAATAGGCCACGATACGCAGGTATCTGATAGATCTCGCGGGTGCGAGATCTATCCTAAGAGCCTGTGAATTCTCCAGGAGGCTTCTGTGCTTCTGGAAGGAGCTGGGGTGGTTTAACTAGTCAGTCTATCTGAACGCATAAGGTAGGTCATAAGTAAATATGTAGCCAAACATAGGCCCCAAAACTGAACCTTGTGGCACTCCAACATAACGATGTGAATAGATGATCTAGCGCTATGTTGTTTAACTTGAAACATCCCATATTTAAGACTAGCAATTCCCGCGGCTTCGCTCGCATGTACTAATTCTTTTTCCAAAATAAAAGGAGCCTTAGTTACTCCTGATAACACCAGCTATCTGAAAGTGTAAGTCTCGTGAAAATCGGTCCACCCGTTCCGGAGATTAGCCGGAACAAACAGACAGAAAGACAAAAATTTTATAAACTGATTTTTATGCACAAATATCGTGCAAATAACTTTATGAGTTAAAAAAATTACTATTATTTTGACATTACAAACAGACACTTAAATTTTATTTGCATAGATTTCGTGCAAATAACTTTATGAGCTAAAATATAACTATTATTATGACATTACAAACATACACTTAAATTTTATGATGATGATGTATTGACAGGAAGTCATCAAGAGGTAGAACAATTCTGGATGTCTTTTTATCGCATCCTGCTCACACACTATTGCCAACTTTAGTGGTCGCTATTGTATCCCATTGCTTTTCTCTATCGCCTCTTTTATTGTCAAGTTCTTTTATCAGTAAGGAAATAGGAATTTGAATTTGGAATACTAAATTTTATATGTCAAAAAAGTGCAGAAGCTTAACACTTTAATCAACTTATAAATAAAAAAAATATGCGAGTATGGTTACAATAAGTTACAGGAATCCAGTATACATGTTGACCTATAATGTACGAAAAGTCTATACAACGATAGTTCAACTGATACTGGGCAACGATAACATTTAAAGTTACTGGTAATTTTGGTCGAAATTAACCAGCCATAGTAGTATACAGGGAAATAATTTCAAAGGAGATAGACCACTTTTGGGCCTACAAAAAATAGTGTTTTTTTTTTTTTTTTTTTATGTCAATCCAAAAACACAAGGAATAACTTTAATTTACAGTTGCCAAATAAAAATATTTGTATTACTGTCAAGTGCATACATTTCGCCGTGAACTAGATAGAAAACAAATAGTCTTTAAACAAACATCTAGGAAATCTAGGCAGAATTCACTCGAGACACATTGGCCCCAATTCTGTTACTTCACTCGCTAAATTAAAATTCACAAAATTTTCTTCATATAAGAAGTAAACCTTGTACACTTAGAAACAAGGTCTTATTTCAAATTGAAACAAGTAGGTAACATATGACGCTATCGAAATAAGCAATTTATTTGTCGACTAAAGTCTGATACGCATAAATAAACTTTAATACCACGTAGCGAGAGCCGCTATCCGTTGAATGCCATCTCTTTTGCTCTGTGTTTTTAGTAAGCGTCTTCGTAGGTATAGATTAAAAACACGTCATCCTTGTTCGTTTTGAACAAGTTTTTATACGGCCATTATACAGCGTTTGAATAAATGAAGACTCTCGCTGCGTGGAAATAAAGTTGAGTATACGTTGACAGGTTTTATTGAAATTTAGAGGCGCTGAGAAATAGATGCTAGTAACAAATAGACCTTATTACGAAGAACACTAGGTTGATTTCTTATGAAGAAATTAAGTCAGGTTTTAGTTTAGTCGAGTGTACAATAGAATCGGCACCATTAGCATAAAACGCCATTTTGTGTACATTTTAGTAGATAGTTCTCTAGCAATAATACAAAATTATTGTAATTGTAATAATTGTATCGTCGGAAGGCGGACAGTAGGTTTTTGCGCACATCATGGCAAGTATATGGTACTTGAGTTGGGCTGTAAATAAAAGCTGTTCCCGGATTCCTCCTATTTTAGGCGCAGTACATCACACAGTGTGGTTTTAGTCGGTTCGATTCCAACACACCACCCCACCGAAAACCGGGAGGGGGGGGGGGGGGACAGCCCGAGGGGATTTCCACACGCACAAAAAAAAAGAGGCGCCAAGTAAATATTTCACCCGATGCACACTTCCTAGATTCCATTGTAATTGTGTATGAGTTTTTATTTTACACTAGCAATCCGCCCCGACTTCGCACGGGTACAAATTATACACCTTAACCTTCCTCATGAATCACTCTGTCTATTAGTGAAAACCGCATAAAAATCCGTTCAGTAGTTTATCAGTTTGTCGTGAACAGCCAGACAGACAGACGCGGCGGGGGACTTTGTTTTATAATATATAGTGATAAGTGTAATTAATAAAAAATAAAGGTACCTACTTAAAAAATAAATCACAACAACATCGACTCTCCTCATCTCCTACAGCAAGTTAAAATTAATGCTCCATATAAATTACCTAGATCCCTAAATTACGTACCGTTTGGTCTTGCAATATCAACAAGTAATCTAGGAATGTACTCTACTTTAAACCGGTTATGCAGACAATACAATAACATTGTTAAAACACACAAAAATATAGATATTTTCTCAAACAAATTTAACACTTACCGCCGCAATATTTTGTCAGCCCTTACATCCCTAAACAACCATTGAGCCCTGTCAGTCCCCCTCGTTTAAAATTTATAAAACAATTCGCTGGCTTGCCAGCACTTGTATTTATTGTACATGTGTGTATTTTTCTCTATCTACCACACAAAATGCATGCTGTGGCGACCTGTAATTAAGTCAACACTTAACCCTTTAATTACAAATTAAGATAGTATTAAGCATGTATCAGTGTATGGCTTGTTGGTTGTCCTAATAAATAAATAAATAAATAAATGCTTTTTTTGTAACCTAACCTATTTACCTAGGTATCAGAAACCTTCCTGTAAATTAAAAGATATACACATGAGAAATTGTTACAATGTACTCAACTGTAGGTGTTTGTTCAACTTTTGTAGGCGATATACCCACACTTTAGCTTATTTGAGTCCTTAGTAGTGTAAACTGCAGTTCGCTGCTCATACGAGGGCGGCACTGAAAATTTCGGGAATCATGGAAGTGACACAACATTACTATTTAAAAATGTATTTATTGCTTTTCGAAGTATTCTCCGCGAAATTTGACACATTTTTCCATACGATGGAACCAATCATTGAAGCAACCATTCCATTCGGAAGTTGGGGTCTCCAAAATGGCCGTTTTGTAGGCGTCCACAGCTTCTTCAGGTGATGAAAATCTCTGACCACGCAATTTATTCTTTATTTTAAGGAAAGTATAGAAATCATTAGGGCTTAGGTCGGGGCTGTACGGCGGATGGTCTAATAATTGTATGTTTTCTTGCTTTAAAAACTCTTTTGTTCTGTGCGCGGTGTGAGAACTTGCATTGTCGTGATGGAGGATGATGCGGCGGTTGCAGTTCTCTTTACGGAGTTCAGAAACGACCTGTGGCAAACAAATGCTAGCATACCATTTTACATTAACCGTTCTTTGTCCCTCAAGAGAAATAGTCGCAACATGGCCGGTTTTGGAGACAAACGTGGCCACCATTTTTTTGCAACACTCCGTGAACGAACAATTTTTGTTGGCTTTAACTCATTTTTGAACACCCAAACTCGTGACTGGTTTTTTGTTTCGGGTTCGTACTAATAATGAAGTTAAATAATTATATAAATATCATCACATACATATTATTCTTTATTATCATTATTTAGTAGCATTTATATTATCCGTGAGAAATTCCGAAATACTGTAAAATACTTTAACAACTAAAATATTTTTAGGCGTTTTTTAAAGAAGTTTTTTTTTTGAAGTTATACTTCTTTTGGCGCGATGGAGAAAAATGATGAGAGTGAATTATTACGATGCGCGCGCACACCGACACCTGAATTTAACATCGTGAAGTTAGTTATAGGTGGCATGAAAATCGATAACTATGTTCAAGTTGTATATTCTAGTATTTTTATATTTAGAACACGTGTTTCGTAACAGTACAATTAAACAGTGTGAATAAATAAATAATAAAACCTTTTTTATTTAAATAAAATCTTTTTGATTAATTTATTTAAATAAAATCTTTTTAATAAATTTTAATATTTATCGTTAATCACTACTGCATTTGTTAGGAACAGTCTCAAAACCACTGATATAAACTATGAAAATCACTAACTAACAGCAACTGCCAAGTTGTTCGTACCTCTGTTTGCACTCAAGTCAATCGTTCTAAACATATTGCTACCCTTTTATAATCCCACAATTTGTTAATATTTATCAATCGTCCAATAGTATTGCGTTACCGGTATAACCAGTCAAAATAATATCTATTAACTTATTTTTATTAAATAGTGAACTGTGTTATCATCTATTTTAGTTTGGCCTTATTTTTAATAAAATAAATAAGAGTTTTTGATGTGGCGACAACACATTTTAGTTTTTTTTTTTCATACGCCGAAGAAGTATAACCTCTAACGCGTGTACATAAGTACACACATTTTAATTTTTTTTTTAATAAATACTACTAGCAATTCCTTGAATTGTTGCGGTATATTGAATACTAGCTGTGCCAGCTTCGTTCGCGTTTTTTTTTTCGGAAAACAGCAATTTGTCGGTTATAATAGGCATTGCACCTCTTTCTCCAGGCAGGATTATAAGTATATTTCGAAGAAATTCTACCTATTGGTTTTGTACCAGTTGTCGAATTTTCCAAAAATTTCTTCACAGGAGGTCTAGTTATGATCCCTAGACCCCAAAACAACCGCCAGTTAAAAAGATTATATATGTATATACCTCAATTTTACCGGCACGATAGAGGTCGCAATTATGCACCGATTGCTTTCAAACTTGGACGACAAATTAACAGGGCAAAATTAAAGTTAAGACCGGGGGGCAGATTAACAAAAAAATAAAAAAAACACGAAATCTAACTCAATTTTTTTTTTGTGGTATAGGAGGCAAACGAGCAGACGGGTCACCTGATGGTAAATGTCTACCTCCGCTCATTGGCACCTTAAGAGTGCTCGCGCAACTCAAGAGTCACAAGTGCGTTGCCGGCCTTTAAGGTGGGAGTAGAGGAAGGGGGGAAGGGAGGAGGGAAGGGTGGAAGCCGTGCCGAAGCATGGCTCTCTCATGATATATTGCGTGTATAACCTATATTAGTTATATGTATATTACTAAAATATATATTAGTTTCACTTGTAATGTAACTAACTACTTAGCTAACTAACTAAATATGTAAATAAATGCAAATGTAAGTCAATTTAGCTTGCTCCATGAAACTTTGTATGTATATGTAGTTTTGGATGACAAAACTATAATTTGGCATCTTGGAGCTGATCTGATGAGCCAGGAGGTGGTTAGTGGAACTCTTCAGTGGCTACAAGTAAACCCCTAGCGTTTGGGCTCATATGATTCGTTTTAACGAGTCCAATAGTCTTGGTAACCATGGTCTGATGTTGAAGCCAGGTTATTTAGTTTTAACTAGCAGTTGGCTTCACTCGCGGAAATCTAAATATTTTTCCAAATTATAAGTAGTCCAAGTTACTTCTTATAACATCAGCTATCTGTTAGTCAAAGTCCCGTGGAAATCAATCTACCCGTTCCAGAGATTAGCCGGAACATACAGTCAGACAGACAGACAAAAAACTGATGATTTTTAGGCATAGGTATCGTGCAAATATCTGTATGAGCTTAAAAATACTATTATTTTGACATAACAAACAGACACTTTAACTTTATTTACTTGTATTGATAATAAACGAATAAATATAAAAACCGGACATGTGCGAGTCTGATTCACGCACCGAGGGTTCCGTAAGCAAACAAACTTGTAAGTATATAGTACGTCCATCTCGGGAATCAATTCCCCAAGACTTTTACCAAACCTAACTTTGCGGTTTCGATGGTACGACAAAGTCAACTTTTATTTTGCGGTTGGAACCGCAAAATAAAAGTTTGTAATCACAAAAACTATTTTTTATGTGAAATAACAACAAATTAACGACTTTCGAATGTTTCCTTCACTTGTGCTGTTAGACCTTACCAAATTACATGATCCTAGTTCAATGGGAAGTACCCTATAGGCTTTGATTTAACTGCGAAATGTTGAAATTTGATCAAGTCAACGCAATCAAAAATATGGCTACTTGAGTCTTATTCAAGTAGCCATATTTTTGATTGCGTTGACTTAGAAGCTTCATTTTTACAGCTTCAAGGGACCGCAGACTTATGTGTTTGATATTAATTTCAACTTGATGCGTCCACGGGGTCCTGAGAAAAAAGGTCTTCACAGACAGACACACTTCACAACAAAGTGATGCTATAAGGGTTCCTTTTTTCCTTTTGCGGAACGGAACCCTAAACACATTGAAAACTGTTAATTTTATATGCTTAGGTAACTGATTGTATATTTTTGGCCCATTTTACCATTACAAATGCTTTTGTGATATAATTTGTTACAATAAATAAGTTTGTTTACGTCAAAGGCTTTTTTATTTCTGAGAACCTGAAATATTTATTACTTTTATTTATTTACTGATAATTAACTCCGACATCGTAGATACAATTGTACAAACTTTTAATACAGTCTTAATTACAACGTAATGTCGAGCAGATTCGTATTGAATGTATTTTTATTTATGACTTAACTAGCAACGCCCTGCGGTTTCACCCGCGTAAGTCCCGATCCCGTAGGAATATCGAAATAAAAAGCCTATATGTTAATCCAGGTCTCCAGCTATCTACATACCAAGTTTCATCGCAATCGGTTCACTAGTTTTGGCGTAAAAGAGTAACAAACATCCATCCATCCAAACTTTCACATTTATAATACTAGCAGAGCCCCGTGGTTTCACCCGCGTAAGTCCCGATCCCGTGGGAATATTGGGATAAAAAGTAGCCTATATCTATATCCAGGTCACCAGCTATCTACATACCAAGTTTCATCGCAATCGGTTCAGTAGTTTTGGCGTGAAAGAGTAACAAATATCCATCCATTCAAACTTTCATATTTATAATATTAGTGGGATTATCACCAGCACAAAGCTCTTCAGATCCTTGACATCACTGAGTTAGTAGACTGATAGCAATAAAGTAATTTAAGTTAGTGTAATAATAATAATAACTTGACACATCTTACACGGCTGTCTGATCCCAAACTAGGCAAAGCCTACTGATAAACATACTTATATATTTCTAAATACATACATAATACAGGTAATTTACATCCAGACACACAAATGATCATGCTCATCACACAATTATTAGTCCAGGGTGGGAATCGAACCCTGGCTCAGCAGTCATGTTCAGTAACCACTAGACCAACCGGCCTGTCAGTGAATTAGTTATTTACAGATATGTGGGGTACACTGAAAGTTTTGCGTAACTCATTAATAAAACAATTAACATGTAAAGTAATATATTTACTGCTTTTCGAAGTATTCTCCATACATTTTAAACACTTTTTCATTCGGTCAAACCATTTTTGAAAACATGAGGACCATTGGTTTATGGACAATTTTTCACGTGCAGGTTGAAAGCTACCACGGCCTCTTCCGGCTCCGTAAATGTCATACCTCTCATCAAATCTTTAATTTTTGGGAAAATGAAGAAATCGCATGGTGCCAGGTCTGGACTATGTGCGGGATGGGTCACTAGCTCTGCCTTTTCAGAAACCAAAAATTACTTTGTCGCGGTGTGCGCCGAAGCATTGTCATGGTGCAATAGGATGCGACTTCTTGGTCGTTTTTCCCTAACTTTTGCAAAGACACTGGGCAAACAAATGGTGGTGTACCACTCAGCATTAACTGTCATTTGTTCTTCAAGTGGGATCGTGCAGACAGGACACGTCCGGGAGAAAAAAAACGCAATCCTTTTTTCATGCAGAGAACCACGGCCACGATCACATTCTGCGTACCAACGCCTTACGGTGCTCAAATGCCATCAAAATCGGTTTATAAATAACAGAATGAAGGCTGAACATACATAAAATATATATACATATATATATATATATACGGTCGAATTGAGAACCTCCTTTTTTTTCGTCGGTTAAAAATAAGAATTATCAAAATCGGATGACCCTGTATAAAAATATGCACGGTCATACATATATGCTAAAATTATAAAGCTGAAGTTTGTTTGTTTGGTTGAACGCGCTAATCTCAGCAACTACTGGTTCGAATTGAAAAAAATATTTTAGTGTTGGATAGTCTATTTTATCGAGGAAGGCTTATAGGCTATATGACATCACGCTAAAACAAATAGGAGCGGAGCATCGATGAAAAATGTTGCAAAAACGGGAAAAATTTACAAACCCAGACGAAGTTGCACGGGTCAGCTTGTAAAAAAATTCAAATAAATAAAATAAAGTACCACCGCCGCGTCTGGCTTTCTGTCTGAAAGGAATCGAATAGAATGTGCTTTATTGTACACCTTATACATAGAAATACAAATGATCTTACTACTAATGTTAGTGTTAGGTACAATTATCTGAAGAATTCACAAACGGAATTTTATACGATTTTCACCTAGGGATGGAGTGATTCATGACGAAGGTTTATGTGCATAATTAAATAATAAAAGGTTTTGTGTAAATATGCTGAAATATATGACAATGATTGTTGAAGATGTCGGAAAATATCATGCCGAAGCTTTAAGCTGTGTGCCGTGAAATAGTTTCGAATAATTGAGTAGATAACTGTCAAGTCAAATCAGTATTTTTAGGATTCCGTTCCTCAAAAGGAAAAAAAGGAACCTTTATAGGATCACTTTGTTGTCTGTCTGTCTGTCAAGACCCTTTTTATTAGGAACCCGTGGAGGCATCAAGTTGAAATTACCATCGAAAACTTATTACAGCGGTCCCTTAAAGCTGTAATAAAATCAAGTTTCTAAGTTAACGCAATCGAGAGATACGGCCATTAAATGTAGATTTTAATAAATCTGCACATTTCGCAGGTCACAAATCAAAAGGTTTAGGGTACTTCCCATTGGCCTAGAATCATGAAATAGGTACAAGTAAAGGAAAAAATCCGAAAGTTGTTAATTTGTTTTTATATCATACTATCAACCCGCCCCGGCTTCGCACGGGTACAAATTATACACCTAAACCTTCCTCACGAATCACTGTGTCTATTAGTGAAAACCGCATGAAAATCCGTTCAGTAGATTTTCAGTTTATAGCGGACAGACGCGGCGGGGGACTTTGTTTTATAATATGTAGTGATAAAAAATAGTTTTTGTGATTACGAACTTATATTTTGCGGTTGGAAAGTGACTTTATCATACATCGATGTATGTTAAAATTAAGTTTATCTTTCGGAAAAGACGGGCAAAAATCTTCGAGAATTGATTCCCGAGATGGACGCATTACCTACATACAAGTTTGTTTGTTTATGGAACCCTCGGTGCGCGAGTCAGACTAGTCCGGTTTTTTTTAAAAGTCGTTCATGTGTGGAATACGAAGACATGACGCCACGCTATAGTGTTGTCAACTCATACACTTTCAACTCCAAACAATAATGGAGGACTATTTTAAGGAAATAATTTATTTTCAACGTGAGAATCTTCCCTATTTCGGACAGGGGCAAAGTCAAAACAATACATCGTATGATACATTGCTTTTTTAATTTCTATATAGCTGAAAATATGTTGTATAATGTTATTTTTAGGGTTCCGTACCTCGAAAGGAAAAAACGGAACCCTTATTGGATCACTTTGTTGTCCGTCCATCCGAAGGTCTGTGTGTCAAGACCCTTTTTCTCAGGAACGCGTTGAGGTATCAAGCTGAAATTTATATCAAATACTCAGGTCTACTGTCCCTTAGAGCTGTGGAAAAATCGAACTTCTAAGCCAACGCAATCAAAATATACAGCCGTTTATGCCGCAATTTCAGCGCACTCGCAAGGGAATCAAAACCTACAGGGTACTTCCCGTGAACTCAGAATCTTGAAATTTGGTACGAAGCAACGTCTTATAGCACAGATTTGTTTTTTAAAGGAAAAATTGCGAAAACGTAAATCTTTAGTTACATCATATAATAAAAATATTTTACGGAACCCTCGGTGCGCGAGTCCGTCTCGCACTTGGCCGGTTTTTTTTTTGTTTATTATTAATTAGTTTTTACATTTATAAGTATAATAAATGATCATTTCTAAGGTTAATTGTTTTTTTTTTGTGATTTTACTACCAAATGATAACCTAGAATTAAAGAGATATCATTACATACGTGTATTTTCTTATTAGGTACAATTTATTAGTATAAATATACGACCTTCAAGCACACAAACCTTCAAGAAAAGAGAGTCCTTCCACCTTAAATGCCGGCAACGCATTTGTGAATTGTGAACATGAGTTGCACGTGTCCATGGGTGGCGTTAGTCATTTATCATCAGGTGACCCTGCTCTCTTATTGTACGCCATTAGGTTTAATTTAGTACTTGTATAATGGGCGGCCTTAAAAGGTTATTAATACTGAAGAGAATTCTTTGTACCCCTTTTTAAGAAAATTTCGCGAACGTAGTAACGTGAATTTTGAAATATGTACAGTTTATATATAGAAGAGGTGCAGAAAGATAACATTTTTAAACAATATGTCTTACAACTTTTAAAATTACGTGAAAACGGCTTAATGAAAATACGCCTGAAGGTAGGACGCCCACCCCAGCCAGATGGACAGACGTGTGACGACCTGAAGAAAGTAATTGGGATGGATTGGATGCGGAAGGTGGATGCTACCGGGTGCTATGATGCACATTGGAATAGGCTTATGTTCAGCAATGAACTGCAATAGGCTTATTAATTGATAGAAAAAAAATTGGTAATCTGTAAAGTTGGTTTACGGACGATAATTTTACGTGATAACGTCATAAGAAAACAGTGGAAGAGAGATGCGTCACAAGCCGAACGCTTAGGGCGATCGTGCCTCTCTATCGCTTGTAGCACGCTCTCGCTTGCATGTTCGGCTCAGGCGGAACGTGACAATGAGTCATGCTTTTTCGTGCGTGCAGCCGGCATTTATCGATTTTTAAGACGTTATCACGTCAAAAAACATTAAAAAATTTTTTATTGCCGTGGTCACCTTTTCGGCTCATACATTTTATGAGCCTGATCGCTGTTTATCTATTATATTTATAAATAAGTTAAAAATCAAAGTTTATAAATAGGAGGACATTAACACAAAATTTAACTTTCCAATGTCCGTCAACTGTTAAATGTAAATTCGATGAAAAAGACCAAAGACTGCATTCGTTAAATAATATGTAAAATTCACTAACTGTACGCCACAATCGCCATAACACCTACCGTATAAATGAATAAAATAGCGCCATTTTGTAAAATAAAATCATTTGACACTGTTTCTGAACCGTTAGGCCGCCATGTTGATGAATTTAATGAATGTGTTCGGATCTACTTGGAGTTGAGGAGTTGTTAGGAAAAGAAGTTTCATTGTATTAAATATCTAACGTAGTGTTTGTATACTCTTTGATATTATAGATACTACACATTCGGGTCTAATAATTTTATTTGTTGATTAAGTCTAAGTATTGCACTGTTTCTTTCAAAGTACCTACCACAATGCTGAGCTAACGAAAATTTTTGAATTGTGCAAATATATTGTTCTAAAGTGTTAATTAAATTTTAAAAATACGCAAAGTTATTATCTCTTATGCTTTTTTTTGTATGAGTGCAAAATAAATATCATAAATTAAAAATTATAAATACCCCAACTGAAAAGTCCCATCAACGAATAGAAAAGAGCTGATAATCTTCGAACGGCTGAAGAGATTTTCTTGAGTTATATCTAAGAACTCTCGATCAAGGCAAACAAAAAAAGAATTAATCAAAATCGCTGTATCCGTTTGCTACAGATAGACACACAAATACACAGATACATGATAATATGTTAACCTGATAACACGAATCGTTTTTACGTCAGGGGTTCATAAAAAATTATTCCTTCCTCTATGTAACCATTGCTTTACTTCATTACTCAAGAAAATAAAAAGTGTTTTTAAATACTGTTACGGAAGCCTAAATTGACCTGCGGGCGCCATCTATTGACGAGTCAATAATCAGATTAATAATCGAAAATTATATTAGTGTCTCTGATAAGGTAGGCAACGCACAAGTAACACCCAGGTGCTAGTAGCGGCTATAGGCTAAAGGTGACCACTTACCATCAGGTGGGCCGTAAGCTTGCTTGCTAGCTTAAAAAAATAAACTTAGAAATAGTAATGGCGTAACATTGTGTTATTAATGTTCCGCAGAAACAAAAACGCTTCAAAACGGGTAAAAGACTGCTCAACATTATCTGTTAAATGGAGTACATTTGAGTACAATTAGATATAATATAATTTTTCATCTTAAAGTTGATAAAAATACCTAAAATCTATAGTGGTCGTGCCAGAAAGGTACTACCTAGCACGTCCAAAGCAATATGTTATAACAGCGAAAATATGAGTACATATTTTATATTCTCTAGTACAAAAAAGTACATTTTTTTTCATGAATATGTACCGCATAAAAATTAAGGCAAACATCCGTGGTCGTGGGGCATAGCATCACACAGCATTGAATTAACGTGTGGCCCAGCTGGCGTGCGACTGCCCACTGAATATTGGCACGTTTCGTGACCCCGACGTGTACTCCACAGTGGAGTAGACCTGACCTGGTATTAGTTCAATTCTAGTTGAGCGATACTGCGAGTTAACAAGTGCAAAGTGGAAATTGTGATATTTGTAACAGTGACTTGTAATTTTATTAATTGCTAATTATATAAATAAATAATGTCTATTTCGTTATAAATTGGTGTATCTGTCTAATCCTTTTATATATAGATAGAGTTTCTTACCATCTGCCCACCAGCTTATCATCAATACTGTGAAAGCTTCATCGATCACAATTAACCCGGAGTTCATGAAAACCCTAACTTTATGATCTTGAGTAGGTCAGTAGTAGTAGGTGTATCGAAGTTGAACCGACTAAAACCACATGCTGTACCATATTGCCGCTAAAATAGGAGGGGGCCTGCGGGGACGACTATTTTTAGTTATAACTTCAGCAGTCTCCCTTCTAGGGCCTGCCAGTAAAAGGGCGGTCACATTGTATTTAAATCTCTAATTCCCAAAGTGCCTGCAATCGACTTTATTGTTATTATTGTTTTAAGTGCCTAGTACCACCTCGACCATTTCTGGTCTTTTGTGGCGCACTTCTACTTTACAGTTCACTGCTCAGACTTATGCAGCAGTTGACTTGCCCCATATTTCGTGATTGAGACAAAATTATAGATGGCAAAATGTAGGTGATTAATGAATCTCTGCCTAACGCTTCGGGGATAATGCAGGCGTGAGTGTGTGCATGAAGGAGTTATCAATTTTCATCTGGAAATAATCTTCAGAATGGCCTCACAAGTGGTGCAGAAGTAAAAGAAAAAAAATTGGTTATCTGTAAAGTCGGTTTACGGACGTTAATTTTACGTGATACTCGTAACGCCATAAGAAAAAAGTGGAAGAGAGATAGATGCGTCACAAGCCGAACGCTTAGGCCGATCGTGCCTTTCTATCACTTGTTCCACGCTCTCGCTTGCATGCTCGGCTCAGGCGGAACGTGACAATGAGTCATGCTTTTTCGTGCGTACAGCCGGCATTCATCGATTTATAAGACGTTGTTTCGTCAAAAAAACGCTTTATTGTCGTCACGAATTAAAAACTAAAGAGTTCGACTATTCGCCTTTTAGCTTCATCATCAGACCATCGACCAAGCACTATCTGTTGGACTTGGCAAGTCGAATCTCAAGGGATTTACAAGCAGGCACTGAAGAGTTCCACTATCCACCTCCTGGCTTCATTTGATCAGCTCCAGGATGCCAAATTATAGTATTGTCATCCAAACTACATATACATACACAGTTTCATTTCGATACGACAATAATTAGAAGTGTCAAAATAAAACTAAGTCTTCCATTTTCAAATTTTTTATGTGAAACTTCTTTAGAATCGTTGTGATTTGAAATTCGAATAAACGAAAAACTCACACTAAAAAGAGGCAAACATTCATAAATAGGTTTAATTGTAATTTAACCTGCGAGAGAATGAGATAGAATACAAGTATACAGTGTTTCCTATAATCTTTTTATTTACGCTTGCGTACTACGAAGCCTTAATATAGTCACAATAAAAAGAGACAAACACAATACAATAGGATTTAGCCTGCGAGAGAATGAATACAAGTATACAGTGTTTCCTATAATCTTCGTGGCACTGCGAAGCCTTTTTGTGTCATTCATGTCATGTGTATAATTTTTGTGCATTTGCGTAATTAAATTCGTTGGTTAATTAATTTAGAAGTTTCACTTCTGCCGTGTGTGAATTGCACACACACGCTTTTTTTTATATTGCACTTTTAAGTCATGTATTTATTTAACTTTGCAGTGATAGTTTTTAGCTATGTTAATGATGATATTTTTTAAAATTCATAAGTTACATGGTAAATTACTATAGATAGATAGGTTAAAAACAACTATGCAATCAATCAACTACTCCACACTACATATCCGAACGCGTTCGCCCCAATACAATATGGATGCCGGCCGTGCGGCCCGTGCGTCAACAACTTATGAATAATATTTATTATCTATGGTTTTGAATTTCAGAACGATCTTTGACGCACACGATATTTTGACCGTGAATTTTAAATTTTTTAATTATTTGAATATATTTTGGCAAAGATTTATTTTAAAGCTTCTTATGTTTAATTTCAATGTGAGTTGTTGCTTCCGCACTTTTCTCAATTCAAATGATTAAATAAACTGCTTTTGAGACTTCTAACCTACACCTCTCCTCAACAGATCAGTTCAGCTAAGCAAGAGGGTGGGTGAGAGAGGGGGGATAAAGAGATTGTTGAGTTGACAGCATTCCGTGCTTTTGTGGTGATATCCACATACAGCAAAAAACATACTTGAGTGCCATCTAGCGAAGACTAGCTGAACTATGAAGAAAGTACTGATCCTGTATCGCACGTTAAAAGTTACCGTACCGATTAATATATGTGAATATACTATAAATATATAAATACGTGAAAAAAAACTTTTTGACCCTTTTTAAGGAAAGAAAGACAGGAGTGTGGAATTTGGCATACTCACAATTTATATGTAGAAAAAGTTCAAAAACTGACAATTTTTAATCAATATCAATCAATACAAATAAATAAAATTTAAGTGTCTGTTTGTAATATCAAAATAATAGATTTGTTAAGCTCAAACAGTTATTTGCACGATAATGCCTAAATATCAGTTTTTAAACTTTTTGTCTGTCTGTTTTTTCCAGCTAATCGCCGGAACGGGTGGACCAATTTCCACGGGACGTTCACCGGCAGATAGCTGGTGTTTTAAAGAGTAACTTAAGACTACTTTTGTTTTGGATAAAGATTAGGGTGCCGCGGAAAATATATAAATATGTACACGCGAGCTGGAACTGCTAGTGTGTTAAAAATTTAATACGCAAACGGCTAAAAAATGCTCTCAAAGAACAGCTACAGAGGTCCAGTATATATGTTGACCTGTCATAGTACGATAAGTCCATACAATGGTTCATGTCATACTGGTCCATGATATGAAACAAAATACTACATTTAAAATTTAAAAAAATGGTCAAAATTAAACAGCAGGCAATCCCTAGAGCTGACCCTAGACGATCATGCGGCATGACATGCGTTACGTGCCGTCATGATTTCAATACATAATGATGAAAAACATAATTATTCGAGGGAGAGCCATGCTTTGGCACGTATGGGCCGGCTCGACTGGAGTGATACCACGGCCTCACACAAAACCGGCAGTAAAGCAATGTTTACATTGCTTTTCGCCGCGTGAGTAAGGTTACCGGAGGCCCTAACCCTTCCCTCTTCCCTATTTCCGCCCTTACCCTCTCTCCCCCTTTTCCCCTACTCCCACCTTTAAGGTGGGAGTAGGGGAGTAGGGGAGTAGGGGACTTGCAAACTATACCATATTTTTTTTTTTTAAATTGAACATAGGAAATTGACAAAACTTATCTTATAGGTCACTTTCCTTCACTTTTCTATAGAACAGAATTCACTAACCAATTGAGGATCTGTTTTATTTTTCGCTAAATCTTTCAAAGCATATCGCTTAGTTGATATTTAACGGCCGTCATCGACTCTACCCTGCATTCCCACGTAAGGCCACCACAACCTGCGCAGAAGACTGAATAAAATGATTATACCAAGCGAATTTAGTGAATTATTATGCTACATGATACACTCTCAAAAGGTCCTGCTTGCAGCATGATGATTCAGCACGTCATGCCGCATGATCGTCTAGAGTCCGCTTTATATCTTTAAAAACATGATATATTTCATCTAAAGATCTTGGATTTAATGTTGGCTGTTTGAAAACTAAATGCAGATCGATCGCCATTGGCACATATTTATTAAAGGAGAGTCAACATCGCCCTCTTGCCATTGCACGGCGCAAATAAAACAATAGCTGGATATTTTAATTTCAAATTGAATGGATCCAGTTACAAATAACAATATTAAAATGGTATCTTCTCAAATCGAAATAATAAATTAAAAAATGTCTTTTTAAAAAGGAGGTCGTATATTAGTAACTATTGAACTAAAAAAAAATGTCAGTCGTGGGACTGCATGTCAGAAGTGAAAACATAACTGACACATCTGTCACCTGAGCGTGACAATCACGCGAGTTCTGTGCTTTTTTGAAGTTTTCACTTAAAAAGTTGTTAATAAGTATTCATTTTTGAAGAAAGTGATGCCATCTACTAGTGACATCCATCAAACTATAGGCGTTATAAATGTTCACCTTAATTACAATTATGTGTCTGTTTATTTTACCATATGAATTGCTCACACACACTTTATTGAACTATTTATATTTTTAAAGATTAATTAATAAGGAGCTGACAGAACTCAATGCTTAGATTAGCGCCCTCTAGTGGATCTATATATGTATTATTAGCGTGACTGTCACGAGTTCAGTGCTTTTTCTCCATAGCAAAAGTGCACAAATGTGTCTAAAGAAGTTTTCATTTCAAAAAACTTGTGAGATGTCTTTGCGATACCCGGTTTTAATGAAGTTCCTTCCGCTATACATAAATATATCTAATGTATGGAATAAATTGTATCAAAATATAGTAAATATTGTAAAAACTCGAAATTAAAATTGCCATCAGTGAAAGTTGACTAACTAACATAATATGGATAATTAGTATACAACCAACATCAAATTACATTAGTATCGATAAAATCCACAGATGGCGTAAATAAAAAATTAACTCGCGGTCAGCATTTTTCGTTGCACTAACACTTTTTTCTGTCTAGCCCCCATCCGCCGAGCGTCTAAAGTGTAAAGTGCGATAAGGAACTTCATTCTAAAATGTTTTTTTAAGAAGAAGTTAATATTATAACTAAAACGTTACAAGAAAAAAGGTCTTATTCTCTAACGACCTTTCGTCTCCGTCATTATATACTCCGTCAGTTGTATATATTTTGCGAGGAACTCTAATTCTTTTTCCAAAATAAAAGCAGCCTAAATAACTCCTTAAAACAGCAGCTATCTGCAAGTGAAAGTCCCATCGAAATCGATCCAACCGTTTTAGAGATTAGCTGGAACAAACAGACAGACATAAAATTTAAAAACTAATTTTTTGGTACAGGTATCGTGCAAATAACTGTATGAGGTTAAAAAAACTATTATTTTTACATTACAAACAGAGACTTGAATTTTATTTACTTGTATTAATAAATAGAAATCACAATCTGTATATATACAGGTTGTTATTAAAGGTGTGGCTATATTTTAGGGGTCGTAGCTTCACGTGATTAATGTCACGTGAAGCTCGTAAGGAGAGGGTGTAGGTTGGGAAAAAATCACGAAATATCACAAGGTTGGGATTAGTGAGATATCACGTGTATTTATTTAAAAAAAAATATTTTTATTTTTTATTTATTTATTTAGGTCCACCAACAATTGTTTACATTTATACTTAAATATTACACATTCAATAATTTCGAACGTAATGTAACAATTACTTAAAGGCAGACACAGCATGCAATAGTATAATAAAAAATAGATTAAGCTAACTTTCCATCACAGTAACTGTTGACAGGTAATCAGTATTTGTGGCACAATTGAATTAAGCTTTAACAGCTTATTTTCAGTATTAATCTAGTAAGTTAAACATGGTCTGGCAAAGAGTTAAACATTAATTTATACTTGTTAAATGAGTCAAAGTGGATATCAACTAAATCACTGCAGCTATTTACCACCTTGCACAACCTAGCACACGGTGAATTTGCACCTAGAACAGTTCTCCTTAGTGGTGGACACAGTGGTGTAACGGGTCTGCGAGGAAGCCTTGAAGGCACTCGAAATTTAACAAGGGCCAACAATGGGGAACAATCAATTTTGTTATTGACAATCTTTCTAGCAAATATTGCGTCATTAGATTCCAACCCACTGGCAAGGGATTTAATTTTAAAATATTTTAGTCTGCCTTGATAGGAGCGAATTTTTTTGGATATGCCATCGCAAAATGCAAGATGCCAGAGAAAACGCTTTTGCACACGCTCCAGACCCAAGGAGTGGGTTGCGTAGTGTGGCCGCCAGACAACACTGCAATATTCTAATATGCTCCGAATAAGAGTATTATAAAGCAATATTTTAGTTTTGTCGCTACGAAAGCTTTTACAGGTTCTTACAACAAAACCTAGCATTTTGGAAGCCCTTCTTATAATGTGATCCAGGTGAGGCCTAAATGTAAGTTTCCTATCAAATATAACACCGAGGTCTCTCATAGTATCCACTTCGTTAATATTGATATTATATATGTGGTACTCAAAGCTAATGGGATTTCGGTTCCTAGTAAATTTTACATGCTTACATTTATCGGTATTTAACTGCATTTTATTATGTTCACACCATTCAACTAGTCTATTGAGGTCACTTTGAAGATACCTAGCATCTTCCTCAGATTTGATTAGTCTTGAAAATTTAAGATCATCTGCATATAAAAAAACTTTGGAGTGCAAGAAACAGTGTGGGACGTCATTAATAAAGAAATTAAACAAGACTGGCCCCAAATGGGAGCCCTGTGGCACACCGGATAAAATATGTTCTACATTAGATTGATAGCCATTAACTACTACAAAAAATAACCTGCCCAACAAGTACGATGTCAGCCATTTGAGCAAAGATCCACATATGCCGTAAGCTTGTAGTTTGGAAGTTAATATTCTATGGGATACTTTATCGAAAGCTTTGCTGAAATCGGTGTAAATAACATCAGCTTGATGACCTGAATCTATGGCTTCAATCAAGGCTTCAGTAAATGGTACCAAGTTAGTGCTCGTGGATCGTTTTCCTACAAATCCATGCTGACTAATGCTTAAATATAGCTTAAGATGATTCTGCAAATATGGGCATATTAAGACTTCAAAAATTTTTGCAAATGACGATAAAATCGAGATTGGTCTGTAATTAGATATTACTTCAACGTCATTTGATTTGTGTATTGGGACCACTTTTGCAATTTTCCATTTTGAGGGGAATATACCGCTAAACATAGAGTTGTTATAAATCAGCATAAGTGGACGAACCAACACATTGGAACAGGCTACAATTAAAATGGGTGAAATTCCATCAGGTCCAGTTCCCTTAGTAACATCTAAGCTTTGCAGTATTTTTAGTAAATCGTCGTGGTTAATAAAAGGACTACATAGAGACAGGCTGTGTTTTTGCAGTGACTGTATATGCTCTGTTTTGCAGTCATCATTTGGGTTTTGGTCTGGGGTGTATACTGAAGAAAAGTAATTAGCAAATAGTTGGCATATCTCCGTTCCATTTGTTGTGGTCGTCGATCCGTCTGTCATAGACTTGGGGTATGCACTAGATCCTCCTCGTTTGGCTTTCACGTAAGTCCAGAAGAGTTTAGGATTTTTTTTTATTTCATCTTCCATGAACTTAGTGTAATTATTATAACACTCAAGTGCCATACGGTCACAACGCTTCCCAATATAACTAAATTCCAGTGCATCTAATGGGTTTCCATATTTTTTATACCGTTTCCTGAGTTTATTTTTAATATTTAATAGTTTAATTAAATAACGACTAAACCACGGTGGGTATCTATTAGTTTTAGGTATGTGCAACGGTACATATTTTTTAATAGCAGTATTGAGAATGTCATAGAAGGTCTCAAGCATTCCGTTCACATCACCGTGTCCTGAAAACAATACGTCCCAATCCACTTCACCTGAATAATTAGTTAGCGATATATAATCTCCTTTATGAAAATTTGGTCTTTCATGAGCATTATTATACAATAATCTAGCTTCGGTTTGCAAGGTAATAACAATATCTAATGGTGGGTGCAGACGATAAGCGTTACTTATAGGATTTTAACTAGAACCGACGTAACATGATGGGCTAGAAGTTATTACAAGGTCAAGTATACGGCCATCTGAGTTTTTAACTAAGTTAAATTGATTTAATTTATTAATGTGCATGAAATCCAGTAAGGTTTCACTTATGCTAGACAAATTACAGTTGTTACTGGATTGTGTTGTTGATTGCCAGTCTATATCACGTCGGTTAAAGTCTCCTACAATACATATTTCACAACTAGTGACTTGTTCGAACACGGCATTACAATTATCTATAAAATCTTCTAATATGTTCCGCCTTACAGGTGGGGGTAAATACACTGCACAAAAAATTATCTTATGGACTGTGTTTGTACGTGTACCAGGTATGTCGATAGCAACCCAAATATCTTCGCTGCTACATTCCCAGTTTATAATGCGTTTAGACTTTATACTTTTTTTTTATTGCAAACAGGACTCCCCCACCATCTTTTTTATGACACTGTAAACTAGACGTTTCCCTATCTCTTCTGTATACAGTATAACGATCATCAAATAACTCGCTACTAAGTACAGAATCATTTAGCCAAGTCTCGGTTATAATTATGATGTCATAATTGCTACAACAAATATTGCGATAGAATGTATGGGTTTTTGTTCGTAAGCCACCACTATTTTGGTAATAAATTTGTAAAGTGTTGAACGTGATATCTACCCATAATCACGTGATATGGGTGGGGTTAGTCTAAAACTTCATCCCGTATCACCAGAGGGGAGAGGGGGTCTAAAAAGTTGCTAAAAAAGTCACGTGATTAATGGATGACCCTTTGACGTCTAGTAGACCCGTAAATTTCATAGAGCGCACAAAAAATCAGGAAATTCGTCATTTTTAATACACAAAATCTAGTTTTGAAACTGACAAATGTAACTTAATAAATTGCCAGTCATAAGACTGCACGTCAGAAGTGAAAACACACACACACACATCTGTTTTTATGTATTTAAGCGTGACGGTCACGCGAGTAAAGTGCTTTTCCCCATACCAAAAAAGTGCCCAACGCCTAAAGAAGTTTACACTTCAAAAATTGACCGACAAAGACTATGAATGAAACTATGGACGTCATTCCATAATTTCCATTCGAGATTTTTCAGAAAATGTCTGCATAAAAAATAACAAAATAACTAAAACTGACATGAAATTTCATAACACGTTGTTTAGAAACGTGCATCTTCACAAGGACAAGCATTTACTGACGACAAACACTAAAAAATTATTTTTTTCAAATTCCTTTTTTTTTACCATGAATGTATGAATGAAATGAAAATGTATCATCGTCATATTTCTATGACGATGACTGTTGATGATGTCGGAAAAAATCAATATATTATTATGCTTCTATCGATGCGAAGCCGGGGCGGGTTGCTAGTATTAAAATATTTAAATCTTTTTAACAAAAAATAAAACCGACGAAAAGAACTAAAAAGCGTAAAATAAATACACTTTTTAAGTGTTTTTTTTTATGTGTGGAAACCCCCACGGGTCATCATCCAGCCAGACGGCGAGGTGGTATGTCGGACTTAAACCGACTAAAACCACACAGTGTTCCGTCACCGGTTCTTATAGCCGGGGCCTCAGGTGTACCCTAGAAAGGAAATCCCTGTGAACCCCCGCAGACTTGGTCGCCTGTTAAACCAGGCGACCCCACTATGAGGTGCAGGTGGTTCTGTCCCCACTTGTTGAGAGAGGCATGCGCGGAACACGTTGCGCCACCGTCTCGGGCTTGCCTCTGCTAGGGCGACAGATAGCTCCTTCCGGCGCCCTAAGGCAAGTGCTCATGGAGGCCGGAGATCGTTTTGCACTCTCCAGCGCCTGGTGCGTCTTCTGCGGGACGGAAGAGTACTTGTTCTCTCCCGTTCTCTCTCCGGCTCTTCTTTGGCATCCATCACTACCTCACAGAATGAGGCGTCGGAATCCCACGCACTCTCGCTCTGGACCATGGACGTAATCATGGTCTCCAGTGAGAGGCTACCCACACCGATGGCCACCGTGAGGTGAGCACGCTGCTGCGCCCTCGCAGAGCACTCCACCAAAGTGTAGAGTGCGGTATCCTCGCGGCGGCCGCCGCAGTGGTGGCACTCAGACATTGGCTCCCAGCCTATGCGACACAGGTACTTCCCGAAGCAGCCGTGTCCGGTGAGTACCTGCGTCATCCGGTAGGAGAGAGCGCCATGTCGCCTCTCCAGCCAATCTTCCGTGACGGGCCTTACCGCCACAATCGTGGTGTGCCCCGACCTTTTAAGTCTTAAGTATTGCGGTTATTTTTTTTCATCATCAGCTTAGCATGTACATGAAGTGATGATTTCTAAAAGCAAATACCTGATAAAGTAATGAAAAGCAAACAGAAACACTATTCGTTCCTACAATTTTCGAGCGTTTCTTTGAATTTTATCAGGATCCCATCATTAGATAATGAATTCCTTGACATGGGATCACTCTTGAGGTATATTCTATCTAACAAAAAAGAATAATCAAAATCGGTTCATTAATAACGGACAGAGGGCTGAACAAACATAAAAAAACGAATTCGAAGTCGAATTGAGAACCTCCTTTTTTTTCCTCGGTTAAAAAGAGTGGTCTTAAGTTGTTTTTAAATCTTTGAAACGTTTAACATTTTGTACATGTGAGTAAATAATCGCCGTATATTTATTTGATATCTGGATACAAGTTTATATATATAATTATGTCAATTTTATGTTTCTCAAATCATATCGAATATGGACCAAGAAACCGTATAGCAACGTGTTTTTCCAGAGAAGTAACATGGCGGACACGAAAACAGCAAAAAAAATCCGCTTGATATTCGTCTTCCTCACAAAAGTGTGTATAAAATATGGATGTGTTGGTCTTTTGGCACTTTTTTTAGCGAACCCGAGTGGTAGAAGGTTAAGATTTAACATAAATGTATTAAATTGATTTAGAATGCTTCCGCGTGAGTCGGGAAGTGTTGGAGATCCTTTGCTTCATAAAAATAATAAAAATTTATAGCAACAGGAAACCTAAAATTAATATAAAATAAACATGTTGGCCTAAGTAAACTATAATTTAAATACCAATACAAACAAGCAATATAATGTAAATTATTAATGTTCAGATGACGGACGTTGGCCGCGCGTCAACGCGCGTTCGATTTTTGTATAGTGTTAGCATAGTGAGTGCTTCTCGGGCGTTGAACGCGCGTTTCGCGGTTCAGTTTGAGTTCTGTAGTCGTTGAAAATTCGCTTAAAAACATAAAAAATTAACCAGATTTTGTTTACTCTATCGATACCGGTTCAAGACTTGTATTTTATACTAAAATTAACTGCGTTAAATGTATGAAATGGAGTGTCACCGAACTCATGCTGTGTAAAAACTGGTACACGGGCGCTCTCATGTACAAAACTCGCTCATGTTAACGAATATACGGCAAACCATGAAAACCAAAAAAAAGATTTCAAAGTGCACGACAAGGCCGTAGGCGTGGGCGCCACCTCAAGCGCGCGTCGGGTCACAACGCGCGTTAGCATGTGAACGCCGTTCCTGTTATCGCGCGTTATCAAAATAGCGGACGTGCGTGACGCGTCCCTTTGCCGAAATATTTTAGAATTTCATTTTCTTGTTAAGCGGGTTGACTTTTTTCTTCGACCTTCTCCGTTTTTACGTTGATTAAAAAGATAATCCTGTACTTGTCGGCCTTTGAGATGAGAGTACGCTCTTTTCTTGAAGGTCGTATCGGTCCGAAAATACCACAGGCGACAATTTGTTTCATAGATTGGTTGTGTCAGGAAAAAAGTTTCTAGAAACCTCTACCTCTACCTCTATTACTATTAAGACAGATTACTATTAACTAGTAAACCCCTCGACTTTGGACTTATATGCCTCGTTTTGAAGAACCCACAGGTTGAGGTTAGTAACGATGTTATGTTGATAAAGCCAGGAGATGGATAGTGGAGCTCTTTTTAGGGTTCCGATCCTCAAAAGGAAAAAAGGAACCCTTATAGGATCACTTTGTTGTCCGTCTGACTGTCTGTCTGCCAAGACCCTTGTTTCTCGGGAACCCGTTGGCGCATCAAGTTGAAATTAATACATACAAATACATAAGTCTGCAGTCCCTTAAAGCTGTAAAAAAGTCAAGCTTCTAAGTCAACGCAATCAAAAGATATGGTCACTTAAGCCATAGATTTGACCAAATTTAGGGTACTTCCCATTGACCTAGAATCATAAAATTTGGTAAGAAGCAAGATCTGACAGCACAAGTAAAGGAAAAAATCCGAAAGTCGTTAATTTCTTGTTATATCATGTAAAAAAATTTGTTTCAGTCATTACAAATTTATATTTTGCAGTTGGAAAGTTGACTTTGTCGTTCATTGCAACCGCAAAGTTAGGTTTGTCATTCGGAAAAGACGGGCAAACATCTTTGAGAATTGATTCCCGAGATGGACGTACTATCTACATACAAATTAGTTTTTTTTTTATGGTATAGGGGGCAAAGGAGGAGACGGGTCACCTGATGGTAAATGACTAGGTACCGCCGCTCATGGGCACCTGTAACTAACTCAAGAGTCACAAGTGCGTTGCCGCCCTTTAAGGTACGAACAGGGGAAGAGGGGGAGAGGGGGGAAGAGCGGGAAGACGGGAGAGGGGGATTAGAGGGGTGGAGAGGGGGGAGAGGGGAAGGACGGGAATAGGGGAGAGGGAAGGGGGTTAGGACCTCCGGTAACCTCACTCACGCGGCGAAAATCAATTCAATCATTGTTTCACTGCCGGTTTTCTGTGAGGCCGTGGTATCGAGCGGAGTCGAGCTGGCCCATACGTGCCGAAGCATGGCTCTCCCACGTAAGAATATTATTTGCTTACAGAACCCTCAGTGCGCTATTCAGACTTTAATTGACGTTTTTATAGCTTCAATTCCGATTTTAGCCAAGCTCCATAAGATTCTCGTGGCACTTATGATATGCGTTATGGTCATTGCTACACTTATAACGGTAGTAGCTTGATGTTACATAGTCTATAATCTTCTTCAATAAATACTTCATTGAATACAAAAATAATCGATGGGCTTGTTGGGCTAGAGCCTGGCTGCTGAGCCAGAAGTCGTGGGTTCGATTCTAATGCAGGACAAATAATTGTGTATTGTGTAATGAGCACGATTATTTGTTCTGTGTCTGGGTATAATTCATTTATAATTTTGTATGTATTTAGTAATATATAAGTATGTTTATCAGCAGTCTGGTTACTATAGTACAGACTCTGTTTAGTTTGGGATCAGACGGCCGTAATGTAAGGTGTGTCAAGTTATTATTATTATTCAATTCTTACTAATAGTTATAAAGACAAATAAATATAAAAATTAGTAGGTATATAATTTATCCAATAAAAGCCAAATAATCAGAACCAACAGACAAAATACAGAACAAAATTGTTTGAACAAAAATATTCAACCAAGTTTTTGCTTAAAATTTACTTTATTTGAATAAATTGGGTCACACCGACGCGACGTTCATTTTGCGTCTTAGAATTACACATGTAAACAAAATCATGACTTCATGCAAGTGTGGACCTTCAATAGTACAAGGCTATGTCTGACTGCTGTAACTCTTCCCCTGGCAGCCCTGGCTTGCACATCTTACTAATATTATTTATTTATAAATACAGAAAGTAGGTAAGTACATGAATGATAGTATTGGCGTAATTTTTGATCCTTGTACAACCTGCCATAGGTTAGGCATGGAAACAGAATGTCAAATGACAAATTAAAGTCAAATTATCACTTACAACAAATAAAAGCGGCGGTAGCGTAATGGCTAAGGCGTCAGACTTGCGATCAAGTGGTTGCGGGTTCGAACCCCACCCAGTGCACTACCGACGTGAACCCACTCCTAACACAAGCATTTTAGCTTAGCTGGAGGGGTTAACAAGAATACTAGTAATGTGTGACCCACGTTGCTAGTATTATTTTTTCTTTTTTTTTTGTAGAAAAAAATATAGTAAAAATAATTGTTTTTAAAATTAGATAGATGCTCAATAATATTAAAAATAATATCAATATTGTACAAATGTTAAAATCTAATATTTGTCATTAAAAAATTAATCATTCGAATAGTAACATTTTTCAAATAATGATGTCAGTTTGTTTTTAAAAATTTGACTGTATAGCGTGTGATGAGTTTTAGTCATTTAGATTCCGACATACCGCCCCACCGAAAACCGTGGGGTGACGGCCCGAGGGGGTTTCCACACGGTAAAGGTATTTTATTGAATATTACAGGGCCCATGCCAAAAACACCTTTCTTAAGTAAAGCAGTATTATAACCACCCACATGTAACTGATTTCTATATTAACTTCTAATAGGACCTGTTCTTGTTTGAGATGGTGATTTGAAATAATTGTTATTGAGCTTTATAGAAACTGATGAAATATCAGTTTCTATAAAGCTCAATAATAGTTTTAGGGACTTAAACGTAGGTACACACACACCTGTCGGCCATTTTGAGGCCGCACATTGCCTGTATTGTGGATATATCAACTTTTTTTAATTGAAGCTTCTTTAGAATCGTGACTTGAACATTCGATGAAACAAAAAAGGCACACTAAAAAGAGACAAACATATTCATAAATAAGATTTAGCCTGCAAAAGAATGAGATAGAATGCAAGTATACAATGTTTCCTATAATCTACAAATGCTAGCACGTGTCTTTGCGCCTGCGTAATACGAAGCTTTCAGAAAATGCGTCATAGTCAACGTGGTGATTTTCTGAAGTTTCACTTCTGCCGTGTGTGAATTGCACACACACTTTTTTTGTTAAGATGAACAGAACATACGCAGTAGTGATTAGTTTTTTACTTACCTCTTCTGCGTGAGGTTTCCATGTTAGTTGATTATCTGATCCATAACCTCAAAATTTTATAAGTAACACAAATTTTTATTAATAACTTGACACATCTCTCGCACGGCCGTCTGATCCCAAACTAGGCAGATCCTGTACTATGGTAAGCAGACTGCTGATAAACTTACTTATTTATTACTAAATACATACATATTATAGACTAGCTGCCCCGACAGACTTCGTTCTGTCAAAAGTTATTGATTGACGACAAATGTTTGACATGTGTTTTAATTATTATTTAGTATGTGGTTTGTATAGGAAAAGAAAAGTGTTGTTTTTTGCTATTTTCCTCGCTATTTTTACGCTTTTTTCTCACCATAAGAACCTTCCTTGTGCCTTAACGAAAATATGAAAAAAAAAATAGCCGAATTGGTCGAGCCGTTCTCCAGTTTTGCGCTTAGCAACACATTTGGCAATTAATTTTTATTTCTATAGATTAATTACACCCAGACACAAACCCTCACCATTCCTTCCTTCATCGGACGACTAGACGTGAACGAGGTTCCACCCTTTCATTAAAACACGTGTAACATCTTCGTCTTCATCTTCACTTTCCATCAGGTGAGTAGGAAGACAAACGCTTATTCCATTACACAATAAAAGAAAATAAAATAGGCAGTCAGTGGACTGCCGACAGAAGTGTAAACACATTTTTTAAAGATTAATTAATAAGGAGCTGACAAAACTCTCTTAATTACTCCCCAAAAACTTAGATTAGCGCCCTTTAGTGGATTTATACCATATAATACATAATATACATCAAACTACAGTAGTATCGCGCGAATCCACAGATGGCGTAAAAATATTTTTTGGGATGGGTATTTTAAATATATGAAAGTCGGACACATTTTCGATCAGGGTCACGTGTCCTGATGCGAGTTTAACATTTTTTACCCATCCCAAAAAGTGCACAACGAAGCTGAAGAAGTTTTCACTTCAAAAATGAAATATGCATCGATATTTTTTAAATAAGTATACCAAATACATTTATATATCATTCTTCTCCATGTACAAACTTTTTTCTCCACATACCTGTTCTACTTTCAAATTTGTTTTTTCCGGTTTCTTAAGTTTGCCGGCTTATAACACATATGTTCGGCCTATATTGGCTCCAATACGTCAAACGTATATTGATGAGGCTGTATCATTACACGTGGCTCCCATGATATCATCACGCGTCAAGTGCTACAGAATCAGGTCAGGTCGGCGACACACTGTCACCTAAACAGGTCAGCCATGTACCAAGGAAATGGAACTTTGAAACAAAACAATCTAAGCTAAAAATATCGAGTGGAAATATTCACTTGTTTGTATTCGATAAACTCTGAAATTGCTGAACCGATTTCTATCATTGTTTTACAATTAGAAATTAGATTAGAGCTAGTACAAGTACCTAAAATTATTAAGAGGACATATTTGTTTTCTTTGAGATCGATAAACTCTGAAACTTCTGAACCGATTTTAATTATTTTTCCAAATTAGAAAGAAAAATATCTAGAAGTAACAAAGGTTACATTTTATTACAAAAATAGGTATAAGTAAAAGGGCAAAGCCGCGTAATAATTATAATATTTGTTGATAATAATAGTATTTATTGCGTCAAATATGTTATTATTATACATAGATGTTACAATACAATATGTTTTGCTCATACTGTACGAGATATATTGGCTACCTTAGGAGTATTATCGTTTTAAGACGAGAAAAAAACCGGTCAAGTGCGAGTCAGACTCGCGCACCGAGGGTTCCGCAAAATATTGATATTATATGATGTAACTAAAAATTTACGGTTTTCGCAATTTTTCCTTTATTTGTGCTATAAGACGTTGCTTCATACCAAATTTCAAGATTCTGAGTTCACGGGATGTAGCCTGTAGGTTTTGATTCCCTTACAAGTGTCGAAAATTTGCGGAAATTTGCGGCATAAACGGCTGTACCTTTTGATTGCGTTGGCTTAGAAGTTTTATTTTTTCACAGCTCCAAGGGACAGTAGACCTGAGTATTTGATATAAATTCCAGCTTGATACCTCCACACGTTTCTGAGAAAAAGGGTCTTGACAGACAGACAGACGGACATACAGACAACAAAGTGATCCTATAAGGGTTCCGTTTTTTCCTTTAGAGGTACGGAACCCTAAAAAGGAACAAAGTATATTGGGACAAGAAAAATAGGTAGGGGAAGGAAGCTAGAGTAAGGGCTACCGTAGAAAGAAAGAAAGAAAGAAAATCATTTCTTCTATAAAACACAGCGCACAAAAAACTAGTCTTCGGTGAGGAACCGGCCTGAGACTGCAGTAGCTCGAAGAGGCCGGGGTCACGTACCCATACGTACAAAAAGTCCTGTGGTGGTATATTATGTGTACTTATGTATAAATTTTGGCAAGGTATTTCGGTAGACTAAGAAAGAAAGAAAAATATTTTAATTGTATCTTCTACAAGTTACACAATAAACATATGTCTTAACACTGGGTTGGTAGCGAAGATCAAATAAGGTACCTGCGTTAGCTATCGTCACAGATCGCTCTGCAACGCTGGTATTCTCGCAGGCCCCAATTACAATATGAACATCTCGGATGAAATGTGACACTCAAGATGGCCTCCGAGTGGCCAACATGGCGACTGCCATTTGCACCATTAGAATTTAACAAAATTCTCGACAATCCGAATTTTGCTTTCCGAATGTCGTCAACTCGAAATCATTATTTTTTTATGTTTTATTATTCAGGTAAAGTTTCAATCGAGTCTACCGTACCTCTTGACCGAATTATTATCAAAGATTATAATTATATTCATATTTTACATATAAATAATATCAATAAATGTTATATAATAATCATATACTATATACATATTACTTTACATAAATACTTATATTTTACACAATTTAACAAAACAAATTAAATAATAATAATTCCGTGGTTGGCGTGAATATGTTGACATGTCTAAAATTGCTATTTGTCAGGGTGGCCATTTTTTAGTTTTGACGGTTATATGTTTATGTTGAGATTTCAAATAACGAATATTATTTTGGTGACTGAGTGTAAAGAGTATACAAACAAACTGAGTGTAAGTTGATATAGGAAAATATCAATTTATTCACAAATTCATGTGAATCGTTAATTTGACATGAGGTTTTGTCAAGTTATACATGTTAAAATGAGAGATGTAACATATATCCAAAGTCGATTGCTCCAAAATTTATGTATATTTGAAACTGTAATTTTTTTCATATAAATTCCTAATGCGTAGGAAGTATTACGCCAATAAAAAAAAACATGGAAGTCCACATGTCAATGTGTTCACACCAGCCACGGAAATTTCCTATGCATATTTCCGAACGCATCTGTCACCTGTCAGATAATATTAGTGAATTGATATACCAGGAAATGTCATTGCTTATTATGCAATTATATTATGTAATTTAATGTAACAATGTTAGTGTATATCTAACTAAGCTATGTCTTTCAATAATATGGATACTTTAAAAGTAAGTAAAGTTGCCGCACACATTGATTAAGGTGATAATTTTTGTTGAATGAATAAAATTTCTCTATTCTGTCGAATGTACGTAATGTTTTTAGGTTACGCAGAGGCGGTGGCAGATCATTCCAACATCAAGTACCTGAAACTGCCTCTAAAAGCGTACGTCCTGTGCCTCGAAGTTACTAAAAGATGACTAAATATATATTCTCTAGAAACAGTAAAATTTCTCCGAATATGACCCAATATTACTCCAGGAAAATCGATCTTTGGTCAAAACAATGTAATCCACGGAACTATAGTGTCAACATATTCTGAAAATGATCTCGAAATGATTTTTCAATGACAAAATTGCGTCAAACAATACCGTTCCATTCATCATTTATCATTTTCTATCATTGTCTAACATAGTGAAATTATATTTCCATTTCTCTCCCACTATACAGTTAGGAAACTGGACCACAATTAGATATTCCAACTTGGAGAATATTTTAATACTGTTTGCTGTTTGCGTAAACAATTTTGGGAACATTCCGGAGAAAATATAAGAAAATAAAGTCTAATACGGTTTTTTTTATGTGAACGGGGGCAAACGAGCCGGGTCACCTGATGGCAAGTGACTATCGCCTGTCGTGGATACCTAAAACTCGAGTCACAACTTGTGACTCTTAAGTACGCACTTGTGACTTACAAGTGCGTTGCCGGCCTTTGTGGTGGGAGTAGGAGAGGAGCGTTAGGGCCTCCTCACTCACTCGGCGAAACACAACTAAAGTTTTACTTCACGACTTCAAAATCGCAGAGGTAGATTTCGTGTTTTTTTTAATTTTTTTTGAAAATCTGCCCCCCAGTCCTCCCCTTTGGGGGAATATCCCTGTTAATTTGTCGTCCAAGTTTGAAAGCAATCGGTGCATATTTGCTACTTTGAAATCTACAAACTACTACAAACACTGTGTTGCAACTATTAACGCCCGCCTCCGGATAAGTGCAATATCTGAATTATAGTATAAAAAAATCCGGGCCCGCAGCAGGCCCGCAGAGATAGATTGCGTGTTTTTTTGCGGTTGTTGCGGCTGTTGTCTTGGGGTCTAGGGATCATAACTAGACCTCCTGTAAATAAATTTTTGGAAAACTCGACAACTGGTACAAAACCAATAGGTAGACGTTTCTTCGAAAATGCGAGTCTTCGACGTTTCCGTTAAACTTTTATATAGATAGTTCCTCCATCTCTGGAATCGACTCTCGAAGATTTTGGCCTATTTTTCTCTGAGTATGTTTGAAATACTGACTTAACTTTGCCGTCATAATCAATTTTCTAACCGCAAAATATAAATACGCTATCGCAATTTTTACATTTGGAATTTAACGACAAATTAACGACTATAGGATTTTTCCTTTTTTGTCATTTTTATTTGTCAGTTCATGATGCTAGGTCAATGGGAAGTACTCTATAGGTTTTGATTTATCTGCGAAATGCTCAAATTGGTTAAAATACATTAAAAGTTAAAATACATGAAATGGCCGTATCTTTTGATTTAGAAGGTTGAGTTTTTTTTTAAGCTTTAAGGGATCGATAAAGATCGACAACGAAGTGATCCTATGAGGGTTTCTTATTTCTTTTGCGGGACAGAACCCTAAATGAAGCTGAAAAATAAAAAAAAAAGACGTGTGGCACTCGGAGACTGCCGCGGTAAAGCTATTACATAGCATTTTTTATCAACTTATGCAATTATAATTATTTATTTATGCAGTATTTATTTTCCTTTGTTTTTTTTTTCTTTGATATTAATTCAAGTTACACTTTTTGAGCGTGGTGACCGATAAGAAAACAATTTTTTTTCTTTTATTAAATAAATGAGAAGTTAATATTGTTCAAAATATTTTTATTATCTATATATATATAAAAAAGTCGTGTTAGTTACACTATTGATGACAGGTATGAGCACGGAGCAGATACAAAGAGGAGGTGTTGTAATTAGATTTCCCTATGAAACAACGCGTGACAATTTGCGGGGTGAGGGGGTGTTAAGCTCCGCCCATTTAACTTTTTTCTTTCTACCATACAATAGTAAAACTACTCGCATCGTTCTATGTCGATGTTGCTATGTAGTTTAGCTATCTCACGCTAGTTATAGGATGTAAGGGACCGTACTCAGAATTTACTTACCAGGTAGTAGCTTTTTCAAGATTAATTTTTAAACCATCTTGATACAAAAGCGAAAGTTTGTGAGTTCTTTCTTTCTCCTAGCCTTGACCTTATTCCACAGCTGGACGGATTTGGATAAAATTTGGTATACAGATAGATTGCGACCTGGCTTAACATTTGGGCATTGGGCATTGCTAGTGTGAGAATAAAAAAGTTTGTGGTAAATCACGAATGATGATTCAAATTTGTTCACTTATTTATTCTTATCTTATCTTTCTTTATTCGTATCTGTACCGCAGCTGCAGTTTATTTTGTAAATCTAAATTAATGAGCTTAAAATACCTTTTAAATCATCAGCCTAAGTACAATTTATTTCATTTTAATATTTAAAGGACTTTCAATTCAAGATAAATACTCGTATAGTCGTAGGTTGCTAGGTAAAATAATTGGGTTCTAATTACGGCCCTGTCTTTTTGTTCTGTTTATAAATGTTCTTCTAGTTGAAGATAGATGACAGTCTATCCAAAAAATGATTACAAAAAATATAAAAATAATACTTTGACGGCTAAAAATTCTTTAGGACTGGATGTAGAACACATTTTAGTATCTTCGTATGATTTATTTTACTAATATTTAGGCTCTACGTACCTTTGTTTTTTTAGTTCCCAATACACAAAGTTTTGCCATCTAGTGACGAATAGATTTAATTATATTTCAAAAAACACTCCCGAGATTTTTCTAGAACTATTTTAATAAATAAAATAAAAAACTATAAGCCACGCTCACTGTGATGACTTCAGGACCTAGTTATAATCACAGTGCACAGTTGCTTAGGCCCTCTCCTCTTTGTATCTGCTCCGTGGGCATGAGTCACCAGATTGCGGGGCGAAGAGGGGGATTACGCATGCGCAGTCACGCCGATACAACCAATGCCACCTAGAGGCGAGTTGCTGAACTAAAGAGACAACTAAAGAGAGAAATATCACGCTATATTTCAAAAGTCATTAAAAGTTCTGCTATTCATGGATAGATGGCAAAACTAACAAGTATCACCGTTGTGCCGGTCGGAGTGGGGAGCGTGAGGTTTGCTTCGTTACGGAATTTCTAGATTCGGTCCCCGCGCTCAAGGCCCGCGATAGAAGCTATGCAATAGCTTCAAAACTCCTTGCCCTCAACTTAGATAAAAACATGTATATTACTTTCTTTTTTAGAACTGCAACTCAACCCAAAGAGTCAGCTTGAATTGGGAGTCACTCCTGCAAAGACACTTCCAACACAAGTACATAAAATATATATTGATAATGGACTTGCATGGAATAGCCAAACTGAAGGCGTAATAACTCGTATGAGAAAACTTATGTATGGTTTTAAGAAGTTGAGAGTCGTAGGTCCGTCACTGTAACTGAAATAACAATCAATAATCTTCGAGGAACGATTCAAGTTTGTGAAGACTCCTCGCTGCGCAAGTCGGACTCGACAGTTTTTAAACTTTGTCTCGAGTACTATTTTGGACTAAATACCGTGTCATCCGCGTAGGCAACCACTCTACAATTATGAATTTTAAGCAAGCAGACTTCAGTAATGCAAGTAAGAAATAGTATTGGCCCAAGCACACTAATGAATCTCATCATTAATTAAAGCGTTTATTCTTTATACCTAGTGTACGGTGGCTTAGGTCTTTAGCCTTACTACATAAATATCAAAACAGTACGTTCTGTAGATCACTTGTATATTGTGTATTGTTCTGTGACATCATACGTTGCTACCCTCATATCATTTACTTGTATAATGTTTGGTTTCATAATTAAAAAGTATTTAATAACTAACTTTAAAATGGTAACAACGCCTTTGATGACTGCTAAAATCGTTGGAAAATCTAATCTTTGTGTACGTGTTTCAAAACTTCGTGTTATCAGTTTCATGTCAAAAACATATTTGCTTCTTATTTTTTTATACGGATGTTTTGGATAAATCTGGATATTACAAATAACCTTGGTGTTTATGGCTCATATGAAATAACTCAAGCAAAATGTAAATCTCTACCAATAGCCAGAAATACTACAAAAATCACTTTAATTCGGAAGACTGATTTTTCATCAGAGTTTTCGAGCACACAATTGGCATCCACAGCTTTTACAAGGCGGTAGTTAAACAATTTTTCCATGACCTGCCCTACTTCGAGAAGGTATAGACGACTGGCTTGTGCCCGTGACTTCACACGCGTGGAATTTGAAAGGAGGTATCTGTTTTTTTGCATATAAGAAGACGCTTTAACTCAACTTCTAGGCTGCGTTTCAAGATGAAACATGCACTCTATTTTAAGATTGACTTCTAGCAATACAACGTTGAAAATGGCATCCTAATTGCAAAATTCAACGCGACAAAACTTCCATCACTTGGATAATTCCATAAATCTATTTACAGATTGTAATCAAATCACTACAAGCTCTTCCTTGGCATTGTGACACCAAAACCACCCACGTATATTATAACACTCCTGTCCATCCTAAGGTTGCCTGGAAGATATTGCTTCTAGCGATAAGGCCGCCCATTGTGAATAATTTGTTTGTGTATTGTTTCCTTTTTTGGTGTACAATAAAGAGTATTTATTATTATTATTTTGAATGGCAATCCACCGCTGCGCGCTTCTCAAGAAACTTTTTACCTCGCACAACCAATCTGTGGAATAAGTTGTCAAATGCGGTATCATCGGACCGATACCATCTACAATCCGTCAAGAAAAGAGGGTACTCTAACCTCAAAGGCCGGCGATGCGTTTGTGACTCTTTTATTTAGACAAGCTTTTATTTTTTTTTACAAGCATTTAATGATCTGACTTTTAAAAAGAGTGGCCATGAGTTTCTTTGCCAGTATTCTTCTCATAAGGTTCTACGCATTTTGGAAACTGGAAGTTATAGACACAAGCAGGCAGTAGATTTTGGTGTTTTCACCTAATTTACCTCGACAATCCAGTACATGCTGTGGCGTCTGTTTGCGCCGATCTATGATTTTTAACTGTAGCTTCAATTTAACGTTCATAAATGTCACTTAGTGTCTTAATTGAATAAATGATTTTGAATTTGAATTTGAATTTATTTAGTTTCACCTGTCCTGATGTTTGTCATCAAATCTTGCAAATTAAATTTGATCCACTTCCCGATTACCGATTGAGCTGAAATTTTTCATACATGTGTAAATCGCGTGACAATGCAATATTATGAGAACATGGAGCTGATCTGATGATGGAGCTGGAAGGTGGCCAAAGGAACTTCGTAATGAATGAACTGGGGGACAGATAAAAAAAAAAAAAAAAAACACGAAATCTACCTCTGCGGGCCTTCTACGGGCCCGGATTTTTTATGGTAGTTTTGATCAGTGATCGAATACTTGTTTTTACGGAAGGATTGAGGAGCGTAAACAATACAAGTAGCTCGACCAGGTCAAGGTTGCATACCTGTTATTCAAACTGATTGTTGTCGAAAGCTTTTTGTGAGTAATGGTATAAAAGAAGATAAAAATCAATAATAAATAATAATAACTTGACACATCTCACACACGGCCGTCTGATTCCAAACTAGGCAGAGCCTGTACTATGGCAACCATGCTGATAAACATACTTATATATTACTAAATACATACATATTATAGGCTAGCCGTCCCCGCAGTTTTACCTGCGTTTATGGTCACTGCTTCGCTCCTATTGGTCTTAGCGTGATGATATATAAGCCTATAGCCTTTCTCGATAAATAGACTATCTAACACTGAAAAAAAAATTTCAAATCGGACTAGTAGTTCCTGAGATTAACGCGTTCAAGCCAGCAAACTCTTCAGCTTTATATATTAGTATAGATAATATGATCATGCTCATCACATAATTATTTGTCCTGGGTGGGAATCAAACCCACGACCTCTGGCTTAGCAGTCAGGATCACTAACCACTAGACCAACAGGCCAGTCTAATGTCATTGGAGAGTGATTTGTTCATGAGTAATTATTTGTGTAAGCATGTATTTTCTTTACAATTACGGCGAGAAACTTTAAAAAAAAACAAATCCTACACTTACTAAAGTCATTTTAGTATATCTATATTAATAATTCGGTCAAGGGGTACGGTAGACTCGATCGAAACCTTACCTGAATAATAAAACATAAAAAAAATAATGATTTCGAGTCGACAACATATATCCGCAAAATTCGGATTGTCGAGTATTTTGTTAAATTCTAATGGTGCAAATGGTAGTCGCCATATTGGCAACTCGGAGGCCATCTTGAGTTCGTTAAGGCCGATTCACACGTAAAATATCTACCTACATTTTGTAAAAGATTGTGTATTATGTTATGAGTCACATTTCACCCGAGCGAAGCCGGGTTTTCATCTAGTGGCTTAAATAAAAGCTTTAACCATTTATCCCATTTCTTTTTCAAATTTAAATTGGTACCAACTTGTAAGTATACCTTCTCTACATAATAAACATATTTTTTATTGCATGAAACTGTGTGATGTTATATGTTTTTCGTAAATAGATTCAACGGTAACCTAATTTTGGGTGTGACAACATTTCATTAGTATTAAATGACAATGTGGCGACTTCCACATACAGTAAAAAAAAATATACTCAACATCATCTACAACCTACTAATCCTGCATCGCGCTATACAACTTCCCAACATCAACCGTCGGGCCGCGGCCCGCCAGGCATGATCACCTCGCCTGGTCGGAGGATCCTCCCTTTGTGTTGGAGGGACATGACACCCGTACCTCCACAGTGGTGACCCCGACGTGATCGGCAGCAGCCTTCATGGAGCAGATTAGCAGCATCATCATCGCCACCATCGTATACACTCCTACAGCAATAAGCGGTAATCAAGTCTCAGCCAGCCAGCATCCTCGGCCTAAACAGGGATACCACACGCCTGCAGCGACCGCTCCAGCCTGGTTACCCCTACGGCCACATCAGCGTCTAGGCACAGCACACTGCACCTACGGTCTACGTAAGAAGAGCATATCAGCAACCGCCCCGACTCACTGGGGACTTCACCGCAACATCGCACGCAGCCCCGACTCACTGGGACCAGCAGACTTCAGCCCCGACTCACTGGGACTAGCGGCATTCAGTTCCGACTCACTGGAACTAGCGGAATACAGTTCCGACTCACTGGAACTTGCGGCACTCAGTTCCGACTCACCGGAACTACTCACTACTGGCCCTGGCACGCTCCTTAATAGAGCATAGACAGCTGACTCATCAAGATATCGACCTCTGGTCTTGGAGGGGAGTGATGTGGCGACTTCCACATACAGTAAAAAGAAATATACTCAACATCATCTACAACCTACTAATCCTGCATCGCGCTATAAGAGTTCTCGCGCCGATTAGTATATACACAACTTCCCAACATCAACCGTTGGGCCGCGGCTGCCAGGCATGATCAGGCATGATCACCTCGCCTGGTCGGAGGATCCTCCCTTTGTGTTGGAGGGACATGACACCCGTACCTCCACAACAACATCAGATACTATTTAAAATTAAGTTAAAATACCATTTAAAAAGTAAAAAAATATATATGCAAGTACTTACATTAAAAATTAAACATGAAATAAAAATATTACTAAACAATTTTAGCTGGAACTTACGTTACATTACATTGTTTTGGTTTCAAAGAATTCCCTCAGATTATAACATATTTTCTATAAGTCAATTTTTTTGAGTATTCTTGAATATAATACGTACTGGTATGTGGTTAAATAATCGTATAGCCGTTATATTACTTTTATAGTAGACTAGCAGCGCCCCGCGGTTTCACCCGCGTAAGTCCCGATCCCGTGTGAATATCAGGATAAAAAGTAGCCTATATGTTAAGCCAGGACTCCAGCTATCTACATACCAAGTTTCATCGTAATCGGTTCAATAGTTTTGGCGTGAAAGAGTAACAAACATCCATACATACATCCATACATCCTCACAAACTTTCACGTTTATAATATTAGTAGGATAATGTTATTTATGGGAGGTAAGTTAATATTGTAATTGTATTGAATTCGAATATTCGATTTTGAATATGTAAATTCCATTATATCCTTGACAATCCAGTACATGCTGTGGCGTTTGTTTGTGCATAAAGTCATTTAGTGTCTTAATTGAATAAATGATTTTGAATTTGAATTTGAATATAAATCCCTGTCAATGTAAGAAAATATTTTTCCTTAAACACCGTTCTTAAAACAACAACAACATGCACAATACTGACTGTATTGTGCATGTTGTAAATAATACGCAAACACCTTTTTTGTAGAAGAAAAACTGAACCCAAATTCGTAGAATTTGCCCAGTAAACAACGCCATACATCAACAAGGGATAAACATAACCTAAATAGTATGCTGATTTAACTGTATTTATGAAAGTAGTTTCAACTAAGACAGATAGAACTGAACAAGAACTAGAAATAATTTTATTTACCTTTTCATCTCTCTGTACGTTTGTGTGTTTAGATCTTTTAAACTGCACACCGTATTTTAATGCGATTTTCATCAATAGATAGAGTGATTTAAGAAGACGGTTTATACAAATACTTTAATATTGTTTTGTGTTAATTTGTTGAAATATGACGATGATTGTTTACCACATTAGTATCTATATTGCACCCGTGCAAAGCCGGATCGAGTAGCTAGTATGAAATAAAAAAAGAATAATCGTAATCGAAATACCCTGTAAAAAGTTATGGGTGTACATAATAGAAACATATATTATCTACAGGTTGACTTGAGAACCTCCTTAGCCTAATTAAACTCCTACGTAGGAGTGGGTAGTCTCTCGTTGGAGACCATGATTATGGCCATGGTTCAGAACTCCAGAGCGAGAGCGCGTGGGATTCCGCAGCCTGGTTTTGCGAAGAGGTAATGTAGCCAAAGAGACGCCAGAGAGGGAATGGGAGATAACTAGTAATCTCCCGTTCCGCAGAAGATGCACAAGGCACCGGAGAGAGCAAGTGGATCGCCGTCTCCAGCGCCTGAGTGCTTGCCTGAAGGCGACGGACAGGGTTATCCGGCGCCCTAGCAGAAGCAAGCAGGTTCAAATTTCAAATGCCATCCGATTTAAACAAGTTTTAATGTGTTTTTTCGAATTATTGTTTGAAAAAACCGAAAAAAGGGTTATTCGGTAACTTCGAAGGATTATTTCTCTGAAACTGCCCATCAGGATCTGATGGCAATTTTTTTCCAACGTTTGGTCGTGTCCATAATTATGTTCACCAATTTTTAAGTTATTGCCTCACAACCTGTCTTCCGCGCGTTTCGGATCCCAAAACAATTTTATGATATAATTTCAAGTAACCGCATTTTTATCCGGTTGCTTCGTTAACACATTTTACAATTTTGCCCCCCCCCCCCCCCATATCACCACCCCAGTGCACTTGGGGTTGATTCGGCCGATACGAAGGGGCCCAGATTACCACTCGCCATCCGGTTGCCTCTCCGACATACATTTGACGTGCCATTGCCTTGAATATTACACGTAACTTTTATCAATAAGTATTGCATTGACATGTTTACATTATAATAGGGATCACCTAGTTTTTTGAATTTCGACCATAAGTCATTTTAAATGATTTGTTTTATTCCGTTGACCTATTTGTATCATAAATCAAGCTATTACTTTCCAGTATAAATTGAACTGCCATTGTATAGACTCTCCAGATCATGAGAGGTCAACATATACTGGACACGTGCAGTTTGATGTAGCCGTGAGCTCAACATATATGTTTTGGACACGTGTCGTTTGATGTGGTTGTTTTCACATATTAGAACGAAGTCCCTATTGCATGATACACTTCAGACGCTCGGCGGATAAGGGCTAGACGAAAAAACTTTTAGTGCAACGAAAAATGCTGACCGCGAGTTGATGAATTTTATATGCCATCTGTGGATTCTACGCGATACTAATAGTACTGTTTACGTATCTCACAAATAATACGGAAGTATCGGCTCCCTGCTACACACCGCACGCACGTCCGACTCGCCATAACGCTCACAGTAAAGTGCCCGAGTGCGGGGAGTGCGCCCCTCTCCCTGCCATATTGAGCGCGCGGTGCGTACGCTTGAGACGATAGAATTTATATTATTATTTATACACACTATTTGCCTTCCTTATTTTAATGAAAATAATAATTTTAACGTCTTTTACTTTCAGTCAAAACTATTGATTGATCGTTAATCAATTATATCATAAGTCTTCAAAATGTTAAGTAACATAAATATCTTCGGAGCTTCCAAATAATTCCGAAACTACATCAGTAATATTCAGATCTTTCAATTTTTAAGCCATCCCTGAATTCAACTAATTTCTTAATATTATTTTTCCCTTATTACTTTTCTATCATAAAACTTATTTTATAAATAATAGCTACTCTTCAAGTGGCTTCATTAATTTATATCATCCATTACTGCTCTACCCTCCTTAGTTAAATAAATATTTCTTTTTAGATATTTTAATTTTGTTCTAATATTTTTCTTCTCTTAGTTTCCCTTTCCCCTACAATCATAACTTTTCACTTTCCTTCTACTTTTTTCTTTTGATATACGATATTTCGTCGCAATCTTTGTCCCGTTTCATAATTTTCAACCTTTCCATCACCTCCACTCGAGATATTACTGTTTCAAAGTTTGTACTAAGTTTATTATTTTTATTATTCATAATATATAATTTATCGCCTGATTCTAAGTCACCATCTTATCATATATGCTTTTCTTTTATCGGCATACTCTTTCTTTATCTTTTTATATTCCGTTCTTGTCCTATATATCTTGTACGATATCCATATCATCAATCATAGGAATTTTATCTCTAATTTTCCTCTGAAAAAACATAACTCTGCAGGTGATTTGCCCGTCACTGTAGGAGGGGTGTTTTGTACATTATTAAGTAATCCCGTAATGCTTATTTTCATGTTCTTTTCAGTCTCGCATATTCACAGTATTTTTAGTAGGTATACTTCTGTTTTTGAGCTCCACTTTCTACTCTTATCCCTCCTAATCTAATGAAAATATCAATCAGCATTCGAATAATTTCTTTGCTAGATACATATGTCTCGACATACTCATAATCGACCACTGCGAAGATATTTTAGGTGTATTAAATCAAAGACACACCCAAACTATTTCATCTATGTCAACACATGGGTATGACGGTAATGCTCTTCGTTTTAACGCCTGCGGATGATTAGGTTTTGTCACAGGGGTACATCTTCTACATTACTTTCGTCCCGAGTCTCGCCTTCATAGTCACTATTCCGGAATGTCTTTCATGTGGTGCTTATTCTACTTTGTCTCGCACTGTTTTTGAATGTCATTTCTAGACCCTCCTAAAATAATTTCTTAGTGAAAACAAAGTTCGTTTCAATAAGCTTGAGACATTTAATTGTTTCATCCCAGTTACTTTCTTTACCTTTATACACTTTATATTACCTAGACTTGTTTCTATCTAACTATCCATCTATGTTACAGAATTTTTTTAATTAACGTAGTTTTCACCAACTTCAGGACGTCCAATTAAATTAACAGTTTCCGACCGACTACAATACAAGACAGTGCCAATGCCTCTTTTATAGTCTTGCAGTAGCGGCATTCACAAGTTTATGACTTCTTCACACGGCAAGAGGATTCGTTTCTTAGAATATTTCTTAGAATAACACACAAAACACAAATTTATGTTTTTTAGAATATTTCTGGCGCACATGAACATCACATCAAACATCTTCTTTTTAGCGAAATAGACCTTTAGATGAGATGAAAGCAGTTATCGACCTTGAATTCAGGTGGAGTTCTAATTGATGCTTTCCATCAATTAGAATTCCATCATCACGAATATCTTATTTACTGGGGATGACTGTGTCTCTAATCGTCCGTAACAGTTGGGCCATGGATGGCAAGGATGTTTTGGAGCCATCGCCGTTATCTTTCTCAATAAGTTACAGGTGCCATTTTCGACCACATAGAATATTGCCTGTTAATTTTATTATTTTTTTTACCTGCCTTTTCTATAGCAGGTTTGAAGGCACCTAGTAGTTTTAAGGGAAACCCACTTCTATATGCATTAAATGTTTTGATAGGAGTTTTTATATGTTCTGTAACTTTAATCTTATTATTCGTAGTCATCCAGGATTTATTTCGAATTAAATCATATTTGCTGCCAGATTCAATCAGCAAGACAACTTTTACACCGCCTATTTGACAGTTTACAGGGAAATCATTATCAATATTAAATACATAATCGACTTCTTTGTCTTGATTCGTACTCTTTTGTTTATCTATATAGTTAGCATCCTTTCGTGGTCTTTTGAATCTTGTTGTTTCGTGTCTGTAAATCTGTAATGTGCCTTCTTCCAATTTTCTTTTTTTTAAGGGTTTGTCCTGCGCTGTCATTTGAAATGTCTTCTTTTTCTACACTACGCATTTCTGTCCCCTCGCTGCATACTTCTCGTCATATGGCCAGTGCTTCCAACTGAAACATTATCTTTTCCCTCTTACCATTTTATTTCTCCCTTTACTGTACATATGTTGCGGAATTAAGTCTACTTATTATCTATATCTCTAACGAATTTTCTTCAGCTATAATGTCTTCAATCATAATTGTATCTCCTGATTTTCCTCCGTAATGTTTCTGAGCTACATCGTTCAAAGAATTAGTATTCGTACAATGAATTTGACAAATGTTTCATTTTCCTTCTGCTTCATTAGTTGAAATGTCTTTTAAACCTTTTCCTTTGTTTGGGTGCAAAGTACTCATCTAATGCAGTGCTTGTTGAGCCTGAACCAAAAATGCTAGAGTGAAAAGGACAGATACCCAAACTACGCAATTCAAAAATAATTAACTTTCCAAATTATAGCCTCCCACATCATTACACTTTAAAAAATCAAAGCTAAGATAAAAATATTACTCTCATCGAAAGCATGACAGTTAATGCCTTCTGTGCACCTCCGAAGCATAGCTCCAGCATTCTTCGGCCAAACCTTAAACTTCACACCGCCAGCGCAGGTGCGGAGCATCTGATAGCTGAACTGTGCCTACAACCACATTGAAGCGCAGTTTAGCCGGTGCTACCTCCCGAGCGCCAATCAAACATCCATGGTATATATGATCGAAGCCTGAATATATAAATTCTTTGATATCACGATTATCACGTCAAGTCGTGAACGAGCATAATCCGTTTTATCGTGAATAAAAAAGAATACGAAGCATACAAAGTTAGGTAATAGAGTAAGTAAGTACTATACTACCGATATATTCGGCCAATTCAACTTCGGAAATCAATAATAGGTATATTCAATCCACAAATTAATTGTTTAAAAGCAAATAAAATAACACATTTTTTCCATTAACGTCTACTCGGGTCCACTGTATTGTTTTTTAACATATGAACACAGAACGTGATGTGGCTATAAAATAACAGTAATTTATGGATACACTTAAGTATTAGACACTATTTTATATCCCTTTGCATAATTTAATACTTTTTCTTTTATGTGGGTAGACAATTACTTTTTATTCAAATAATAATGGAAAATCGAGTATGTTAAAGAGTGCATAAAATTACTATCGTACATTTGTTATTAACTGTCATCGATCAATCAATCATTAAGTAATTAATCATATCGTAATATTGTATCCGTATGGAATCACCTACATACGTTCTTTTTTTTTTGATGAGCAAAGTAAATTCGTACATAACCGCTTTAAATCTTATATTATTAATGCTCTAAATGCATTGGCTCGTGTATTTATTGGAACATACCTACTACTTGTTCTTAACTTTGAATTCTTATGCAGGTATGTGTACCGATAATGGTACTTAAAGAAAAGGTTGACAGTGAAACAATAGCAATTAAAACAGTACTCACAGACTCGTCGCCAAATGTACTGTTTACGTATCTCACAAATAATACGGAAGTATCGGCTCCCTACACACCGCACGCACGTCCGTCTCGCCATAACGCTCACAGGAAAGTGCCCGAGTGCGGGGAGTGTGCCCCACTACCCACCACACTGAGCGCCCGGTGCGTACGCATGAGACGACAGAATTTATATTATTATTTACATACACTACACTAATGTAATTATTTGTTGTTGGTTGTGTACTAACTATCACAGACGGCGCTATTTTATAACCGACGAAAAAAAGGAGGTTCCCAATTCGACCATATATTCGAAAATTGTAGGAACGAATAGTGTTTCTGTTTACTTTTCATCATTACTTTATCAGGTATTTGCGTTTAGAAATCATCACATCATGTAGCTGAACTGATGATGAAAAAAAATCAGAAATTAAAAATTAATCCGACGAAAATAAGTAAAAAGCAAATTCAAATTGTTTTATTGTGAATCACAGGTACAGAGGATGTTACACAATTACATTTTATCGATCACCTGTGTTACGCCATTCGGGCATACAATATTAATCACTAGCAGTAGCAGCGCATCATGTTTGTTACTCTATCACACCAAAACTATTGAACCAATCACGATGAAACTTGGTATGTAGATAGCTGGAAACCTGGATTAACATATAAGCTACTTTTTATCCCGATATTCTCACGGCACCGGGACTTACGCGGGTGAAACCGCGGGGAGCAGCTAGTATTATATAAATGTATACAGAGCCTTTGTGAATTTGACCAAATTACGTACTTTAAAACAAAAAGTTTATCTACTTTGAATATCAGAAGCGATAAAAGTATTTATTTTAATAAAAAAATAATTACTGGCTTACACATAAAATATAGATATTTACTGTCGCGGACTTTTTTGTAGAACTATTTAGGAGAAACAATCCCACCGTTCATTATATTCGTGTAACTCTTACAGTTTTCCACCGCACGCCAGAATAGCTCGCAGATGACCGATTTTTTCCGACTTTCTTAACACTTATCGTTATATTTTGGCCAATATACATAATACCTTCATAAATTATAGCCTATGTGTTATTCTGATATATAAGCTATTTCATTGTAAAGTTTCATTTAAATCCATACAGTAGTTTTTGCGTAAAAGAGTAACATACATCCATACAACCATACAGTCATCCTCACAAACTTTCACGTTTATAATATTAGTGGGATAATATATATATTTTTTTAAATAAACACAATTGTACAAATAATACATAATAATACATACATAACACATAAGTGAAAATAATGATTCCGATAACATTAAAATATACATTCATAATAAATTAAATCTCATTTATTAATTATCTAGTCGGCGCCAAATAATAAAATGCCATGTCCATTTCTACGTAGGTACATATAAAATTTTGATAATTAATCAGGTTGTTGTTTGGCGCCGACTCAAAATAAGTTTATATAAAATTTGATAGTTTATGTAAATAAGCTCAATACTTAAAACTGAAGGTTTATTAATTTTTTTCTTTTTAGTTATTTTCGTCGGTAAAATTTTTTGTTAAAAAGATTTTTATATTTCGAGTTTTTCAATATTTACTATTTTTTTATATAATTTTAGTTTCGTAAAAATAAAAAAACACGCTTTTATGGCTAACCGAATTAAAAAATTAAAAGAAGTTCCACTACCTACTTCCTGGCTTCTGTTCAATCCAATCCAATCTGTTGGACTCCTTAAAATGAATCTTGGAAGTCAATTTTAACGTCTATCGTCATATCGATATAATACAATAATTTGTCATTTTCATATCATATGCGCCTAAATTCGAGGGATGTGCTGTCACTGAAGAGTGCGACTATCCACCTCCTGGCTCATCAGATCAGCTCCAAGATGGCAAATTATAGTATTGTTATCCAAACTACATATTACATACAAAGTTTCATTTCGGAACGACAATGAAGTTGGTTTAAATTTACTTCGAATATTTGTTACTGTTTAGTTACAAGTTGTGTTTATAAAAACGTGTTAATATAACATATTATTTAATAAAACCGGCCAATCGCGAGTCGGACTCGCGCACCGAGGGTTCCGTAACATATATTTATTATATGATGTAATTAAACATTTATCAGTGCTATAAAACGTTGCTTCGAAACGAATTTCAAGATTTTAGGTTCCCGGGAAGTACCCTGTAAGTTTTGGTTCCCTTGCGAGTGTCGAAAATTTGCGGAAATTTGCGGCATAAACGGCTGTATCTTTCCATTACGTTGGCTTAGAAGTTTGATTTTTTCACAGCTCTAAGGGACAGTAGACGTGAGTATTTGATATAAATTTCAGTTTGATACCTCCACGCGTTCCTGAGAAAAAGGTCTTGACAGACAGACGGATTCGGAACGACGGACAACAAAGTGATCCTATAAGGATTCCTTTTTTTTCCTTTCGAGGTACGGAACCCTAAAAATGTTATTTTTCTACACTTTTTTTTCAAAAACAGTATACCAAATTTAACATTCCTCCATGCGTGTTTTCGCGCGTTCTTACGTCAAATGCGTTTGACGTACGTTCATTCAACGGCTATGCTGGACAAACGCTATCGTGAAGGCAGCTTAAAAACTTGGCAACAGTATTTTCTCTATCTTCGACGGAGTTTTATAGATATAAATAATTCAATCAATTGCAGTCTAATTTCTACCTCTGGCCGACCAATGGTTCATGAAAGTCTAGATTAATTATTATACTAGATTAATATTAATCTAAATATATAAAACAAAGACGGATAACACCTACAACTGAGAGCGGCGGGAACGATTTTCATGGTTTTTGATTTGTTGTATTTGCCTCCGTCCCGAATAGCAGAGTAACTATTAAAAACATTGGAAAATTGACGAAAAAAAAAATTAAAAGAAAAAACATTTTCCCATACAAAATGTTCATGGGTTTCGTAACTGTCAAACATTTAATGTTCACCCGTCGATACGGTAAACTCTCCCCTCAAATTAAAGAACGTATTTATATAAAGGTTTCGAATCGACAACATATATCTACTATATACGGATAATGGCGTAAAAATTTAGAATAATAATGTCAGTAATGAAAAACGATTGACATATATATTGGTTGTCAAATATTTATGCGTGCGTTCAGAAATTTATTTTGTGTAAACTAAGGCAACTTAAATATAGAAAAAATGACAAATGAACAAATGACATAAACACTAAAACAAAAAAAAAATTGTCAGCAAAGGAAAAAACGGCGAGCCGGGTGATTCAAATTAGGTACTGAAAACCACTATATATGCTGAACATACACAACACTTTGGTAGGGCGTTCTGGGGAAGCCCGCGAGGGTTCCTGGCCCAAAAAATTGATAAAAAAAAATGCAATTGCAACGCATGCCGGGTGCATCTAGTTAATTATAGATTGCTAAAACCATAATCTATTATTTTGTTTTGTTCCGGCCGTAGTCCAGTAAGAAGACTACATTCTTTACTTTTTAAACGGGTCTGTTGGTCTAGTGGTTAATGATCCTGACTTATATTTGTGGACAGGACAAATAATTGTGTAATGAACACGATCATTTATTGTATCTAGGTGTAATTTATTTATAATATGTATGTATTTAGTAATATATAAGTATGTTTATCAGCAGTCTGGTTACCATACAGGCTCTGCCTAGTTTGGGATCAGATGGCCGTGTGAGGATGATGTCTCTAGTTATTATTATTAATTACTTACTTTTCACCTTCAAAATATTTAAACCACTGGTAATCGTACCACCTCTCCTCGTTGCAAGCTATTATTACCAGAGCTTTTAATCCATTGCTACATTAAAGATGACATTCCTATTGAACTCGTACGTGACAAACACCGCGTCCTGTCCTAATTCTAAGTACAAACAAACTAGGTCGGTGCATACATTACGAAAAATATTTTGAATTTTACATGTACTAAAGAGGTTTGTACTTACATCGTATGAATAGACAATATTTTTTGTTTTTGTTACGGTTGGTAGAGGAATGGAGGAGCGTCATCTCTGTATTTGAAAATTGTCCTTCAAAAGTGTGTTTGTAGGTGGTGCTACCTAGCTGGAGGGTGTAGTAATTACGACGCAGACACTTCCGCCGGCCGGCCTTTTTTTCAAAACAAACATTAATAGATTTTTGAAGTGAAAACTTCTTATGCACGTTTGTGCACTTTTGCTATAGGGAAAAAGCACTGAACTCGTTACCGTCACGCTAATAATACATTTATAGATCCACTAGAGGACGCTATTCAAAACTTTGAGCTCCTTATTAATTAATGTCACCAACCTGCTAATGTGACGTTTTATTCGTCGTTTCGGTTAACTTTTCAGTTCTATCGGCAGTCCCATGACTGTCTATTTTTATTTTTTTAATCAGAAATTGATTAGAAGTCGTCTGACAAAATTCTTTTTTTTTATAATCATCTTCTTATCGGGGCAATGAGATCTCTTCTTCCATTGTACTCAATCATTCATTCTAGCCACTTCCTTGTTCATGCATCCATTTTTCTTTGGTCGTCCTCTACTCTTCCACTCTACTCATCGGAAGGAGTGATTCGTGAAGAATATTTAGGTGTATAATTTATTAAGGTTTTCACTAATTTGGATGAATTATGGCGCTGATTGTTTAAGATGTCTTAAAATATCATGCCGACTGAGAGCTTTACTGGTGTGCACCGCGTAAAGAAATGAAAGTTAGATTAAGAAAAATTATTACGGAGTTATTCCTCTTAAAAGAATCTTTTAAACTGTAACAACTCTATGTGTCTATCTTCTAAGAAGAACATCTTATAAGATAGGCATATAGACACATAAAATTAACCCGGTGGTGTCTTTAGGACGCCCGGTTGGTACGAAATTCATTACGCTATATATAAATATATTTAAATAATAGTACCGTTAGTTACTTTCTGATGGACATTTTTTGGTTTGCCGCCGACACAAAATAGTGCTCCTAACCTCTTCGCTTCATAGTTAAGCACTGTAACCGCAGATCTGTTATTCTTGCGGAATGTCAAATCTGTCAAACCTTTCTTAGCGGGGCAGCCATCTTGCGAGCACATTTCTTCTCACGTTTCAGGGGTTGCCCACTGTGGACAGTAGCTAAATGACTATTACCATTAATTTCGTAATCTAAAATTATAAGTATTTATTTACACTACCTATGTAAAATACTACTTTTTGATTCGACTGAATATTTCTTATTTTTTTGGTGTATGTTACGCGACATATTTGCCATTTGTGAACCGATTTCAATAATTCTTTTGAAGTGAAAACTTCTTTTGGCACGTTGTGCACTTTTGCTATGGGGAAAAAGCACTGAACTCGCGACGGTCACGATAATAGTTCATATATAGATCCACTAGAGGGTGCTAATCTAAACATACACAGTGTTTAGATTAGCACAGCTCGTTATTAATTAATGTCACCAACCTGCTAATGTGACGTTTTAAGTTCGTCGTTTCGTTTAAGTTTTCACTTCTGTCGGCAGTTTTTTCTTTAATAAGTTGTAGTCAAGGTTGGTACCAATTAAATTTGAAGAAAATATTTCTCTTCTTAGGTTTGAAAATGAAAGCACAAAGAATACAGTATTAATGTTAAATTTGTATTAACTGATGATATTATTCTGATGGTAGTGTCGGTGCCACTACCTACTTCATTCTCACCCCTTCGATTCAAATGTTTTTTGTATCGTTTACCTACGCAAAATAAGTGGAATTTTATTATTAAATATACCTATTGCCTTTGTATGTAACTTCTAATAAAATTTGCTGGGTATTGATGTCACTTGCTAATTATTATTCAATAACTCACGTTTTTCCCCAGTTTTACCCGCGTTTATGGTCACTGCTCCGCTCCTAATGGTCTTAGCGTGATGTTACATAGCCCATAACGTTCCTCAATTAATACTCTATCCAATACAAATACAATTTTTCGAATCAGACAGATAGCTCCAGAGAAAAGCGTGGTTATAAAAAACTCTTTAGCATTATTATATGAAAGAAGGGTTTGGTTGCAAGTTTCAGTGTTTAATATTCTAAAGGGTGAGTGGGTACACTAAGCTAAGAGAAATATTGCAAGGGGCGAATGGTGCGAACACTTGGCATAAAATTACTTAACAATTTATTAATCAACAGTTTTTTATGCCGATTCCCATATCTGTTTTTTTATTGTTCGTCCCTAAGAGGTAGGTAGAAGTGTATTGCACATCCACATATCATTAGCTATAATATTTATTTTGCCCCATATAGAAGTCGAGCTTTTTGCTGTAATTATTCTAGTACTTAGAATTCCCTAACACTTCCACCAGTGGCGTAACCATACTATGTGAGGCCCGTGGCTAATTCATCGGATTTGGCACAAGTTCACTCTTGGTGCCTCGTGTGCTTAGGGCCTTGGGGTCGGTGCTGGGGGCCCCTTAGGGCCGCTCTGCCACCCTATTGTTACGCGACTGCCTAAAACTCCATAACAATTTTCCCAACTCACGAAACTTACCTAGGGTCTCACGATCGCGTAAAATAAGCGCAAGCTTTGTTGCAGTTATATCGAATTAATTTGATTTGAGTTCATAGTCATGTGCATAAGCATGTTTTAACACCCGATATAAAAAGGTGTATCTGCGTGTCTGTCTATGGCATCATAGCTCCTAAATAGATGGAGCTATTTTGATTTAGTTTTTTTTGTTTGAAAGGTGACTTCGAGAGTGTTTTTATGTAATTCAAGACATTCTGTTTAGCCGTTCGAAGATCATAGCACTTTTGTAATGATTGATTTAGTAGATGTTTTGATAATTGTAGGTTGTTTTAACGTGTGTCGTTAGAATATCTAGGTAACCATAGTCAATCAGTTCCAAAATTGAACAAGATATTAATAGACAGCAATAAAATTGATATCAAATCTTCACGGGCCACAGCGAAAAAAGTTGATATGGAAAACAATAAGTTCATTAACTAAACCTAACCCTCATAACGTGACAAACTCACTCTAGAAGCAGAGAACTGAACGCAATCTGTCAAAAAGAATTCAATATTTACAATGAAGCATTCAAACTGACTGAACGCAAAAGCAGTTTGTAAATTCAAATTTAGAATGCAAATTTCGCGCGTTCACTATAAATATGGCGGCCGCTTCGTTCAGAACTCAGTGCTACCGAACAAGTAGTTCCCACCACCGGTGTAGTCACTCGAAATTTCAAAAATCTTTTTTTAAAAGAAAAAATGATGAGTGCACTATTTTTGATCGCCGTTTTTTTGATAGGGGTGTATAAATTTTATTTAAAAAACACCATTACTTACAAAAAAGCTACTAAATATGGTGATAGCAAGACGGTTGTTTTAAAAGAGGCACCGGGCCCGACTCCACTCCCGGTTATAGGTAGTTTACACCTTTTGGGGAAATGCGAGACACCTTTCCAATCCTTCACGGAGTTAGCAAAGGAATATGGGGATATATTTAGCATCAAGTTGGGAGCTACAAAGTGTTTGGTTGTTAATAACTTAGAATTGATCAGGGAGGTTCTAAATCAAAATGGCAAGTTCTTCGGCGGTCGGCCGGACTTCTTAAGATTTCATCAACTCTTCGCTGGAGACAGAAATAACTGTGAGTATGTTTAACCTTATTTTTATGAGATAGGCTGTATCAATGTATACTCTTGCCAAATTAAATTTTGCACCTACATTTTACTTTTTTATTACACAAATAGAACAGATGTTGATTATAGTTTATATTAATAGAAATTCAAAATTACTGTTTGTGAATTTTATTATCCTAGTTAGCTAGTTTCATGTCTATTATTATGAATTTCATGTTAAGTACATACATTTTATTTTAAATTTAGCCGTATAGTACTTACTTGTGATGTGATCGTGGCATACGATAGACTCTTGTTAAAATATATATATTAATTTTTTTAATTTTTAATTTTAAATTTTATTGGTAATAAACGTTAATAACTTGGAAAGCATTACATTGCTTTTATAGCTAAAGGGATTAATTAGCATATACCTTGAAACCAAGGCTCTTTTAATCTACGATATTATATATGTATGTGACTGTTCTCGTTGATATATAAATTTGTCAGAAATTGAAATACTTAACTAATTCTACAAATATTATAATCGTGATGGAAGGATGCATGGATGTATGGATGTTTGTTGCTCTTTCAAGCAGAAACTTGGTAAGTAGATAGCTAGCGACTTGGATTAACACATAGGCTACTTTTATTCCGATACCTTATTTATATAAGTCCTTATTTCAATAGTAAATTAATATTACTTTTTTTTTATTTCGGGCTTAGATAGCCTATTTAAGCGGGATATTTGAAAAATAATATTGACAGCCAAAAAATACTGAATTTGAAGCCAAATTATCTGAATGGATTTCGAACAGAGCGTGAGCCGCGTCATGCAATTTTTATGAATGAACGATATTCATACACTTTTGCTGATAAGTGCATTTAAATTGATGATGTACCTATATTATATTATTATTGTTTTGATTTAAAATATATTGCAGTATCATGCAGTTCTTTATCTATTCTAATATTATAAAGAGGAAAGATTTGTATGTAAGTATGTTTGTAACGAATTGACTCAAAAAGTACTGGACCGATTGCGATTAAACTTGGTATGTAGATAGCTGGAAACCTGGACCCGCATAGGCTACTTTTTATCCCGACATTTCCACGGGATCTGCTAATTATGAATATTTTTTTTCCGACTTATCTAAAATTTTGTGTATGAAAAAGTTGATAGAAAGTAATTCACTGCGGATTTCTGCTTGAATTCGACCTGCCCGATCGGTAAAAATTCTCGAAATTTTATAATTACATCAGTGTGTGATTACGCTTTTTTTTTTAAATCGAATGTAACGTGTGATGGGGTTAACCAAAATAAATCAAAAATTTTGTTTTAAGTTAAATCTTTAAATTCAATATCGGCGCTTCCAGATTAATAACAAATCATGTACTTAAAAATATTTATTTATTTATTAGGATTGCCAACAAATGATACACAAACATAATGTGTACCGTTAAATTAAATTATAGTAAAATTACAACATACATACTAAAAAATAAAAACAAAAACCAATAATTTTTTTTTAATTGAGAGGTAATAACACAGATGATTAAAGCTCAAACATAGTAAGGACATACCTACCCAAGTATTAACTCAAGATAATCTGTAATTTTTTCTTATACTTGGGCACGTTACCACCAAATACATCTAACTCTAAGGCGTCCATTACACGGTAGGTTTTGCTGTCAGTTTTGCCACAATCAGTGATTGACGGTTGCATGATGAGATTTTGACTGGCCTGTTGGTCTAGTGGTTAGTGACCCTGACTGCTAAGCCAGAGGTCGTGGGTTCGATTCCCACCCAGGACGAATAATTGTGTGATGAGCACGATAATTTGTTCTGTGTCTGGATGTAATTTATCTATATATGTATGTATTTAGAAATATATAAGTATGTTTATCAGCAGTCTGGTTACCATAGTACAGGCTCTGCCTAGTTTGGGATCAGACGGCCGTGTGTGAGATGTGTGGAGTTATTATTATTATTTTAATGTCGATATTATTTCATCAATCACCAACGAACGTTTGCATGAGCGTCTAACGCCTAACAATCGAGAAAGTTCGTTATTCGATTTGGTCATTCTGATTATTGGTGAGTTAAGACCTTAGCTAGTCTTAAACTCGAGAGCGGTAACCTACGCGGGGCTGAAAAATGGATCTTTGTGATTAGTTCTGGATCACCTATATTATTATTAAGGATATTATATAGAAAGCTAATGGAGATTAATTTCAAAAACCGAGCCCGGAGCAGGCCCGCAGAGGTAGTTTGTTTGTTTAGCGTTTTTTAATTTTTTTTTTTTAAATCTGCCCCTCAGTCCCCCCACATTCACGAACTTAACCTTCATTTTTACCCTGTTTGTTTTTTCGTTCAAGTTTGAAAGCAATCGGTGCATAATTGCGACCTCTATCGTGCCGCTAAAATTGAGGTACATACATACATATATAAACTTTTAACTGACGCTTGTTTTGGGGTCTATGGGTCATAACTAGACCTCCTGTAAAGAAATTTTTGGAAAACTCGACAACTGGTACAAAACCAATACGTAGACTTTTCTTCGAAATCTAGGTACCTAATATTCCAGACAAGCATTGTACGAATTTAGTGTTCTGTTTTAATTTGTGTCATAAGCAAGATGGCTAAGTAACCTTCTTTGAGTCCGTTCTAGGCGATTTCTGTGAACTTCATAATGTGGAGTGGAATCTTTGTTTTTAGTTGCCTATTTTTTTTTTTGTTTCTAAATATGAAACCACACATTTTATAACATATGGTGCATGTACTTTTCTTTTATTTCTAGTGAAGGATATGTTATTACATTTTTCAATATTAAAAAACATCTTATTATGCTCACACCACATAACGAGGCGGTTAATATCGTCCTGAAATAAATTACAATCATCCGCGTTTTAGATAGAAGATACGTGATATGCTACTTTAAATAAATATGTCATGTGCACAACATTTACATGAACGTCCAATCAACGCCTTAGATATAGCGCTAGTTAAGTAATAAAAACAAATAAAAGCTTGTAAATGTAAAAATACAAAAAATAAATAAACAAACAACGCCGGTTTTTTTTGCAAACGTAAGCAGGCATACATCACATTCGGCCTCTACTGAGATAAGACCTCGGTCATCGGATGCACAGTCTCTGGTTTCCTAGACATAATTGAAAAATAAATATGTCACTGTGACAAAACTAATTGAAGATTGACTAAAATTAATTCTGTTTCAACGCCAAATGGCTGTTTCCGGCATTTCTTTAAAATGGATTTGTACTATAATAATTATGTTTTACTAGCGCTTAGAGAAATATGTAAATCAGCAGATGGATTTAGATTGTTGAATTAACATCTGAACCGATTTAAGCTACTGTCAGTCAAGCTACTGCTGAGAAATGAGTGAATATAATATTAATAAAGATACGCGAACATAATATATTTTTCTTTTTAGGGTTCCGTTCCTCAAAAGAAAAAAAAAGGAGCCTTTTAAAAGAGTTTTTGTCCGTCTGTCTGTCTGTCTGTCTGGCAAGCCCTTTTTCTCAGGATCCCTTAGACGCGTCAAGTTGAAATGGATACCAAATACATAAGTCTGCGGTCCCTTTAAGCTGTACAACAATCAAGCTTCTAAGTCGAAGCAATCAAAAGATATGGAAACTTAAGCCTTATATTTGACCAAATTTGAACATTTCGCAGGTAAATCAAAACCTATAGGGTACTTCCCATATACCTAAAATCATGAAATTTGGCAAGAAGCAAGGTTTGACAGCATAAGTAAAGGAAAAAATTCGCAAGTCATTAATTAGTGTTTTTTATCACATAAAAAATTATTTTTATTATTACAAACTTATATTTTGCGGTTGGATTGTGGACTTTGTCATACCTCTCAACCGCAAAGTTAAGTTTGTCTTTCGAAAAAGACTGGCAAAAGTCTTCGAGAATTGATTCGAGAGTCCATCTAAATACAAGTTTGTTTGCTTACGGAACCCTCGCTGCGCGAGTTAGACTCGCAATTTTCCGGTTTTTAAGGCGGTATAACTAATATTATAGATGGAATTTATGTTAAAATATTAATATTGGTTTATTTATCTTCGATTTGTAAAGTTTAAATATATAAAATATTTAAAATTTATAGGCCGACAAATTGGCGGTCTGTGCCTACCAAACTGATTAAAATAACTCTCATAGTCTATGCCTCATAAATTGTAGATGTTGCCATAGTAAGCTAAAATTGCAGGAATATTGTCATTCTTTGAGTATAAGTTCTTATTATTTAATCTAAATAGCATCGTTAAATCGCAAGTAATAAAGTGTAGATTGAATTTCTTTAATTTAATGACGTAGAGTTAAATGCATCCTGTCGTGGCGTAAGTTACAAGATTATGGTGAGAATGTGTTATGTTGTATGTGTTAACAGAATTACATAAACAAAACAGGAATTAATAAAATTCAATATGTGTGGAGGGCTGTTCTGTTGATAGGGCTACATGTCGCCTACTACTACTAACTACATCGCGTATTGAATTTGTCTTAACAAGCGGTAATAGTACGAGCAACGAGTAGAGAATAACAATGTTTAGCTGATCTCTAAAGTGTCATGCCTGAACTAGAACGTGCTTATAGGATCTGCTGCGCAATCCTTAGAGCAAACAATAAAAAATATTTATTTCAAACATGTTTTTAGGCAAAGGTAAAACCGGGACCCTATTACTGAGACTCCACTGTCTGTCTGTCACCAGGCTGTATCTCATGAACCGTGATAGCTAGACACTTGAAATTTTCACAGAGGATGTATTTCTGTTGCCGCTATAACACCAAATAATAAAAATAAAAATAAATAAAAAATGAAGGGGGCTCCCTAACTAGCAACGCATTTTTTTGGCCTATAGTATTAAATATTGTACGATGGTGCGGAACCCTTCATGAACGAATCTGACTCGCACTTGGCCTGTTTTTTAAAAACCGTTTTGACATTAAATAACACGAAGCTGGTTTGAATTTATACATTAGTAGACTAATGAAGAAAATACTATCAATGGGTTGGTACTTATTTTACCAAGCAATCGTTTCATATGCATTTAAAGTCGCTGCCACTTATGTCTTGTAACCTCGTCCTTGAGCTGCAATACTCGGGTTACGGAGTATCTTGATTATTAGGCTCTGGTTACTTGTTACCTGACAAGGCGCCATGGCGGCGGAAATAAGTGTGTGGACACACATGTACTTTTGGTAATTGACAAATTGAGTTTCTTTTTATATGAATTTTATAAACGTGGTAAGCTTCCTTCCACCCCAGTCGTATTTCAAGATGGTCGAGGGGGTTGGGGGGGGGGGAAGGATCATACACAATTGATGTGGTGAAGTTTTTTTTAAAGTGAAAACTTCTTTAGGAACGTTGGTCACTTTTCCTATGGGGAAAAAGCACTCGACTCGCGTGACCGTCACGCTCAGATGACAGATGTGTCAGTTAGTTTTAATTTTTGACGTGCAGTTCTACGACTGACAGTTTTAATTTATGGGATAGAAGGCAAACGAGTAGACGAGTCACCTGATGGAAGTGACTACTGCCGCCAATGGGCAACTGCAACTCAAGAGTCACAAGTGCGTCGCCAATGGTTAGGTATGACGTCATAACTATATATTTCATACAAATTTCTACTGAACGTACGGTTTTGACGTTTAATAATGAGGATTGCTTAAAACTTATTTGACTTGACAGTATAATACCGTATTATTTCTGATGACCTGCTCTAAGTACGAAAAAATGCAAGTGTGACCATACTCTTATGTTTCTCTATGAACACAAACAAATTAATTGGATACAATAATATGTAATTGCAACAAAGCTTGGGCTTATGTTACGCGATCGTGAGACCCTAGGTTCGTTTCGTGGGAGGGGTAAATTGTTATGGGGTTTCAGGTAGTGTTAGGGAATTCTGTATTACTATTAATAATTACAGCAAAAGGCTCGCCTTTTATATGGGACCAAAATATATATTATAGCAAATGATATGTGGGTGTGCAATACACTTCTGCCTACCTCTTAGAGATAAACAATAAAAAACAGACATGGGAATCAGCATAAAAACTGTTGATTAATAAATTGTAAAGTAATCTTCCCAGTAATATTATAAATGTGAAAGTTTGAATGGATGGATGGATGTTTGTTTGTTACTCTTTCACGCAAAAACCACTGAACCAATTGCGATGAAACTTGGTATGTAGATAGCTTAAGACCTGGATTAACGCATAGGCTACTTTTTATCTCGATATTCCCACGGGATCGGGACTTACGCGGGCGAAACGGCGCTGCTAGTATGAAAGAGAGAGAAAGTTTTATGCCAAGTGTTCGCACCATTCGCCCCTTGAATTTTTCTCTTGTCTTAGTGTACCCACTCAACCCTTAGAATATTAGACACTGAAACCCCATCTACTACTATCATATAATAAAGCTGAAGAGTTTTCGTTTGATTTATTGTTTATTTGTTTAAACACGCTAATCTCTATAACTGTCAGTCGGATTCGGAAAATTATTTTTGTATTTTAGTGTTAATTGAAGAACGTTATGGGCTATGTTATATTAATAATAATATAATTCTTTATTGGTCTGGCAACACCCTTACAGGCAACCATGAGATGGAGAAAAAAAATGGAAATAAAATTATTTCCACTGGTAGGGCATTCCAAAGCCGAACCGCTTTAACAGGGTAGGAATTATTCATGAACTTGGTGGAGCGCCCAGGCATTTTTAATCTTAAGTTCGCTGATGATCTTAAAGACCTACGATGCGTATCGTGCAAGAAATGTTTAAGGTAAGGTTTAGATAAGAGTTTGGTGAAGGCGTATAGGTAACCACCAGGGGCGCATCAACAGGGGGTGTCCAGGGTGTCCAAATATCCCCACATAACCCAGAAGACGATGCGCCGAGGAGTCTGTGGAACATTGTAATAAAAGTTTGAATCAAAATATAAACTTTACAATACTTTGAAATATGTCAATAAAGTGTTTTGAAGACCTTTTTTTTTAGTCCTCATAAAAAAAATTGAGGGTTGTTCCCATTTGGGATTTTTTCGATTTCAATAGTAGTCTAAATACGAATAGTAAACAATGTAACACAGGAGCGGGTAGTTTAACTTAGCAGGCAATAAAAAAAAGAGTTTTTAAATATTAATTAGCGAGTGACATCAATGTCCAGCAAATTTTAATTCAAATTCAAATTCAAAATCATTTATTCAATTAAGACACTAAGTGACATTTATGAACGTTAAATTGAAGCTAGAGTTAAAATCATAGATCGGCACAAACAGACGCCACAGCATATACTGGATTGTCAAGGTAAATTAGGTGAAAAACACCAAAATCTACTGCCCGTTTGTGTCGATCTATAACTTCCAGTTTCCAAAATGCGTAGGGCCTTATGAGAAGAATACTGGCAAAGAAACTCATGGCCACTCTTTTTAAAAGTCAGATCTTCAGGTACAATAGTGTTAGTGTTACACGAGAGGTAATCAGGATGCAAGCTGATGCCACCTGAATTTCATTTTATTTTATTGAAATGCTCCAAAAATAATAGAAAAAAAAAAATAGAAATGCTCCAAAAATAAAATAATAGAAGTTATATATACAAAGTCAATAGGTAGATATATTTATATAATAAAATTCCACTTATGTCGCGTTGGATAAACGATACAAAAAACATTTAAATCGAAGGGGTGAGTGGTACCGACATTACCATCAGAATAACATCATCAGTTAATAAATATTTAACATTAATTCTCTTTAATCATAATAAATAATAATCAGCTGTATTCTTTGTGCTTTCATTGTCAAACTTTAGACGAGGAATACTTTTTTCAAATTTAAATGGTACCAACATTGACTACAACTAATTTAAAGAATTATTGAAATCGGTTCACAAATGGCAAAATATCGCGTAACATACACCAAACAAAAGACAATATTCAGTCGAATTAAAAAGTAGTATTTTATATAGTGTAAATAAATGCATCATCTAAAATTATAGGCCGTTGCTAATTGTTGTCTGTGCCGAAAAATTGTAACTCTATACCTTACATTGTTTATGCACAACTTCCTACTTCAATATGCAAGTATTCGAAATTCGAAACTTTGAATTTAGCTCGGAATTAGTTCTAGGTGACATACATAACTGACTTGCTTGCTTTTAAATAATAAGTGCGTAGATTCGTTATTAATAATATAATACAAGTATTCAGCGCTTCCTTTTTGTCACATCTTTTAATACATATCAATACAAATAAATACAATTTAAGTGTCTGTTTATAATGTCAAAATAATATTTTTTTAAGCTCTTACAGTAATTTGCAGGATGCCTAAAAAACAGTTTTTTTTATTTTTGTCTGTCTGTCTGTCTGTTTGTTCTTGCTAATCTCTGGAAAGGGTCTACCGATTTCCACGGGACTTTCACTGTCAGATAGCTGGTGTTAAAGGAGTAACTTAGGCTACTTTCATTTTGAAAAAAGAATTTGGGTTCCTTGCAAAATTTATATATATGTACACGCGGGCGAAGCCGCGCGTGTGTTTCAAATAAAAATCATAATAATCAGATGTTTAATAATTGTAATTTCTTAAAACTAAAAAACACAAATAAACAGTCATACATGACGTCCATTACGGAACATTAAACTGCGATGTGTGTGTATGTATGTGTACATACAAAAATGTTACCTAAGAATGTTTATTCGTATTCTAGACCCCAAGGTGGGTCTTGATCTAGATATATATTATACTAGCAGGTCCCGCGAGACTTCGCTCACGTGTACATATTTATATATTGTGCGCGGAACCCTAATTCTTTTTCCAAAATAAAAGTAACCTAAGGTTCTCCTTATAACACCAGCTATCTGCCAGTGAAAGTCCCGTGGAAATCGGTAGACCCGTTCCAGAGATTAGCCAGAACAAACAGACCGATAAAAATTAAAAAGTTTTTTTTTTGGTATATGTACGTTCGGATGCATTCAGTAAACTGCTGTTATTATGACATTACAAACAGACACTTCAAATTTATTTATACGTATAGATGACGTGTATGTATGGGTGTGTGTATATATGTTATTTTTTTCCTCCGCGCCTTTTCCCAAATAAGTTGGGGTCGGCTTTCAGTTAACTACGATACAGTTGAACTTTACTATTTTACGTGAAGCGACTGCCATCAGACCTCCACAACCCAAGTACTAGGCGAGATCTGTAGTTAGACCAAGTTGTCGGATTTTAGTTGCCAACTACCCGTAACGAATGCCACCGATGTTCGTATGGCAACCGGGACCGACGGCTTAACGTGCTCTCCGAGGCACGGAGGGGTCTCGATGTGTTAATGGTGAATGGTCACCCATCCTAAGAATGATCTCGCTAGTATTACTGAACCTTGTAAGTGCTGACCTACTCGATTACCACTTAGCCACGAGCAATACATTTATTTGTCACAATATTGTGTAAAAGTTTAAACAAAATTGAGAAGTTCAGAAATCTTCTGCTGTTTCCAGCGCTTTCGGTTGTCGTATCCCTTTATTTTCTTGTTAATTCTTCGGACTAAATAGCATAATAAACGCCATTTTAGCTTACACATGGCAGGGGGTGCGTCTGTCACATTACACACTTATGTTTAGAAATAAGTGCAACATTTGAGATTGTAGTTTTCTGTACGGAGAAGGTACTCAACAAATCGAGTTAAAAACAAAGTATTAGTCATGCATAGCTATAAATATGTATATATCTTTATATTAATACGTGTACTGAATTCACGCAGGTCATATTTGGAGTATTTTAAGTTTGTAAGTTAAGCGCAGAAAGCTACAATTTCAAATCAGTATGTGAAAACAGTGTGCAGTGTACCGATGCTGACCTATCATGGTTCCGAATGTCTCTACAATGACGGTTCAAGTTATACTGGCCATAAAATTAAAATTTATGTACGGACTTATGGTTAAAATTTGAGCCCCAGGCCATCTCTAGTATATGCTAATATGCAAAAACAAAACAATTCTTAATAGTTCCTTTTTATTGTTACAGCTTTGGCGCTCTGCGACTGGTCCAACCTACAGTTGAAAAGACGTAACTTAGCAAGACGCCATTGTGGACCGAAACAGCACACTGATAATTTCTCGAGAATCGGAGACGTCGCTACTTTCGAATCCGTTGAACTTATACAAACATTGAAGGGAATTGCAAGAAGTACCGACGCAGCAATCAATCTAAAACCAATCCTAATGACCACAGCAATGAACATGTTCAGCCATTACATGTGCAATGTCAGATTCGATACAGAAAACGATGCAGAATTCAAGAAAGTCGTGGACCATTTCGACGAAATATTCTGGGAGATCAACCAAGGGTATGCAGTCGACTTCCTACCTTGGTTGGCGCCCTTCTACAAGAAACATTTGGACAAGTTATCCAGCTGGTCTCAGGAAATCAGATCTTTCATTCTATCCAGGATTGTTGAACAGAGAGAAATGAACTTGGACACTGAAGTCCCTGAAAAAGATTTCTTAGATGGTTTACTCAGGGTTTTGCACGAAGATCCTACCGTTGACAGAAACACAATAATTTTTATGTTAGAAGACTTCCTGGGTGGTCACTCTTCGGTGGGTAACTTGGTAATGTTATGTCTTACAGCTGTCGCCAGGGATCCAGAAGTTGGCAGGAAGATAAGAGCCGAGTTGGATGCTTTGACTAAAGGCAAACGACCCGTAAGCCTTTTAGACAGACCAAACTTACCATATACTGAAGCCACTGTACTCGAATGTCTTCGATACGCTTCTTCACCGATTGTCCCTCACGTCGCGACAGAAAATGCTGCTGTGTCTGGTTACGGCGTGGAGAAGGGCACTATAGTCTTTATTAATAACTACGAACTGAATATGTCTGAAGAATACTGGAAGGAGCCTGAAAAATTTGATCCAACAAGGTTTTTGGAGAAGAGCAAAGTAAAAGTACGTAGGAACTCCCTTTGTGATTCTGGTATGGAGTCTGACAGCGAAAGACCAATTAAGACGGAAGGTGAGAAGGAAACATGGAGTGTTATGAAGAACATCCCGCATTTTCTTCCATTTAGCATTGGGAAAAGGACATGTATTGGTCAGACTATGGTCACGACAATGAGTTTTGTAATGTTTGCCAGTATCATGCAAGAGTTTGAGGTAGGTGCGGAACATGCTGAGGATCTGAGACAGAAGCCTGCTTGTGTAGCGTTGCCGAAGGATACATACAGTTTATATTTGGTGCCTAGAAAGCAGTAAAACAATTATCTAAATTACAATTTAGCTGTGATGTGTTTATGGCATTTTTTTTTTCTAAATTTGAATTTTTAAGTAGACACTTCCGGATTCAAAAAAGTTTACCTGTATGCAGTTTTCTTTTAAAAGAATAGTAAAGTTTTTGTGTATGGTATTAAGAGTTGTTTGAAGTAATACTAAAATAGACTTGAATAATCAAGCAATGTATTTTATATTTTAAGTTGCAGGTTGCAGAAACTTAATTTTTAGAACGAAGTCATAGAACCGTAATTGTTCTTTTTTGCAACGCTTTAAAAAATATCTAAATTCAAGACTTAATACTGTGACTTTATAGACAGACACACAGACACCATTTGAATTAGACAGCAACAAAATTTTAGGATGCCAACGGAACTATACTATGTCACTATTAACTATTAATATACATTAAAGCTAATTCGAGTATTACACATAAACATATCACAAACGCTAAACGCTCAAAATAATTTATTTCATGAAATAATAGAAATTCGTAATTTTTTATTTTTTGTGATTGTAAACACAGGTACGAAATTCAAAAGTTCATTTAAAAATACGACTAACACAAATGTAAAAATGTTTTGTTTGTCTATGGTAATTAATGTTGGAACACATGAATGAATTCTGTTTGAAGGTATCTCATTTTTCGGGTCTTTTAGTATGGTTATAGTAAAAAAATATAAAAAGCATAGATATAATCACTGGTATACTTTTTAGTAATATAATATAATAACGCTTAAGTCGTGTATCGAAAGTTCCTTAATTATAATCTCTCGTCAAAATTGGCTGTTTTATAATTAGATGTATGTTCTTAATTTGACCGGAGAAAGGTATTTTCAATTATAATTATTAAAAAAACATATAAGGTAGCCATAGATAAACACATAATCTAGTAGATAGTAGTTTTTGATAATTTAAAATTAAATATTAATCAAAAGATACATTTCTTCGGTTATTTTAAATTTTGTTTTCAAGTGTGCATGAAATATATTTTAAATGGAACTGGTTACATATTAGTGATATTTTTAAGTAGAAATAATAGGGGAATATTGTAAAAAACTCTTAATAACATTGTTAGAAAAGAAATAAATATTTAACTAGACTTGTAATGATACTTTTACTGATATAAAAATGTCTAACTATGGCGGGTTTCCAAAGAAAATGTTTAGTATATTATTATATTGTAACCAAATTAATGGAATCCACTTAGAACAATATATCTGAACTAAATTTCAATTAAGATAAAATAAACGTTGTAATCTTTATAAAATAGTAGCAGATTATTTAAAAATTTAAAATAGTTAACTAAAAATGAGTGGTTGGAACGAATATTTTCGTCAATAATTGTATAAAAAAAAATAAAACAATATGGCTGACTATGGTAGAAAAAAATAAAAGTAGAGTTGTAGTAAAATTTGTGATTAGTAGAAAAGTAGAATTTGAAATTATAGTTTACATTTGCAATGATGTGTGTTTTTTATTCATCTCTAATGATCCTGGACCTAGATTCTAGATATTATAAGTTACACAAGACAAATTGAACTGAAAACAAACCAATAAAGGTAATTTTATGTAAGAGAGAGAGACAGCTGACATAATATAATAGGGATTTTATTTTAACTTTACACAGCTCACACACGGCCGTCTGATCCCAAACTAGGTAGAGCCTGTACTATGGTAACCAGACTGATAATTATGATTAAATACATACATTTCAACGATAATTACACATCACTCAATTAATTGTCCTCCGGTGCAGCAGTCAGGATCACTAACCACTACACCAACAGACCAGCCTTCGTCACAGTTGATTGAATGACCGGATTTATTCGAAACTGACATGAAAAATGATTATACTTACGTTGTTTATAAAAGTACACATAGAAAAACATTTTCTAAAAAAAAATTTTTTGAAGTGAAAACTTCTTTAGGCTCGTTTGTGCACTTTTGCTATGGGGAAAAAGCACTGAGCTCGTGACCGTCACGCTAATTTTTATTTTATTTATTTTTATTTATTTATAAGTTTACAAAATTCCGGCTACAGAGTATATACATACAGACGCAACATAAATATATATATATAGATCCACTAGAGGGCGTGAGTTCTGTCAGCTCCTTATTAATTAATGTCACCAACCTGCTAATGTGACGTTTTAACCGAATTTGTTGCATTGTTGCAAGGGGTCTCAAATTTTGCGACGAGGCCTGATTCGATGCACTAGCTGACAAGAGACAAAAACGACATCAAAGCAGCTTAACGTCATCAACCGCAAACTTCTCCTGTTATTCTTCTTTCCCGTATCGGTCTTTACACCCACCAAAAGCGATGTCTCTCTGACATTACTCCATAAATCGTCTGCTATAGACGTGAAGGCCGATGATGATAAACAGTAACTTGTACTAAAGAGGTACTAGAGAGGCATATAGGTACTCAGAACACTTGCCAAAAAGCCCTTAATCCTATGTGTATTAATATAGGGCTCTTCTTCCGCATTTAGACTCATACTCAGTCCATTATGCGTTCAGATATGGCTGGTTAGTTGAGCCAGCCTCCTTCCAAAAGCACAGAAGCCTCCTGAGGCCTTCACAGTCTTTTAGGAGCGATCTCGCACCCGCAAGGATATTTGCCCGTTGTGTGTCCACTCCCACGCCCTTCAGGATAACGTGAGCGGCTGTTTTCTTCGCGTTAAGACAACTTCAACATAGAGCCATTTTAGGAATAGGGCCCGACCGATTCAGGGCTCTGAACCCTGATAGAAAACTCAATTCTATTCCTTAAAAGGAAAAAGGGAACCCTTATACTCCTTAGAGTATAATTTTTTCGTTCCTGTCTTTTTTTTTATTGGATGGGGGGCAAACAAGCAAACGGGTCACCTGATGGTAAGTGACTACCGCCGCCCATGAACATCTGCAACTCAAGAGTCAGAAATAGGGGAAGAGGGGGAATGGTGGAGGGGAGAGGGAAGGGTTAGGGCCTCGGGTAATTTCTCTTACTCGGCGAAATACAATACAAACATTGCTTCACTGCCGGTTTTCTGTGAAGCCGTGGTATCACTCCGGTCGAGCCGGCCTATACGTGCCGAAGCATGTCTCTCCCACTTAAAAGCTTCGGTCTGTTGGTCCGTCTGTCCGTCAAGACCACTTTTCACTTCAGGAAGGAGTTTAGGTATCAAGTTGAAATTAACATGAAATAGGTACATACTCGTATGTTTGCGGTTCCCTAAAGCTGTAAAAAAGTCAAGCTACTAAGTCGACGCAATAAAAAATGCGGCCACATAAGCGTTATATTTTAACAAATTTTAACACTTCAGTTACTTAAGGTATATTAAAACCTATAGAGTACTTCCCATTGACCTCATTTGAATCGATAAAACTTCGTTTGAAGGTTGTATCGGTCCAGAAATGGCAGGCCACTATTTTTTCCACAGATTGGTTGTGCGAGGCAAAAAGTTTCTGGACAACCGCACAGTCGTGGATTGCCATAGAGAATGCAGAATCACTGTGGAGGGTGTACGGTTTGGATTCCCTGTCTATGGAAATTTGTTGAAGTTTATCCTCGGCTGTTGACATCATTGGGGTCTACAAACCGAGGGTGAGTGGTTAGCTTTAGCTCCTCAATTTAGGCGGGACGGGCCAGCTAGTCAGCCATCACTACATATTATAAAACTAAGTCCCCCTCCGCGTCTGTCTGTCTGTTCTGTCTGTTCGCGACAAACTAAAAAAAATAGTGAACGGATTTTCATGCGGTTTTCACTAATTGATAGAGTTATTTCTGAGGAAGGTTTAAGTGTATAATTTGTTAAGATTTTGTGTAAATTGATAGAAATATGTTGATGATTGTTGAAGATGTCTCTGCTCTCCGTGCGAAATCGAGGCGGGTTGCTAGTAATCGATAAACAGTGAAGCTATTGAACCGATTTTAAACATTCTTTCACTGTTAGAAAGCAACATTATCCAGAAATAACATTCGCTGTTTATTATATCCCGGTATCCCCACGGGATCGGGATCTACGGGGTGAATTAATTCTGTAGTTCACGCGGACCAAGTGGTGGGCAAAAGCCGTTTATAAAGAAATTCTGTAATAACTGCAGTAATGATAAAACTGTGACAGTAACAAATAAAAATACCTTACTTTCTTAAGTCTGTAAGCCTTAAATATGATAGTGTACGCTATGAAAAACATAACAGTAATTCTACGGAAGCCTAAATTGACCCCCGAAATTGTATTTTGGATTTTAATACGAAGATGTATAAATGAGGTCCAACGGGACACGTTGTTTTAGAGGGTTCAATCGGCACCAAAGAACAGGCAAAATCCAAGTAAGAAGGTCCAAACGGTACATGAGGTCCAAAGGGTCATATTTGTAGATGAGGTCCAAATTTGGAGGTCCTACGGGTACATAGCCAACATTACACATTATGGACAACGGTTTTTATAAAAGCAGAATGTCAAATTTACCCAGAATAAGCTTTTTCATAATAGGTTTTTTATGTCATAAATCCCGATTTCCGTTCTGCCAAATAACTAAACGAATTGTCCTAATCTTAAGGATAGTAACTCATTTTAAATTAGGAAAAATTGTAATAATTAACGCTTTGACTACCCACGTGACGTCATAACGAATGAGCAACATGGCGGTCCAGCGGTTCATCAATTTACGTGCGGAAATTTCAAATGTAAAATTAAATTGTAATTTTTTGCCATTTATCGATTGAATACAATTTTATGTAAATTTTCTGATGGTTTATGTAGCCTTAGAATCAATTAAATTAGATAAGGAGGGAGGGATGGAAAGAGAGAAAGAGGAAGAGAGAGACTCCAGTAAATTGTAAACTCCAGTAGTGCGTCGGAGCTGACACACACATTTTTTTTTATAGGTTAGGGGGCAAACGAGCAGATGGGTCACCTGATTGTAAGCGACTACCCCCACCCATGGGCACCTGCTATTCAAGAGTCACAAGTACGTTGCCAGCCTTTAAGGTGGGAGTAGAGCAAGGGGGGGAAGAAGGGGAGAGAGGGAGGGAACGGTTAGGGTCTCCGGTAACCTCAGCGCAACACAATGAATTCATTGCTTCACTACCGGTTTTCTGTGAGGCCGTGGTATTACTACATATCACTACATATTATAAAATAAAGTCCCCCGCCACGTCTGTCTGTCTGCTTCGCTATAAATTGTATTTACCGACGGTTTTCACTAGACAGAATGATTCATGAGGAAGGTTTAGGTGTATATAACTAATTATGGTTTTTGTAAAATGGCTGAAATATGATGATAATTGTTGAAGACGTCGGAAAAAATCAATATAATATGATTTGCTACCCATGTGAAGGGTTGCTAGTTTTATATAATTACATATCAGACTTGATCAGACTATATCAAATCAATCATCGCATCGTCAATGTTGTCCATTAAAATAATCTACACGCTTACGTAGGTTTTATGAAATTCAAATTGAGAATGTTAAAATGACAGATTGTTTACTTTAAATGTCAACATTACGTATGGGTGCGTCACAATCACGTGTGGGTGTACGTACGCGGGCATTGGTTGATTTATTTAAATTGGGTTTCAATGTATTTTAATCGACTCAAAATATTTTATTTCAGACCAGCTGTTACGGCGAGCCTGTTGGTCTAGTAGTTAGTGATCCTTACTGCTGAGCTCATGGGTTCGATTCCCACCCAGGACAAATAATTTTGTGATGAGCACGATCATTTGTTCTTTGTCTGGGTGTAATTTATCTATCATGTGAATGCACTAGATGTTGTTACGTGTTTATTTTTAGGTAGATTTCGAAGAAAAGTCTACCTATTGGTTTTGTACTAGTTGTCAAGTTTTCCAAAAATTTCTTTAGAGAAGGTGTAGTTATGATCCGTAGACCCCAAAACAACCGCCAGTTAGAAAGTTTATATATATATAATTATGAATGTTCCTCAACTTTACCGGCACGATAGAGGTCGCAATTATAAATGCACCGATTGCTTTCAAACTTGGACGACAAATCAACAGGGCAAAAATGAAGGTTAAGTTCGTGAATGGGAGATATTCCTCCAAAGGGGGGGGGCAGACTTTCAAAAAAACACGAAAACTACCTGTGCGGGCCTGCTGCGGGCCCGTTTTTTTTTTAATCTTTAGTTTTAATTACCGTAGTACCTCTTCGTAAACGACGTTTGCGGTGTTCCCTTTTCGAGCTAAAATTACTAAGCAACTCGCAGCGCTCATTCTGGAGCACGGCCAACGCCATCTATCGAGCGTAGATGTGAACTTATTTATAATATTTTTTCTACATAAAATTAAATTTCATTTTTATTTTTACCGACTCTTTATATAAGAAGCATTAATATAGAACTTCATGCTTCTTCCTCCAAGGACGGAACTTCGTATATAAACTTACAACCCTTAACTAACCCAGGTGTAAAATTTAAAAAAGGGATAAACGTGTACATTTATTTTTAAACAGAACTAGGTATATTAAATTTAGTGTTTCTCACTTCAAAAATGACGGACTTCCATCCAACTTTTCATCTCGAATTTGATCCTTCAAAGAAACTCCAAGCATAGCTCGCTTCACAAGCGAGCTATGCTTGGAGCTGCGCGGTTTTAAAAAGCATGTGGACTAGAATACGGTGCCGAGACGTATGCACTAACGACCCCACCGCCACCGGTCTTAGCACCGTCTGTCAAAAGAGGTAGAACGCTCTGGTATTACAAAGACCTTCGTTTTGAGGAATTGCTGCAAGGGTGATGAGAAAACTCAACGTAGCTTTGCAGTTGCTGCAGTCCTAACAGGATCCTTCTGGTGATTTCTTCTGGAAGTTGTTTCTACCGAGCTAGATAACATGCTCAATGTACGTGGGGTACACTGAACGTTTTGCGTAACTATATTTACTGCTTTTGGAAGTATTCTCGATTACATTTTAAACAATTTTTCATTCGGTTTTTGAAAGCATGAGAACCATTGGTCTAAGGGCATGTTTTTCACGTGCTGGTTGAAAGCTATCACTTCTGGTCTAAACTATGTGTGGAATGGTTCCCTACCTCTACCTTTTAAGAAGCCAAAAATGACTGTCTTGTTCGGGGTATGTGCCGAAGCATTGGCATGGTGCAATAGGATGCGACTTCTTGGTAGTTTTACCCTAACTTTTACAAGGACACTGGGCAAACAAATGATGGTGTACTACTTAGCACTAACTGTCTATTGTTCTTCAAGTGGAATCGTGCAGACAGGACCCGTCTAAGCTACGTTCGAAGTCAATCGGTCTGGGTGCGACTTGTTCATGAACATAACCTTAGTTTTGTCCAAGTTTATACCAAGATCGTGGCGTCGAGATGCTCCATTTCGGCTTTGCAGCCTATTGTGAGTGAGCGTATGTACATGTGTGAGTGTCAGTTTTTTATTTTTTCGCCCAGCTGCCTCAGCGACTCTAATATTAGAACGATGTTTATATTAATTACCCTTTAGTCCAATCTAGTGTTTTACGAAGACTTCTCAAGGGTGTTGGTGAATAGTTCGAATATAAAATTCCATCGTCTAACTCCATCCTGCAAGTTTATCTGATTTGTCCTCTGGTCTTGGAGCTGTACGGTCATTCTGTGGGTGTCATATAAGCTTTCAAGCAAGCAACACATCGATATATTACCAGACCACACGTGGTCATTGCAGAGTACCCAAAACTGCCCAGGTCGCGATGGAGTCAAAGGCTTTCTCGTAATCCACAAAAGCCGTACATACTGGCTGCTGAAGCTGAAACTACTTCTCGGTCTTTTGCAGTCTGTCGAACAGTATGGTACGGTACGGTACGGTTGATGGTGCCGTAGCCTTTTCGAAATCCGTATTCATCGCGTTATCTCCCGAGACGGTTTTTTCAAACTCTCGAAAAGAACTTGTAGATATGGTTCAGGAGTGAGATGGGTCTATAGTTCTTCAACAAGATGTTGTCTCCTCTTTTGAAGAAAAGTACCCCAGGTTCAAACAAGGTTTAACACCTAGGTGTTAAACCTTGTTAGAGGACGGAACTAAACTAAGTGTTTAGTGCTACCTCAATAATGTTTGGTCTTTTGTAACGCACTTTTGTTTTATAGTTCACTGCTCAGACTTATGGCTTCGAGAAACCTCCAGATCTTATCACGGTTGCATGTTGTGCAACTTTTAGAGCTCGGTAGTAATTCCGTCATCCCCAGGAGATCTGTTTTTTTACTCGTAGCTGCTCGAGAGTCACCTCTATCTCGCTGTGGACAAGTTCAGGTATGTCCTCCCTGTAATGGCGCGTTAATGGGGATCTGTGGTCATCATCACTTAGTCTCGTTGGTTCTGTCATCAGTGATGCGTACAATTCTCCATAAAATTTCTCGATTTCATCGAGAATCTGGCACTTTGAGTTGACTACCATTCTCAGTTTTGAGTTTTGTCAGATGGGGAGGCCAAGTGCTGAACGAACACTTAACCCCCTGTTCCCTCAATTGCATTCTCTATTGTGTGAATGTTGAAGCTTCGGAGGTCGCATGATAACAGTTTCTAGGCTCTTCTATCTGACGAAGACGGCTGGGTGGCTGACAGCTCGCGCATTTTACTCATAAGTTCGAGAGTCTTGGGACTGTTACTGTTTGCGTTTCCCGGGGAACAGCTTTCGAGACTTAAACATAACAAAATATTTATTGTTATTGTTATAGGCCTGTAGTTTTTGGGATCCGTGGCACTACCAGATTTATAGAGCAGGTGAGTTACGCCCGTGGTCATAAAAGTCGGAAGCGAACCTGATTCTAAGCATGATTGGAATTGAGGTGCCAAACGTACATGTGAGCTACGGAGCCACTTTAACCAAAAGTTATGCAGTCCGTCCGGTCCCGCTGATTTCCAGTTCGGCAGCGAACGAACTTGATAATGGCTCCATTGTAGCGATCGACTCACACGATCGTTCAACATCTCGCATCCAATCACCCTCTGTGTGAGTGACAGGCATCGCCCAGATGTCATGCCAAAATGTATTCGAGATTTCAGCATCTGGGAAATGTGTGTCACTTACTTGTCAGGCTGCTCCCACCTTCTATAAACCCACCTCTTATCCCTTTGGAAGGAACGATTCTGAGTATATCGGTCTACTCTTTTTTTGTATCTCCAAATACGGTTTGCCCATGCATAAACATTCTGTTTCAGAAAGTCAATGCGCTCTGTGACTCGTGCTTCGTAATCACAGGAACTGATACCAGTTCCTGAAAAAGCCCGATTCACAAAACGCATTACTCTCGGGCGTGTATTACCCGATCTGAAACCGATTAGCTTGCCAATGAGTGCCCTCGCCTCAGCGATACGACGCTCAATCCTGCACTGGCAGGCTGGGACACCAAGCTTTGACCGAGTAGCGGTATCATTGTCTGGGAACTTAGCACCAGCCGCACAGTACAGAATTGAGTGTGTATCGCTGAGATATGTGCTTTTTTCTAAATAAATACTTAATATAGAATCAAGGGCACACACTAGCGCTTTATTTCGTTTATGCGTTGGCAAACGCGGTAAACGAGGTCTGTTTTCATAACTCATGTTCCGATATTCTCGAATAGCACCTTCCAAAATATTCCTTATTTGTTCATTGTACTGAGTACTTACAGATGAAGCACCAGCGTCCTCTCCACCCTCATCAGGTAAGGTCGTAGTACCACAGCAGTTATTATTATTATTATTGGTTTTGTACCAGTTGTCGAGTTTCCCAAAAATTTCTTTACAGATGGTTTAGTTAAGATCCGTAGACCCCAAAAGCAGATTTTCAAAAAAACACGAAAACTACCTCTGCGGGCCTGCTGCGGGCCCGGTTTTTTTAAATCTTTAATTTTAATTACCGTAGTACCTCTTCGTAAACGACGTTTGCGGTGTTCCCTTTTCGAGCTAAAATTACTAAGCAACTCGCAACGCTCATTCTGGAGCACGGCCAACGCCATCTATCGAGCGTAGATGTGAACTTATTTATAATATTTTTTCTACATAAAATTGAATTTCATTTTTCTTTTTACCGACTCTTTATATAAGAAGCATTAATATAGAACTTCATTCTTCTTCCTCCAAGGACGGAACTTCGTATATAAACTTACAACCCTTAATTCACCCAGGTGTAAAATTAAAATAAAGGGATATACGTGTACATTTATTTTTAACCAGAACTAGGTATATTAAATTTAGTGTTTCTCACTTCGAAAATGACGGACTTCCATCCAACGTTTCATCTCTTATTGTACCCCCTACAGGTGTAACAAAAAATTAACGAGTTTCGGATTTCTTCCTTTACTTGCGCTGTCAGACCTTGCTTCTTACCAAATTTAATGATTCTAGGTCAATAGGAAGTACCCTATAGGTTTTTGATTTACCTGCGAATTTTTTGGTTAAATGTAAGGCCGTATCTTTTGATTGCGTTGACTTAGAAGTTTGATTATTTTTACAGCTTCAAGGGACCGTCGACAATATGTATTTGATGTTAATTTCAACTTGATGCCGCCACGGGTTCCTGATAAAAGTGGTCCTTACAGACAGGCGGACAACAAAGTTATCCTATAAGAGTTCCTTTTCTTCCTTTTAAGGAACGGAACCCTAAAAACAAAGAAAGACTGATTTGGAAAAGTCCTGACATATAACGATCACACGGTCTTATCATGCAGAAAAAAGAGAACTATTTCAGTGATATCTATATATCATGTTCATGACAATTAAATTCATTTATATGTGTATAAGAAAATAAATAACTAGTAATGGGACTATCATGTAAGTGGATGGGATAGCTCGATAAAAAGAGAACGCTGTTATACGTGGTCCCTCTATCCTTGTCTAGAGCATGTATCGTGTATGTTGATGCGCAATTGTCAACATTTATTAATGCGAAATCGCGGCTAAAAAGAGACAGAGGAAGCACGTATGGCAGATTTCTTTTTAACCGCCGAAAAAAAAGGAGGTTCGCAATTGGACCTTGGATTTTTTTTTTTTATGTCTGTTCAGCCCTCACGCCGTTATTTATGAACCGATTTTGATTATTCTTTTTTTGTTAGATAGGGTATACCTCAAGGGTGGTCCCATGTCAAGGAAGTCAGGATCTGATGGTGGGATCTTCAAAAAATTTAGAGAAACCCTCGAAAATTGTAGAAACGAATAGTGTTTCTGTTTACTTTTCATTACTTTATCTGGTATTTGCGTTTAGAAATCATCACTTCATGTAGCTGAGCTGATGATGAAAAAACAACATAAAATAAAAATCTTTTTAACAAAAAATTAAACCAACGAAAAGAACTAAAAAGCAAAAAATAAATAAGTATTGAGTACATATAAAATTTTGATAATTAATTTTAGCAGTTAGGATCACTAACCAACAAGCCAGTCAAATTAGAAGATAATTGTTAATCGTATAATATTCCTAATTTCTTACAGCCTTTATTCAACTAAGTTTAGGTAAGTACTAATTTTGTATTTAAGTAGCTGCACTCCGCGGTTTCACCTGATATCGGGATAAAAGTACCCTATATGTTAATCCAGGTGTCCAGCTATCCACATATTAAGTTTCATCGCAATCGGTTAATTAGTTTTTGCGTGAAAGAGTAACAAATATTCACATATCCATACATTCAGAATTCGTAAGATTATATTATCAACGCAATATGAATGTATAAGGGTTCTTTTTTTCTCTTTTGAGGAACGGAACCCTAAAATATACACATCTAAATTGAGAAACTCTTATTTTTTTAAGGCGGTTAGAAATACAATTTCAGCCTTCACACGACCTTCTAATCCTGTTTCCAAAAGCTGCAGTTTTTTTTACTGATGCGAAATTAAATCCATTTAAACTGTATTCGGAATGACAGACAGACGTATTGATCTTGAACGTCATACAAGGTTAATATAGATTAATGAATAATAATAATAAGATTGTTGTCTATGGTTAAAATAAATTATTTAAGAATGCTTAGAAAATTAAGTGTTTGTGGAAGACGTGGAAAATATTAATTTGATATTATTTTCACCTTTTTTATCATTTTAAACCGCTGACCTAAAATGAGAGATGTTAGAAGTAAGTTTAACGTGTGTTTCTGTGTTTGTTTGAAGGGTGACTTGGTCGGAGTGTTCTTAGATATAACTCAAGAAAATCTGTTCAGCTGTTCGAAGATCATCAGCTCTTTTCTATTCGGTGAAAGGATTTTTGAGTGGGAGCTGTTTTAACATTTTAATATGTGCTTGTTTAATTTCTGAACTAAACAATATGAGTGTTCTTATTATTTATTGTACACAAAATATACATTAGGATAATGGCATGTACAAAGGCGAGCTTAACCCATACTTGAGTTCTCTATCAGCAAACTTTCGGAGTGAAAAGAGGATATTAAGAAAAATAAAATTCAAAGTCGTGTGTACGTAAAATTTAATAAGAATATAAATATAGAACATATTACATAAGTGACTAAATACAGAGGTAAACCTACATAATATATATACTATAACTATAATATTAATACATATACTTACACATATATAATATAAATATAACATATAGGTACATACATACATATAACCTAATATCAGTCTGATTATTGCTGAGAAAGAAAATAATTCTTGATTCTTCTCTTAAAAATGTTTAAAGAACGGTTGTCGCGTATTGAATGGGGAAGGGAATTCCACAATCGTACCGCAGAAACGGTAAAAGAGTTGTCATAGAGAGCTAACTATGAGAACGCGTTCGAAGGAGAAGAGAAGATGAAGTGCGACAAGCTTGCTACTTGGGACAAGGAAGTCGAAGCGCTCATGTAGATATATAGGAGAGGTAGGATTGTAAAGAACAGAATACAGTAATGAAAGAATATGGACATCTCGACGCCGCCGAATAGGTAACCACTTAAGTTGTTTGCGGAAATCGGAGACATGACCATATTTCCTTAAACCAAATATGAAGCGGATAAATAGGTTCTGCAACCGTTCTAGTTTGTCCCAAAGTTCTTCAGTAGCGTCGAGAAAGGAGACATCAGCATAATCAAGAAGGGAAGGAGAAGGGATCGTGAAAGACAGATTTTAGTTTGAAAGGGAAGAAAATTTTGAAGACGCTTAAGAGAATCATAGGTACCGAAAACCTTCCTACTTACCTCAGTGCCATGAGTGGTCCATGACATGTTACAGTCCATGAAAATCCCAAGATTTTCACAGAATCCAAGTATGGTATAATAATGTCGTTGTATAAGACTGGCGGTAATGTAGAATAGTTTAGTTTACTGTACATGTGTACCTGCCACCAATAATGAGAGCTTGGGATTTTGCAGGGTTGACAAGCAGTCCGTACGATCTAGCTCATACACTGATGTTCTTAAGATCATTATTGATGGCAGTGACAGCCAAGTAAATGTATAGACTACCTATAGCAAAGTATGACGTCATAAGTTGGTAATTGGACTTGACAGTCATATATTATGAAAACATTACAATCTACTTCTAAATCATGCTACTTAAAAAAAACATTTTTTTTTTTTTATGGGATAGGGGGCTAACGAGCAGACGGGTCACCTGATTGTAAATGACTACCGCCGCCCATGGGCAACTGTAACTCAAGAGTCACAAGTGCGCTGCCACCCTTTAAAGTGGGAATAGGGGAAGAGGGGCAGAGGGGGGAAGAGCGGGAAGACGGGAGAGGGGGATTAGAGGAAAGGAGAGGGGGAGAGGGGAAGGACGGGAATAGGAGAGAGGAAAGGGATAAGGAAGGAGGAGGGAAGCACTGTAATCATTGTTTCACTGCCGGTTTTCTGTGAGGCCGTGGTATCGAGCGAAATCGAGCCTGCCCATACGCGCCGAAGCATGGCTCTCCCACTTACAAACGTACGTCATTAGCTATTTTTAAACCTTTGGAGTTAATTATTGAAGTGAAGACTTCTTAAGCCACGTTTGTGCACTTTTGCTATGGGGAAAAAGCACTGAACTCGTTACCGTCACGCTAATATTACATCCACTAGAGGGCACTCATCTAAACATTGACTTTTGTTAGCTCCTTATTAATTAATCTTTAAAAATATAATTAGGTTAATAAAAGTGAAAACAATATACTATTTGTCTGTGGAAGTATTATTGTTACTTTAATAAACTTGTGAACTAAATACGTAGTGACAAATTAACGACACGAAATATCCAGGGATACCGGCATCTGTATGTACTTATGATGATGTCACTAGTAGATGGCATCACTTTTTTAAAGTGAAAACTTCTTAAGGCACGTTGGGCACTTTTGGTATGGGGGGATTTTCTTGAATTATAACTAAGAACACTCTCAATCAAGTCACATTGAGTAAGGAGCTATAATGCCACAGACAAATACACATTTTTACACGTTAAATTACAACACAATATAACACCCTGCCTTTTTGCGTCAGGGGTTAATAATATAAGCCGTGACGTACGTAGCTTTAAAATGTTCTGGAAATGAAGACTTGTATGACGTCGATTAATATAATCACTAATATACATACATGTCCTCCTGTCCTCTACTATCAGTTTCAAACACAGTTTACGTTTATTAGAATCAAGTTTTATGGAACGAGTTCCTCGCACGTACACTTCAGACGCTCGGCGGACGGGCTAGACGGAGAAAAGTGCTAGCACAACGAAAATTCAATGAACACGAGTCCGTTTTTGTTCGTAGGTGAGTTCATGAGGAATCCAGCGGCAACAAAGTTTTCTAACTTTTAAAATGTTGTTGTAATTTTTTTTGAATTTGCCCTAAACTAAGCCCCAAAAGTCCTCGAATCTCGTCATATCCAGTTTTCTGCAATTAGTTGCCTGACAGTAGGAACATTTTCCTCAGTGATCGCAGTTGAGGGCCGACCTTCACGAATTTCATCATGGAGAGAAACACGGCAACGATCAAATTCTGTGTACCAACGCCTTACGGTGCTCAAATGAAGTGCTTCCCTCCCAAAAGCATTTTGAAGGCGAGCAGTGCAGTCTTGCGGAGTTAGTGAACTCTTAAATTCATAAAAAATCATCGTCCTAAAATCTTGACGAACTTCAACTTGTGTTAGAAAACAATTGACACGCGTTTTGCCGCCAATTTTTTTTAATCAACGATTCAGTGTCTGTTTAAAAAAATATAACATTCGAAATTCAAACATTAATGAGCGGTCAGGAGCGCAGAACTTTCAATGTGCCCTACTATGTTTACCCAATTATCCGTATATTAGATGGCGAAATTTTAATTTCGAGTTTTTATAATAATTTCTATATTTTGATACAATTTATTTTATCAATTAAATATATTTATGTTATAGCGAAAGGAGGTGTCACAAAGACGTATAAGTTTTGATGTTTAGTTTTATTTCATTCGCCAGTATAACTTGAGCTGTCACTGTAGGTATACACTTTCCTACTTTGACAAGTCAACATATACACTGGACCATTGTAGCTATTCGAAGCCATTTTAACTTTCGCCATTTCTTGTACATATAAATGTTAAGTATTGCCATTGATACATTCTTCCGTACACGTAATTTGCTTAATAATCATAAATTTAAATGTCGGGTACATAAAAATCCCTTCAACAATAGAAAAGAGCTGATGATCTTCGAACGGCTGAACAGATTTTCATAAATTATATCTAAGAACACTCTCGATCAAGTCCCTATCTTCGTTTAGGAGCTACGATGCCACAGAGAGACATACAGACGCACAGACACGCAAATACACAGACACGTCAAACTTATAACACCACTCTTTTTCCGTCGAGGGTTAAAACAAGGGGTACAATGAATTCCCTACACTTATTAATAAATCTACAGATATTATTTTGTTGGTGGTTTTATTCTTCTGGTTTAGGCGTGACCACGTGAAGTTAAAAAGAATGTCATGTAAAACAAATAGGACTGGCAATTGGAGATTAAAACATTTCCAATTCAAGATAGTGATGGTCCAAGAGCAAGTGATCGTCAGAACTTCGTCATTTTATAACAGCTCAAAGTTTGTCTGCTCATGCCCAACAAACGTAGGAACTTTAGCAGCTTTAAAGGTGCATTAAATTGCAGGTTGCAGCAGAACATCGCGATAATAAAAGAAATCGCGTGATTCACTGCTAAGTAGACACTTTATCGTGCAAAATCCTTCCAGACAGACGCCCTTAAAGTTTGATAAATTGAAAGTCTATTTTCGTCAGTGGGTATTAAAAGATGTCTCTCAAGCAACCACACTTTTGTCCGTTCTAATATATTGCCAGATAGAGTTAAAGTCAGCCCTAGGTGCAAGGATTAAATTAGGAAAGTAATACGACAAATATTCACTTCCATCCTTTAGATTCAACTTTAGCATAGGTTCAACTAACGACATCTGTTATCAAATAGGTGAACATATGAGTATATAATTCTTTTATTTATTTACCAAATATGTCCAACAGATGACGCTAGCTTGAGTCTTTTCTAAATGTCACTGTTTTATCGACAAAAAATAATTCGAAATTATAACGAAAACAAAGTATAACCAATATTAATTATATTAGAGAGAATCAAAAACTTTTACATAATAAAAAATCCGTATTAGAGGTAGGTATCTACTGCAGACGAATGGTAGGGCTACTGAACTAGAATAGTGAACATCAAAACAACATAAAACTTTATTAATAAAACATTACAAAACGTAAAAAAACTGAAACATACAGGACATTATTAAAATAAGCGGATAATGTATTATTCAATAAAATAGACGCTATAAATCCTCATTTTTATGAATAAAACAAACGATTTCCGTCCTTTGCCATTTTTTTTACACAGAATCTGTTGAGGTAGGTTAGTTCAAAATGAATGTGCATTCCAAATGTTCCAGACGATTCTCTTTCATAATACTTTTTGCTAATAAGTTTTTATAAACATTTAATTTCACTACAAAGATTGACAGAGCTGTGTGTTACTTTGTAAGACATCTAACTCCGAAAAACATTTGCAATTTATTTTAATTTATGTGACCTTGTCTTTTATGGTACGTTTACACGCACGCCGTGCAGCCTGGCAAGCAGCATGGCAGGCAGCTCGGCGGGCAGCCTGCCACGCAGCGTGCCACGCAAGCTTTTCACACCAGGGCTGCCAGTAAAGACAACTTATTTTATACCGCTAAGACTCGGAAATTATACAAAATCATGTACTATTATACAAAATCAGTGTTGTACAACTATAGAACGTCACTCTTTGGGGATTTTAGTAAAAGGTGTTTTAACTTTAACGTATAAGGATTTAACAGTTTATCACAGACATGATTTGTTTTAAGTATCTCTATGTGTATGTACGTACTTTTTACGCTATAACATCAGCAATGACATTGTATCCAATTATGCAATGCAATCTACTATACAAACAGGATACAAAAGATAACCGATATTATACCAATTTTGTATCCAATTTACACTCTGGCAGCCCTGTTTCACACACTTGCAGGCATGGTCCGTAGGGTATTAGTGTTCTGTGGACATGGTAGTCAGTGCAAACATGGGAGACGATGTAGACGTAGATCTCGTGGGAGCTACTGCTTTGGCCTTGATCTATTTTTATTGAAAAAAAAAACAGCCCGACATAATTATGCATGCGAAATTTTACTTAAAACTATTAGGTTTTACAATTAAAAAAATTATTTATGGTGTAAAAACACTTTTCAAGTAGCCAAAACTTTAAATTTGATTTTTTTATTTGACATGCGTTATAACTATTTTTACATCGAAGAGTGCTTTTACATAATTCGTTTCTTACTTTATTGGGATCTCTTTGAATGAATTTACTATCCTCGCTAACTTTTGAATATAATTTTTTATTATTTCTAATAAACATGAACATAATTAACCATGATAAGCATTGGGGGCGGCTTCTTCATTAAATGTGTTTCGTAACTGTTTTAAGGCATACATAAATCTATTTTATTTACTGCACATCATTGATATGCGATTAGTTACAATTCTCTAATCGTCAATCAATCAATACTAACTTTAAGTCACTATTTTGTTTCATATTTTTTTGGGCCCTGATAAACAATATTTATTTTTACTAAAAGAATAGTTCAGAAATATCTTTCTGAAGTCTTCTTTTGCTTTCGATTCATGCATGATAAAGGTTCAGACCACTCCGATATATTTGGTGTCGTCAAAAATTAATTTCGATCGTTACGTCGTCTGTATGCCACGAAGATGAAAACTATACTAACGCGGCCGGGAGCGTGTGTGTGTGTGTGTAAACAGGCACACAAGCACATTCATCCTTTGAAGTGTGTCAAAAAACCGACAGTCGTCCCGATCGGCGCCAAGCGCGTGCACATTCACGCAAGCATGCACAAACAGCCTGTTCACACGCTTGCGTCGTTGAATGTGCTCGTTGAATGTCGGTTTGAACGCCAGCGTGTAAACGCGCCATTAGCATTCTGCATTGTATTTTAGATTTTAGTATCATCATAGGACATGGTTAGGTCAAAGAGTGTGTTGCTAGATCAAAATACTTCTTCGTAGTCTGGTTTTCTAGTAGGTAACTTTGATTTTGGGAAAGTTTTGTTTTAATTAATGTAATTAATGTTCTGCACAGGCGAGAGGGGAACACACTCCAGATTCGAAGGAACAGTAGAGAAATGACAAGTGGGCAGACGGGTTTATCGTGAATTCATAGAGGCATTACACCCAGTGGCGGATTTACCAATAGGCTGAGTAGGCTGAAGCCTAGGGCGGCAGATTTTAGGGGCGGCGAATTTTGGAAAATATTTATTTTGTCTTACAAAAATTAAAAAGATTCATATTTACATATATACAGATACACTTATATATAGATAGTTAGTCTAAATGTCAATAGGTACACAAACAATTCAACATGTAAAATGTTTCACCACCTATATAAATGTTTCTACAATTGTGCGGGCGGGAACGAGTGACACGACCCTTCACTAGTGTGTCTGACCAACACAGTTCGGGTGAGAGAAGATTTTCTAACTTAAAACACAATTAAAAAGTTATCTAAAAATCTCCCTTATGCCAAGAACTTTCATAATTTAATTTCATCGTCATCATCAGGCGGATTGTTACCAGATAATTAAATAGAAATTTTTAAACGCAATAAAAAATATTTTATTATAAGTCTCGAAAGCTGTTCACCGGGACACGCAAACAGCAACAATCCAAACTTTCTCGAGAGAATTTAAAGAGAGTTTCGAGAGAGTTTATGAGTAAAATGCGCGAGCTGTCAGCCACTCAGCCGTTTGGTCAGATAGGAGAGCCTAAACTGTTATGACGCGATCTCCCAAGCTTCAACATTCACACAATACAGAATGAAATTGAATGGAACATGGGGTTAAGTGTTCGTTCAGCACTTGGTCTCCCCATTTGACGAAATTCAAAACTGAGAGCGGCAGTCAATTCAAAGTGCCAGAGTCTTGTAGAGATCGAGAGTCAATTCAAAGTGCCAGATTCTCGATGAGATCGAGAATCTTTATAGCTGTACGCATCACGGATGATAGAACCAACAAGACCCAGTGACGATGATCACATAGCCCCGCGCATTAACGCGCCATTAGAGGGCGGACATACCTGAAATTGTCCACAGCAAGATAGAAATGGCGGAATTACTACCAAACTCTAAAGGTAAGCCAGATGCAACTTCTGAAAGAGCTGGTGTAGATAACCAACAGCGTGGATTGGAGCTTTTTCAAACATAAACGCCCAATATATATCATTGGCAATTAAGAGGTGGAAGACCACGACTGGTCTAAAACACTCGAAAGTCCTAATAAATGGCTATGATAACAAAGTATCAAAAGAACTTCTAGAGCTCAAGAGATCTGACCTGAACTTCTTTTCAATCGTCACCGGACCCTGCAAACTGAACAAACATATGTTACAATGTAAATGTGGCGAGAACACAATATGCAGAAGCTGTCGAGAGGCAGAAGAAACTGCAATGCATATTTTATGCTTTTGTGGCCCACTAATGCGGTACCGAAGTAGTAACCTAGGGTTGTACATTATGCATCTGTGATATGATCTGGAGGTTTCTCGAAGCCATAAGTCTGAGCAGTGAGCTATAAAGCAAAAGTGCGTTACGAAAGACCAAAAATAGTTGAGGTAGCACTAGAGACTAAAAACAATAATAATAATAGGTAGTAGTTTAGTTCCATCCTTTTTTTATGTTCGTGTGGAAACCCCCTCGGGCCGTTACCCCACCGGGGTTTTCGGTGGGGCGGTGTGTCGGATTCGAACCGACTAAAACCACACGGTGTGCCGTACTGCACCTTAAATAGGAGGGAATAGGGAACAGCTTTTATTAAGACATCCGGACCACCCCTAGCGACTGCCCGCAAAAGCGCGGGCACCACCTCTGGGTAAAAACCTTAAAACCTCTCAATTAGACGACGCGGACGCCACCTCCTCGCGGGGGGCCACTACAGCGGGTGAAGGGGAAAACCAGTCCCGTCCACCCGCGGCCACCCTCAGGACGACATGAGGCGCCGGTACGCGCTCCTCCACCACCCGGTTCACCGGCGGCAAATTAGGTCCGAATGAAGATCGTCCTCCCGGAGGTACCATAAAAAAAACAATCAATATTAGCTAAATCTTTAGGTTGTAAAAATATCTAGAAACTGAGACATCAATCTCCTAGTTCACAATCATACTAATTTTGGAAAAATTATTTGTGCACTAATTACACCAGTAGTTAGTGCACTAATCATTGACAAAAAGTTGTAATCGAAGAGGAGGTAGGGGCGGCAAAATTTAACTAGCCTACAGGCGGCAAATGTGTAAATCCGCCACTGATTAAATCTCTTCAGCTCAAATAGGAGCCGGTTATGTAAGCGTTCTGAGAGGGAGAAGGGGTTTAAAAAAATCTCTCTTTATCTCAAGACTCCAGAGGCCGAGAGAGGTGAGAGAGAGCCAGAGTGCTTCTTCCAATGAAGAGTGATGCATATTTCAGAGAAAATTGTTAAATATAACAATTACGAAATCTATTTTTTCATTTCTACTGGACAGTTTTATTTACATTAATAGTTGTGCCCGCGACTTCGTTCGCTTTTACGTCGAAAAACAGTAATATGTTGCTTATAGGCGTAGGGCTGCCTTCCGTCCGGATTTCCCCGGATTTGACCTAGTTTATAGGGCGTCCGGGGAGTGTCCGGGCGGGGTTTTCAAAAAGTGTAGGGATAAAACCCGGACAGCCTGTGCCAAAGGACAATTATACTTGTTGGATAAATCGTTAACAAGCGAAAAATTTAAACGGAATCGGCGTTTTTTTAGGTGTCCGGGAAAGAATCTCGATTTCACCCATGTGACCGGATTTTTTTAAGTTTTTGTCTCTTCTTGAAATGGCTTTTCATACTGTATTGGCGGTGAAATAAGGAGTGTACAAACAATATTGTTTTGTTTTGCTGAACTCAACTCAACGGGCTATTGGCGAGGGCGTATATCCGACTTAAACCGACTAAAACCACACGGTGTGCCTTACAGCGCCTTCTCTATCTCCTTGTGAAAAATATTCTCCTCGCAGAAGACCGCTATGAAACAACTGTGACAACATAACGCTTTGATTCGTCTTACCAATTGGTAGACTCTCGCTGTATTAAGTCAGTCAGTGACACTTCCTAGAAACTATGGGCCTCCTCGGTATACCTAACGACCTACTCCCAGCCGTTACTAAGGTTCAACCCTACAACAAATGGAATTAAAATAAATTGCAAATGTTTTTCGAAGTTAGATGTCTTACAAAGTTACACACAGCTATGTCAATCTTTGTAGTGAAATTAAATTCTCATCCGGTTCTTACGAATCTGAAATGCATTAAAATTGAGTTCTTACCACCAAATGTTACATCCGTACTACAACCTATGGACCAAGGTGTAATAAGATGTTTAAAATCTCATTATTGAAGACTGCAAGTGTTAAAGTTAATACAAAACCTTGACAGTGACGACCAAAAACGTTACGTTTCTTGATGCCATCTTGATGACAGGTTTTAAAGACTTCTTAGCAATATCCTCACATGATGTGACTGGTGGTGATGAAGAGGGCAATACTTCTTTGGCTCAATTAGCCAAAAATTTACGACCTACGTTGTCTACTACTGAAGCAGAGGTCATTGATATAGATTGCTATTGCAATTTGTGCACCAACTACGGAGCATAATATTGTACGAGATGTTCAAGAACAAAATCTTATTTTGTTAATAACAATAGCATTTTTTTATGTGCATTACCACCATCTCTTTAAAAAGTCCTCGAGACACATTTTTTAATGAACAGTTTCACATGCAGTGAAATTATGACAATACGCTAATTAAAATAGAACGTGAATTACAAAATATGTATGTGTAAGAAGTGTGCACAATCTATATTTAATTGTGCCTTACCTATTTTTTAAATTTTTATAGCAATTTTTTAATAATAATGAAAGTAGTTTATACATAATTAAACCGTCAACACTGTGTCTAAATGAGAAACAGGTGTGAACTGTCAAAGGTATTTATTTACTATTGAAAGTTAGGTTATAATATTTTGATTATTTTCTTGAGATTTATTAAAAGTTTACACAAAGTTCACCTTAAAGTGTACTAGTAAAAAAAGGTTTATAAAGTACACAGTATGCAATATTCACGTCCACAAAGGAAGTAAACAGATATCTTGTACAATTACGTTGTCTATTTATTGTTACTTGTTAGTTATTGAACATAAATCAAAGAGAAATTGTCATCTAAAAGCGCGTTGATGAAATCACAGCACGAACAATAAAACTGATATAAGTTTTGCCTACAGCATATTGTAAAAAAAAAAAAACAAAAAAAAAAATGGAAAAATTATCGATGTGTAGGATTTGTCTATCAACAGATGCGAGAATGCATCTTCTTGTTGATACACATCTCCAAAAGATGTACGAAGACCTGACTGCAATTCCGGTAAGTTCTTATACCCTATTTTCTCTTCTATATTAAATAAAATAAGTGTATATAATACCTTAAAACCATGATTTAATTCAAAATGATTTGATGTATTCTTGTATTCTGACCTACACTGATGTATTAACTATACTTAGGACATGTCCACGGTAGGGACCGTGGACATGTATATATGTAGAGACATATATAAAGTTACTTCCAAAAGAATGATTTTCATTTCATCAGTAGCTTCTGTATACCCATACGCATATAACCATATTGACGGGTCCTATGTGTTCTGGTAAAACCAGCAAAATCATGTTAATTTATTTCTTGTATTAGTAGCTGTAGTTTAACCTATATTTTATACTCTGTAAAGTTTATTGACATGACCACGTCTTATAATTCGATGGAGCCGGCTGCACGCACGACAAAACATGACTCATGCGGCGTTACCTCGCTCTGAGGCGTTTCATTTAATTTTCTTTTGAAAAATGCAACCATTCCATCAGTATTTTCTTATGACGTTGTCACGTTCAACTATCGTCAGTAAACCGACTTTACAGACAACCAATTTTTTTTTCAAATATTGATTAGTTTCAAAGATACAAATTAAAAATTTCTGTTATATTCGTACAAAGTAATGATTTTTAGAATCTTTCAATCACTCTCCTGTAATGTTACGATTTTGCACTTGTACCAGTTCACGTAGGACCCATCAATATGTTTAGTTTTCTGAGATAAGTAAGACTTGAATGACGTGAAGCGGAAAAGTTATCTTTCAGAGTCAGTATAAAATCTGTCATCTCGCAATTTTTCAGGGAAAATCATAAACATAAAAAGTAACACTTATACAAACTACCTGCATGAAGAATAATATGAAGAGCATATCAGCAATAAAAGCTGAATAATAAATATTAGATTTTTTTTTTATATAGAGGCTTGGAAGTCATCTGTAAATAAAGAAAAACGGACCTTAACGGTCATATTCTTTAAAAAACCGACCCCAAATTAAATGAATCGGTGATCTATGCTCTATCTAATATGAAAAGAATTGAAATCCAATTAGAAAACTCTTAGTTCTAGAAAGCTCTAAAATCTCATACTAATAGTACTGGTGTGTTAAACAAGTTATTCAATTTGGCAGCTTGTAACAAAAGACAACAGGCCAACACTTGCGTGCTATATCTGCTGTGCGAGGCTCAAGAACTGCTACCAGTTGAGGATCAGATGCCTCCAAAGTGAGAAGCTCTTCACCCAGATACTAGCCAACAATGTGGTGAGTTGTGTCATATTTAATAAAACATAATCGTGGGTTCCTATTGTATACTATCATAAATGTGAACTGGTTTGTTTAAAACCTTTTTTTTTCAAAACAATTTTTATCCGAATCACTTTCACAGGAAAGTATATTTTTACTTTCTCCTTCTCTCTCTTTATTTAAAAATTTACTATTTTTTAGTAGTTGTGTAATATGTTCTCAAGCAAGCACATAACCCTCCTCATGTTAAGTTTTGAAAAATTTCTTACTTCTGAATAAAACAAGTGATTACATTAAAAGCGAATCACCCATTGCTTCCCAGATACATATGTTTCTGTCCCCTCTACCACTTCACCATCAATGCGACAGACAGTCCTCTATACAGAGGATGTCTCAATGCATTGGAAACGGCCGCCCACGTTATCCTGGAGTCCGAGGGAGTGGCCACACAATAAATATCCTCGCGGGTGCGAGGTCGCTCCTAGAAGCCTGTGTACTCTCTAGGAGGCTTCTGCGGTTCATAATGGACCGCCTGAGTCTAAAAAAGCAGAGCCCTATACCAAATACCAATATACCTCGACCATACCATATGGAAGTTTCCTATAGTTGAAATAAATTATTAGACACTCCCCAGGAAATTAAATGTCATAATATTAACTTTTGCCCACAGGCGGCCAAAAATGTCTTCCACACTTGTTTTGTTTGCTGTGGCCCGGTTTACCCTCATGTTGGTTACTGTAACCATATGTGTTATTATGTTTTTACCAAAGCAAACCCAAAAAACCAAATGAAGTGACGATAGCAACGTATAACGGCAGAAGTCACTATTTTAAAGAAGATTCAACAGAATCCGATGTTTGATATAGAGAAACTGAGTTGACTTAATAGTCAACTACTATGTTCCTTATTGTTCTCTTTATTTGATTGCAGTCAGTACCAGACAAACAAGAAGGCATGCGCTGTTCAGACAGCCTAAAAATAACTCCAGTTATACATCTCAGCATGGGCGAAGTCCTGAACAGTGTAGTCCAGTCTGCAGACTATGAGATCAAGAAGGAAATTCCAGAAGTAGAAGTTATAGTGAAGCGTGAAAATCCTGAAGGTATTAGCCATCTTTTGAACACTTTGGATAAGGGCCATCATATGCATAGGTGTTAATTTTTTTATAATTTTGTATTAAGCACATTACTTTAGAAGTTTATGGATCCTAGTGAGGATAATTACAGGCGTAGATTTAATGTGAAGGAACGGTTGATGTATAGTTGGATTCAGTGATAAATTCCAAAAACTTTTAGATGAAATTAAAATTTTGTGACTTAATTTATTACTTCTATGTTTTTTTTTTATGGTATAGGGGGCAAACGAGCAGACGGGTCACTTGATGGTAAATGACTACCACCGCCCATGGAACCTGTATCTCAAGAGTCACAAGTGCGTTGCCGCCCTTTAAGGTGGGACTAGGGGAAGAGCGAGAAGACGGGAGAGGGGGGTTGGAGGGGAGGAGAGGAGGAGAGGGAAAGGACGGGAATAGGGGAGATTGAAGGGTTAAGGCCTCCGGTAACCTCACTCACGCGGCGAAAAGCAATGAAATCATTGTTTCACTGCCGGTTTTCTGTGAGGCCGTGGTCTCGAGCGTAGTCGAGCCAGCCCATACGTGCCGAAGCATGGCTCTCCCACGTAAAAAAATTACCTTATACATATATGAATCTTTGGTTTTGTTTGTGGATGTCCACAAACAACAGCAAACAAAAAGGTCAATTTCTGTTAGAGTGACTTTACACCACGTTGCTGTAAAGTACTTTTTTTCCGTGTGGACGAGGTCTTCACCTCACCGACGCTAACGGTGAAATGATATGTCGGAATCGAGCCGACTAAAACCACACACGGTGTTCCGTCACAAGTGCGTCTATTGCAAGGGACCTGGGTAAACCGTAAGGAGGAAACCTCAGGGAAGACTCAAGAATAGAGTGAAACCGCATCATTAGACATGTCTCTGTCACATTTGGTCATTGTACCGCTATAATTTTGCAAGTATTGTACATTCTAAAGTAGTTATTACTAATTGTTACTCTACAACCATTTTTCCCAGATAGTGGAGAAGAGTCTCTTCAAGAATATTACATGACGCTGGAAGACAACATCCAATCTTCGGATTCAGAAGATTTTATTATATTAGACGCAGGTAAGCGATTTAAAATAAAACCACCTTAAACATTCTAGAATATTCTTGGATTTAATGAAAATATATAGAAAATTTATTCTAAGTTACCAGAGTAATATGTACATTTAAAATGGTAACTGCTTAACGCAAACCTCCTCTCTTATATCAGCTAATATTACTAATACAAAAAAATAGTTCCATATTTTACGCAATAGTTATTTCGATAGCATTGTATGACTTGTCCAAGGCATTCGATTGTATTGATCATAAAAGCTAGCCTAAACAAGGGGTACCTCAGGGATAAATAATGGGCTCCTTTTTGTGTTCGTTTTCATGAACAATCCTCACAAAGAACTTTATAAAGGCTAGTTTTTTATATTGAAGTTAGAAATTATTGACATTGTTGACATTGACTGCACGGATGGCGCAATGCCACCACACCGCGCCGAGTGTTGTGGGTTCGAATCCTAGACGGGACAAATAGTTGTCCCGAGTCTGGGTGTTCTTTGTGTCCGTTGTTTGAATGTTTGTGCAGCCCCCGCGACACAGGATTATTCCTAATGCGGGAGTTGTCTTTTTTAAGAAAAAAAAAAAAGAAAAAGAAAAAGATGTTAAACAACAGTCTGGAAAACGAGGAATTGTATTCAAAGCCAAAAAAGAATCGGTAATTCATTAGAACTAACATAATATGAATAATAAAATTTATTTTTGTTCACCAGCTCCTGAAAAATCTAGACTAGTCGCTCAAAGAGGGGATCTTGAAGAGACTTCAATTACCCTAGATGTAGCAGAAGACAATTCTGAAAAGAATGATACTACCAGTATGGATAATAAAAACGAAACAGGTTATAATAAAGAAAATTTCAAATTTGATAGATACAAAAACTTTAATAAACCAAATAAAAAGACTAATTTATCAAAACACAATTATAAACTTACTGGTGAAAATCGATATGAGTGTGAGACATGTTATAAATCTTTTAGTTCTAATAAAAACATACGGAGACACATTCGTATGCACATTGGTGATACACCTTACAAATGTCATATATGTCTTAAAAGCTTTCGTTGTAATAACAGTCTGAAAACTCATATTCGCGTGCATACTGGTGAAAAACCTTATAAATGCGAAACATGCAAAAACTTTTATAGTACAAAGGGTAGTTTGAGAAGACATATCTTTTTGAAACATACTCGAAATCCCACTTCAACTAATAAAATAAACAATCATACTGATTTAAAAGTATTTACTTGTGATATATGTAAAAAAGGTTTTACTGGTAAAGGGAATATTATCAGCCATATGCGTACACACACTGGTGAGAAACCTTACAAATGCAATGTTTGTAAAAAATCATTTAGCGAAAGGAGTACTTTAAACAAACATATTATTATTCACTGTGATGAGAAACCATTTCAGTGTGATAAATGTGATAAGGGCTATAAACGCAAGAGTCATTTAGATACTCATATTCGTTCGCACAGTGGTGATAGGCCTTACAAATGTGATGTGTGTCACAAAGGTTTTTATCAGAAGGTTCATTTAACTGATCATATTCGTGTACACACTGGTGAAAAACCATTTTCTTGCGAGTTATGTGATTATTGTTTTAGTCATAAGAGTTGTTTAAATAGGCACATGACACGTGCACACGATGTTGTTAAAAGAGGTCGTTGATATACAAGTTATTTATGTTTAAAAAAAATATTAAAATCAAAGACAGAAAAAAGGAGATGTATTGTAGAAACAGACGCTCACGCATTTCTCCGGGGAAGGCAGATACCCGCCATTTTCTTCTATCCTATAAATATAAGGTATATGTAACCTCACTAGCGCCCTCTACTCTACTGACATTGAACCTTTCACACAAGCCCGCTCGTTGATTTTTGATCTTGTAAAATTTATCAAAATTAAAAAATAGAGGAAAAAGGTGGCTTTGTTTTATTTTATTGCCTTCCGTTGTGATAATAATGGAGAATATTTTTTTTTAATTCTAATTTGAGCTACACTGCGTCTAGATTCTATAGTGCAGACATACGTCCGATGTGACGTGCGCCCGCCCACTGTCGGGAGCTTAATGACAGCTGTACCAGATAGCGAGTTGTAATTGTTTCAGAGAAGAAAACTCGTAGTGTCAGTATAGCAGTCTATCAAGTTTGAACCTTATTAGTTGGCAACTAGAGTTGCTTTTTATTTAAACGTGTTGTTAATTTAAGCTAATTGTTATAGTATTATTTAATCTGTGACTTATTTTACTATCATGGATTTTTTTTAAAAGTTCGGCAAAAGTTCCTTGCAGTGTTTTGTTTTGTTAGATCGTCTGTTGTTTACTGGGCTGACGATTATAATATTTTAAGTAACATATTTATGGTTTATTTGTTTTTCTTAAGCTGAAATTAATAATTAATCTATAGTTTGTGGTTTTGTTAGATTCGACTGTTGTTTACTGGGCTTAAGATTATAAGTTATGTAACACATTATGGTTTATTTGTTTTTCCTTACGCTCAAATTAATAATTTTAATTATACTTCTTTAGGCACGTTATGAAAAAATGATGAGTGAAATTTTAAGATGCGCGCGCATCACTGTAACACAAAAGTACCAGGTTGAAGCTGCCCGCTTAACCGCTCATTAATGAGAGTGAAGCTGCCCGCTAAACCGCTCATTAAATTTCGAAAAAAAGCTACCAACAAAATAGAAATAGAACCTCTATTAGTCGCGCATGTTGACACGCTCGTCGCCTCTGATCATTGTTTTCATATTTATAATATTTATCCACATGTTTCTAGTTTCTACATTCACAACACGTGTTTTAGTTTCAAACAAGTGCGAATTGTATATGTGCTAATAAATTATATTCAGTAGTGATTTAAATTGAATACTTTGTTTAATATTATTTACTATTCGTAAATATTAGTGAAAAAAAATTTACTTATATACTTTTTCAAGTGCTTTAATATAATTGAGGTTAACTATCCGTATGTATTATTTATGGATATAAATTAAACTATTATTATTTAATATAATTAATACTAAATATTACTAAATTATTAATTTTAAATATTTATTATTGGATATTTAATATTTACAAAATAAAGAAATAAATTTAATTATACATTTAATAAAAAAAATTAAATCGAACATCAAAAAAATATTAATTTTTAATATTTATTATTAAATTGAATAAATAATAAATATTTATGAAAATAAATTAACAAATTTAATGAAAACTTTTTGATATAAATGAAAAGTGAATATTAAATTAAGAAAATGATAAATATTTATAAAATGAATAAACTTAATTAAAGAAATATTTTTTTGAATTTATTATTAAATTTATTAATTTACTTTTAAAATATTAAATATTTAAAATTTAGAATCTATTATAATATTTAATACAAATTATGCCATATATATTTACTGTTCTCTAAATTTTATTTTTAATAATTATATATATATATATATATATTATTAAATTATTAATTTTTAATATTTATTATTAATTTCTAATATCTAATTCTCTACAATAAATCTTATTTATCAATCTAAGATTACTTTAATTTAGATTTGATGACTATTAATGGTACTATTCAATTTATATTCCAGTTTTCAAGATGGCTAAAACAAATGCGGAAATGTGTAAAAACTATTACAATCGAAAGAAAGCTGCCAAGGAAGCTGAAAAAATTCGTCAAGGCTTGTCAGTAAAAAAACCAATAAAAAAAACAGGAGCAGAGCGTGCTCGTGCTTATAGGCTGCGAAAAAAAATGCTTTCACAAATAAACCAACCACCCGCCACTGAGATTTAATCTATGCCGTAAACTTCAAATTCACGAATAAGGACGTTTGAACCATCATTTCAGTTATTCAATTCAATTCAATTCAAAATCATTTATTCAATTAATGATTTTGACACTTTTGACACTAAGTGACATTTATGACCGTTAAATTGAAGTTAGAGTTAAAATCATAGATCGGCACAAACAGACGCCACAGCATGTGCTGGATTGTCGATTGTCTTTAGCTACCACTACTGCTAGTACAAATCTACCAGATGTCTCAACGGTGTCCAGTACTGGTATTACTGATCATGTTGGTGATAATTTACACTATTCATTTTTATCTACTTCAACACACAACAATCGCAACTCTATAATTGTAGAAGCTGAGGTGGATATGGCTAATTCTCCTGTTCTGTATAATCACCGTATATCAGAGAATACTTTATTAGCAGACATGGAGCATAACCGACTGCTTGAAGCCCAAGAAACTATTCCGCAATTAGCTGATGCCCCGAATGTACATATTTTATCCACTCAAGGCATTGTACACGATCAGGAACGTGGTTTATTAAATCAAGACACGATTATGGATCAGGAATTACCTCAACCAGACGGACAAGCCATTCGTTCCAATTCTCCAGAACAGTTTATTAATACTCCCATTGATGAACAAATTGATATAGACGTAGATACTTCTTTGCCATATAGTAATTTTCGACGATTAGAAAGAGCTCATCAGGAATTTAAAAAAATTTCTAGACAATCCTTTTGGATATCCATGTTCAGCATGTGATAGGTTGTGGTTTCAAGATGATTTGAAAAGGCCGTCTTCTGAACATAAGGAAATTCTAACAAAAATTATACCTAATATACCAGCGAAAATTACGAAGCTTTGCAACACATACGTGCAAGCGTTAAACAAGAAGAATACTCCTTTAAATATCCAGATGTACCTCAACATCTACCACCTTTAGATCTTGTTCCTGAAAGACTAATTTCACCTGGTATTCCTTTCATGCAAATCAGAAGATTGAGGCATGTTCATGGTCAGTACGGTATCTTCGGTCAAATAATTAATGTTCCTGTTTCAGTTAATAATATGTTTAAATCTTTTCCAAGGAATATTGATCATGACTATTGTATGTAATTAATGTACATGTCAAACGTAAGAAAATTCATCGATCTAGCTACTTACAAATTATTGTTAATAAGCGTACTATTAAAAGTTGGCTACGATTTTAAATTAATAATAATAATAATAACTTCACACATCTCACACACGGCCGTCTGATCCCAAACTAGGCAAATGTACCATGGTAACCAGACTGCTGATAAAGATACTTATATATTCCTAAATACATACATATTATAGATAAATTACACCCAGACACATATCAAACTATCGTGCTCATCACACAATTATGTGTCCTGGGTGGGAATCGAACCCACGACCTCTGGCTTAGCAGTCAAGGTCACTAACCACTAGACCAACAGCAATGCTGAAACTAAATATACTACAGAATGTCATTCATTTAAATTACATGCTGTAAAGGGCCATATTGATCTATATTAAATGCACAATGTATTTAAGGTACTTAATTGGATAAGGATTAATTCTGTATTACTTAAAATCGCTTCGTAAATAAGCCATTATTTCTCGTAAAAAGTAAAGGATAAAAAATGGTTATTGTGGGTTATCTCTAAGAGATAGACATATACCATCGCAGACTTTTTTGTAGACCTTTTTAAGGTGTACAATACTGTAGTACATTATTTTGATCTATCTTGTAGGGTTCAGCCAGCGTTTGCTATGTTATCGCAAAAAAATGCGGTTATTTACGACATCACATTAGAAACCTCTAAATTATCAGTGTTTCTCTACTATAAAGCATGTATTAAACATATATAAACCTTCCTCTTGAATCTCTCTATCTATCAAAAAATTCGCATCAAAATCCGTTGCGTAGTTTTGAAGATCTAAGCAGCACACATAGGGACAGACAGACAGCGGGAAGCGTCTTTGTTTTATACTATGTAGTGATTGTAATTAAGTATTTGCATGCAATTCAACACTATGTTTTAATGATGCCAAAGCAGTATAACTCCTCACGCGCGTACATAAGTACACGCACCCAGTTTTTTGTTTGATTCGACTGTTGTTTACTGGGCTAAAGATTATGATAAGTTATGGTTAATTTGTATTCCTTACGCTGAAATTAATAATCAATCTAAAACTTTTGAAGTGAAAACTCCTTTAGCGGCGTTGTGCATTTTTTGTGATGGAAAAAAAATGTTAAACTCGCGTCAGGACACGTGACCCTGATCGAAAATTCGTAAGACGGAGCCGAGTTTCTTATATTTAAAAAATATAACATTCGAAATTCAAACATTTATGAGCGGCCAGGAGCGCAGAACTCTCAGTGTACCTTATGTATGCATTTAGATATGTTATTAGTACCTACTTTTTATTTTTAACCTAATTATATATATACAGATGTATGTGTGTGTGTATGTATATGCAAATACATTGTGAAGTTATGTTTTCACTTCTGACGTGCACTCCTACGACCGACTGTTTTTTTTTTGTTAGATTCGACTGTTGTTTCCAAAAGCTGGGCTAAAGATTAAAATATGTTATGTAACACATTTGTGGTCCTTTTTACCCTGAAATTAATAAATCAATCTAATCATCTGAATCTGAGATGTAATGTTACGTCAGGGTTTATTTGGTCAATGAAGTTATCATAAACAAAACCTTTTTAAAAAATCATTCCTTTTAAAGCATTTTCTTCTCTAGAAATCAGCTTTACTCATTTTCTTAAATTCATGACAACTTTATATATATTTAGTCGTGTAAATGTGACAAAAAAAAACAGTCGGAGTATTTTCACATTTTAAATTGGTTATTAATCTCCGCAATAGGGAATATGCATGTTGTTTAAATTTACTTGATTAATTTTCCCTTGAAGCTTTATTGTCCAGATATTATGCCTAAACAATTATTTTCTTATTTAGTTCGTGTTTAATTGCAAAAAATATTAATTAAAATATGCAAAATAAAGGCGCGAAATTCAACTTTGCAAAACGCTTCACCATTGGTCGAAACAAAACATGACGTGACATTCCACGTTCTGTCATTCATCGGCGCCTATATTCGTAGTGTTACGGAGAAAGATAGGTGTTCCTGTGGTTTTTGCCCTTAGCTAGTGCAATTTAAGCATTCTAGTGATATTAGAAATCATCTAGGACAATGACTGAATGTAGTTTTGTCAAAGCACAATCGGAAAATCTACCGAAAATAGGTGCATTCATGATGACTATTTTGCATCAAATCCAGATTTTACGTCCGTTGAGGTTAAAGGAGTGAAGGCCGCAAGGTAATTATTATAATACTTATTATATTATAATCTAAAGGAGAGGTAAGATATGTATAGTTAGTTATATTCATGAAGTTTTATTGGACTTTTGTTCCCTAGTTTAAGTAGACAAGCAAGTTGCCTTCTGCTTGATATTTAAAACAAACATAAATTACTGCTGACTAATTCACACTATACTACCAATTAAATTGTAATAAGCTTACATTAAAGTGATCTTCACAACAATATAAACACGATATTGAAGATATTTCATCTCTTCTCATTAATGTCCACCATTTTTTCGTATTTTACGTTATTATTTTGTACAGAAAAAAATACTGTATTGGGTGTACTTCTTATAGTGTTTTTACACTTAGGGACAAGGCAATACCTATGAAATGGTTTTTTTAACTTTATCCATCGTCTATTAATTACAATAAATAGTAATTACAACTGGAAATCGGTATAAAATTACTATAACACTTCAAATAAGTTTATGAAATAACACTAAGCGTGGAACGTTACGTCATCCAAGGCCCGCGAAATATGGCGTCGTTCAAACAGATCAAATTTTATCGATGTTTTCAATGTTATTTTAAAAATGCATTTGAACATTGCCAAGGTTATTTATATTTTTAATTAGGGTAGAATGATGGAACAAGTCAATAAAAGATAAAAAAAAAATACATGCATATTAGTTCCAAGTTTTAATTACTGTAAATTTATCATTTGGTTACTTAAATAAACAATTTATAAAATTAAATATGTTTTTTTACTAATGTCCTACAACAATTTGTGGTAATAATATTATGCCATTAACAACATAAAAGTGGAAAGGGGAGCCTAGTTCTATATTAATAATATGCATGGTTGTCGACTTCGCCGCTAAAAGAATTGAGTTCTAAACGGGTGCCAAGTTCTGTAAATAATCCTAAAATTTATTTACAAGAACATCCTACTATCCTACTAATATTATAAAGGTGAAAGTTTATGAGGATGTATGGATGTGTGGATGTATGGATGTATGTTACTCTTTTACGCAAAAACTACTGAATCGACTGCCATGAAACTTGGTATGTAGATAGCTGGAGAACTGGATTAAGACATAGGCTACTTTTTATCGCGATATTTGTTGTTGTTTTTTACGAGCCCCTTTCATTACGCATAGTGGCGAGGGTCTGATGATGGAACCAAAAGGAATATAGTGGAACTCCTTCATGGTTACTAGTAAAACCTTTGAGTTTGGGCTTATTTGATTTGTAATGACGAGGCCGTCCATTAGCCAGGAAGTAACACTCCTTTTATATTAGTTACTCGTAGTGACGTAGGAACTCTAAAAATACTAAATTAAAATTAAAAAAAAATCCCTTGTCGTTGACGATTTATTACCCACGACGGCATGGAGAAGGTAAATGCATTTAGGGTGAGAGATGTTTGTTTATTTGTGCAAACCAATCTTACCATTTATCTCAAACACGAATAGTCCGATTTTGATCCGTTTTCAGTAATGGGTTCGTGGTTGATTGATGCTGGTTCTTAGATGGTTGTTACGGTGGTAACTTACTAGGAGGCGCTACAGTAAACATTTGTTTGTGCAAACCAATGGTATTATATCATACATTTTCTTTCTTTATTTGAATATTATCTACCGTTATCTCTCTCTTCTCTTCTCTTTGACGACAATTATAGAGCTGCAGCTGAATGTTTTGAACATCATATCAACTTATCTTTTTCATTCTACGTAATGATATCGAGTTACAACAAAATGCCGGGCGAAGTAAAGTTGTAAATATGTATACCTACATAATATGTTATCAATATGAAATAAACTACATAGATATGTACATGCTCTCTAAAAAGTCTGAAATAAAAAGCAAAATTAATAATTTTGAAAAAACCCACGACGGTTAAATCGTAATCGCAAAAGGATGAAATAATTTAAAAGCCCCGACTTAACCAGCTTATGTAACGGAAGATAATAACGTAAAAAGATTTTCATAATAGAGTTGATCTCTTGCGAAGTCGGTCTTATAAACAACGAGCTGCCCCGACAGATTTCGTTCTGTCAAAAGTTATTGATTGACGACAAATGTTTGACAGCTGGGGACATGTGTTTTAATTATTATTTACTCTGTGTTTTGTATAGGAAAAGAAAAGTGTTGTTTTTGTTATTTGCCTCGCTATTTTTAGGCTTATTCTCTCCATAAGAACCTTCCCTGTGCCTTAACGAAAATATGAAGAAAAAAAATAGCCGAATTGGTCGAGCCATTGGCAATTAATTTTTATTTATATAGATGGGGACAATGGAGTATCAGTTTTCATAGCACCTCCTTACGTGCCTATTTCTTCTCGAAAATATACTTAGACTAGCTGACCCGGCGAACTTCGTACCGCCATATTTTATTTCTCTAATCGCAACTAAGGAAATAAAACCCTTCCGGTAAAATCTAATTAGCTAAATTGAAAATAAAACTAAAGTACTCAATTGAAAAATTCATATTGTTGTACAAAATGACTCGTCCATCAGATGTTAAATCGCAAATAACACACAAATAATTAGCTGAATTATACGCTATTTCGTTCACTACAAAATAAATTTAATTAATTTTATAGCGTCAACAACACGTGGTAATTATGCTGTTAAAATGTAGCTTATATGACACGTTCGTAGATTTACCATAGCAGCGCCATCTATTGATTACTTACTCAACCCAGTCGAAAGGTATCGACATCTGTTAGAATCATTTGGAGTTAACAGATAATTGTGACTGTCAAATAATAACAGACAAATAATTAGCAATAAATTAAAATTGCGACTATAATTTGAGATTTAAACTATCCTATCTCTCAAGTTGGATCGAACTGCACATGGTGTGCGAATTTTATTATAATCGGTTAAGTGGTTTAGGAGTCCATTGAGGACAAACATTGTGACACGAGATTTATATATATTAAGATAAATAACACATTCAACTACCTATGAACTTGATAAACAACCAAAGAATCTCCGTCGTTTTTTTTAACCAAAATAACTTGAGTTGTCATTGTAGACCTTCCTAACCGTGACAGGTCAGGTCAACATATATACCTACTGGGCGTCAGCAGCTTGATGCAGCCGTCTTCTCTACGTATTAAGTACTTATTTAAATTTCACATTAATATAAGGAGGAGTAAGGAATAAAAATAATATAATAAAAATATGGTTTTTTCTAAAAATATGTTTATGTCAATATATCAATTTGAGTTATTACATGGATTATTTAAAACTTATTGTCGTCTAAATAATGTCATTTTGGCATGTGGTTGGATTACCGTTACCCAAACGCCAATAAATTGAAGAAATACTGAAACAAAATAAAAAAGCATATCAAACATTTTTACACAAAGATTAGTTGCATCTTGTCAACTTAACTATTCCCGCCAAGTGTATATTCAATTCAGTGTTGCCAACATTATTTTCGGGTGAATATAGTATTTTTTACATAGCTATCTTGTATTTTAAGTAAAAAAAACAAAGGTATAGAATATTGTTGTTTTTTTCAAAATGATAGGTTTATGTTATCATAATTATCTATATCCATACTTACAAAATTATACAATTCTGCTGTGAGACATGCCGACATCTCTCCAAGTACTGAAGTACTGCTTGAAGGCAGCTGGCTCCGTGCCTTGTGGGATTCTGGCAATATGAACCTGTAGCGAAAATAAAAAAGTTATCGCCCAGAGGTCTAAATTCGATCCTAATTCAGTAAATTTATTGATAAAAAAGAAAAACTATTTTCATTCAAAAAAAAAATATTGGTGCACTTGGCAGTAAAAACGACCATTTTGTCATCACGGCAAACGGATATTTCACATCTGCCGGGCGTCCGTGACGGTTATGTTACCACTAAAGCTTGTCAATTACTTCTAAAAGAAAAAGGAAATCTATTGACAAACATAGGAGAAAAAGACTGAACTGTTTTGTTATTTATATAGATAGATAAGGAAACATTTCTGGGATTAATACATACTTCTAAGCCTACTTGTCTAAGCCTGAATTCTTTGAAATTCATGCTCAATTCAGAATTGAAATATTTGTTTAGAGAGTTCTAGTCGATGTTTTGGCTTGACCTGTAGAAATAATCTCTTTAGAGAACTTTATTTGAATAAGTTTACTGTTTTGGTGAATTTGGCCAGAACTTTGTAGACTGTTTCCATCAAATTCAAATCAAATATATTCTTTGATTATATCATCATCATCATCATCATAATCCTTCTGCCCTTATCCCAGTTTTCATTAGGGTCGGCACAATGTGTAACTGTTACTGTCACTATTGTATCAAATTTTCAATTCATTGTTAAGACAAAAAAAAAAAATTTAAACGTTAAATTGTAACATTTGATCCAGAGATGTAACCATCCACCCATTCATCCATATAGCTATATAATAATATATCTTTTTGTGTCGGCATTTGTACTTACCCATGAAGGATAGTTCTTCGCGCTTAAATATTGCTGAGCCTTTGTCATTGCTTCAGTTTTTTCCTGAAAAAGTTAAAACAAATTTAATATACAATCTGTTCCAGCAAGGTGTAGTCATTATACCAGGTGGGGTGACGACCCGTGTGGGTTCCATCACGTTAAAAAATTACATAAATCGCGGAAACAATTATAGGAAAATTCGTATTTTGAAATGAACAAATTGAACATGAAAATTGTCCAATAAAGTTAATATTTCTTAGAACAGAGGGTTGACATGGGTTAAATACAGAAATCTTATCTTGTAACACAATTTTGAAGTGAAACTTCTTTAGAATCGTTGTGAATTGAAAATTCGATGAAACGACACTAAAGGAGACAAACATATTCATAAACAGCAATTAGCCTGCGAGAGAATGAGATAGAATACAAGTATACAGTGTTTCCTATAATCTTTGTCCAAGCGCCTGCGTACTACGAAGCCTTCAGAAGCGAAGCGCGTCATAGGCAACGTGGTGTAATTTTTATGCCTTTGTGTATTAAAATTTGTTGGTTAATTAATTTATGTTAATTTGACCAATACCTTCTATATAACTATCTAAAATTAAATTTATTAACATTAACTTTTTATTTCTCATTTTCTCGTAGGCTACTTTTCTGAAGTTTCATTTCTGCCGTGTGTGAAATGCTATTGGCATATCGTATTTGGATGACCATACTATAATTTGACATCTTGGAACTGTTCTAATGATGGAGTCAGCAGGTATATAGCGTGTATAAGTTTGAGCTACGCACACAAAAGTCAGTTTATCATAAAAAGCGCGATTAATGATTTATAGTCATTACTTTCATTTGGCGCCACGCAATGTACACGCAACATGTGTAGGTATTCCTTTTGTGAGGTACCGTGAATGACCTTAAAACGTTCGGTGCCGTCAAGACCATTTTTTTTTTATAAAAGATTACTATTGTTTAAATGTTGTTTGATTGATTACATTGCAGTTTTTGGCCGTATGCGGTATTTATATAAAAAAAACTGTAAAATGGTCTGTTTATTCATTGTGGTAACACTTTTAATAGAAATAAAAAATATGAATTTTCCGGCAGAAAATTCCAATGATTTTCGACTCAGAATGATGGTCTAAATAAACTATTTCAGGATTCGGTACGGTGTCTCTTACACCTACACCTACACATATTAAAGCGTGTTTTATTTAGTTTTATTATACTTTAACTTATTTATAATTACGTTTTTAACAAGGTTATCAAATTAATATTCTCTTACCCTCTCAGTCGATTGCTTTCCTACCCACACGTAAATGCTTCCGCTGACCGTGTCTAAAATGTAGCTTTCCTGTAACCAAACCACTTGTTAATTTTATGGCAAATAGGCAAGTCAAATTGCACTAAACGAGGCATACCTATATCATCAAAGACTATGACGCCACTATACGAATAAAATTCGCGTACCATGTGAACACTCTACACTATGGGTACGATAACTCAACCCCTGCTTAACGCCTGTCATTGAATATTGTATAAATGAAAGCCAAGTACAAATAGGACACGATCAATACAAAATGGCCGCCTATGTACCTCTAACTCGAGCGATATGTAATTTTCATTAAGTATGTGCAAAAATAACTGATATATTCCCAGGCTTTTTTAGATCTCAATTTACTTACTTTCTTCTTGAAATGTATGTCAGCTTATTAAAAAAACTAAGATTTAATTCTAAATTTCAATTGAAACGCGAAAGTACTATGTAAAACTGAGAAATCAAACTACTAGAGGTAAAAGGTCTCCTACAGCACAAAGATTCAATACAACTATTAAATTACGGATTCTAGACAGTATTTCATGAGCTTAGGAACGTTGTCATGTCCCTCCTCCACCAAGGCGTAACCCGGCGTGCCTAACATTATTAAGTTTATAAGAATCAGCGAGAGATCTTCGATGGTGCGACGCAAGTTCAGTAGTTCGTCGGCTAGATGGCGCTGTATGTAGATGTCGCCATTTGAGGTAAGTTTTTTTTTAAGTCTGTTATTGTTTTGTCACACTGACAGTTGGTTCTAAATACACGATACGTCTTTCTAAAGAGAACTTACCTGGGGCTTGAGTTGTTCTTGTCTATAAGGCTTAGTCAAAGGAGTAACTTTCAGTTTACCGCTGCTATCTGATACTTCGGATAGAACAACAGACTGTTCTTCGCTCCTTTCGAATGCCTGGAATTTAAAAAGTATATATTTATCATCATAATCATAAATTTTAGATCCCCTGACTCGAAAATCCCTTCAACGATTAGAAAAGAGCTGATGATCTTCAAACGACTGAACAGATTTGCTTAAATTGTATCTAAGAACACTCTCTTTCTCTCTCAAATGGGACGCTTACTTGAATCACTGAAAGGCAAGAAATTTTTGAAAAAAAATGCTATGCGTTTACAAGTGAGAGTTTGAATCTCCAGGTATTTTTACCTCCGTTTCTAAAAGCAGATGCAATGTGTGAAGTTGAAGATTTTAAATCGTACATATTTTTTTTTATTTTGGAAGAATGTCACTTAATTATTGAGAAAATTCATAATAACTAACTTAAAACTTCGAAGTTAGTTTTTATGGATTTTCTTAGTAACGCTATAAAATATTCCAAAATAAAAAAATATTTACGATTTAAAATGTGCGATGGCGTAAGTCCGAAATTGTTTTATATATTTATTAAAATCGAACATACACCGCTGAATGTTAACATACTTTTTTTTCATTTAAACTTTAAGTACTAATTTCAAATTTTACATTCCTCCATGCGCAAAATCTGCTTGGAAGTATATAAAAATATACTAGCAATATTCACTTCGCACGGGTAGTAGAGACATCTTCAACAATCATCATCAAATTTTAACCAATTTACACAAAACGTTACCAAATTATACACCTAAACCTTTCTCATAAATCAGCCTGTCTATTGGTGAAAATCGCATGAAAATCCGTTCAGTAGTTTTTCAGTTTATCGCGAACAGACAGATAGACAGACGCGGCGGGGTACTTTGTTTTATAACATGTAATGATGTAGTGATAGATGTTCAAAGAAAATAAAATAATTTGCAAAATTTATTTTATTTTCATGTTATTTAAACATTTATTAATAACACCTTTCCCTTGCATAGGTGTTGATAAAAGTCAACAAGATTACCAGTAATTTGAGAGCCCAGTTTCTAGTATTCCTAAAAAGAAAATGTTTTAAAATCTAGAACATTCCATGTGGTGTACCTGGTCATCACCTCCGGCGCTCTCTTCGGGCACGATGTCCTTGCTACCAGACCCTAAGGCGGTGAAGAATTTCTGAACGTCCACTTCGCTGGAGTACTGGTCTGTAAACATTAGTTATAAAGCTGAAGAGTCGGCTTTTTTTAGGGTTCCGTTACACAAAACCTTTATAGGATCACTTCATTGTCCGTCTATGTGTGTCAAGATTATTTTTTCTCAGGAACGCATGGAGGTATCAAGTTGAAATTATCATAAAACACTTATGTCTTTGGTCCCTTGAAGCTGTAAAAAACTCAAGCTTCTAAGTCAACGCAATCAAAAGATACGGCCATTTAAACCTTTTATTGTATGTAACTTCCTATTGAACCTTATATTAAACCTTATACTGTATGTAACTTCCTATTGACCTAGAACCATGAAATTTGTTAAGAAGCAAGCTATCACATTCATAGCACAAATAAAGAAAAAAATCCGAAAGTCGTTAATTTTACATAAATAATGTTTTTTTGCGGATTAGAATCGATTTACGAGTATCGATTACGTGGAGTAGAGTACGTCCATCTCGGAAATCGATTCTTCTTATATGTAGTATAAATTCGTTTGCTAACGGAACCCTCGGTGCGTGAGTCAGACTCGCACTTGTCTGGATTCTTTCGGTTGAACGCGCTAAGCTCTCGAACTTCTAGTCGGATTATAATCAATCTTTTTCCATTTGATAGCAGAATTCTATAGGCTATTTAACAAAACATGTAAACAAAGTAAAAGCTCTCTACAATACTCCAGAGAATCAACGACAGCTGGCAAAGACTAGGGACCCTAGTACCTAGATCTAGTCACAAAACTTTACTAACCAACAATTTCAACTCTTCCTCTTCCATTGTGATCTTGGTCCCTGAATTGGTTGGCAACAGAGATAGCCTTGAGACGCTCAACATTCGTAGATTTTTCACCGACAAAAATGTAGATGGTCTGGTCTAAATCCAGGATGAAGCAGTCACCTTTGTTCATTGAGGAGAACAGCGGATCCACCTGAAAACAAAAATATTCTCAGACATATAACACAATGCTTAAACCCGAATTAAGTATAGCTAGTACTGTTCGTTTTAGACCACAGATAAACATACTGTTACGAGCCTGGTTCGATAGGTACACCAATTTATAACGAAATAGACACAATTTAACTAATTAGCAATTAACACAATTACAATGAACTCTCACTATTCACTTGTACTATTCGCTATACTTCGCACTTGCTACTCGCAGTAGTGCTCAACTAGAACTGAATGTCCATACCGAATCGCAACTTCTTTATATAGTTCTAAAAACATCTCCTATAGAGGTCGTAAACTTTCCTGAAACATCTCGTGCAATCAACTTGACTCGACCGCTGTTCGAACTTCTAGAACTAAGTAGGACATTCTTATTGATAGACAGATTATTTTATGTATTTGTCAAAAGATGGCGCCGTGCATCTGAATTTAGTTCCCACAACTCGCGACTAGATGGCGCCCCGCATCAATTTAGGCTTCCATAACAATACTTAGATACTTTTTTTTTTGTAAATACATACACAACAGTATACATAGAAACACAGAACAATGTAAATGAATATATTTATTGATTACAAGTATTTACACTGAATAGGAATCTTTTCTACTATCGTTGTGCCAAAAACGTCGTCAAATTATGGTCTAGTTAAAAACATTTAAACTGCAGAAACACACCAGTAAAATGGCCTCCAAAAAAGGTGAAAGATCCCCGAAAGAAGAGTAAATCTCTAGAGCATAGTAGAGTGATATGATGAGCCTGTTAGTCTAGAAGTTAGTGATCCTGACTACTGCGCCAGGGGTCATGGGTTCGATTCATTGGACAAATTATTGTGCGATGAGCACGATAATTTGCTCTGCGTCCGGGTTTTGGTAGAGGGTAGAAGATATGTGATATGTATAAGTGTAGAGGTAAACAGAGTTTCCAGATTTAGACTCCCAAACAGACCGTTATGCATTCAGATACAGGACTGGCTTGTTGGTCTAGTGGTTAGTGATCCTGACTGCTATGCCACAGGTCGTGGGTTCGATTCCCACCTGAGTCTGGGTGTTCTTTGTGTCCGTTGTTTGTATGTTTGTAAATTCTCCCGTGGCACAAGAATAATTCCTAATGCGAGAGTTGTCTTTTTAAAATAAAAGAAAAAAAGAAAAATCTGACTAGTTGAGCCAGCTTAGCTCCTTCCAGAAGCACAGAAGCCTCCTGGGGCGTTCACAGGCTTCTAGGAGCTCTATGTCTGTGTGTAATTTTTCTATAATATGTACGTATTTAGCAATATATAAGTATGTTTATCAGCAATCTGGTTACCGTAAACAGTACAGGCTCTGCCTAGTTTTGGATCAGGCGGCCGTGTGTGAGATGTGTCAAGTTATTATTATTATATATCTGCAGGACTCTTTTGGGAAGATATGGCTATGCTGGAGGGGTTAACAAGAATATAAGTAATGTGTTACCTTTAGTTTAAACAAAATTAACTTAACTTTTTTACAGTTTTCAAATTTTATATTATCTCTGGTAATATTTAAGGCTCTCTAATCTCTATATGATATAGACAGTTACCACAGACCTGTCTAACTCTAATGTTCCTCTTGCCCTTGACCTGGAAAAGGCGTTTCTCGGCTCCCGCGTTAGTGACAACATGGTTGAAGCCAGTAGCGTGTCCGCCGCTCAAATATTGGATGGCTGTGAAAAGAGAAATATTGCAATTTAATAAAGACTTAAAATCGCCTGGTGACCGTAATTCATACATTATACATGTCATACATTTTTTACCAAAATTTCCAGTATAAATTGAATTGTCATTGATAGACTTTCATCGTGAAAATATACCTACCGTTCCCGATATTCAAATATCTTATTACCAATGATTAATTATATTTCTGTAGGACATTAATGGCGCAAAAAAGTAAGAATTAAATTAAGATATATTCACCCTGCCGCTTATGTTACTGAGAATTCAGCGCGAGGAAGTTTTCTGGCCAAGCAACCGGAGTCCTACACATAAGGGATGTTGCGGATATTTGCTTCCGCATTCGCAATTGCGGAGCTTCCGCATCGATTTGAAGATCTGCATCCCAATCCGTTAATGCGAGCGGATATTAAAAATTCGGCATCCGCAACATCCCCACTACACAATATCATATCATAGCGCAAGTAATTAACCTTGAATCAATTTTAAAACGTTTCAATTGTCGATTAATTGATTGTTCTTCGGGTAGTAGACCACTTATCTACGGGTATCCAATAGTTTCTCAGTTCAATTGAATGATGAGAGATCTAAAAATAGGAGCAATTATTAGAAGCAAGATGAAAAAAAATGGTAAACGCAGCCTGAAATGAGTTATTATAAAATTGCATTGAATGCCGCCATCAGTTTACAATTTCGATTCAATACAAGCATAGTTATATGGTTAAAATAAATGATTTAACATTCATCATGTACAGCTGTTCTAATTAAACTAAAAAAGACTGAAATTATTCGTTAAGTTTGTTATTATTTTTAGGGTTCCGTTTCTCAAAAGGAAAAAAGGAACTCTTATCGAATCTCTTTGTTGTCCGTCTGTCTGTTAAGACCCTTTTTGTCAGGAACCTGTGGACGCAACAAGTTGAAATTAATACCAAATACTTATAGACATAAGTATTTGGTATTAATTTCAAAATGAAGGTTCTAAGACAACGCAATCAGAAGATACTGCCATTAAGCCTTATATTTGACCAAATTTAATCATTTCGCAGGTAAATCAAAACCTATAGGGTACTTCCCATTGACCTAGAATCATGAAATTTGGTGAGAAGTAAGGTCTGACAGAATATGTAAAGGAAAAAATCCGAAAGTCGTTAACTTGTTGTTTTAACACATAAAATTGGTAAGTTACTGCAAGTTTGTCTTTTGGAAAATACAGGCACAATCTACATACAAGTTTGTTTGCTTACGGAACCGGCTAATGTTTTACAAAATGTCTCTCGTTTGGAGCCCGCTCTGTCCCTCTATAGGTATAGCAAAGGGTACATAGAGGAAAATACGTAAGGTTCGTTGATCAATTTATGAATGTCAATGTTTACGTCATACTATACCAAAGACGTGTGCAGAAGTTAATACTAAAATTATATTACATCCTTTAAAAAAAAAATATCAGTCGTGGGACTGCACGTTAAAAGTGAAAACATAACTGACACATCTGTCATCTGAGCGTGACGGTCATGCGAGTTCTGTGCTTTTTCCCCATACCAAAAGTGCCCAACGTATCTACAGAAGTTTTCACTTCAAAAATTGTTAATAAGTACCGTAATTGTGAGTTGCCGATCAGAAGTGTTCATTTTTGAAGAAAGTGATGCCATCTACTAGTGATATCCATCAAACTGACGTACCTTCGGACGAAATTTTGAATAAAGGTTTTCGCTATTGAGCACTATAGGCGTTATAAATTTTCACCTTAATTACAATTATATTTTTATTTATTTTACCATATGAATTGCGCACACAATAAGTACTTTATTGAACTAATTATATTTTTTAAATTAATTAATAAGGAGCTGACAGAACTCAATGTTTAGATTAGCGCCCTCTAATGGATCTATATATGTATTATTAGCGTGACGGTGCGAGTTCAGTGCTTTTTCCCAACCAGTGCACAACGTGCCTAAAGAAGTTTTCACTTCATAAATATTGTTACAAGACTGAGTTCAAGATTACCTGAAGGGAAGTAGCTAAGGAATTGCTGGCTCTCATGTCCCAATGTTTCTCTATGCTGCACAGCGGCGCCGTTGAATTTGTCATCCAGACCTACAGTTAAGATGGCAGACGCTCCGGACTCATCTTGAGTCGATTCAGTTCCAATCCAGTAATGGATGTCCCAGGATAAATTGTTGCGTTTGTCCGCTGTTGTCTATGGTGCAAACATTAGAATGATTAATGATTGACATAACATGACATTATAAAAAATTGCGTTGGTTGCCCAACAAAAGATTCTAGTCGAATTTCTTTCGTTGGCTACCACTTAAAAAGTCACAAAAAAGGAAATTATTACCTTAAGAACAATGTAGGAATCCCCCTTGTAGAATTTCCCGTAGTCTCTGGCAGCTACTGGCACTGGTTCGAAGTCCTGGAAATAAAAAAGAGGTAATTAGAAATGGTCCATAAAGTATTCAGTGATATTTGACATTATAACGGGTGTATGTAACGGCCAGCGGAACCTTGAAACAGTGGATTCAGGTCATCACTCTGAGTCGAAAATCATTGGAATTTTCTGCCGAAATTTTTTAAAATATATTTTTTTTTTGGTTATAACTAGTTATAAGTGATATGAGTGATATCACAATGAGTAATAAAAAGAACATTTTACCGAAAAAAATCAACAAATACTCCATACGGCCAAAAACTGCAATGTAATCAATTAAATAACATTCATGCAATCATCGACGGCGCCGAACGTTTAAGGTCATTCACCGTACCGCACAAAAAGTTAAGTTTACATTCCGTAACTCAAAATTTAGTTACTGTAAATCCTTAATCTCGAATTTTTATGATGAACTGACGTTTGCATTGTTATAAGTATCCACAGAAAGACGTGTTTGTAAGTTCTTCCGAAACTTACACGCTGTGTATTTTTGTGATGTAGTAGTGGTGTAAGTTGGACTTAATCATCAGCATATAAGATGCACTTCAATCCACATTCATTTTCCTTCAACTCACTCATGAAACTATCCATGAAAGTGAAAAACCATTAGAAGCTTCTTGTGTGACTCCTTTTGAGATATCAAACCAGTCTGTGAATTAATTCGAACACAGGCCCTGGAAAAAGACTTCAGAGTTCATATCAGACGATTGTCCACACCATGGATAATACCTTCCATAAATCATTTCTGTTCACCTTATCATAACCCTTTTCCAGATCTAGGAAAGCGCAAAACACCTTCTGGTTTTTGGCCAGACAATTTTCGCCACGCAACGCAATTAAAAAGACTTTATCCATACATTCCATTCCCTTTGAAAATCCTGTCTGTACATCTCAATTCATCCGTCACATTTACTACTACATACAGAGTTTTCAAACCACTCTTAGAAGGCTAATTCCACATTAGTTCTGGCAGTCCTGCAGTGATTCTTTGCCTTTGTACATTGGGACAATCACTGATACTGCCCAATCAGTTGGAACTTGGCCTTTCCTACTTCCATAAATTCTATTCAAATCTGTTATATTCAAACATTTTGAATAGTAAGCTTACTTTATATAAGTTCTTGGTACTCAACAACAGATGTCACTAACCTCAATCCTCCAAATTTCAACACCAGCTTGATGACCAGCGTTTGCGAAGGCTGGATGAACCCTCGCTTTACTCCTGGCATCCTGAAATAGACAAAAAAATATTAAACCTTTGTATATACATATTCAAAATAAATTATTTCGCCTTATTCAGGCAATTTGTCCCTCTGTTTTTATTTTAAAGTTTGTTTTTTTTATTTGTGAAGTCAATGTTAACAGTGAATGATTTGACAACAGCAAGGTGTGACATCATGCCTTGTTATTTCATACAATATTGTACCAAACCTGTTGCCCACTTTCATAATTAGGATTACATTAACAAATTTATCGATTTGTATTTTAAAATAACTTAATGAAACATATAACTTTGCCTTAAGGAGCATCCATAAAATAGGTTTTTTTTTTAGTTGGATGCTATCAATTAGGTACTGACATTTTGTAATAGTTGGTAAGACTGTCCCTCCCTCTCACGTGAGATTTATGCTGTAGTAATTATGTACATAAATACTAAATTTATTTTTGTAAAGGCGGAAAATAGTCCAACGTTAAGGTACTTATACTAAAGTTATTTAAAAGGTGACATGAGATTATCACACATGTTCCCCTCAGCGTTTTGAGCTCACTTAATTATTGGATACTCCTGAGAGCATCCACTGTAGTTTTGAAAGGACTACATTTATTTTCTAAACTTGAACAGAAGAATAATAACATTTTACGGTACAAAATTAATATTGCACAAAAGTTGACATGAGACTTTTAATCATGTCTCTGTTTACATAGATTTTGATGAGATCAAACGTACTAGTAACGTTCATGTCGGTAGTGCACTGATTATATTTCGAACATATAACCGCTTGATCGTAAGTCCGAAGCCTTACCGTTATTGAACTCCTCCCCTTATGAACACACGTAAATAATGGCTGCTCCCTTACCGTGATATATTATCATCTAGTCCGGTACCAAATTATCGTCATCGTGACCTTTACAAAAAGCCAATCCATTAGGGTGAGCAATTTTATTGTTATTGCGTGACCTTGCCGCTAGGGCGCGCCGTCTCGTGGGGTGAAAATTAAGGTCAGCTGATAGCCATATTACACTTATGGCGTTGAGTTTTTTGTTACCGAGTTCTTTAGTGAAGGAAATTTGCAGAGGAAATTGTTACGGGCCACTAAAAATATACACACACACCTTTAATATATCAATAGTTATGATAACGTACGAAATATTAGGTAGGTACTAAAACCAATACTTTGTTTATGTTTTGAATTCATCTTGTTTTAATATCTAATGGCCACTTGAGTTCAAGTATCTACCGATAAAAATATATTTATGATGTAATGTAGTTATTACTACGATATGAAATGTACCGAAATTAAATTGAGGCCTGCCAGCTGTCTGGATAATATATCATTACAGTATTGCGATATTGCGAAATTCCCGTGTAAATACATATTTATATCATGGAACGCGAAAGTTTAAAAATTAGTACTTAGAATAATGTATTACCGCGAGGTTGGTATATATTAGCCGTGGAGTGTTACTTTAGCCCAAACTATCGCAAAAGTTGCTAACCCTATAAAACTACTTTACCCTTAGATCAAATATACCAAGATCGAAGACTTTACCCATTGAACTATGTACCTATATGTTATTTATCAATAATAGTTCAATTCTCTCGCTGTAATCGTAATGACAAAAAAGTAACTAAAAAAGACACAAGTCGTTGCCTATTTACACATAGTACCTGGGCGACCGAGCTAAGCTTTTTGTAAAATCGTCATTTTTATTTTCGTTTTTTTTTTTTTGTAAAATTGGGTTTTTACCGAAAATACAAGTATGCAATTTCATGAAAATCGTTGTAGCCGTTTCCGAGATTCAGATTATATATATATATAATTATATACAAATATACAAGAATTACTCGTTTAAAGGTATTAGATAGACAGATAGATGTACCTGTACATAGGGCACAGTGAAAGTTCTGCGCTCCTGGCCGCTCATAAATGTTTGAATTTCGAATGTTATATTTTTTTAAACGTACCAAACCCAATCATTGATTACAAAAATTGGCGGGAAATCGCTTGTCAATTGTTTTTTATCCTAAGTTGAAGTTCGTCGTCCGTAGCAAATATGGAATTAACGCGAAAAGATTTAAGGGGGATGATTTTTATGATTTTAAAAGTTCACTGACTCTTTTGGGAGGGAAGCATCTCATATGAGCACCGTAAGGCGTTGGTACGCACAATTTTATCGTGGCCGTGTTTCTTTTCATTATGAAATTCGTGAAGGTCGGCCCTCAACTGCGATCACTGAAGATAATGTGGCTACTGTCGGGCAACTACTTGAAGAAAACCGGCGTACCACCTATGCGGTGATTCGAAGACATTTGGGGATTGGTATGAGCCAAATTCAAAAAATTTTACATCAACATTTAAAAGTTAGAAAACTTTGTTGCCGCTGGATTCCTCATGAACTCTGTTTGTTGATTGGTGTAAAAAAATGTTGTTAAAGTACGATCACGGACGTTCAAATGCTATGTATGACATTGTGACAGGAGATGAAACATGGATATATTGTTACATGCCGGAAAGAAAGCAACAGTTTTCTGTATGGGTGTTCGAAGGTGACAGCAAACCAACAAAATTAAGGCAGACGAGTTTTTTTCTCGCGGACGGGTCCTGTCTGCACGATTCCACTTGAAGAACAAAAGCAGTTAATGCTGAGTGGTACACCACCATTTGTTTGCCCAATGTCTTTGAAAAAGTTAGGGTAAAACTACCAAGAACTCGCATCCTATTGCACCATGACAATGCTTCGGCGCACACCGCTAACTAGACAAAGTAATTTCTGGCTTCTGAAAAGGTAGAGCTAGTGACCCATCCCGCACATAGTCCAGCCTGGCACCATGCGATTTCTTTATTTTCCCAAAAATTTAAGATTTGATGAGAGGTATGACATTTACGGGGCCGGAAGAGGCCGTGATAGCTTTCAACCAGCAAAAAACATGCCCTTTGACCAATGGCCCTCATGTTTTCAAAAATGGTTTGACCGAATGAAAAAGTGTTTAAAATGTAATGGAGAATACTTCAAAAATCAGTAAATATATTACTTTACATGTAAATTGTTTTATTAATGAGTTACGCAAAACTTTCAGTGTAACCCACGTATAAACAAAAAACCCGACTTCGTGAAAAATATAGTACATATTTTCGTAATCATCTCTTTGAACCCTCCATGTTGATACCCCATAATGTGGAATCTGAAGAAAAAAAATCTTTTTGACATTGTGCCCGAAATGAAGTATTTATTTATTTATTAATTTTAATGTATCCAGTGACACTTGCGCCACTAATACGTACCTAACGACGTATAAATTTATCTAATCGGTTCATTCGCTTCGTTTAGTAGTTAGTCGTCAAGAGAGCAAAGAAACGGACATACAAACATAATAGGATACTAGCTGTGCCCGCGACTTCGTTCGCGTCTTTGTCCTCAAATAACAATATTTCGCTTACAATAGGCGTAGCATTCCTGAAATCCTCCAGGCAGTATTTTTTGTACTGTTTATGCGGTGAAACAACCTGAAGCGCACAAAACATTATTGTTTTTATTGTTCGAGCCATAAAGCCATACACACTCCTGTTTATTTTTTAATAAATTACATAAAATCTTGTTTTTAATTTCTTTTTTATATTAAGTATTTATTTATATTGCCAGAGGTAAAAAAAACGTTAAAAGCTTTGAGCAGAAATGTTTTTGAGATTTTTATTTCTCTTCAGTTACGTGATACTAAATATACAATAATCTCTATCATTATATTAATACGTGAAAAGAATTCTTTGTACCTCTTTTTCAGAAAATTTCGCGAACGTAGTAACATGACTTTTGGAATATTTATAGTTTATATATAGAAGAAGTGCAGAAAGCTAAAATTTGCTAAAAGTTACGTGAAAACGGCTTAATGAAATTACACGTTTCCAGTATATGTAATTACCTGTCATGGTAAGTAAGTCTATACAATGACAGCTCAAGTTATACTGGCCAATGAAAAAAAACATGGTCGAAATTTGACTACCACGCGATCTCTAGTTTACATGACATGACTAGTCAAAAAAACATAGTGAGAGAGCTGTCAGCCGCGTGTCCATTCTACAAATTCTCATGAAAGTCAATTGACCCGGACTGTTTCTTTTTCGTAAAAACGTTATACATAAAAAAAATCATACCTTATTAACCGGATCTGGATCAAAAGGAGATAAGGAACAAATTAATATACATATTTAGATTTTTAAAGATTCATAGGTTGTTATAAAAGAGGCTAAAATATTATATACATCAGGAGTATTTGAAGACAAAAGTAGGGGAATAGATGAAGAAAGTGGAATGCAGATGGAAACTAGGGATGAAATGAATTTCGAGTTATCATATAATGGGCAAGAAAAGAATAAATGATTCAAATCACCCACTTCACCACACTCGCATAGGTCACTCTTGACAATTTGGAATCTGGCAAGGCGAGCCGGAGTACATACATGACCAAGTCTCATTCTAATGAGGGAACTTGTAACACGTTTATTGTAAATAATTTTGCTGAACCAAGGCTTCGAAGGAATCTTTGACTGGATCCTAGCATAATGTTTCCCATTGTAACGGCTGGATTCAGCCCAAAGATTCTCCCAAGGCTCTTTTAGATAAATCGATGGTAAAGAAGCCGTGTCATGGTAGTAATTTATATACGGATCTTCAACTCCATCCTGTACAGCCTCATTAGCTAAACGGTCACAATGACTTGGTATCCATGCTAAATAGACAATTAAATTTAGATTACAGCACTTTAAAAGTAAATCCTTAATATCAACGATAATAGTACATATATCACCCTTAAATCGAAATCTGCCTAAAGCTTGTAATGCACTTAAGGCATCAGAAAAAAATAACAGTTTTTTCAAATTTGTTTGAAATGACATACTCAAGAGCTTTAAAAATAGCATAACATTCTCCAGTAAAAACTGAAGTTTCAGGAGGAAATTTGATTTTAAATGCATTATTAAATTGTGAATGAAACACTCCCACTCCAACCTGTCCCGTAGCAGAATGTTTCGAAGCATCTGTAAACATGTACTGAAAGTCTATCCATAAATTATCTCTGATGCAGTTGAATGTAATATTTGCCTGACGGTTATCCCTTCAAATACCTAATGAGTAATGTATGTTTGGTGACAATATAAGTGATTCGAAGTTGCCACAGAACAACGGAAAGCAAAGGGAACTATAAATTGGAGTTTGAAGTGAAATCATTTTTTCATAACTTATTACTAAATATGGAGTATTATTGTGTTTATAAAACTTGGATGTGTGTACTATCTGAGAAAGTTTTTGGAGTTTTTGATGAATGGGATGGTTTGATAGTTGGGAACAACGGAATATAAATCTGTCAGACAGGTATTGCCGACGAAGATGTAATGGAGGATCTACACATTCTACCTGTAGCGCATTAATGGGGCTTGACTTCATACAACCGGACACAATTCTCAATGCTTTGGATTAAATTAAATCTAAACCTTTGAATGCAGCTTTGTTACCCGGTTCTAATAAAAAAGTACCATAATCAAAAACACTTCTAATCAATGCATTGTACATTAATTTCATGGTAAATGGGTGTGCACCCCACCACACGCCCGACAGGCACCTAAGGATATTCAAATTACGCTCACATCTACTTGTTATGTATTCACAGTGAGATACTCCAGTTAACTTGGAATCTAGTACAATACCTAAAAATTTGACATTATTTTTAACCGGGAGAGCATGATTATTATATAATACAGTTATTGGCGGAGGGAGTCTTTTCTTGGAAAACAACATAGCTGAACTTTTAGTTGGGGATATTTCAAGACCGTTGTTATCTAGCCACTGTTTAAGAAGGTCAAAAGACGCAGTTAGCGATGTACAGGCAGAACTGATGGATCTATGAACAGAATATAATAGTAAATCATCCGCATACTGCAGACATCGGACATTGTTATCCAAGGAAGACTCCAAGTCGTATGTATAAATATTATACAAAATGGGGCTTAACACTGAACCTTGAGGGAGGCCTTTGCACAATAACCTAGATACTGAACTAGAATCTTCCAGGGACAACTTAATTTTTCGTTCTGACAGTATGCTTATAATCAGATTAGTTAACATAAAAGGAACATTTAAAGAGTTAAGTTTCTTGAACAAAATGGATAAAACAACATTGTCATAGGCAGATTTTACATCTAAAAAGGTAGCTATTACAGCGGTATTTTCAGAAAATGCAATACGTACATCCGTTGTAAAAATGGCTATACTGTCCATAGTACTTTTACCCCGTCCAAACCCAAACTGATTCTTACTCAACAAGTTACTGCTCTCTACGAACCATTCGAGACGAATTTTGATTAAATGCTCAACGATTTTCATTAATACTGAGGATAGAGCTATAGGACGATATGATGACGCTTCAGAAGGGCTTTTATTAGGTTTAAGAATCGGGATGATGTCTTGTGTTTTCCAGTCGGACGGAATGGAACCAGAAATGATAATCGAGTTAATTAAGTCTAAGAGATACAATAAAGACTCATCACTAAGATGAACTAAAAAAGAATAAGGAATTCCGTCACTACCTGGTGCTGAGTCCCGAACATAAGATAACACTCCCTTCAACTCAGAAAGTGAAAAAGTTCCGTTGAGACCAGACAAATTATGAGGTACATTATGAAGAAATATCTTTTCTGGAACTGAAGGAGGAGTTAATTTATCTAAAAAATTATTAGTTAAGGAAGTAGGTAAGAAGGAGGAGGTTGGAGGAAGTATCAGAAAAAGCAGATCTAAATCTCCGAATATTCTGCCATACCATAGATGTCCGAACATTAGGAGACATAGACAAACAGAAGGATTTCCAGCTGTCAGATTTCTTTTTTCTAAAAAGATTTTTAGTGTTATTTAGAATCTCAGAAAGATGATCGAAATTTTCCTCAGTAGATTCTCTACAATATTTTAATTCTGCTTCTTTTCTAGCTTTTACCGCTTCTGTACATTCCTTGTCCCACCAGGGTGGGGAAGCAATGAAACCAAGGGATGCATTTTTAACAGGGAAAACTTGATCAGCCGCTTCAATTAATGTTTTGGTTAAGGACTCTGTACATTTAGGTTCAGAGCCCTTACAGACAATTGGAAGAGAAGAAATATTGGCGTTAACTATCGATTTATATTTTTCCTAATCGGCTTCACCCAGCCTATACTTCAAGCGAGGTGAGCGGGCAGATGAGCTATTAACGCGAAAAGGAAAAGTGAGTACCAGTGGATAATGGTCGGTACCATGGGTAGATTGTAAAGGAAACCAAGTAATTGTAGATGCTAAGTTTGGAATACAGATGCTTAAATCTGGTACACTAGGTCCATGTCCAGGGCTTGAGTGGCGCGTAGACAAGCCAGTATTAAGTATGCAAGGATTATGGGTATCTATAAGATCATTTATAATGTTACCATAACCGTTAGTTGAAGAACTTCCCCAGGAATGATGTTGGCAGTTAAAGTCACCCAACAATACAAATGGCTTTGGAAGAGAGGATATAATACTTTAAAATTCAACTTTCAATTTTTGATAATATTTTCTTTTAAACATTGATATTCGTCTTTATTATATTCTCTTCCCTCACGGTGTCGTTTACGACTATGTTTTTTGTTACAGTGTCTACAAGTCCTGTCTACAGCTAACCGTTTACGGCTATTAGTTACCAAGCTGATAGATGAATCTGTTTCCATGCCAGATTCCTCATTGTTGGAAACAGTTATTGTGAAACCTATATCTGGAACCGTTCCCCCGGGATCGGGGTCTAAAATGGGCGGCATTATAAAATTGGAGGGAACATACCCCAAGCTTCTGGATCTCACTTTACAATAAATAAACAAAATTAATATCTAAGCTACTATATATGCACACTACGATCACCCTCTGATCCAAATTTATAATAAATATAGAAAAAAATAAGGTTCCAAAACGACGTCTACACGGCTTTGTGTTTCCCGCGCTTTTTTCGAGAGTATTCTTAGATATTATTCAAGAAAATCTGATTAGCCGTTCGGAAATCATCAGTTTTTTTAAATTTGTGATTATAGTGAGCTAAACATCGCTGTTAGCTCTTAGACTAATATTCACATAAACTGTTATTATTAGACCAAAGACATTTACCAGATGTTTTACTAAATAGCGCGTTACGATCCAGTTGTCAGTTGAAAGTTAAGAAATGTTTATATTATTACCGCACTGGTTGAACCCGCCAGCATCTCTGTGGCTATTTTATTACATTTCCTGTCTGTTCGGTAAATTTTGCTACCTATCTATTTTTAACCCGATTGCGCCAAAGCCCAAAGGGTTTGTTTGACCTGTATGCATGTGGGTATATTTTTTCCTAAATCATAAAATATTATTGCAAAAATGTGGAAAATTACAAGTACAGGTGTTATGTTCGAGTTTTGGTACATTTACCATTTCTATTTATGGCATACAATATCCAACACTTTTGGTGTTGGTATTGGTATAGGCATCGATATAAATGTCCTACGTACGTATGTTTATCTCAATGGGTATAGGGCTCTGTTTCCGCATCTAGACTCATAAGCGGTCCATTATGCGTTCCGATAAGCTGACTAGTAGTAGCTCCTTCCAGAAGCACAGAAGCCTCCTGGGGCGTTCACAGGCTTCTAGGAGCGACCTCGCTCCCGCGAGGATACTTGCTCGTTGTGTGGCGACTCCCTCGCACTCCAGGACAACGTGGGCGGCCGTTTCCTCCGCGTTGAGACAACCTCTGCATAGAGGACTGCTTGTCGCATTGATGGGGAATAGGTGCCGGTTTAAGGCTAAGTGGCCAGTAATGGTTCCTACAACTATTAGGATGTCAGGTCGGTTGAGATTGAGCAGTCTGCAAGTTAGACGTGGTGAGACCTCCGTCATCACCAATCTAGACTGTCTACCATGAACGAAGTTGATTAAAGGGAAGTATCCAACATTTATATGTAACTAATTAACTTATATTAAAATGCAAGGACATTACAAAAACAATACAATTTACCTATTTATTAAATATTCCTCGACAGAGTAAAAACAATTGTCACATAGACAACGAACAACTTGTTTTTTTAATTTGTATATGGACAACTCCTGTACTCCTAGAAGTAAATGATTATATATCTGCACACACATTGCATAATTCGTAACACATTGCATAATTCGTAACTAATAAACTAACTACCTAATAAATTAATGAACCGACTTAGATTGTATGTCGTTGTCATTAGATTTGTCTTCTTAGAGCAAGTGTCACTGGAAAATTATAGCGAAAAATTGGGCGCGATATCGTTGTGGGTCCATATTTTTTTTTCATAACTCACCGAGTGGGGTATAAAAATGAAGGGTTTTAAAAGATGATTACTTAAGTAAATAATAAATTACTTAAATACTTATATTACAACTTATGTTTATTAGCTAGTGTTAAATGAAACAAAACATGACTGCGTTGAATACAACGCAGTAAGGATTTTGTTCAATTTTATGATTTTTAATTACGTTCGCGTTACGTGTGAAACTTGTTTATAGCTCCAAAATAACAATGCTATAAGACAATGAATAAAATATTCACATTTAAAATTAACTCAAAGTATTTTTATAAAAAAAAACGCGTGAGGTCTTTGGGACGGTTGGAACCAAGTTAGTTTCGCGATTTATTACAAACTATCGTAAATACAGTAAAAACTAACTAAAATTGCGCTATTACTGAAGGTTGCCCGAACTAATGGATAATTTGTATACAACCAACATACAGTAGTATACTCTCTTTCCATCGCGTAACTCTTATCTGTTCTGACGACACCGCGTTGTTAGGGTTGTCTTTTTTAAAAAAATTAATTAATCAGAATATTTAATTACAATTATGATGAGGAAACAAACAAACTCGCATTCGGTAAATTAATTAGACTTTTAATTCTTGATAGGTATGAATTTTATTAATTATCCAAACCTTAAAAACATAAAAAAAAAAAATTAAATGGCGACCGAGCCTGATCGCTATTTCATTCTATTTTTAAATAGTCTTGTAACATTAAAATAAAATTTCGCTCAAGAACTCTCTGGTTCCGAAGTGAAGCGTTTATAAACGAAAGGCACTTATTTGTATATTTAGAACAAGATTTGAATTAGTCCGTTCAGAAACGTGTGTTCGAAGTTAATGACAGTTGAACTGACATGTTTATCGAACTATTTGGCGCGAGTTTATTTTGAGATGCCGGCCAGCGTTGATAAAATCTATTGCAGAGGAGCGAACTCTATAAACAGTGAGCAACAAGACACCATTTATTGCTTTGTAATCATGAGTTCATAAAGAATCAAGTTTATAATTATTATTTTTTATTTAAAAAAAAAAATATTTAGAACTGTGTGTTTTGGTACTTCACAACGGGATTTTTGCTTGACACACAGCCGTCTGATCTCAATCTAGGCAGAGCCTTTACTATGTTAACCAGACTGCTGATATATTATTATATATTACTAAATACATACATACACAACAATGATAACGCTTATCACTCAATAGTATGTCCTGGATGGGAATCGAACCCACAACCTCTGGCTAGCAGGCCCGTTAAATACAGAGTGGTGTTCGAACCCGCGTTCCCTTGACCGCAAGACCGATGCCTTATCCAATAAGCTACCGCCGTTTTAGATTGGTGTACAATAGTCTATTTCTATTATTTTCTCATTCTCCGCGCCTTTCCCCAACTAAGTTGGGGTCGGCTTTCAGTCTAACTACGAAACGGCCGAATTTCGATATTTTACGTGAAGCAACTGCCATCAGACCTCCACAACCCAAGTAATAGGCGATATCGAAGTTCTGTAGTTAGACCAGGTTGTCTTACTTTTTAGGGCTCCAACTACCCGCAACGAATGCCACAGATGTTAATAAGAAGACAGTTACTAACCTTGTCAGTCAGAGAAGTGATGTGAGCTGACACCGACTGCTGCCGAGTGGCTGTTCGGGCGCTGATGCATACAGCTGTTGCAACCAGCAGTAGGATTTGAAGGACCCTCATTCTGCAACAAGAAATAAATAGTCATATTTAAAACAAAATTAAATTTAGTTCAAGAATCTAAACTAATATTATAAATGCTAAAGTGGGTTTGTTGGTTAACCGACTTCAAAAAGGTGGAGTTTGGCAATTCGACAGATTTTTGAAGTGAAAACTTCTGTACGCACGTTTGTGCACTTTTGCTATGGGGAAAAAGCACTGAACTCGTGACCGTCGCGCTAATAATACATATATAGATCCACTAGAGGGCGTTAATCTAAACATTGAGTTCTGTCAGCTCCTTATTAATTAATGTCACCAACCTGCTAATGTGACGTTTTAAGTTCGTCGTTTCGTTTAAGTTTTCATTACTGTCAGCAGTCCCATGACTGCCTATTTTTTTGGTTGAAAGGTGACTTGATCAGGAGTGTTCTTAGACATAATTCAAGAAAATCTGTTCAGCCTGTCCAAGATCATCTGTTCTTATCTAAGCGTTGAAGGGTCTTATTCAAAATTTTTTATTTATGTTTTAAGCAAACATTTTTACACATTTTGTGTATTTTCAAATACATCATTATGTATGTATGGTTGTGTACATATTTGTGTGTATGTTTATGATGGGTATTTCATTTTGAATACTTTATTTATATATTTTTGTCTGATATTTAGTTTGCATTTAATAATTTATAATATTTTTAATGCACCTACTTCCTGTTTTCTCTGAATCATCCGAAGGTGACTGGCAAAGAATGCTTTAGTCATTAAGTCCGTCTTTTTATGTGCATTATGTTAAATAAATAAATAATATAAATAATGAGCTACATTTTGAAGCATATTTCATTATTAATCCTTACATCATTCGACATCAGAATTCTACAAGTTGTTGAATATTGCTAAGGAGGTAAAACAGACGACAAAATATGGCCGACAGATCGTTAAACGGAAAAAGGAAACCATTAATTATCTCATAAAGGAAAAAGCGTCTATTATTTCGTAACCAGTTTCCTAGTTACGTGCTCACATACAAACACACATTAGTCACGTAGCTAGGAATGATCTTAACCTCACCTTGGGTTAAGTCATTAAGAAGGTATTAGGGATGGCCCTGTTCCTATAATCAAGAAACGATTCATTTTGCTTACGGACCGTAAAATTTCGTTGAACGAAAAATGCTGACCGCTGTTTGAAGCGCAACGAAAAATACTGACCGCGATTTGAGTTATTTTATTTACGCCATCTGTGGATTCTGCGCGATACTATTCTTACTTTGATCGTGGTGGTATACTAATTATTCATATATTAGTTCGGGCAACTTTCACAGATGGCGCAATTTTAATTTCAAGTTTTTAAAATATTTACTATATTTTGATACCATTTATTCAATTCATTAAATATATTTATAGATAGCGAAGGTAACTTGGAACTTTAACCGTGAACCCTTCGCTCCAGTGAGGTGATGACCAGTGGAGGTTTCCACACGGAAAAATAAAACTGTACGTTTTAATAAAAACTGTTTACCAATCTATTGGCCTTGGCATCAAAAATTATTACAGCTGGCAACCCTAGATATGATTAACCAACAAGAAACAAGTGCATAATATGCTAATAGGAAATAATTAGAGCATTGATCTATGTTGAAGTTATTACGTGCCTGAATTATGAACTCGTAAAACCATATCGTAGCCACAGATCAAACGTACAGTGATGTCATCACTTAAAATGTTATTTATAACATTTTGAATGAAAAAAATCTCTACATAGTATAAAACAAAGTCATACATAGTATCTATAAATATAGTTTATTGGAGTAATAATAGAATTGGCGCCAATATATAATACAATCAGTGGTTGAAGCGCTGTCCTCCTAGCTAGGTTATGGAATAACCTGTATTAAGGAGTAACAGTCCCGAACACCTTTCGGTGTTAGGTATTATAATATACTATCCTAAAATATTATAGGCTTTTGCTTATTCTACAATAATACATAGTTAAAACTTTACATATTTTTGATAATAACAGTGTGCTTGTGTATGTGTGTGTGTGTGTGTGTATGTAGTGTTTGTGTGTGGCGTGTGTGTGTTGTTTGTTTGTGAGCATGTTCGCGTGTGCACGTGTGCGAGTGTTTTATGTGTACGTATGAAGATACTTTTCCGTTTCCTCGTAGGTTTTATCCTGCAGGAATGTATTTAGCGCCTTTTTGCAGTTATAATATGTTAGGTTGTTATTTGTACATTTTTGACTAATTTTATTGTATAGAGCTGGGCCCAGAAAATAAAAAAATCTTTTAGTGAATGACGCCCTAGGATGTGGTATTGTACAACAACTTTGTCTTTTTGTCGTTTGCTTATTTCCTTTTGCGGCATTTTATAATGCTGGAGAAGAATATCTTTTAAGAAGTATTAATAACCTGTGAGTTATTCTGATATAGGTATTCAAAATTATTACAATAATGATATATCATATCTCTTTTTTTAACCCATGAAAAACCGGAGGAGGTTCTCAAGTCGACCCATATAGACTATTCTTGTTTTTTTTACTTCACACATCTCACACACGGCTGTCTGATCCCAAACTAGGCAGAGCCTGTACTATGGTAACCAGACTGCTGATTAACATACTTATATATTTCTAAATACATACATATTGTAGATAAATTACACCCAGACACAGAAGAAATGATCGTGCTCATCACACAATTATTTGTCCTATAACCCACGACCTCTGTCTTAGCAGTCAGGGTCACTAACCACTAGACCAACAGGCCAGTCTTCTGTCAAGAAAGTGACGGGAAAAGTTAATACAACACAAAATGTTAACGTTACGAATATATAATTTCCAAGAATTTTCTTTCCACAAATTTGGAGTTTTTCGACGAATTTGCTTTCTCAAACGCCGCATAACGCTCAAATAATATTCTTTATTTACAGTCTGACCTTCTGGCAAGAGGTATTTGCGTTTAGAAATAATCACATCATGTAGCTGAGCTGATGATGAAAAAAAATCAATTAACAAAAAATTCAACCGACGAAAAGAACTGAAAAGCAAAAAATAAATAAACCTTTTAAGTCTTAAATATTGAGTTTATTTACATAAACTATCGAATTTTATATAAACTTATTTTGAGTCGGCGCCAAATATTAAAATGATTACCTACGTAGAGCCATGTCCATTTCTACGTAGGTACATATAAATTTTGATGATTAATCAGTTTGTAGTTTGGCGTCGACTCAAAATAAGTTTATATAAAACTTGGTAGTTTTTGTAAAAAAGCTCAATATTTAAGACTTAAAAGTTTTATTTATTTTTTGCTTTTTAGTTCTTTTCGTCGTTAAATTTTTTGTTAAAATTATTTTTATTTTATAATTTTTTTTCCATCATCAGCTCAGCTTCATGATGTGATGATTCCTAAACACAAATACCTGATTAAGTTGTGAAAAGTAAACAGATACACTATTCGTTCCTACAATTTTCTCACTTTTATCTTGATCCCATCATCAGATCTTGACTTCCTTGACATGGGACCACCCTTGAGGTATACCCTATCTAACAGAAAAATAATCTTCGAAATCGGTTTATAAATAACGGAATGAGGGGTGAACATACATAAAAAAATATATATATACGGTCAAATTGAGAACCTCCTTTTATTTTCGTCGGTTAAAAATGGAATTCAACACAACTGTATATGTTTTTGGCAATACAATTTGATATATCGATACAAACCAGTAAACAGTTATAATTTAGGTGTCATTGACAGCGACTTTTAATAAATTAATATCATTTGGGTACCGGTTTTTATACAGTTTAAACTAGAATCGTCAATTAGCTTATTTCACGGCCTTGGCGTCTATAGCAGACGGTTTATGGAGTAATGTCGGAAATACATAGCTTTTGGTGGCCGAAAAGAGCGACGCGGGAACGACACACCCACAAGCATAATACACACAGAAGCACAATAAGAATTATGCAGTTGATGACGTTGAGCCGCCTAAAAAATAGTTTTTGTGCACTTCTTGTGTGTACAAAACTCATGTGTGTATGTATATATTTTTAAATAGCAGCGCCCCGGGGTTTCACCCGCGCAAGTCCCGATCCCGTTTGAATATCGGGATAAAAGCCTATATGTTAATCTAGGTCTCCAGCTATCTACACAACAAGTTTCATCTCAATCGGTTCAGTAGTTTTGGCGTGAAAGAGTAACAAACATTCATACATCCTCACTCACGTTTATAATTTTCGTAGGATTAAAAAACCGGCCAAATGCGAGTCGGACTCTCACACAAAGGGTTTCGTATCATCATACAATATTCAAATAGAAAGTCGAAAAAAATTAAGATTGTTTTATGGTTATATTTTTAGATGCACTCAAGCCGACTGTATTTGTTAAATGTAGGTAACATAGTACACGTTCACTGTTAAAATATGATATTATTATCATATTAACAATAGTCAAGGCGGGTAATTGTAGGTGTACGCCTCTGGGCGAAGCATCTTGAGTTCTCTACTTGGTTCGAACGTGTACTATGTTACGTGAGAGGATGAGGAGGTTTGTTCACTCGATCAGTTCTTTTTCGTGCACAAATCTACTGTGTCCTACCTCCTCATTAAGGTTACAGGGCTCGGGCATACAGGGCTGCTGGAGCTAATGCTTACGGAGTGTTAAAATCCATCCGTGGCATAAGGGATATGCCTATTATTCTTACCTATTTCTACCTTTAAATATATACTCCCAAATTTCCCCATCTTCAATTCCTTAAGTTCCCGGTGCTATTTCTTAAATAGGACCAAATTTAAATTGGCAAATCGTGGGTGTTTCTCCGAAGGGCCTACTCCTTACAGGCGTGAGTGTACGTGTGTATGTATGTACTTACTAATAATGTACTTCTATTTTCGTGTTAGTTATTAGGGGCCATCCACAAACTACGTCACACGTTAAGGGGGGAGGGGGTCAACGATCTGTGACAAGGGGTGGGGGGTCATAAGCTTCGTGACGTCACATGTCTAAATATTAGACACAAAACATTACCTGCAAACGAAAGACTGCATACGCTACTACACTTTTACTAAAAAAAAAAAAATCAGAACTGCTTTTTTGGTGTAAAATTGCAAAATATGTGACGTCACCAGGGAGGGGGTTCCACAAATGTGGCTACCTGTGCCAGGACGGAGGAGGGTCCAAAACCATGAAATTTAATTCGTGTCACGTAATTTATGGATGGCCCCTTAATGACAATGTTGTTGTCGCGAGTTAATAAATTAATATACGCACGTACCGCTTGTTGAAATATGCGTTATAGGACCATGTAAAAGCAGATCTCATTCATATCGTAAGAGCCATTTCTGAGAAACGGGGTATATTTATACAATTATAGTTAAAAGGTATAACATTAACTTCTTTATCTTGGTTTTATCAAAGAATCTTTGACCTTGCTACAAATAAAAAAAAAATCAAAGCACCGATCATTTAATTTCATTTGACAATGAAAACGAACTAACCCAAGGATTATTTTATTAAAACAATTCGTAAAACGCTAAATAAAGATTTATAAATGTTAAATTAATAAGAAATAATTGAACTTACGTATTAAAATAGCTTGTTTGTAAACACTAGTACACGCATGCGCATTGACCGCGCGAACACAACTGACTCACAGATGACTTAATATGGCGGTCAAATCGTTTTTATACACAAATTGATTGTCTTGCAGTGTCATGCGGTTTCGCTCGCTACAGTTGAAGTTCTGTTGAAATGTGGTATGTAACATGTAATTACCACCACCGTAGCAGACTGTTTGTAGATAGACTTATACATAGATCTTTCTATATATTATTAGGTGTAGTGAAGATAATTTTTTGAATGCATTTTTACTTACGCAAGAACGTGAAATTTAGAATAGGTACTGAACGGTTATGTATAGAAGAAGTGCAGAAAGCTAAAGTTTTCAATACTTCAAATCCGCCATTTGGATTTTAATATAATAAAAACAAATCTAACGACTCATTTATCAAAATAAGTCCAGTCCGTTTAGTAGTTCCGAGGGAACATACGGAAATATATTAGTAAGTGTTACTAGCTTTTGCTATATGTTCCATTTTATCAACAAATTCAGGTACTCTATCACTTGATTGAACAGTACTTTTTCCTGGATTTCCGCGGACAAAGTGTATGTAACAATTCATGACGATCGGTGGAAGTACTTCAAGCGTGAATGCGTAAACAAACAAACAAACTCACATTACCATTTACCTATACTTAATATAAGTTAGGATTATCAACCAGTTCTTAGAATGGTGCGAACAGCGGTTTAGTAAAAATTGAACTTCAAACGATGAATAATAAAATTAACCATCTGTTTGTCATATTACTAAGTGGTTATTACGTTATTACGAACATAATGTTATACCTTTTTGACCTGTCACTTCTAAAATTTTGTAAGTATAAATCTATATTAATAATTCGGTCAAGAGGTTCGGTAGACTCGATTGAAAGCTTGCCTAAATAATAAAACATAAAAAAATAACGACTTCGAGTCGACAACATAATTATATCCGCAAAATTCGGATTGTCGAGTATTTTGTTAAATTGCAATGGCGCACATAGCAGTCGCCATATTGGCCACTCGGATGCCATCTTGAGTTCGTTAAGGCCGATACACACCACTTATATCTATCTACATTTTGTAAAATATTGTGTATTATGTTTTGAGTCATATTTCACCCGAGCGAAGCTGGCCTCTCAACATTTTAACTGCATATCTCGAAAAGTCTGCTTGTAAAACACGGACGGATAGAGAGACACGGTTTAATTCTTACATATTCTAGTCAGTACCGTCTTTACCGTAAGGGCACACGGAGCCCGTACCCAGAGCCCCATTCTCACGGCGGCCCCTAAAAGCCCAGTAAGGCAGTATCTAAACAAGGAATCCGCAAAATTCCTTGTGTGTTGCAGCATCTCGACCTTACAAAGTAAAGCCAGTTAAATCAGAAGATATTTTTCTGAGTGATGAAGTTGCTTGTCATGCTCACTTAGAAGTCCTGTCCATGATGGAGTATGTGTCGCGTCGTTCGGCTCCCTCCAATATAATAACTCCACTCCACACATTTCACACACGGCCTTCTGATCCCAAACTAGGCAGAGCCTGTACTATGGTAACCAGACTGCTGATAAACGTACTTATATATTTCTAAATACATACATATTATAGAAAAATTACACCCAAACACAGAACAAATTATCGTGCTCATCATATAATTATTTGTCCTGGGTGGGAATCGAACCCCCGACCTCTGGCTTAGCAGTCAGGGTCACTAACCACTAGACCAACAGGCCAGTCAATATGGTTGATCTGTACGATAGACGGCGGTGGGTCGGAACCGGAATAAACCGTCATCCGACCCAATCTGTTGGATTGTTGGACTCGACAAAACGAATATTATGAGCCCAAAGTTGAGGGGTTCACTGGTAGCCAATGAAGATTTTCACTGCCCACGTCCAGACTCCATCATCAGACCACCAAGATGCCAAATTATAGTATTGTTTTCCAAACTATCGATACCACAATTACTTCCAAGATTTGTTTACTCACTTAGTGAGTTAGTTACAAGTAAAAAAAAAAAAATAATGAACGAACAAACATTTTGTAATCTGCGTATATATGTATATAGTGCTCGTTGATATAATCTTTTCTCTTAAATATAGGTTAAATAGTTTATCATATTATTGTTGTAAATATGAACATAACAAGTTTGTTTGAGAATTATTCTGCAAAAATCTTATTGCTTTAATCAAGCACCTTGTATGTATGTATTTATTTATCTATCTATTTATATCTCGGAGACGGCTTTAACAATTTTGATGAAATTTTGTATACAGATACAGTTTTGCATTTTAAGTTCAACTGCATAGTTGTATTTCGTGCAAAAACGCCATTTTACAAAAAAAAATGAATGACGTGTTTACAAAAAGCTATCGAGCGATTTATGGTCACTGCTCCGCTCCTGTTGGCCGTAGCGTGATGTTATATAGCCTATAACCTTCCTCAATAAATGGGCTATCCAACACTAAAATATTTTTTTAATTCGAACCAGTAGTTCCTGAGGTTAGCGCGTCCAACCAAACAAACAAACAAACAACTCTTCGACCTTATAATATTAGTGTCGATTAAACGAGTGTATGACTTCACAGATGATGCAATGTTGTAAGTGGTCGTCTTGCCACTACGCCGCGTGGAGTGTTGTGAGTTCAAATCCGGACGAGACAAAAATTGTGTGGAGGTTTTTGAACTCCCACGACACAGGAATGTCCTTAATGCTCCTTTATAATAATATTCTTTTTTTTATGGGATAGAGAGCTAATGAGACGGACAGACGGGTCACCTGATGATAAGTGACTACCGCCCATGGGCACCTGCTCCATTTTAATAATTCTCTTCACGTATATATATCTGTACCTCAGAGGTACATAACATTAAGTGTAAATATTACAGTAGATACAAAAATACGCAGCATAAAACTTTGATGCAACATTGCTCAGGAAGTGTTAAAGATATTGGCATGATATAAATATTTTTGTAAAAATTTGCAATCATGCGTCAACTTATGATCTTTTAAGGTCCTATACCACATTTGAATTTAATATCATTTATCATTCGATATTTCTTTTCGTTGACATTGACTTTTGTGACTTGATGCTTTATACCATAAGATAGAGAACCAGATTTGAAAAAAAAATGGATTGGATTTAATATTGTATACCTACCTCTAAGGTACAGATATATATATGGATTTCACATACTATGAGAGAGAGGATATGAGAATCACCCCATTATATTTCCAGTTACACATAATTTTAATCCAAGTATTGGTGATACGCGATAAATGATTTTATTATTTCGACGAAAGTCAAGTCAATATTAATTTTCAGTGAAAGAAGTTGGTAAATACATATTATTGTTTATGATGTGTAAATTCTCAGAAATCAATATTATTTATTTATTTTCAACTCACGTAAATTCTGGTCCTTAGAGATTACTAGGACGTTGTCTGATATGATGATGAATAATAATGATGAAATAGATCGCGTTTATTTTTTTTTTTATATATTTTTCAGTTTATCGCGAACAGACAGACAGACAGACGGCGGGGGACTTTGTTTTATAATATGTTGATAGGAGGCAAGCGAACAGACGGGTCACCTGATGGTAAGTGACTACCTTCGCCCATGGACACCTGCAACTGAAGAGTCACAAGTGCGTTGCCGGTCTTTGAGATGGGAGTACGCTCTTTTCTTGAAGGTCGTATCGGTCCGGAAATACCGCAGGCGACAGAAGTATATAAATAAGAGGAAATGCCATGTACCAGTGGATCGAGTGTGTCGCAATTATGCGGACGTCCGCAACATTTATTCCATTGGCTATTTGCTTGATATCTGGACCATCATAAATGTCATTAGTATTGGGGATTAAAACAAACTTTATGGTACACAGTTCAAATATTACTTACTGTAAGTACACAAAATTGATAGGTATGCCATATCAGACAACCTTATAAAAAAAAAAAAACTTAGTCGTGGGACTGCACGTTAGAAGTGAAAACATAACACACACACACACACACATCTATATATGTACCTGAGCGTGACGGTCACGCAGTTCAGCGCTTTTTCCTCATACCAAAAGTGCTCAACGTTCCTAAAGAAGTTTTCACTTCAAAAAGTAATCACGACAAATATGGCACCTCCATTTGTTTAAATTCGTTCGGCAATTTGAGAGCTTATAGCCCAAGAGCCCACGACGGCCAGACCTTCGTTATTTTACAAAAGCTGAAAGTTTTTCTGTGCATGTCCCCATTACCGGTAAGAACGACCAGCAACAGTAGAGTTTGGGTTGTGGTTCCTCGGGCAGGTAACAGGTAGTAAAGGTGTATAAAATAATACCTAAAATTCGTCAAAGTATAAAGCTCAATTTTTATATATTTTCTTCGGGATAACTTTAGAAATCTCGTCATCCATTGCCGGACACTTATGACAGTTGCTACCCCCTGCCAGACACCCCTACACTTAAAAAAAAATAATTATACTTTTGTTATAGTATAAAAGCAAAATTTTATATATGTTACTTGGGGATCTATTAAAAAATGTTACCTCAAGAGCTGGACAGTTTTAATGGTTTTTACATCTTGCCAGACACATTGAAAGTCCGCTGTAGGTGCGAGCGCGAGTGAGATATCCAATAAAAAAAAATTTTTATTACGTTCATAGCCATGTTATATAAAGTAAAAAATGTTATTTTATTATTATAAAATACAAAAAAAGTATTATTACATTTAAAAAAACTATTATAGAGGAGTAGTGACGAAGACGTCACTACTCCTCCATTCGATGGCATGATCGTCGTCAATATCGCCTTCTTCGTCAGTTTCTAAAAAAAAATAAGCAAGTTTATACAATTATGAATAATTACAAAATTATGTAGGTACAATCATTTCTCATAATAACTTGTACCACAGATAAGATAATAGTTATGCTTGTACTTGTAACTAACATAACTTGGTAGTTGATCCCCTTCAAACAATTTGAACTGGTCTGGAACTGTCATCTTTCAATTATAGTCTGGTTGGTATGTGGATTTTTCAGATGAGCATTATTCCAAGTGGTGCATATATAGTAGATTGCTAGCGTCAAAATTTCGCAACTTCTTTCGGTCAAAAGCTTTGTTTACATCGGGCATACATAAATATTTGAAGTCTAGTCAACATCAATTACATTAGGAACATGGTAAACATTGCATATAAATCTCTGACTAAAATTAAAGATTATTTGTTGATGATCTAAATTTTTATTTAATTCGCTGTTGCCGAAGTTCTTGAAAGCTTTCTGGTACTCTGGATATTTTTTTAATGTCTTGTATGGTTTTAATTTTCCTTTTCTGAAGAACGCAGGATTAAAATCACAACCTGTGATGGCATGAAATCCAACTGTCCCAACTCTGCATGTATTTTGGTTAGGTCCACATATCTTATATTATTGCCAGTACCCGTAAGCATCCGAACAACCGAATCAGTTTTAAGGTGATGCATTATAGCCGTATCAGCACTTCTTATTACTATCTCTGCTGGATGCATGTTACATGCATGTAACACTTCGTATCTGCTTCCTCGTGTGCTGGGCATGACAACTCTTCATCAACCCTTGAGACAACTTTATTGGAATTATCAACAGTAAATGAATGACATTTTCTGAAATTGATGTATATCGTTTTGTTGCCAATAAATGGCACCACTTCATCTTTGCTGCTTTAAAATTTAAATTTGTCAACTCTTTCGCGAAATCACTTGATCGTATTTGTTCAGGGCCAGTTATAGAGTACTCCAAAGACTACAATAGTATATAGGATATAGACAGGCAACTCTGCTTCTTTTTATTGACAACACAAAACTCTGCCTAGTGGTCAGATACCGAAAGCTAATATGATATACATATCTATAGGTATATATATATATATACAATTGAACAATATATAGGTACCTACTTATACGGTGTATGAATGTTTTGTTGTTGCCTGTTTCTTGTTTTATTGGTTCTAACATGAGAATTTTATACTTTAGCTAATTAATGTATGTTTATGACTAATCTCCGATTTTTATATTCAAACCAAAACTTTTATTGCAAAAAGAAAAGCACAAGAAACCGGCAATCGGTACTCATACGCAGCCATTAGCAATATAAGTGAAGTGTTGCCAACCTAATATTAATAAGTTCCAAATATTAAAAAAAAATGTTGATTGTTACGATTGTATTTTTAATTAATATTATTGTGTGTTGGTGAACAAATTGTTGTTTGTAAAGAATTTGAAGTGGTTTTAGATATTTAATATGCAATATTTTGGTATTTACAAATGCGAATTTTAAATCGAAATACATTTGTGGGTAATAAATTTCCCCTCATACATATTATAAATTTAAATATTGTAACACAGTAATTTTAGTTCCGGTATCTATCCTTGGGATGGCACTGGACTCAATAAAAAAAGTGCAATTCTTTTATGTTCCAAGTTGCCATAGCATGGAGTACTCCAATTGTGCAGATTCTAACCGTTGGTAATGCTCGTAATCTTTGATCGATGGAGTAAAGTATTGATCAAGATCACATCAATTCTCGATGCTTGAAATTGAGTAACCATTTGCATTTTGTTTTAAAATAACGTAACGAAAAACGTTCAAAATGTTTTTGGAACGTTTTTCATTGTATGCAATAGGAAGAAACCGTCAAATATTATAACATCTATATGATGTTGTAATCTCGCGATCGCACCTACAGCGGACTTTCAATGTGTCTGGCAAGATGTAAAAACCATTAAAGCTGTCCGGCTCTTGAGGTAACATTTTTTAATAGATCCCCATAGAAGTAACATATATAAATTTTTGCTTTTATACTATAACAAAAGTATAATTATAACTGTTCAAAGTTTAGGGCGTCTGGCAGGGGGTAGCAACTGTCATAAGTGTCCGGCAATGTACGACGAGATTTCTCAAGTTATCCCGAAGAAAATATATAAAAATTAAGCTTTATACTTTAACGAATTTTAGGTACTATTTTATACACCTTTACTACCTGTTACCTTACCTTACCCGAGTAACCACAACCCAAATTCTACAGTCGCTGGTCGTTCTTACCGGTAATGGGGACATGCACAGAAAAACTTTCAGCTTTTATAAAATAACGAAGGTCTGGCCGTCGTGGGCTCTTGCTCTATTAAATTGTAGGTCGGTCCGTTCAGGATTCTAAATTCAATTTTGAATTATATTTTGGTAGAGGTAACCAATAAGAAGTTCGGCAATCAGTCAGACTTTTTTTTGAGCAACTAAGACCTGTTTCTAAAAAATAAAAAATAACAAACTCGGCAACATTTTTACCCATCCCAAGAAGTGCACAAGGCCGTTAAAGAAGTTTTAACTTAAAATAAAAACGGACAAGTGCGAGTCTGAGTCGCGCATCAGGGAGTTCGTATAAACATATGATAGTAGTAGATAGTACGTCCATCTCGGTACGAATTTCTTTCCGAGTGACAAATTTAACTTTCCAGTTCTAAAAATAGTCTCCCATACACCGATATACATCACAGTCAATATTCTAAGTGCGCTTATATACGTTTCTAATCGCAAATAATAATTATCTTTAAAAAAAAGTATCACCGACTTCAATGCGTCTCAAAATACCCAAATCGCTTCAAGTGTGCCTATAAAATTTGAAGAGTTCCCTCGATTTCTCCAGGATCCCATTATCAAATCCATGGTCATTAGCCATGGGACCACATAGGAAGCCTATACCCTTTCAAACAAAATAAGATTTTTTCAAATCGGTCCATGCGTCTTTGAGTATTCGGTGAACATACTTACATAAACAAACGTCAGAAGTGATAAATTATCTTTTAATAAAAAATAAAAATAAAAAATTAAACCGACGAAAATAACTAAAAAGCAAAAAATAAATAAACCTTTTAAGTCTTAAGTATTGAGCTTATTTACATAAACTATCAAATTTTATATAAACTAATTTTGAGTCGACGCCAAACAACAAACTGATTAATTATCTAAATTTTATATGTACTTACGTAAAAATGGACATGGCTCTACGTAGGTAATTAATCATTTTATTATTTAGCGCTGACTCAAAATAAATTTATATGAAATTTGACGAGGTTAAAAACAATAGTAATGGTTCTTAAGTCCATTTGGTAATGGGTTTATGAAATAAAACAAAATAATTTATATTACATTTATTTTATAATAAAAAAGCGTAAATTACACATTTAATACAAAATTGTTAACATTACAAGAACATTTAACATTTGAATGACTTATATTCTTTAACAAAATAATTCTTACTTCTATCAAGATCTTTATAGAAGCTCAACAATCAAACACTGTCAAAATTGTTGTCCAATTTTAATTTATAATCGTCAAATTAACATTAAAGTAAATGATTTGACAACAGCAAGGCGTGACGTCATGCCTTAGTATTTCATACAAACATGTACCGAACCTACCGTTTGACGTTTACTAAAAAGATAGTGATTTGACTTGTCAGTTGTCAGTGATCTACCCTATTGACTGATAAGTCAGTTGAACGTCAAAAGGCTACGTTCTGTAGAACACTTGTTTGATAACAACAACTTGTGACGTCATCCTCTGGTATAGTCAACTCATTTACTTTTAAAGTTGCACGTGAAGAAATTGAAAGCAAAAAAGAATCTTTTTTTAATTTTAGATAACGCCTCATTTCTTGCGGACTTTTTAATTAAAGTATTTTTATCATAGGCAAAATCATTTTGGGCTTAGGGCTTGGGCTTTTGGAGACAAATCAACTATTATTTTTATTTACATTTTGTGCGTGCTCAGCGTTGTAATAATTAAAATATAACATTTTAAACGCGACATTTGTACCCAAATCTTGTACAGTCAGGTCAATTAATATTTGTGTGTTAACTAAAATTTTATTTAGTTTAGAGACGTTATGTGCGTTTCAAGTATAAAATATTTAATTTTAAGAAATTGACTCTGCGACTTTATTACATTTTTGTTTTTTTTTACGACTGTGACTATGATTACTGCAGTTTTCAATATATTTACTGACACTTTTTAGTGACCAGAGACAAAATTTTAAATTAGCAACAAAAAGATAAATATACAATATTTTAGGTTCGTATCATTTTATACATTTTGAAGACATTTCAGTTCACAAGCTGTGTACGTTTCTTAACATAAAACACTTTGTATTTTAAGCAGCAATTAAAATATTGTTAAACTTCTTCAATTATAACGACCCTAAAATATGTAACAACATATCGCTAACACATTGTGTAAGAATATATTTATACAAAATTTTGTCAAAATAAAAAATGGCAAAATATAAAAAAAATAGGACCAAGTATTTGGTAGTTTTTTTTACTAGCTATTACCCGCAGTTTCAGTTGCGTTTATGGTCACTTCTCCACTCGTAAAGGCCCTAGCGTGATGGTACATAGCCTATAACCTTACTCATTGAATAGTCTATCCAAGACAAAAAGAATTATTCCAATCTGACTGACAGTAATAGAGATTAGCGCTTTTAAACAAATAAACAATCTAACAAAAACTCTTCCAACTTTAATAACAATATATTACTATGGATAATATAAACGAACTGCCAAATACCAACCGCATTTGGCATGTTAATTAAAAAAAAAAATACAAATGCTCGTCGATAGTACGTTGAACGTTCAAAAACCTAAAACCAACATCATATAATTTCTTTGCTGACTGTACTCTTAGAAGTTTGAGATATTTTATATCTTATAATACTTAGTTTAATTCCAATCTTGGAAATGTTGCTTAAAGGCGGTAGATTCCACTCCTTGAGGAACTTTGGTTACATGTACCTGCAAAAAAAAAGAGCAATTTAATTTTAACGTCCGATAAGTAGCGACAGGTGGCTTTACACCTTGACAGAGGGCCTCGGTCGGGTCTAAAACTATACTAACTATAGGTACTATATACTCTGATATACTTATAATTTATTTGAAAATTTCTAATTTAATCATTGGAAAGTAATTTTTGTACTAAAACAAAATAGGCACTAAAACTTAACTAAACTGTACTTAAATTTAAAAGTGTATTAATAAATTACACTTTCTGTCAGCGGGCACTCGCCCTAGTACCCTTTGTCCGAATTATTAATATAGATTCCGTCTAAATATAAACAAACCATGAATATATATTATAAAATGAAGAACAATTGAAAAAAAACGCAAAAAAGGCTGAACGGATCTGGATGAAACTTGGCTTAGAGATAGTTTATAGTCTGGTAGTCTATAATACACTATACAACCAACATAAAACTACAGTAGTATCACGCAGAATCCACAGACAACATTAATAAAATAAATCAACTCGCGGTCATCATTTTACGTTGCGTTCAAGTTTGCCAGTTAATAATAATAATAATATCGATATCGCTGTTCCTCATGACGAGAATCTCGTGAAAGTTGAAAAAGATAAACAAATCAAATATTTGGATTTGTCTCACGAGATTGTCGATATGTGGAATGTCGAATCGGTGATCATTGTTCCGATTGTCATATCTGCTCATGGATTAATAGCCAAGAGCCTCGATCAACACCTTCAGAGGCTCGCGTTAGACGGTTGGATCAAGGGACTGATGCAGAAGGCAGTTCTTCTCGACACGGCCCGTATAGTGAGGAGGTTCCTGTCTTTGGAGCCCTAACCACCGGTATCTTGGTCCCTGTACCCGATGTCGGTGGTCTACTATTTTTTATATTTTTAAATATATATTTTTTTATGTACATATTTAAAAATGTAATTTATATGATAAAAAATGAATAAAGAGAATAATAATATAACCCTTTATTGTACACCAGGAACATTAAAAAGCAACATTTCTTAAAATTACGGTTAATACAGTTGGCGGCCTTATCGCTCTATGGCAATCTGTTACAGGCAATTCAAGTCAATGAAATAAACCAGGCGGTATCTAGTTAATATATAAATGCGCTGCGGTCTCGAATATTGTGATAATTGCGGGGTATGAGGCATAGGCGAAGTATCGATTTTGTCTGATATCAAGGCTACTGTTTAGTCACCTTGAACTGGCGGAATGTCACGCTCAACTAAACAGTGTTGGCGTCTCCGATGAATACAATTGAACGGTGGAAAACTGACTATTTTTAACCGACTTCAAAAAAGGAAGATGTTTTCAATTCGTCAGAATCTTTATTTTTTATGTATGTTCACCGATTACTCGAAGACGCCTGAAGCAATTTGGAAAATTCTTTTTTGTTTCAAAGTGTATACTTCCCAGGTGGTCCCATTTAAATTTTATCGAAATCAGTGGAGCGGTTGTATAAAAATCAACAAATATCTAAAAATAATATATATATAATTAAGCGGCGGTAGCGTAATGGCTAAGGCGTCGGACTTGCGATCAAGTGGTTGCGGGTTCGAACCTCACCCAGTGCACTACCGGCGTGAACCCACTCCTAACACAAGCATTTAGCTTAGCTGGAGGGGTAACAAGAATACTAGCAATGTGTGACCCACGTTACTAGTATTCTTTTATAAAATAAAATAAAAAAAAATGTATACATCGATGATGCTTCCGTTTGCTCCGAAACATCGCCGTCTCATTGGAGCAGTGCGTTTAGTTGTCCTACCCATAGTATATTTAAATAAAATACATCTACATTCCACTAAAAAGCACTTTTTTTTAAAAGATAATTGTATTTAATGCGGGTATGCGGGTTTTATCGTAAACAACTACTTTTCTGAAGTTTCACTTCTGCCGTGTGTATTGCACACTGAATTGTTAATGTTTGTGGGTCTTCTGGTTCTTCAAAACAAGTTTTATCAACTACTAGCTGTGCCCGCGACTTCGTCCGCGTGGAATAGTGTATTTGAGTAGAATTTTTAATTACTTAGGCTAATTGACAATACTTCCATACTTTTCATCCCCACCTTAAAAAGTAGCCTATGTCCTTTCTCAGGCCCTAGACTATCTATGTATCAAATTTCATTTAAATCGGTTCAGTAGTTTTGGCGTGAAAAGGCGACAGACAGACAGAGTTACTTTCACATTTATAATATCAGTAAGGAAGTAAGGATTATAGTATCTGTCATTCTATCAGCGCCTGAAATAATAGCTATAGCATAATATTACAAGTAGGAATAATTATAATTACAAGTTATTGAAATGTATATTTATAATTATAAACCGGCAACATTAAAAAGGAGAATGTTCTTAAAACGATGCGTTCTATATCAATACAAATAATAAAAATTAAAGTGTCTGTTTGTAATGTTAAAATAATAGTTTTTTTTTAAACTCATACAGTTATTTTCATGATACCTATGCATAAAATCAGGTTTTAAAATTTTTGTCTGACTGACTGTCTGTCTGTATGTTCCGGCTAATCTCCGGAACGGATGGACCGATTTCCACTGGCAGATAGCTGGTGTTATAAGAAGAAACTTAGGCTACTTTTATTTTGAAAGAAGAACTAGGGTTCCGAGCAAAAAGAGAGTGAAACCGCGCGTGAACTGCTAGTTATATGTAAACAAAGTTACCTTACACTTCAGACGCTCGTCGGATGAGGGCAAGACGGAAAAAAGTGTTAGCGCAACGAAATATGCTGACCGCGGAGTTGATTTATTGTATTTACGACATCTATGGATTCTGCGCAATACTATGATGTTAGTTGTATACTAATTATCCATATATTAGTTCGGGCCACTTTCGCAAATGGCGCAATTTTAATTTCGAGATTTTACAATATTTACGATATTTTAATACTATTTATTCAATCCATTAAATATATTTATATATATTACAAAAGGAACTTCTTCCGATCGGGTGTCGCAAAGACACGTCACACCTCACGTGTTTACACTGTAATATATGTTATGCATAACAAACATAAAAGAATGTTCCAAACCAAACTGGTAGAAGACGAGATTACCATGTACAAAAAACAGAGCGTACCTTAATAACAGATCGTACCCTAAAAACAGATGGTACCCTAAAAATAGATGGTACCCTAAAACAGATGGTACCCTAAAATAGATAGTACCCTTTTCTCATGATGACTCGATATGTTGGAACTTACCCAATCCGGATAATGATGGGCCTTGAGGTACTGCGCAGCTTTCTTCATGGCTGCGGCCTTCTCCTAAGAAAAAGGAAGAAATTAAATTTTAATTTATATAATATCCAGGACGTACAAAATGGTGACACAATCATTAATGCAAAGTTAATGGATCCCCACTAAACAAGCCATAATTTTTTTTTTATTCTGAGAAAGCGGCTGGCATTATGGCGGCAATTTTAAACTGTAACACCTTTTTACCCATGTTTTATGCAAATAAATGATTTATGATTATGATTATGATTAGTCTACAATAAGTGTATGTAAAAACAAAAATAATAATAAAAACAAAACTCTAAAACCAGCAAAGCTTAAAAATAATATGAGACTTCACTTTGATAGCCAGAAATTAATCTTTAGTGTTTAAATAAATGGATGGCGCGGATTGCACGCTATAAAGGTTATCCTAAAAGAAATATAAACACAATTTTAATGCGGTATTTACGATGTTTATAAAATATTTTTGATGTGGTTCAATGATGTGTGTGTGAAGTTTTAAGATGTCATCCAAATATGGATTTATGAAGGATAGTATCAAATTATTACTCAAAAACGTGTGTGGAGGAGCGACGTATTATGTCTCTAAAACATATAAGGGAATTGGTTGATATTGGGTACTAATATATTTACTAATCGATGCTAAAACCTTTCTTGCGCGATGCAGGATCAATAGTTACTACGTTGTTCGAGTTGTTTCCGCTAGATGGCGCTGTATGTGGATGTCGCAACAGGGTGTAAGTTAAATACTGTACGTATTGCGTAATTAGGTCACGGAAAACTCTTGTAATGCTTTTGCGTTATTTAACTCTGCAAATATGTCTTTGTGTGTAGTTGAGTGATATAGAAGTCATGCAGATATTAATATTGCTATAATTACTTTCCATAAATGAGTAAAAAACGATTTTAATAATAAGTAAGTTGTTGTCTTGAGTAATAAAATCAATTTTAATAAATAATAATATATTTTTAATAACATTTAGCTAGAGTTGAGAAGTTATATTTTCAAAATTGTGACTACATTGTAACTAAACTAGCATTCCAATCGAAGCTATGTCAGATTGGTGGACCTAGCAAATCAACAAATCGAATTTTGGATTGAATAAAATAATTTTAAATCAATGAAACACTTCAAGAACCCATCAAATCGAATATATTATATTTTATAATATTTACATAAAAAGGTCTACTTCAATAACTTAAGAATATGGTTTGAGATGGAGAATGTGATGATCTTAAAATTAAACTCATTTTGAAGAATAAACCGTAAGTCCACTACTAAAAACTTATTCCACTCATGTTTATCCACAATCTGAAAATCGATCTTGACTCAACTACTAGAGTTAAATCGATAATCGATTTATTCAACGATTGTTTTATTGTGAACACTAAACCGAGATTTACACTCGTTTATATCCACCATCTGAAAATCGATCTTGAATCGACTCTTGTGGATGTGTATTTAATCGAGAATTTTATTTAACGAATATTTAATTGTAACAATAAAAAAATATGTACCTTATCGTTGGATTCTCTGCCCACCCAAACGTAAATACCGCTGTTACTGCCGGTGTCCAGGATGTAGCATTCCTAGAAAAAAAAACTACATTACCACCTGTGTTACCTTTGCCGCATAGTAGAATAAAAAAATTAAATAACGGAAAGTCAAATGTGAAAGAATGCAGTGTGGAGGTATTAAGTTTATGTTCATCTTGCTTCAATGCTCGAAGGACCAATATGAGTGATAATGGTCCTTCGAACCTATCGAAAATATCTGTGCAAAGATTCAAAGAATTCTATTTTACACAGTGTATTTTGGCCTCTTATTTATATTAATCTTTCAAGGGCTCTTGTCGTTTTGATGTTTAAAAAAGTTCTCCTCAAGACAAATCAACCGAGCCCAAACTCGATGGGTTTATCTTGTTTAGTTAAGAAGTTCCTATGGCCGTCTTTCGGCTCTATCACCAGAACAGCTCCATTGTATTATTATATTGTCACCGAAGATAAATATGTACACCAAATTTGAGTCCAATCGGACATCGGGAAGTGGTTCTCATCTAGCTTCCAAGATTCGTGTCGAACACATACAAACAAACATTGCAACTTAAATAAAAGCTTGTAAAAATGAGCATACACGCGTACATATTACTATTATTTACATTGACATAAGCTAACACTGTACATAATTATCTTATCTGGCACTTTAGATTATACTCAATACTTTGGAGTTATATTATCTCATGGTTGCAAATAGTTGAAGAGCCCTTGAGAGATTGAAATAAGAGGCTTGGGAAATACTCTGTGCAAAATATAATTCTTTGAATCTTTGCACAGATGTTTTCGATAGGTTCGAAGGACCATTATCTCTCATATTGGTCCTTCGAGCACCTACTTTAAATATAGTCAAAATTGAAGCAAGATTAACATGAAGTTAATGCCTCCACACTGCATTATTTACATATTATTCTCTCTCTCCGGTATGCTTTTTACGTGGCCAACACCATTATCGATATTTTGTAACTTTTAAAATCTTCCATCTCTTCCAATCTTTTCAGCGAGTCTTACCTTAGCATTCAATAAGTCTTGTGTGAATGGAGGAGATAGCTTGGTGATCTTGAGGGCACCGGAGCTATCGGAGATCTCGCTCAAAGAAACTTCTTTGGTTGCACCGCGTTCGAATTCCTGTTGAGGTAAACAATTTAGAATAATGGTCGCCCAGAGATCTAAATTTTTCTTTGAACTTGAGACATCTCACACAGGGCCGCCTGACCCCAAACTAGGTAGAGCCTGTACCATTTTAATTGCTGCTAATGAACATACTTGTATTTATGTATATTCCTCATGGATTCTAAAACCGCTGGACCGATTTTGATGAAATTTTCAGGCAATCTGCAGATTGGCCCAGCCCAAGAGTTTTTTTTTTCTTTTTTTTTTTTTGCAAAGCTAGGGCGTCGCTAGTGATTTATATATGCAATTCTCTAAGACATCTAAGTAAAACTGAAATCAAAAAAATTGGCTCTTTCTACAACCCTAAGGAAAGGTAGGTGCCGTAGGCTTGGGCCCTCCCCCTCTAGATGGAAGGTCCACCTGGTCGAAATCGTAGAGGTTTTGGATGATCCTAAACCCCTGCAATTGACCTACCTGCGAATACAATGCAACATACCACTTCACTAATAGCCTCAGTGAGGTGATGACCCGTGAGGGTTACCACACGCAGGGGGTTTTGGAAGGTACCCGCTTCTGTATTAAACCCTTGAACAAAGTTCCTTAAAGAAGGAAGTTAAAGGAAGAGTTCAAACTTTTAAATTGCAGAAATAGATTTTAAAATATTGCACATTGATAAAACCTTTAACTGACCTCATCATCACCACCTTCTGCAGCATCTGCCACTGAGTCCTTGTCTCCAGATCCAAGAGCTTCGAAGAATTTTTGGTAGTCGGCCTCATGTGAGTCAGCATCTGGACCAAAAAGGTCATTTATAAACTTGAAAATAAGAGAAGCTTAATGTGGGTGAGTCCGTTACTAGAAATTTGATGGCTCTCTTACCAATAATTTCGATGCTAGCTCGTCCATTGTGATCCTGGTCGCGGATCTGGTTCGCTACTGTGATGGCCTTCAGACGCTCCACACTCTTAGCCTTCTCCCCCACGTACAGATATATGTCATGATTGATGTCCAGGATGAAGCAGTCGCCTTTGTTTAAGGAGTCGGCTGATGCATCCACCTAATTGAAGAGAGAAAAATGAATTCGAGTATCTAAATAGGGTTGACTCTTTTTTTCATACAATCAGAAAACAATGGTTAAACTAAAAAAAAGAGAAAGAAATTACTTATATTACATTACATTGTAAAATCCGGCCAAATGCGTGTCGGGCCACGCGCAGTGTAGGGTTCCGTAGTTTTTTGTTATCCGTTTTAAACAAGTAACAACTTCATCCAAATTATTTTTTCCAAAGGATTGTGATTTTGTATTTTGTTTGTTTTGAAATTTGGCAAGTAGGTACCTATATTTTATAAGTTGAGCGATAATTACTCCTAAACTAACTAAGCTTTCCTTCTAAATCCGCTATTATACTAACAACAAAAATTTAAAAAAAAATCGTTTAGCTCGTAGAAGGGAAGAAAGGGAGTGGACCTTAACCCCTCGAAAAACGGACAGACGAGCGGAGGAGCATAAAAACGCACATGGCTAAACTATTTAAGGGTAGGTTTACCTTGTTAGGACTACGGAACCCTAAAAGAGAACTGAATAACCATTTAGTAATTAATAATCGTATCAATCGCCCTTATTAGTATGAAACACTTTCTTTCTCTGTTATAAAACAGTTTTTAGGGAAAGCACGCTACTCCGAGCCGAAGCGTAGGTACATACGCTGTGTAAGGGTATACAAATAGTAGAAACTAATGCAGCGGACAGCGGCGTACGATTGTCAGATCTACACTTGAGAGCAATGAATCCGGGTCACATAATATACCTGAAAATCCGGCAGCTTATAATGCCTAGCTTTGTGAAATAAATTATGTGTAATAGACAATTAAATACTCGTTACATGAAAGTTTAATTACTTTCATGTAACGAGTATTGGTTGTTGTCAAAATAAAAAAAAATGGACTAAACATCTATAAGAAACTTGGTGTACAGCATGCCGAACCGCATAACTGCAGTAATAGCAGCACGTGGGGGTAACACAAAGTACTTTTTGAGAAAATTATAAATGGTTAGAAAAATATAGTGTTTTTCTAGTTTTGTTTTAAAATGAAATTCGTTATTTTTTGTTTCTGTAAACTTATGAATGTGCTTAATACAAGTACAATACTAATAAAAAGTGACAAATAAATTTAATTTAAGGGGAACGCAATTGCCAATAAACACAATTTATTTCACTAAGCTACCATTCTTAGTTTCCGATATTTTCTCGTATCTTTATGTGACCCGGATTCAGTGCTCTCGAGTGTATTTCAATAAAATAAAGTATATATTTTATTTCCATTTTATAAAAATACTACTTTTGCCGCTCAATCGGAGTTGACCTTAATTCAAATTGTCATTTACCTGGCGAACTCTCACATTCCTCTTCCCTTTAATCTGGAACAGTCTCCTCTCGGATCCCTCGTTGATGGTGACGTGAGTGAATCCAGAAGCGTGACCACCGTCCAGATACCTGATAGCTAGAAGCAAAGGTGGAAACTTAGACCAGATACCAAATCTTTCAATCACATTTCAGTTCTTTTTGTATTAAATGTTTCAATCGGGAATCTCTTTTTAACCCACTTCAAAAAGGAGAAGGTTCTTAATTCGACAGATTTTTTAAGAGAAAACTTCTTTAGCGGCGTTGTGCACTTTTAGATGGGTAAAAAATGTTAAACTCACGTCAGGACAAATGACCCTGATGTCAGACACTGTTGTCCGTCCCCATCGAAAATTCTTGCGACGGAGCAGAGTTTGTTATATTTACATGTACAGCGTGAGAGAGAGCGTAGAGAGAGGGAGAGGGAGAGCGAAAGGGAGAGGGCTAAAAGTAGCCTAAGTTACTCCTTATAACACCAGCTATCTGCCAGTGTAAGTCCCGTGGAAATCGGTGCACCCGTTCCGGAGATTAGTCGAAACAAACAGACAGACAACCATTTTAAAAACTGATTTAGACGCATTGAATGTTTACGCGGCGTTTCGATAGAATTGCACCGATCGTAGGTGGATTGGTGAGAGCTGAGCGACGCCTCGGTAGGTTGCAGGTTTCGGCACTTGGTCTTCATTCATATTGATCGCACTCAATACTCCAACACACTGAACTTACGATGTCTGTTGAGTGCTGACGAGTTGCGTGTACTCGATGACGATTGCATTTCGTCGATGAACTGACAATACCTCCTAACTGTGGATATGCTTATTTTGCAGGAAAAGGAAAAAACTATTTACCGCTTAGGTTTTGATCACAGAACTTTTAAATAACTTGCTAGTCTAGAAAATGTAATCAATAAATTAACGGTGTGAACATTACATTAAAAGTTATTTAAAAGTTTTGTGATCAAAACCTAAGCGGTAAATAGTTTTTTCCTTCTCCTGTAAATTAAGCATATCCACAGTTAGGAGGTATTGTCACTTCTTCAACGATTTGCTGATGACAGGATTCCAAGATTTTGCAAAACCAATATTTTCGGTTGAATTTATCTTGATTTTCCAACTCCATATACTATTATGGAGTACTCAGTGGCGTAACTATACCATCTAAATCCCGTTGCGAATTCATTAATACATTTTGTAATAGTGCCCCCTATGTTCAGGGCCTTTGGTGCCCGGGGGCCCGTGGCATTTTGCCCGCTCTGCCACCATGCCATGTTGTTACGCCACTCTGGGAGTACTAGCTGACCCGCGCAACTTTGTCGGCGTTTGTAAATTTTGCCCGTTTGAGCAACATTTTTCATTAATGCTCTGCTCCTATTGATTGTAGCGTAATATTATATAGTCTGTAGCCTTCCTCGATAAATGGGCTATCCAACACTAAAATAATTTTTCAATTCGAACTAGTAGTTCCTGAGATTAGCGCGTTCAACCAACAAACAAACTCTATTCACACCGAACGGGTCGCGCCGGAGCGCGTTTTTAGTACGGTGATGGAAATTGAAGTTTATATTTATTACTTAAAATTCATTTTTGCATGGCACTTCTTGCCGCTGCGGGCGGTGGGCTTGTGGCTGCGGACGGGGACGTGGTTATACTGGTTTTTCTGTACACCAATAGTGGTAGATTTATTACCTGGTTCGAAGTAGCTTAGGAAGTCCTTCGACTCGTATCCCTGAACTTCACGATGTTGTGCAGCACTTCCTTGGAACTGCTCATCATCGAGGTTGACCGTGAGCATGGCGGCGGAGCCAGCTTCATCCTGCGAGGTCTTGGAGCCGAGCCAAAAGTGGATATCCCAGGATAAGTGGTTCTCATCACCGGTTGTCTAGAGCAATAAAACGTTATCATTATAAATTATACAGAGTTTTAACTATAGTCCTATATTTGTATGTTTTATTCGATTTATATGTGAATCTTTATACCTATGTTTGCTTATGTATTTATTTGTTTGTTGCTCTCTTGTATGTATATTCTTACACTATATGTAAGATACGTCATCTCTATTTAACTCATATTATATACCTACTGAGCGTACACCATACTGCCCTAAAATCAATATCCTATGTTCGCTCCATCCCATGGTTGCCTGTAAGAGATTGCCTCAGTGCGATAAGGCCGCCAATTGTATCTACCACAAAACATTGCTGTGCTTCTACTCTTCAAAATCATTTTGGTGTACAATAAAGAGATATATTATTATTATTCCTCTTTATTTATCTTAATACTTATAAATTACATTTTTAAATATGTACAAAACAATATATATATATTTAAAAATATAAAAAACAGTAGACCACCGACATCGGGTACAGGGACCAAGACACCGGTGGTTAGGACTCCAAAGACAGGAACCTCCTCACTATACGGGCCGTGTCAAGGAGAACGGCCTTCTGCATCAGTCCCTTGATCCAGCCGTCTAACGCGAGCCTCTTAAGGTGTTGATCGAGGCTCTTGGCTATTAATCCATGTGCAGATATGACAATCGGAACAATGATTGCCGAATCAATATTCCACATATCGACAATCTCGTGAGACAAATCCAAGTATTTTATTTGTTTTTATTATTATTAAAATTTCTACAAAAAAAAAACCCGACTTCCAAGAAATTTATTGTGAATAAAGTAAAAACATCAGATCCCCTTTTTCTTCCAAACGGGAAGAGGGTATACTTCCCGTTTGGTCCCAAATATATTTTTTTCAAATCTCCCCTTTTTTAAGGTCAGTTGAATCCCCCCCTTGGGTAAGGGGGTCCCTTACGTAGATAGACACAGGTCATGCTATATAGGATGTAAAAAAATTGTCTTTCTAAAAGTTAATTTAAGAGGGTCGCGTCGCAAATTCTTAATAAACGCGTGCGTAGCCGCGACTTACAGTGAGTATGTCATACTTACTTTAAGTACGATGTAGGAGTCTCCGGTGAAGAACTTGCCATGATGAGAAGATGGAACTGGTACGGGTTCGAAGTCCTACAACAGAAACATTAGTGTAAGAACCAGTGGCGGAACATTCAGAAGAGAAGTCGGAATACTGTCTTAAGTACGGAGTGAACAAAGAAATCCCACTATTCCACGAATATCCACTAATACTATAAATGTGAAAGTTTCGATGGATGGATGAATGGATGTTTGTTACTCTTTAACGAAAAACCACTGAACCGATTGCGATGAAACTTGGTAGATACCTGGAGACCTGGATTAACGCATAGGCTACTTTTTATCCCGATATTCTCACGGGATCGGCACTTACGCGGATGAAACCGCGTGGCGCTGCTAGTAATTTTATAAGTACGGAGTGAACAAAGAAATAATATAATAATTACTATGGGTGCGAAATTATTTGAAGATTTATTTTTGTATGTTCACGATCTCGACGACGAAGGGCGTGCACCACTGAGTCAGTCAGCTTGTGACCACGGCCACTGCAACCTGGTCGAAACGTCAGGCAATTCAGAGGTATTTCGTGATCGCGTTAATTACCGTAAATACATAATTATATGATTTAATAACATTGCAACCTTCCACTTACAAAAATTAAACTATTCGGACTGAAAAATAAACTTTTTGATTAGAAGAAGAAGAAAAAATGTTTATTCATTGACGCTTGAGTTACACGGACAGTACATGCTAAGTAATAAAACTAAGCTAGGTAATTACTATAAGTGCTAGACATTATTTACGTGTACATCACGCGCCAGCCGAATAGGTACTGGTTCAGAATCTGCTAAACAATTGTCTAGCGCTGGTTTTCAACCAGTCCTTATGTAAGCAACAGAGAAAAAATAAAATATTTTATATAAGTTTAACAATTTTATTTATTTACACAGCTTTCATCGTTAATATATAATAAGAAAATATATAAAATTAAAATTTGGATCTAAAAATTGTCAATAGTTATCAGGTAGTACGGCTTGTTTTCGTTAGATGTCGCTAAATATGTTGTGCATACTTATGTACCTATGCATGGGCGTATTTACTAATGGTATTTTTTGAGCTGCAGCACAGGGCCCTGTGGCTATAAAGGGCCCCCTACTGGTGATCCAGGAGGGGGCCCAAGACAATGGACAATCATTATTTAATATTCACTGTAGTTAACAAACAATATAGAGCCATTGGTTTAGATATTTCTGAAGGCAACAAGTTAATTATGTCATTAAAATAGTTTGTCATCAATATGCGACTTCTTACGGATCAGAAACTAAAGTGTAAACAAGAAGTGACCTATAAAAGAGACGCATTTTTTTAACTAGCCGTTCTGTGCAGTTTCACCAGCGTTTATAATCACTGCTCCGCTTCTAAGGGTCGTAGCGTAATGTTATATAGCCTATAACCTTCCTTAATAAATACTCTATCCAATACAAAAACAATTATCCTAATCTGACTGATAGTTTCAAAGATTTGCGCGTTTAAACAAATATACAATCAAACAAAAATGATGACATAGATGAAGTCTACGCATACGACGCAGATAAATTAAAAAGACACGCTCTAAACATTGCGTTGCATAAGCTAATTATGGATTAAAATAGAAGAAGCCAAGTTTATGAACCATTTAGGATAAAAATTCAAATTTTAATAGATTTACAAGACAATAGTTGGTATGGAAAACATAGACCTGGAAAGTGTACGCTATATTAGGTAGATTTCGAAGATAAGTCTATTTATATTAATATTATCTGACAGATGACAGAAGCGTTCGAAAACACACTTATGAATAAGTATAGGAAAATTATAATTATTTAATTTGTTTTGTTAAATAGTGTGAAATACAAGTATTTATGTATAGTATGTATATGATTATTTATATAACATTATTGATATTATTTATATGTAAAATATGAATATAATTACAATATGTATATTTATTAATGTAGATATTTAAATTTAATTGGGGCCTGCGAGAATACCAGTGTTGCAGAGCGATCTGCGACACTAGCTGACGCAGGTACCCTATTTGGTCTTCAGTACCACCCTAGTCTTAAGTTATATGATTTTTATTTTTATCACTGAAGATACAAATAAAATATTTTTCTTATCTACGTATTAACGGGAATTAACGCGATCACGATAAGGTATTACATACCTCTGAATTGCCTGACGTTTCGACCAGGTTGCACTGGCCAGTCAGTCAGTCAGCCTGTGACCACGCCAGTGCAACCTGGTCGAAACGTCAGGCAATTCAGAGGTATGTAATACCTTTTCGTGATCGCGTTAATTCCCGTTAATACGTAGATAATATTATATCATGGAACGCGAAAGTTTAAAAGTAAATATTTAATATAATTAAATATTTCTTTCTTTCTTTCTTCCTTTCTATTGGTTTTGTACCAGTTGTCGAGTTTTCCAAAAAATTCTTCACAGGAGGTCTAGTTACGATCCATAGACCCCTAAACAACCGCCAGTTATAAAGTTTATAAATGTATATATGTATGTACCTCAAATATACCGGCACGATAGAGGTCGCAATTATGCACCGATTGTTTTCAAACTTGGACCACAAATCAACAGGGCAAAAATGAAGATTTAGTTCGTGAATGGAGGATATTCCCCCAAAGAGGGGGACTGGGGGGCAGATTTTCAAAAATCAGTTTTTTCAGCATAACTTTTTTCCTATGGAATTTTTTTTGTCCATTTAAATTTAATAGCATGCCCATAGTGAATACGAACATTTTTTAATATGAACCCTAAATGATTCCATCCTTAACTTGGGGATGGGGCGGATAAACCAAATTTTGTTGGAAAAAAATTCATAGCTCCGAAAGTGTAAACCTTTTTACAATCGGTAATATTTTTAAACCAAAGCTAATTTTTTATTTTACTGTACAATGTAGACATTTAAAGATTTTAATGCGACTTATATTTTTGGAAATAAAAATAAAAAAAACACGAAATTTACCTCTGCAGGCCTGCTGCGGGACCGGTTTTTTTTCCTTTATTCTTTTTACGCTACTATACTGTATATCCTATAATCTATACTCTGTTAAATCATTTATATTATTTTTGACAGTTCCAAAAGTAGCCATTTAGTGATAGGTTATTTATAACACAATAAGCTGCCGATTCTATTAAAAATAATAATCGGTTTTATTTAAAGGAAGGAAGTTTTAATTGAATTAAAAAAGGAAAAATAATTTTAGCTCAAAAAGTGAACTTTACGTTTAAAATTAAAGTGTCTGTTTATAATGTCAAAATAATATTTTAGGTTTTAAGCTCATACAGTTATTTGCACGATACCTATGCCTAAAAATCAGTTTTTGAAATTTTCATGTGTCTGTCCGTCTATCTGTATATTTGTTCCAGCTAATCTCCGGAACGTGTGGACCGATTTCGATGGGACTTTCACTAGCAGATACCTGGTGTTATAGGGAGTAACTTAGGCTACTTTTATTTTGAAAAAGAATTAGAATTCCGGGCAAAATATAAAAATATGTACACGAGAGCGAAGCCACGCAGGAACTGCAAACTAGGCAAAGCCTGTACTATGGTAACCAGACTGCTGATAAACATACTTATATATTTCTAAATACATACATATTATAGATAAATTACACCTAGACACAGAACAGATTATCGTGCTCATCACACAATTATTTGTCCTGGGTGGGAATCGAACCCACGACCTCTGGCTTAGCAGTCAGGATCACTAACCACTAGACCAACAGGCCAGTATACCTATAACGATAAATACGAATATATTTTCAAATCAGTTTAATTAACATTATTTTTTGTACGTAATAATTTCAAATAATTAACTTTATCGTTATTAAATAGCAATATTTGCGAATTAAAATAATGATTTTTAAATAGGTATATAGTTATGCAAACAGGATAACATTTATCGATATACAAGCTCTTGATTACGTTCACATAGCTTTATTAATTAAATATTTTACCGTTTATGTTATCCCACTAACCAATTTAAATATATTAAAACTTTTCGCAAAATGTAGCAATAAAAAAACCGGGCCCGCATCAGGCCCGCAGAGGTAGATTACGTGTTTTTTTATTTTTTTGAAAATCTGCCCTCCAGTCCTACCTTTGGGGGAATATCCCCTATTCACGAACTTAACCTTCATTTTTGCCCTGTTGGTTTGTCGTCCAAGTTTGAAAGCAATCGGTTCATAATTGCGACCTCTATCGTGCCTTTTTAACTGGCGGTTGTTTTGGGGTCTAGGGATCATAACTAGACCTCATGTGAAGAAATTTTTGGAAAACTCGACCACTGGTACAAAACCAATAGGTAGACTTTTCTTCGAAAATCTACCTGAAAGACTATTGCAAATCCATCTGTATATGACGGAGTTATGACCGAACAAACATAAAAAAATATGAACATCCGAATTGAGAACCTACTCCCTCCAAGTCAAAAAAAAAGATGGCTCTCCTGTAAAATTATAAAAAGTTCAGCTACTGAAGTCCTTGCCCGTGCTCTTGTCTTACCGAAGGACGGTATGTGTTCTAGACACGTATATTATAATTTTATTATAACCTATTCATGGAGACCATTGAAAGTAGCCCAATCTGGTTGAAGTTGGGAGTCTTGCTGATTCTAAATAAAGTTGCAGTTTTATCAAAATAAACTAGAATGTTCTACAATACCTACATTATAAAATGTTGTCTATCTTTACATCAGTCTTTAAATATTCGACATTAATTTCAGTATCTTACAGATGCCAAATGCGAAAACCCAAGCGCCATTTTCTTTACAATATTATTTTAGAAACGAACAATCTAGAACGCTGTTAACAAAGTCGAATGAGTGGACAGTAAAAAGGTAATTTATTTTTATTTTTCCATTAGCATTCTTTGATTAATGTTGGCGATAAAAAAGGTTGGTTGTAGAGCCAAGAACAACAAAAAACAAATGCATAACTAAAAATATATTTTTATATATTACTGTAGGGAACCATCGACAATAGACCCCCTTGTCTATTGTCGATGGTTCGGTTACCCTATACAAATTCAGAAGTTCTATAGCAGAAAAAACAGCCTAATCTCATTATATTGTCTGTAGATTTAACTTCGATTTACATTAAACGATCATTTTATTTTTTTAGCCTTAATTGCAAAATGCGCCATTTTTTTTCTAAACTACTAAACCACAGCAGCACAACATCACAGCAGCTTAGAAATTTCATAAAACCATTTAAGTTTCTGGAATCTTTTAGAAATATCGATTTTAACCGATTTTATAACGATGTGGAGGAACGGGTGTCATATGTCCCTCCAACGAGGTGATCATGCCTGGCGAGCCGCGGCCCAACGGTTGATGTTGGGAAGTTGTATATACATATACTAATCGGCGCGAGAACTCTCATAGCGCGAAGCAGGATTAGTAGGTTGTAGATGATGTTGGAGTATGTTTATTTTTGCTGTATGTGGAAGTCGCCACAACGGCATTTTGAGGTATACCTTCTTTGACACAGGAATATTCCCCATATTCCTGTGTCGCGGGGGGCTTTACAAACATTCAAACAACGGACACAAAGAACACCCAGACTCGAGACAACTATATGTGAATCACACAAATTTTTGTCCCGTGTGACCACTAAACCATTGCGCCATCTGTGAAGTTATTAAAATTCTAAAATAATACAGTACAGGCGTCGCGACTATTTGCATAATAGTCGCCACAATTTTCGTGAATTAAACAAGAGTGCGCTTTTGGTCACGGAGGACCAAAAATATACCATTTGTAAATATCCTGCTTGTGACTGCTTTATGGACGTTGTTTCATTAAGTATGTTTCTTAAATAATTTATGGTCTATTAAATAGCTGAACAATAGGAATTGGTATGACTGACTATAGTTTTACATATATTGTAATATGCGCACCATTTAGGCTTTCAAGAGGCGGACGGTTTTGTTTAAACGATGCGGGTCGAAATATAAGGGGCTAATACTCTAAACCTGAAAGTTTGTGAGGATGTATGGATGGATGTTTGTTGCTCTTTCACGCAAAAACCACTGAACCGATTGCGATGAAACTTGGTATGTAGATAGCTGGAGACCTGGATTAACATATAGGCTACTTTTTATCCCGATATTTCCACGGGATCGCGACTTACGCGGGTGAAACCGCGGGGCGCTGCTAGTTTAGGATAATCGTTTCGTTCGTCAAACTAACATTCGCATCTGTAATGTCAGATAAAAGAAGTTAGAATTATCTATCCTGTGTTAGAAACCCTCCAGCTCCTTGTTTGTCAGTCGACGTCAAAGTTATATTAATATATTAATAGACTTTGATTGACGTCTTGCTAGTAACACTGCCACCTGGCTGACTCTGATCTATTTTATAGCACTTAAAATAACTTTATATGTTCTACGACTAGTTTATCCCAGCAAGTTGGCTCGCGGTATTGTAGACTAGCTGCGCCCCGCGATTTCACCCGCGTAAGTCCCCACGTCGTGGGAATATCGGAATAAAAAGTAGCCTATATGTTAATCCAGATCTCTAACTATCTACATACCAAGTTTTATCGCAATCGGTTCAGTAGTTTTTGCGTGAAAGAGTAACAAACATCCATACATCCATACATCCACACATCCATACATCCATACATCCATACATCCACACATCCATACATCCATACATCCATACATCCTCACAAACTTTTACGTTTATAATATTAGAAGGATTATGTCAATGAATTTGGGTAACCATCGCGAACAGTACCTGCTTCGTTCTGAACAGTGCTTTTTCGTTTCATCAAATTTTTAAATCACAACAATTCTGAAGAAGTTTCACTTCAATAAATCAAGCTTTTAATGTCCAATATAAGCTGATCAGGTATTGCTAGACTCTCTGAGGGTTCAACATATACTGGAAGCGTGTAGCTTGATGAAGCCGTTTTCACGTAATTTTCAACTTTATATCACACTAGTTGCGCCCCGCGGTTTCACACGCGTAAGTCCCGGTACCGTGGAAATATCGGGATAAAAAGTAGCCTATGTGTTAATCTAGGTCTCCGACTATCTACGTACCAAGTTTCATCGCAATCGGATCAACAGTTTTTGCGTGAAAGAGTAATTTTCAAATATAGTAGTATAGTATAGTATAGTTTCTAATTTTCAAAATGTTACATTCGTCCATGCGCAAAACTTGCAGAAAACGTTCTATTATTAATAATTTATAGATGGAGTCCTAAACATCACGGTTACGTCTAAAAAAACGCAAAATACCACAGGGTCAAACGTTAGTTTTAAAATAAAGTTGTATAGTTTCTAGGGTTCCGTTCCTCAAAAAGGAAAAAAGGAACCCTTATAGGATCATTTTATTGTCCATCTTTCTGTCAAGACCCTTTGCTCGGGAACAGGCATCAACATAACATCAATTCATCATCGGTCCCTTGACATTGTAAAAAAATCAAGCTTCTAAATCAACGCAATGAAAGGATACGGTCATTAAGCCTTTAGATATTAACAAATTTGGTCATTTCGCAGGTAAATCAAAACCTATAGGGTACTTCCCATTGACCTAGAATCATGAAATTTGGTGAGAAGTAAGGTCTTACAGTAAAGAAAAAATCTGAAAGTAGTAATTTTGTTGTTATATCACATAAAAAACCGGCCAAGTGCGAGTCGGACTCGCGCACTGAGGGTTCCGTAAAATGTTTTTATTATATGATGAAACTAAAAATTTACGGTTTTCGCAATTTTTCCTTTATCTGTGCTATAAGACGTTGCTTCGTACCAAATTTCAAGATTCTGAGTACCCTGTAGGTTTTGATTCCCTTGCGAGTGTCGAAAATTTGCGGAAATTTGCCGTAAACGGCTGTATATTTTGATTGCGTAGGCTTAGAAGTTTGATTTTTTCACAGCTCTCAGGGACAGTAGACCTGAGTATTTGATATAAATTTTAGCTTGATACCTCAACGCGTTCCTGAGAAAAAGGGTCTTCACAGACCTTCGGACGGACGGACAACAAAGTGATCCTATAAGGGTTCCGTTTTTTCCTTTCGAGGTACGGAACCCTAAAAAACTGTTTTGTTGAAAGTTGACTTTGTCGTAGGTAAATCGATGTATGGTTATAGAGGATGGAGGTATAGTTATGTTTGTTTTTGGGAAACAACGGGCAAACTTCGTCGAGAATAAATTCCCGAGATGGAGCAAGGTCTTACAGCATACGTAAAGGAAAAAATCCTAAAGTCATTAAATTGTTGTTATATTACATAAAAAACTATTTTTTTGTGATTACAATCTTATATTTTAGGATTGGTAAGTTGACTTTGTCGTAAATCGATGTACACGAGAATATTTTTAAAACTGCAAAGTTAAGTTTATCTTTCGGGCAAAAATCTTGGAGAATTGATTTCCGAGATGGACATACCATCTACATACTACTACTAATATTTATACACCAATAATGGTTAAACATGTTGATACTTCTTTTAACTAAGACCTACATATAATAAGCATATAACCATGTTTTGTTAACTATGTACCTACACATGTTTTGCAAATAAATATTACTTTATCTTTTCTACGTTTGCTTACGGAACCCTCGGTGCGCGAGTCAGACTCGCAGTTATCCGGCTTTTTAGATCATTATCTCCGGAGCATAACGACACACCCGACCGGTTTGGGTCAGGCACAGGTAAAATAATTTAAATGGCGAACTCGAGAACAGAATACTAATTTCAAAATAAAAAAAAAACATTTCTTGTCTTAGAGAACGAAGGTCTGTTTAAATCGGTCGGTTTAATCATACTAGAGATCACCTAGTAATTGAAAATCAACCATCCTACTAATATTATAAACGTGAAAGTTTGTGAGTATGGATGTATGTATGTTTGTCACTCTTTCACGCCAAAACTACGGAACCGATTGCGATGAAACTTGGTATGTAGATAGCTGGAGACCTGGATTAACGCATAGGATTCTTTTTATCCCGATATTCCTACGGGATCGGGACTTACGCGGGTGAAACCGCGGGACGCTGCCAGTATTTTATAAATTTTTTACCTATGTAGTAACTACGTTAGGTAAATCTGTACAAATAAATAGAATTGAAGTGTAAGTTTGTAACGTCATAATAACATCATTTTACTAAATGCATCCGAATTTGTACATATACCAGAAAATCTATTTTTAAAATTGTGGTCTGTCTGTCCGTCTGTCTTTTCGTTTGTTCCGGATAATCTGCGGAACGGGTAGACCGTTTGCCACGGGACTTTTACTATCAGATAGCTGGTTTTATAAGGAGTAACCTAGGCTACTTTTATTTTCAGAGAAGAATGAAGGTCCCGCGCAAAATATATAAATTTGTAAACGCAGGCGAAGCTGCGCGGGGATTAGCTAGTCGAGCTATAAATTTCCAGCATAAGCCGAGTTCCGGACAATGGCTGGTCAACATATATAATAGTGGACATGGGTAGCATGATGCAGTAGTTTTAACATATTTTTTTAATTTATTAAGCAGCGCCCCGCGGTTTCACCCGCGTCAGTCCCGATCCCGTAGGAATATCGGGATAAAAAGTATCCTATACGTAATCCAGGTCTCCAGCTATCTACATACCAAGTTTCATCGCAATCGGTTCAGTGGTTTTTGCGTGAAAGAGTAACAAACATCCATCTATCCATCCATCCATTAATCCAAACTTTCACATTTATAATATTGGTTAGATAGCTGTTACCGCGTCTTCTTAATGTGAAAATTCAAATTTATCCTACGGAAACCAATTTTGTGCTCAATTATCTTAATTTTTCGTTCCGTAATAAACTTTCTGAAAAGTAATGGAAAACTTAAAAAAAAATTAATGATATCGGTTAAGTCGTTCTCAAGTTATGGCGTGACCAATGGAAATAAGAATTCAATTTATATATATATTCCAGATACTTATATATACTTTATTTAAAGGTTCCAGTTGAAAATCAGCGCCCGATTCTTATTTGGCACCAAGCTGAACTGGACACCTATTTTGGTGCTAACGCGAGACACGTTATTGTTCCTCCACTGTTTCTTTTAATGTACCTACTTACTGTATTTAATTCCCGATTTCTGTTTTTTTTTTTATATATTTATAGATATAGATATAGGTATCTTAATTGTTATAACTCTCTCAGCACCAAAATAAACGGATTTTCTTTGTTCTTTCTTTCTCTTTCAGATCCGTTATAATAGTTTCACGTTCAGAGATAGATTGCTCGACCAATTTTATATACACGTGCTACGAAATATTTTTTTATCTATCCGGCGATAATTTATGTCGTGGGTAGCTAAATATAAACTTATTAATGTCGGTACGAGAATAACCTTCCCATCACTAGGTGTTAAGACTAGGGTTGGCACCCGTTTTATACTAGTATATCCTACTAATATTATAAACGTGAATGTTTGTGAGGCTGTATGGATGTTTGTGGCTCTGTCACGGAATGTTTGTGAGGATGTATGGATGTTTGTTGCTCTTGCACGCAAAATCTACTGAACCGATTGCGATGACCCGTGAAACCGCCAGTGAAACCACGGGGCGTAGCTAGTGTATAATATATTAAGTATATTTATAATAGTATCCATAGTATCCATACCAGTACTAATTGATGTGTTTGAAATGGTCTATAATTTGCAAAATAAATTATCAATATCGGGAACATTTATTTCCTGGCATCGTTCATGCAAAATTTTAAGGTGATCGGATGAACAGTACGGCAGTAAGCAGCGCATAAAATACGAACAAACATACATTGAATTTTATATATTACACTAGCTGTGTCTCGCGGTTTCACCCGCGTAACTCCTGATGCCGTGGGAATATCAGGTTCAATAGTAGCCTATGTGTTAAACCAGGTCTTCAGCTATCTACATACCAAGTTTCATCGCAACGGGTTCAGTAGTTTGTGCGTGAAAGAGCGACAAACATCCATACATCCTCACAAACTCTCACGTTCATAATATTAGTAGGATATAACTAGACCCGCAGCGCAGCATAGGTAATTTCAGAACTAAATCCATTAATTACGCTTAATAATAATTAAATATGTTCTATTTCTTTGCCTAAATTTCTGAATGGTAGTAAGTACATTTTTATTTTTTTAATTCTGAAAAGTATATGTTTTTGTAAGTTCTTGTTTTCTACCAAAAAAGTGGCAACCCTTGTTGAGACGCCATTGGATGGCGACATTTGTTAATGAGGTTTTTTCTTTTGATTTCGCCCGGCTGCTATTAAAATAATTTTAACTTTTGAATATGAGAATAAGTTTCTAAAAAAAACTTTAAGCGAATAATTCTTGTATATGCCTATATTCCGTGTATTATCTAGAAAACGGCTCTAACGATTTGGATCAAATTTTGGTATTTAGATTAAGTTTTGTTTTTTTAAGTTTATCTGTAGGTATTATAGTTTCTGAAACAACGCGATTTCACTGAATTATAATGTGTTGTATACGAATTATTTTGTTTAGTTCGTTTTCACTAAAACTGCTTAACAATCTAGAAGACATTTTGTATGTGATAGTATTAAAAATGATAAATGAATAATAAATTAATGTAAGTGAGTTTAAAGGGCTCGTGGCTAATTGGGAACCGAGTAGCTTAGCACATTACAAGGTTAAGTAAGACTGGGCAGGTCAGTCTTAGGATGAGAGACCCCTCCGGGACTCGGAGAGCACATTAAGCCGTTAATTATCAAAATTTTATATGTACCTACGTAGAAATAGACATGGCTCTACGTAGGTAATTAATCATTTTATTATTTGGCGCCGACTCAAAATAAGTTTATATAAAATTTGATAGTTTATGTAAATAAGCTCAATACTTAAGACTTAAAGTTTATTTATTTTTTGCTTTTTAGTTCTTTTCGTCGGTTCAATTTTTTGTTAAAAAGATTTTTATTTTATGATTTTTTTTTCATCATCAACTCAGCTACATGAAGTGATGATTTCTAAACGCAAATACCTGATAAAGTAATGAAAAGTAAACAGAAACACTATTCGTTCCTCCAATTTTCGAGGGTTTCTCTCAATTTTATCAGGATCCCATCATCAGATCCTGACTTCCTTGATATGGGACCACCATTGAGGTATACCCTATCCAACAAAAATCATAATAATCAAAATCGGTTCATAAATAACGGAGTGAGGGCTGAACATACATAAAAAAAAAATTATATGTATATATATATACGGTCGAATTTAGAACCTCCTTTTTTTTCGTCGGTTAAAAAAGTACACTCGTGACCACGATCGGTGCAATTCGATCGAAACGTCGAGTAACCAAGAAGAATTGTACCTTTTAATCGCGATTAAGTTCCGAATTACACATATAATATAGGCTATTTTTATCCCGATATTCCCACAGGATCGGGACTTACTATAGTATTATATTTTGAGAACGTAAACATACATACCATTCATAGAAACGTTTGGTGCAATGGTTAACGTTGCCAGCTTGATTCCCACAATCCCACACGGGGACAAAAAATCTTGTGATCATCAAATGGTTGTCTCGAGTCTGGGTGTTCTCGTGCGGCGTGCGCGTGTTTCTCTGTCTGTCTGTCTGTCTGTCTCTCTGTCTCTCTCTCTCTCTCTCATAGAAAGCAAGCCAGTTATTTTCGTTTCGTCTTGGAACTTCGTTCCATCCGGGTGTCCCTTGACACTTCTCAAGTTTTTTTATTTTAAGCTCAACTGAAGACCCCCTTATCGCGAAAATGGATTGCCTTGTAAATTTTTATCTAATTTCTTTAATAACTATTTAAAAAAATGTATTTGAGACCCTCACAACAAACCCTTGCATTTTATATGTCGCACAGAATTTACACAAATCACAGATCAGAGGAATTAATATGGGTACCAATTTTCAACTTAATCGGTCCAGTGGATTCGAAGCCAATTGGCTGCAACTGGCGGACAGACAGACGCACGAGTGATCTTATAGGTTCCATTTTTTGACGCGACAACGTCTTATAATTCGAAAGAGCCGGCTGCACGCACGAAAAAACATGACTCATGCGGCGTTACCTCGCTCCGAGGCGTTCCATTTAATTTTCTTTTGAAAAATGCAACCATTCCATCAGTATTTTCTTATGACGTTGTCACGTTCAACTATCGTCAGTAAACCGACTTTACAGACAACCGATTTTTTCATTTCGTACGGAACCCTACAACAAACGATGGAATCTTCTTATTTCTCTTAAATTATAAACGACCGATGAAGGTCACTTGACGAATTCAACACGCATTAGAACTAATAAATCACTCGGCGAAAACACATTTATTAACACTTAATGTTGCCATTGAAATATAAATAAATTACGACTATCATTATTTACTGTTTGTAACTGAATTATTTATTTAAACAACAAACATTTTCAGTACGTAAAGTATTCAAGTCTAGCCTAATCGCTCATTTGCGAGAAGAGTGACAGATGTAAATATGTGTAATTTTTTATTTAGTAGAAAGTCACAACGTCATTTTTAGGGTGCCACTCAAAAGGTAAAAAGGAACCCTTATAAGATCACTCTCTTGTCCGTCTGTTTGTCTGTCCGTGTGTCACCACCGATTTTCTCAGGAACGGGTAGACCTAGCAAGCTGAAATTTATATCAGATATTGAGGTCTATAGTCTCTAATAGGTGTATAGGTCCTGAGTCAACACGATAAAAAGATATGGGTAAATTTAGATTTTCGCGAAAACTTGTAAATACCAAAATTTACCTTAATTTTCAACTTTTTTTATTTTTCGGAATTTTCCCTTTACTTCTGCTGTAAGACCTTGCTTTTAACCAACATTGACAATTCTAGGTCAACCAGATACTTCTAATTTACCTAGAATCATCAAATTTGGTAAGAAGCAAGGTCTGACAGCAGAAGTGAAGGAAAAAATCCGAAAGTTAATATTGTTTTGTTATATCACAAAAAAAAAGTGATTACAAACTTATATGTCGCGCTTGGGAAATCGACTGTGACGTACATCGACGTATGGGAGAGTATTTTTAGAACTGCAAAGATAAGTTTGTCTTTCGGAAAAGAGGGACAAAAATCTTCAAGGATCGATTCTCGAGATGGACGACGACCTACCTACATACAAGTTAGAAATGCATGCGTTGTTTTTTTTTCTTAAAAAGACAAGAATCTGTGTCGCGGGGGCTTTACAAACAACAGACACAAAGAACACCCAGACTCAGGTGGGAATCGAACCCACGACCTCTGGCTCAGCAGTCAGGGTCACTAACCACTAGACCAACAGGCCAGTCAATTTTGCCGAATGAGTGAGTTTATAAGAAACCCTAAGCCCTTCCTTATTCCTACCCTTCCCCTTCTCAGACTTTAAAGGCCGACAACGCACTTGTGACTCTTGAGTTGCAGGTGTCCATGGGCGACGGTAGTCACTTACCATCAGGTGACCCGTCTGCTCGTTTGCCAATTATCACATAAAAAAAAAATTGTTAGCTTACGGAACCCTCGTACGCCAGTCAGACTTGCAATTGTCTCGATTGTCTCGAAAAAATTTGAAAATAATTCTTGATTGTAAAAAAGCGTGGGGTGCTTGACATTCAAATGCAATGTTACAAATAGTTCATTGGTAGCTATTTATAAACGTAAAGTACTTATAAAAAATATAGTAAAAAGCTTCCCACGCATTTTATTTGGTATTAGCAGCGCCCCGCGGTTTCACCCTCGTAAGTCCCGATCCCGTGGGAATATCGGGATAAAAAGTAGCCTATGCGTTAATCCAGGTCTCCAGCTATCTACATACCAAGTTTCATTGCAATCGGTTCAGTGGCTTTTGCGTGAAAGAGTAACAAACATCCATTCATCTATCCATCCAAACTTTCACATTTATAATATTAGTGGTATTGGCAGCGCCCCGCGGTTTCACCCTCGTAAGTCTCGATCCCGTGGGAATATCGGGATAAAAAGTAGCCTATGCGTTAATCCAGGTCTCCAGCTATCTACTTACCAAGTTTCATCGTAAAACCATCGTCAATAAGGTAACTGTTGGACTTGTCAAAACGAATCGTATGGGTCCAAACTCGAGGAGTTGACTAGTAGCCAGTGAAAAGTTCCACTATCCAACTCCTGGCTCATTCAGATCAGCTCCAAGATGCCAAATTATAGGTTTGTCACCCACACTACATATGCATACAAAATCTCATTTCAATACAATTAGAAGTAGGTTAAAATTTATTTCCAAGACTTGTTTATATAGTTACAAGTGTTTAAAAATGTATGACTGAGTTTTGTAACAAACTCGAAAATAAGATACTTCACAGTCTAATTCAAACGTTTGTAACCGCTCTGTCTTGATTACGCAACGTTTTTTTCTATTTTTAGTCGTGTTTGCGTAAACCAGCTTTTTTACTACCGTAATATTCATCATGATTCCCTGGTGTTGCAAGCTTTATAGGCGGCTATAAAGCTTGCAACACCAGGGAATCATTCGTTAATTTCAACCGTGTAATAATAGTGGAGATATTACGGAGGATAGAGGTAAGAACCACGATCTTGTGTCGGAGGCAAACAGAAACAGTGTCTAGCTAATAGCAGTAGGTAAAAACTTACTAATTAAAAAAAATTCAAAAAAAAATGTGTGTGTGCAATTCACACACGGCAGAAGTGAAACTTCAGAAAAGTCGCCTACGAGAGAATGAGAAATAAAATATAAAAACAACACACATAATTTACTAATGTTAATAAATTTAATTTTAAATCATGTATATAAAAACTATTGGTCAAATTAACAGAGATGTGTTAAATAGTTAACATAAATTAATAAACCAACGAATTTTAATACGCAAATGCACAAAAATGATACCACGTTGACATTGACGCATCTGAAGGACGCAGGCGCAAAGACAAAGAGTATAGGAAACACTGATACTTGTATTCTATCTCATTCTCTCGCATGCTAAATACTATTTATAAATATGTTTGTCTCTTTTTACTGTCGTTTTTCGTTTCATCGAATTTCAAATCACAACGATTTTATAGAAGTTTCACTTCAAAAACACAACTGCCCTGACAGTCCTTGTACCTGTCCTTCTCCAATCACAGGACGGACATACGCGACCCCGGCCTCTTAGACCAACTGCAGTCTCACAGAGACTTGCGGTATCCCTTAACTAGCTCCCTCGCTCTATCCTTTTCCCTGACCCCAATTTATCTTCTCCCTTTGTCCCGTCTGAATACTATTACATTCCCAAGGAGGGCTAGCGTCAGGATTGCGCCCAGCCATAAAAGAAACCAGGCAAAACCCAAGCAATGTAACAGATTTCGCCGACCCCAAATATAGTTGGGAAAAAGGGCAGTAAAATGATTAGGTATATCACTTGAGATGTAAGGACTGGACTACATCCAAATCTGTTCAGGCATTTAGAAATTATCATGGAATAAAGAAACTCACGTAAAAACATGCACCCGGAAAAGATAACGGACTCCTTTTTTTGACAGTAGTGTTATAATAGTTCAAGAACCGACCAGAATATTAATAAATATGTTTCATAATAACTTGACACATCTCACACACGGCCGTCTGATCCCAAACTAGACAGAGCCTGTACTATGGTAACCAGACTACTGAGATCTATAAACATCATTATATATTTCTGAATACATACATATGTGCATATATAAAAATGAATCCCTATTTCCCATGGTCACGGCATCACGCGTGAACGGCTGGACCGATTTCACTAATTCTTTTTTTTGTGTTTGTTATTGTCAAGAGAAGGTTCTTATGAAAGAAAAAAAAAAACCGGCCAAGCGCAAGTCGGACTCGCGCACCGAGGGTTCCGTAAAATATTTTTATTATATGATGTAACTAAAAATTTACGGTTTTCGCAATTTTTCATTTATCTGTGCTATAAGGCGTTGCTTCTTACCAAATTTCAAGATTCTGGGTTTCCGAGAAGTACCCTGTAGGTTTTGCTTCCCTTGCGAGTGTCGAAAATTTGCGGCATAAACGGCTGTATCTCTTGATTGCGTTGGCTTCGAAGTTTGATTTTTTCACAGCTCTAAGGGACAGTAGTTCTGAGTATTTGATATAAATTCCAGCTTGATACCTCTACGCGTTCCTGAGAAAAAGGGTCTTGACAGACAGACAGACCTTCGGGCGGACGGACAACAAACTGATCCTATAAAGGTTCCGTTTTTCCTTTCGAGGTACGGAACCCTAAAAATTAAGAAAGTTGCGCGGAAAATTTGAAAATTTAAGAAAACTTAACGAGAGACTTACGCGGATGAAACCGCACAGACACAGAACAAATGATCTTGCTCATCACTCTCATCATCATCTGGCTCAGCAGGGGCTCTAACCGCTAGACCCACAGGTCAGTCAAATGGCGCTAGTTTACCCAAAGTATGATCTAAACTTAGCATTTGTTGACGGAGTGAAGTGCGCTGAGTTTTTTTTTGGCGACAAGATTAGTTTACCAAACGATGAATACTAAAAAAAATCTCAAGGTAGGTAATTTATGTAATAATTTTGTTTCAAAGTGCGCCATTACAATGCGGGATCTAATGAAGTCTTAAGGACACAAGTTTCAACCATGTCATAACTTTTTTAACTTTGACTGGCCTGTTGGCCTAGTGGTTAGTTACCCTGACTGCTACGCCATAGGTCCTGGGTACAATTCCCACCCGAGTCTGGGTGTACTTTGCGTCCGTTGCTTGTAAGTTTGTAAAATCCCCCGCGACATAGGAGTCATTCCTAATGTGGGAGTAGTCTTTTAAAGGCGAAAAAAAAAAATCAAGTACTCATTATTTTACCAACCTTTTCAAAAATTTAATTGCGATCGTCAAAATATGATTTTGTCCTACATTCTAATCTATCATGCGTCATTTCACTGCTTACTCCCTTTCTAGCCCTAACAATAGCGTAGTATCGCCACATCAAAAACTCTTATTTATTTAAAAAAAATAAGAACAAACAATAGACGATAAAACAGTTCACTATTTAATAAAAATGAGTTAATAAACATTATTATGTTTAGTTATACCGATAACGCAACGCTATTGGTCGGTTGACAATAGTAGGGTGATAAAAGGCTAGGTATACATTATAAGTTGTTAACAAACACTTGAGTGGAAATAGAGGTACGAACAACATAGCAGTGATATTTGATAGTTTATAGCCATAGTGGTGAGAGTGTTTCTACAAGTGTTCATGACGTAAAAGCGCCATGAGAGCCATATGGCTCATATGGGCCGGATACCAAGGCCTCTCAGAAAACCGGCAGTAAAGCAATTTCATTGCTTTTCGCCGAGTGAGTGAGGTTACCGGAGACTCTAACCCTTCCCTCTTCCTCCTCTCCTCCCCTTCCCCTACTCCCACCTTAAAGGCCGGCAACGCACTTGTTACTCTAGAGTTGCAGGTTGTCATGGGCGGCGGTAGTCCTTTATCATCAGGTGACTTGTGACCAGTCTACTTGTTTGCAATACCATAAAAAAAAGCATATATAATTTACTCACTTCAATCCTCCATATTTCTAGACCCGCCTTCTTGCCGGAGCTGGCGAAAGCTGAATGTACTTCGGGCATTGTCTGAAACGAGAAAATTATGTTCATAGCATATACAGCCTTGTATTAACTTAGAATGTAATGTTCATCAGTCGTCAAACGTGCGTTTGCTTGTTTGTTACAATTTCACGAAACGCAAACACGTTGCCAGCGGCACATTAATACTACAGGTACAGAAGCCCCACTCCGCCAAATCATTTAAATAAATAGCGACTCTAGTTCCGACACAATAAAGTTGCAATTTAGGTAACACAGGGCTAATTACCTACACTTATATTCACCTAGAAATTGTCTCTTTTTTTATCGCGTAACTCTTATCTGTTCTGACGACGCCGCGACGTTAGGTTTAAGACAACCTTTCCTTCTTAAAGAATTAATGAATCTGAATATTTAGTAGCCAGTAAGTTATGTGAGTATTACTCTATTTTTGTGAACAAATTAATCTGGGTACTAATAACTCGATAGTATAGAGACGAACGGATGACGCGACGCAGCGCGTGACTGAGCATCGAACTAACGTGCGGCCCGGCCAGCGCGCGGCAGCCCACTGAATTTTGGCACGTTTAGTCGACCCCGCCGTGTATTTGTAGCCTTTTATACCTACACTGCGGAGTGGATGTGGCCTGCCAGCGCGCAGCGGTACAGAAAAAGACATAGGGCACTTTTCATCCCGAAAAAAAGTAACTACTGTTCCCAATGGATATTGGGATTCAAATACGAATAGGAATACCTTTGGGCTGTACTGTAATGTCATAACTGTCAATTCGAACCAGGGATGTTGCGGATATTCGCATCCGCATCCGCAATTGCGGAGCTTCCGCATCGATTTGGATATCTGTATCCGCATCCTCACCCCCAATAATCAATGCGGATTATTGCAGATGCAAATGTAGTGCAAGTCGCAACAAGAAAGAAAGTGAGTGGGGCTGGCGAACGGTGTGTGCCGTAAACACGTGCTGATTGACCAATACGAGTGAAGATTTCAGTGACAAGATCCGCGTTTATCCATATCTGGATTCGCAATTGGAATCTTCGCAATCTTCGACATCGATGGACCGCTTGCGCTTGGACCGGATGCGAGCCTTCAAAGAGCTGCATCTGCATCCGCGGATGTCAAAAATTCTACATCCGCAACATCCCTAATTTGAACCAATTAACTAGGATGAGCAAAATAGATATTTTGAAAAAAAATCTCGGATTTTTTTTCTATTAAAACGACTACAAAAATGTCGAGAATCGATTAAACTCTCGACATCGGCCGCCAACGCAAATCTACTGCAGTCGCGTCGCATCAACAGCAGCATCACTGCCGGTACTCATCTACGCACCGGTCCACCGCTCAACATTCTATCCTTGTTCCTGCTTTTAAATACACCAGCGCGCCTATATACTCTCTCGTATGTCTTTCTCGACCAACGGAGAACCCAACAAAAAGCTTAAGGCATCCAGTATATATGTTGACCTGTCACGTACGGCAAGTCTATACAAAGACTGTTCAAGTTATGCTGATCAAAAGCTCCAATTTTAAATTATGGTCCAATATCGACCAACAGGCGATCTTTTATTAGTTTTAATACTTAAATTCTACTAGCGCTAAAAAGATAAATTAATAAAAAAAATGTTAATGTTTCACAAATTAGTTTCCTGCAGTGCAGCCTGTACTTTCCAAGTGACAGTTGACACTGACAGACTAAGGTCATTGACGTTCCTATCCTTATTTGGTAACATGGTACCTGAAAGACCAAACCTACATTAACGCGGTTGAAATCACTGGTAAAACCTAGTTTACAGTATCTCGAGTAAATTCCATAAAACAAGAGGTTTTTCTACGACAGACGGATGTTAAAACTTCGAGTCTAAATCACATTGCATTATTTTTTTTTTTCAAGGTCAACGAGTTAACAATTGCTACTATTGCCTCACTCACTCTCAAATGGTTTATACTGCTGTCTCTTTCTTAATCTACTGATGGAGATTTGTTAAGGAAATTGAGACAGCTGTGGTCTGATAGTAACAAGAAGGAAATATGTTTTTAGAGTAGTTTTAATGTTCATTTGACTGACTGACATTCCTTCATTAATAGGGCTGGCACTTTCATAAAGCTTACCGAAATTATGTCACTGTATTTTTAATGAAAAACCTGGTTTAAAAATAATGTAAATAACGCTAGTCCTACCTACTAATATTATAAACGAGAAAGTTTGTGAGGATGTATGGATGTTTGGATATGTGGATGTATGGACGTAGGGATGTTTGTTACTCTTTCAGGAAAAAACTACTGATCCGATTGTGATGAAACTTGGTACGTAGATACTTTTTATATCGATATTCCTACGGCATCGGGACTTACGAGGGTGAAACCGCGGGGCGCTGTTAGTACAAAATAAACAAACGGGAGTTGTAGTTAAATTCCCGCTAAGATTCACATTTGTCTGAGTGTATGTATCTCGATTTCAGAACTTAGAATTGACCACTTCATGGTGTGTTTGACCATTTCATGAAATGGTCGTATTACATATAGCCAGCTAACATGGGCGTACCAAGGGGGGGTAGGGGGGGCGGTCGAGTAGCCAGAAACAAGTGTTAGCGCAACGGATAATGCTGACCGGGATTTGATTTATTTAATTTTTACGCCTTCTGTGGATTCTGCGCTATGCTACCGAAATTAATATCTTGTATACTAATTATCCATATATTACAACTGTTCGTTCGGGCAACTTTCACAGATGGCGCTATTTTAATTTCGATTTTTTACAATATTTACTATATTTTGATATAATTTATCCAATCGTATAAATATATTTATGTACACCTCACGCGTGTTTGGTCATATTTTTACGTTGTCGTTAAATTCTTGAGATCAGATGTTACAAATATATTATTATGGCACTAGTGTTTTGTCTCGATTTAACGAAGAGGCGTTTTAATTAATAAAAGTGTAGCTATTTTTATTGGTGCTACAAAATACAAGATCTTGGTGCCCAGAGACTATTTTGATAGTGAAGATTATTTCATTGACCTTGGTTATTAAAATAGACAGCTGTTTTTTAGTGACAAGAAAGACGATCCTACCATAATATCACACACCTGGATCTAAACAGGTGTAGTGAAGCTAAGCTAAGATACTCCTTTATTACTCCCCTTGTTTAGCGTAGCGTAGTAGTGGTGATATTTTTAAATCTGTTTTTTTGGTCGGTTGGTATTGAGATACTTAAGGAATTCGATGGTGGGCATAACTCAAAAATTTAAACTCTTGAATTAGCTCTCTTTAGATCTAGGTGTGTGTGACTTGTGTGTGATAGGAGTTTAGGGTATCAAAGGGTTTAAGAGTTGGCAACACTGCTAGAATGACATTTATACTGGACACTAACACATTTTCCTCGTCTTTACATTAAATAACACTCACTCTTGGAACTATTATCACTTTATAATTTAGCCGTACGCACATGTAAATAGTTTTGTAAATAGTATTAGTTGAATTATATATACTGTCGAAGACACGTTAAACCGTAGGTCCCGGTGCCATACAAATATCTGTGGCATTCGTTACGGGTAGTTGGAGCCCTAAAAAGTTCGACAACCTGGTCAACTACAGAACTTCGATATCGCCTCGTCAAAACAAAAAATCTTATTTCATAAAATTGACCATCAATTATTCGAAATCGTTAATTTAATAAATAATTATTATAATTAAAAATTATAGATCAACACACACAGAGTCACCGCAACAATAGTTTGCTTCGTCAAATGTAAAATGATTAAAGAAATCAAAATGGATAACATAATATCACATCTGCCTGTTTCGATCTATAGCCGCCCGTTTCCAAATGGTTGAGCCTTGTGAGAAGAAATCGGGCAAACAAACTCACGGCCACTCTTTTAAAAAAGAAAAACCAGACAGTTTCAACAATATTCAGTAAATATCACATCATTTTGTTGTGTGCTATTATGTTTTTAAAATTAAAAGTAAATAAACTAGAAAAAGAATATGACAATAGGGAAACTGAAAATTAAGGAAAAAATTAAATAGAAGAAAAGAAAAACATGAGAGATGGAAAATAAGAAAGATATTAGCTCACATTAGATTTCTATTACAATCCATCCCAAGCGTTTTTATCCTGTATATAATCGCCTACTGAGTAATAGCCCTTAATGACTTACCTTATATTGTTAAGAACAACCACGAAATAGTATTGTTTGCGGATGATACTTCACTCTTATTTAGGCTAAAACGTATGTGTACAAATTTTGACGACGTAAACGATGATATTTCGAAAGTGGTTCACTGGTTTAACGTTAACAATTTACTTCTTAATGGAGAAAAAACTAAATGTATCCGGTTCACTACTCCAAACGTTAAACAGGTGAAAACGACTATACTACTTAATGAAGACGAGTTGGAACTAGTTGACACCACAAAATTATTAGGCATTACTCTTGATTCTAAGCTTCAATGGGGCCCTCATATTGATAAATTATCGAATAGACTCAGCTCAGCAGCATACGCAGTTAGAAAAATTCGTGAACTGACTGATGTTGAAACAGCCAGGTTAGTTTATTTTAGTTATTTTCATAGTATAATGTCGTATGGTATTCTACTGTGGGGGAATGCCGCCGATATTCAATCTATCTTCGTGCTGCAGAAGAGGGCTATTCGAGCAATTTATAACTTAGGCAATCGTGATTCACTGAGGCAGAAATTTAAAGAAATTAACATAATGACGGTAGCGTGCCAATATATTTATGAAAATCTAATTTACCTTCATAAAAATGAAGATCACTTCTGTAAAAAAAGTGATATACACTCTTTTAACACGCGTAATAAACATAAACTTGTTGTACCTGCCTCTAGGCTCCAAAAAATTAACAAGTCGTTTCAAGGTCAATGTGTGCGATATTATAATAAATTCCCAGATAATATTTAAATGTTAAGTATAAATAAGTCTAAGTCTACAGTTAAACGACAGCTATGCCTTAATGTAGATTAAGAACAAAAATGGCCCAAGTATAGATCCCTGCGGAACGCCCATTTTTACCACAGACCCTGGAGATAGCTTGCCATTAATATAGACTTTCTGAATCCTATTACTTAGATAAGAAGTAAGAAGATCCAGCGCCGTATCTTTGATACCGTAGTGATATAATTTCCTGATCAGAGTTTCATGAACAACACAGAAGTACTGCCAGATTTGAACAATGGAATGATTTCATCAGATCAGGAAATACACTACTATCTGCACACTGATTAAATATAAATGATAAATGACTAGCAACTACGGTAATAACAGATTTTGTAATGATTACAGAATTTCCCCAGAGGTCGGCTGTTTTTTTTAGATTTAGCGTGTTGAAAGCTTTGATAATTTCAGAAGGACTGACATGTTGAAACCTAAATACACTGTCATTCCTATCAACATTCTCCTTCAAAATTGATTCTGCAAGAGCTGGTGAGGAGTTCAAAGATTTAGTAGTCGACACAGGAATATTAGTAAAAAAGTTCTCAAAAACAGAGGCTACTTCTATATCTGACGTTACTTGTTTGTTGTTAATTTTCAAACTAAACTCATTGCTTTGGTTGTGCTGCTTTCTAGTTTCACTATTAATAATGTTCCAAGTGGTCTTAACCTTATCATCGGTACTTTTAATCCTTGAACTCAGAAAACGAGACTTTGCTAAATTACAAAGCTTCCTAAATAATTTAGTAGTATTCTTTGACATATATGCGAAATTGTTCACTATTATTGTAATTTCTTTCATCATATAACTCTCGTACTTGGGTTGTGGAGGTTTGATGGCAGTTGCTTCACGTAAAACATCGAAGTTCGGCCGTATCGTAGTTAGACTGAAAGCCGACCCCAACTTAGTTGGGAAAAGACGCGGATGATACGGAAGATGTGATTTGCGATCTTACCTAGAACAAAACACAAAATATACGTGTCCTGCGTCGTTGCACGCAATGTCGTCTGCGACATCTACAGATCACGGGACTTGTCAAATGTCGACCCTCTGCAAACGTCGACGTAGTGTTTGTATACTCTTTGGCGTCGACACCGGAGAGCTTTTGATTAATTTTAATAACGAACACGCGTGTTGCTTTGTGTTCCGCGAAACACACAGCATAATGACAACTGGGTAGTATGGACGAAGCAAATGTCGAACGATAATATCCCACGATGTCGCAGTCATACCACGTGAGATTAGGACGACATGTCCTCTAGTGAATACATGGGTTAAGAGGTTAAGATTTTCTATTTAAATATAATGAAAGCTTCATATTAAAGCCCAGTCAAATTTCTAAAATACCAAAATTTTGGATTAACTGATTTTATAACGATATTTTGAGGTATACTTTTTATACGTCGCCGTAATGAAAGGTATACCTCAAAATATCGTTATAAAAACCTTATTCCTTAAATTCCAGCGAGCTCATAACCTTAAATGGATTTTTGAATTTTCTAAGCTGGTCCAACCAGTTTTTGCATTTTGCAATTAAGGCTAAAAAAAATTAATGATCGTTAATAAATTTAAAAGTTTTTATTTAATATCATCACAAGCTACAATTTTAAAAAGTTTCAGACTTCTACATACGTTCCCTCCAAAGTTATGAACTATTAAGAAAAACTCTCTAACGCTTGTTGAGAAAATTATTGACTTGCATTTGCTGTTAAACAAAAGCACTTAGCGATTTTGAACAGGTCTCATTTTGTCGGTAATTTAATGGACAACAAAAAAGCTTTGGGCACATATGAAGAAAGACGTACTGGAAATAAGATATCACATGAAATGTAAAAAAATTATGAAATTGTTAAAAAAAATGACGCCCACTTGTCCAGACTGCGGGTATTCTTAATCAGCGCGTTTTTTTTACTATTTATCCAAAAATAAAAATGCGTGGTAATCGAAATGTCCATTTTTGATCATAGAACAGCTAGGTTGACTGGACTTTAGGAGCTAGGTTTTATTTTAGTTATTTATTTTTATGATGAAATGTGGATGTTGCTTATCACTAGCACTTCACAAAGTGTACCTAAGGAAGTCAGCGATAACAATTTCAACTCTGTACTTCCGCAAAGTATTTAAAATAACTCGTAACAATTTAAGCGTATTTTATGAAACTGTTATATTTATTTAAACATAGGAAACTCAATAATTGATTAAAACAAATTGTCGTGAAACCACCTGTCAATTGTTTTTTATCACAAGTAGAAGTTGGTCGTCCGTTGCAAAAATGTGATTAACGCGAAAATATTTTAGGGCGATGATTTTAAAATTTCATTGACTCCGCAAGACTGCACTGCTCGTCTTCAAAATGCTTTTGAGAGGGAAATACCTCATTTGAGCACCGTAAGGCGTTGGTACACAGAATTTGATCGTGGCCGTGTTTCTCTCCATGATGAAATTCGTGAAGGTCGGCCCTCAACTGCGATCACTGAAGAAAATATGGCTACTGGCAGGCAAGTAATTGAAGAAAACTGACGTATCACCTGTGAGGAGATTGAGGTCATTTGGGGATTGGTATGAGCCAAATTCAAAAAATCTTACATCAACATTTAAAAATTAGAAAACTTTGTTGTCGCTGGATTATTCGTGAACTCACCCCAGAACCAAAACGGACTCGTGTCGATTAGTGTAAAAAAATGTTGTTAAGGACGATCAAGGACGTTCAAATGCTGTGTATCACGCAAAAACCTCTGAACCGATTGCGATGAAACTTGGTATGTAGATAGCTGGAGACCTGAATTAACACATGGGCTACTTTTTCTCAAGATATTCCCACGGCATCGAGACTTACGCGGGTGAAACCCCTTACGCAGCTAGTAATTAATATATTTTCATAGGAGTAGACTTTCCAGTTTCTGTTTCTGTTTCCCAGACGTTCCGAGCTAATTAAATGAAACCAATATGTTTTAAATTAGATACAGTCATGTTTCAATTCGTTGAGTTAATGACGCATGTCGCTATATACAGTACGTGTTTATTTTAGTCAATAAAACGCGATTCATCTCAGAAATGTTACATTAATACAAGTATGTTTTCATCATTCATTTTTAAGTGTAAAAAAGCTTTTTGTTTATTCGGCAGTGAATAGGAATGATAGGCACATTTGCTGGCGAATCGTTCTTGAAGATAGCTAGTAGGCGAAACATGAGTCGAAGTGTCACTTCGTGTCAGCGGAACATTGCATGTTTAGGTCTTTGGAGGTACTTGTCATACCAAGTAAGCAGATCTTTGTTGAGGGCGGTAGGTTTGCCTTCTGCCTTTAAGAATTTATTGAGGTTTATCTTTGGCTGTGTTGCCATCTTTGGGGGTTAAAAGTCTAAGTTAGTTAAAAAAAATGCATAAGGTGTTTTTGGGACGCCGAGTTGGAACGATCTTTCGCTATATATTTATACTAGCAGTTCCCACGCGGCTTCCCTGCGTGTACATATTTATATACTAGCAGCGACCCGCGGTTTCACCCGCGTAAGTCGCGATCCCGTGGGAATATCGGGATAAAAAGTAAAAGTAAGTTAATTCAGGTCTCCAGCTATCTACATACCAAGTTTCATCGTAATCAGTTCAATAGTTTTGGCGTGAAAGAGTAACAAACATCCATATATCCATACATCCTCACAAACTTTCACGTTTATAATATTAGGAGGATTTTGCGAGGATCCCTAATTCTTTTTAACACGATTTTATGAGCTTGGTATGTTTGTTTCTATGTGCCTACGTATGTGATTTTCACGCACTTCAAAATGTCGGATTGAATTAAAACTTCGCACAGTTATCAATGACCGATGACAATACAATAATTTGATAAATTTGGCCGAATATCCTGATCAGGATCTTCAGGATTAAGATGGTGATGAAATGGTCAGATTACGAAATAAATCATTGAACTACCTGAAAAATTGATTTTACATATGATGCACTAAAAAGCCGATTGTTCGTTACTATGAAATGAAAAAGACTAAAAAAGCAAAAATAAATAATAGTAAAAAAAACTAAAAACACGCTTTGGTAGGTAGCTGAACTAAAAAGTAGAAAATATTTTTCTATAAGTTAAAAAAATTAGAGTTAGAGGGAAAAACAAAAGTTAACAAAAGTGTGTTTTTTATTTTTTTATACTAAGTATAATTTATTTCAAAATTTAAAATACACTAGTTACTTCTTATAACACCAGCTATCTGCCAGTAAACTTTTTATGGAAATCAGTCCACCCATTCTGGAGATTAACCGGGACAAACAGACAGACAAAAATATTAAAAATTGATTTTTTGGTATATGTAGTATGTACCGTGTAAACATTTGGATGTAATTAGTAAAATGCTGTTATTATGACATTACAAACAGACACTTCAATTTAACTTTAATTTAAGATTTCTTATCTGGATTATACAACGAACAACGTTTTCAATCAATGCGTTAACTGTGTAGAAGTATTTGACATACAACTTTGTACACAAATCTTATCTTGGAAGTTCGCCCTAAAAAGTAAATAAAAAAAGGACTATACTTGTCTGTCATTGTACAAAAGCCATGTATTCAGGTCATAACTACTCATAACTCATGATAATATTATTTACACAGCTGATATCCAGAGCAATAGCTGACATAATATCCTATCCTATCGTATCGAACAAGAATGCATCATGAAGGCATCATGTTGAACATTTTTTTATTTACATTATGATATCCACAGAACAATAGAAGTATAATATAGTCTGTGGTCAGCAAGTTTAATATCTTTATTTGAATTATGATTAGAACTTTGGAATACAGAAGCGGGAAAAGTCTTCTAGAATTGGGTAGATTCTTATTATTTTTAAACGCTTTTTTTTAATTGTCAAGTCGGCATTAAAAGCGAATGATTTGACAGCAGTAAGGCCTGAAGTCCTACCGTTTCAACATTTTGGAGTAAGTTAAAAACAATAACATTTTTGAAAACTGTAAAACGTCAATAAAGTATACCTACCTAGTTTTAAAAAACTGAAAACATCGATCAAAATTCAGGTTTTTTTTAAGTTGGCAGTACTTATATTTTTATAAATTAACTGGATTTTTTAAATATAGAATGGCCAACGAATCTGCCTCCTTCGTCGCCAAGCTATGAGAATAAACAACATACATGCTATTGTTTGTAATGAAAAACATATTTGTGTATTCAGAGCGTGAAGGTGTGCCGTCACGGTTGCTAGGCAACAGACCAATGCTAAGAAAATCACCGTGAACCGCTAATGACACGATTTAATTAAAATTTAAATCTGTTGAAGAGTTGACTGATGACAATTTCGTGTCAAATATTAAGGATTGTCCATTAATCACGTGAGGCTCGAAAGGGGGGAAGGGGTTCCGAAAAAATCGCGGAATTTAACAAGGGGGATGGGGGGGGGTGAAGTGAGATATCGCGTGTATTTGTTTTACCGTAGAACGCGCGATTGTATCTGTATTATAAGATAATATTTTGAACATACACGTGATTTTGGCTAGGGGGTTAGTCTAAAAAAACATCACGTGATTATGTACGACCCCTTATTCACAGACTTGAATGTGGAAGGTCGCCACAGATACCTTTCAACTAGAAAAGAAGTTGTGTTCCCGAAGAATATACGAATAACTGTTACGCGAGCGAGGTAACGCCGCACGAGTCACGTTTTTTCGTGCGATAATTCGATGGAGCTGGCTGCTCCATCGAATTATAAGACGTTGTCACGTCAAAACGCGTGAAGTGTCTTTGGGACACCCGGTTGGAAGGAAATTCCTTGTGCTATATATATATACATTGGGTCAAAAAAGTATCGGGAATTGATAATTTAATTCTAATTTCAAATTCAATTGAAATAGTTCTTTTTGTGGTTAAGTTGGCATAACTGTTTTCTATATTGGCGCGAAGTTTGAGCAATATCTGTCATTTAGTTTGTTTTCAGCACTCGATTTTGTAAGCTCATCTTAAGAGTATTTTGAGTTTTTTATAATGGATAAAAACATCAAAAAAGTACGATGTAACAGACTTCACACACATTCTAGAATATTCTGGAGAACAAACACATTACAATAAATTCCAAAAACCATCTTTTGATCTTGGATATGTAATTTAATTAACAAAAATATATACAATTAGCTGCGCCCCGCAGTTTTATACGCGTAAGTCCCGGTGCTGTGGGAATATCGAGATAAAAAACCTATGCGTTAATTCAATCTCTAGCTATCTACAAACAAAGTCACATCTAACAAAACCAAATAAAATTTTATCTGAAAATAGATCGAGCCACCCTCTGAGGGTGACGAATGCCGCGATGACATCAGCATGGGGTATGAAATTGGCGCCATGCCAACACGTCTACAAGCTACGGAATTAGATATTAGAGGTTTAAGATAATCAAGACGTCCAAAGCAGGAGCCAAAAACCGCATTAGTTTATTCCTTCAACGACATAAAAATGTCAATAATATAAAAAAAATAAAATAGTAAGGAGTCAAAAACGAGGCGAAAGTTCCGACCTAAAAAAGGAGGACTTTATCAATTCGATTGTTTTTTTTTTGTTTTTTTTCTGCGTTACGCGATACCTACCATCACCATTTGTAAACCGATTTCTATAACTAGTTTTTCTATTGAATTGGTTGTAAATTGTACTAAATTTGAAGAAAATAAAGCTCTGAGGGTGGAAAAGAAACCAGTTTTCTACCAATTGTAATAATTTAAGCGCATCAAAGTTGTTGAAGAAGGTGATTGGCAGCGGATGGATGCGGACTGCCCAAGACAACGATAGTTGGCGCTCTTTGGGGGTCTTAACCTTATCATCGGTACTTTTAATCCTTGAACTCAGAAAACGAGACTTTGCTAATTTACAAAGCTTCCTAAATAATTTAATAGTATTCTTTTACATATATGCGAAATTGTTCACTATTATTGTAATTTCTTTCATCATATAACTCTCGTACTTGGGTTGTGGAGGTTTGATGGCAGTTGCTTCACGTAAAACATCGAAGTTCGGCCGTATCGTAGTTAGACTGAAAGCCGACCCCAACTTAGTTGGGAAAAGACGCGGATGATACGGAAGATGTGATTTGCGATCTTACCTAGAACAAAACACAAAATATACGTGTCCTGCGTCGTTGCACGCGATGTCGTCTGCGACATCTACGGATCACGGGACTTGTCAAACGTCAACGTAGTCTTTGTATACTCTTTGGCGTCGACACCGGAGAGCTTTTGATTAATTTTAATAACGAACACGCGTGTTGCTTTGTGTTCCGCGAAACACACAGCATTAACTCGTCGGGCGACATCTCAATGACAACTGGGTAGTATGGACGAAGCAAATGTCGAACGATAATATCCCACTATGTCGCAGTCATACCACGTGAGATTAGGACGACATGTCCTCTAGTGAATACATGGGTTAAGAGGTTAAGATTTTCAATTTAAATATAATGAAAGCTTCATATTAAAGCCCAGTCAAAGATCTAAAATACCAAAATTTTGGATTAACTGATTTTATAACGATATTTTGAGGTATACTTTTTATACGTCGCCGTAATGAAAGGTATACCTCAAAATATCGTTATAAAAACCTTATTCCTTAAATTCCAGCGAGCTCATAACCTTAAATGGGCTTTTTGAATTTTCTAAGCTGGTCCAACCAGTTTTTGGATTTTGCAATTAAGGCTAAAAAAAATTAATGATCGTTAATAAATTTAAAAGTTTTTATTTAATATCATCACAAGCTACAATTTCAAAAAGTTTCAGACTTCTACATACGTTCCTTCCAAAGTTATGAACTATTAAGAAAAACTCTCTAACGCTTGTTGAGAAAATTATTGACTTGCATTTGCTGTTAAACAAAAGCACTTAGCGATTTTGAACAGGTCTCATTTTGTCGTTAATTTAATGGACAACAAAAAAGCTTTGGGCACATATGAAGAAAGACGTACTGGAAATAAGATATCACATGAAATGTAAAAAAATTATGAAATTGTTAAAAAAAATGACGCCCCACTTGTCCAGACTGCGGGTATTCTTAATCAGCGCGTTTTTTTTACTATTTATCCAAAAATAAAAATGCTTGGTAATCGAAATGTCCATTTTTGATCATAGAACAGCTAGGTTGACTGGACTATTAGTTTTATTTTAGTTATTTATTTTTATGATGAAATGTGGATGTTGCTTATCACTAGCACTTCACAAAGTGTACCTAAGTAAGTCAGCGATAACACTAAACAATTTCAACTCTATACTTCCGCAAAGTATTTAAAATAACTCGTAACAATTTAAGCGTATTTTATGAAACTGTTATATTTATTTAAACATAGGAAACTCAATAATTGATTAAAACAAATTGTCGTGAAACCACCTGTCAATTGTTTTTTATCACAAGTAGAAGTTGGTCGTCCGTTGCAAAAATGTGATTAACGCGAAAATATTTTAGGGCGATGATTTTAAAATTTCATTGACTCCGCAAGACTGCACTGCTCGTCTTCAAAATGCTTTTGAGAGGGAAATACCTCATTTGAGCACCGTAAGGCGTTGGTACACAGAATTTAATCGTGGCCGTGTTTCTCTCCATGATGAAATTCGTGAAGGTCGGCCCTCAACTGCGATCACTGAAGAAAATATGGCTACTGGCAGGCAAGTAATTGAAGAAAACTGACGTATCACCTGTGAGGAGATTGAGGTCATTTGGGGATTGGTATGAGCCAAATTCAAAAAATCTTACATCAACATTTAAAAATTAGAAAACTTTGTTGTCGCTGGATTATTCGTGAACTCACCCCAGAACCAAAACGGACTCGTGTCGATTAGTGTAAAAAAATGTTGTTAAGGACGATCAAGGACGTTCAAATGCTGTGTATCACGCAAAAACCTCTGAACCGATTGCGATGAAACTTGGTATGTAGATAGCTGGAGACCTGAATTAACACATGGGCTACTTTTTCTCAAGATATTCCCACGGCATCGAGACTTACGCGGGTGAAACCCCTTACGCAGCTAGTAATTAATATATTTTCATAGGAGTAGACTTTCCAGTTTCTGTTTCTGTTTCCCAGACGTTCCGAGCTAATTAAATGAAACCAATATGTTTTAAATTAGATACAGTCATGTTTCAATTCGTTGAGTTAATGACGCATGTCGCTATATACAGTACGTGTTTATTTTAGTCAATAAAACGCGATTCATCTCAGAAATGTTACATTAATACAAGTATGTTTTCATCATTCATTTTTAAGTGTAAAAAAGCTTTTTGTTTATTCGGCAGTGAATAGGAATGATAGGCACATTTGCTGGCGAATCGTTCTTGAAGATAGCTAGTAGGCGAAACATGAGTCGAAGTGTCACTTCGTGTCAGCGGAAAATTGCATGTTTAGGTCTTTGGAGGTACTTGTCATACCAAGTAAGCAGATCTTTGTTGAGGGCGGTAGGTTTGCCTTCTGCCTTTAAGAATTTATTGAGGTTTATCTTTGGCTGTGTTGCCATCTTTGGGGGTTAAAAGTCTAAGTTAGTTAAAAAAAATGCATAAGGTGTCTTTGGGACGCCGAGTTGGAACGATCTTTCGCTATATATTTATACTAGCAGTTCCCACGCGGCTTCCCTCGCGTGTACATATTTATATACTAGCAGCGACCCGCGGTTTCACCCGCGTAAGTCGCGATCCCGTGGGAATATCGGGATAAAAAGTAAAAGTAAGTTAATTCAGGTCTCCAGCTATCTACATACCAAGTTTCATCGTAATCAGTTCAATAGTTTTGGCGTGAAAGAGTAACAAACATCCATATATCCATACATCCTCACAAACTTTCACGTTTATAATATTAGTAGGATTTTGCGAGGATCCCTAATTCTTTTTAACACGCTTTTATGAGCTTGGTATGTTTGTTTCTATGTGCCTACGTACGTGATCTTCACGCACTTCAAAATGTCGGATTGAATTAAAACTTCGCACAGTTATCAAATCAATGACCGATGACAATACAATAATTTGATAAATTTGGCCGAATATCCTGATCAGGATCTTCAGGATTAAGATGGTGATTAAATGGTCAGATTACGAAATAAATCACATTTTACAATTTTACATATGATGCACTAAAAAGCCGATTGTTCGTTACTATGAAATGAAAAAGACTAAAAAAGCAAAAATAAATAATAGTGAAAAAAAACTAAAAAACACGCTTTGGTAGGTAGCTGAACTAAAAAGTAGAAAATAATTTTCTATAGGTTAAAAAAATTAGAGTTAGAGGGAAAAACAAAAGTTAACAAAAGCGTGTTTTTAATTTTTTTATACTAAGTATTATTTATTTCAAAATTTAAAATACCCTAGTTACTTCTTATAACACCAGCTATCTGCCAGTAAACTTCTTGTGGAAATCAGTCCACCCATTCTGGAGATTAACCGGGACAAACAGACAGACAAAAATATTAAAAATTGATTTTTTGGTATATATAGTATGTACCGTGTAAACATTTGGATGTAATTAGTAAAATGCTGTTATTATGACATAACAAACAGACACTACAATAGATGTAATTTACGATTTCTTATCTGGATTATACAACGAACAACGTTTTCAATCAATTCGTTAACAGGCGTTAACTGTGTAGAAGTATTTGACATACAACTTTGTACACAAATCTTATCTTGGAAGTCAATCGCCCAAAAAAAGTAAATAATAAAAAAGACCTATACTTGTCTGTCATTGTACAAAAGCCATGTATTCAGGTCATAACTCATGATAATATTATTTACACATTTACACAGCTGACATAATATCGTATCCACAGAATATCTTTCTGTTCTGTGATCGTATCGAATAAGAATGCATCATGAAGGCATCATGTTGAACATTTTTTTATTTACATTATGATATCCACAGAACAATAGAAGTATAATATAGTCTGTGGTCAGCAAGTTTAATATCTTTATTTGAATTATGATTAGAACTTTGGAATACAGAAGCGGGAAAAGTCTTCTAGAATTGGGTAGATTCTTATTATTTTTAAACGCTTTTTTTTAATTGTCAAGTCGGCATTAAAAGCGAATGATTTGACAGCAGTAAGGCCTGAAGTAATACCGTTTCAACATTTTGGAGTAAGTTAAAAACAATAACATTTTTGAAAACTGTAAAACGTAAATAAAGTATACCTACCTAGTTTTAAACAACTAAAAACATCGATCAAAATTCAGGTTTTTTTTAAGTTGGCAGTACTTACATTTTTATAAATTAACTGGATTTTTTAAATATAGAATGGCCAACGAATCTGCCTCCTTCGTCGCCAAGCTATAAGAATAAACAACATACATGCTATTGTTTGTAAAGAAAAACATATTTGTGTATTCAGAGCGTGAAGGTGTGCCGTCACGGTTGCTAGGCAACAGACCAATGCTAAGAAAATCACCGTGAACCGCTAATGACACGATTTAATTAAAATTTAAATCTGTTGAAGAGTTGACTGATGACAATTTCGTGTCAAATATTAAGGATTGTCCATTAATCACGTGAGGCTCGAAAGGGGGGAAGGGGTTCCGAAAAAATCGCGGAATTTAACAAGGGGGATGGGGGGGGGGTGAAGTGAGATATCGCGTGTTTTACCGTAGAAAGCGCGATTGTATCTGTATTATAAGATAATATTTTGAACATACACGTGATTAGTCTTAAAAAAAACACCACGTGATTATGTACGACCCCTTATTCACAGACTTGAATGTGGAAGGTCGCCACAGATACGTTTCAACTAGAAAAGAAGTTGTGTTCCCGAAGAATATACGAATAACTGTTACGCGAGCGAGTTATTACTCAAACTAATAAGTGTGATTGTGTTCTAATAATAACTCCAGTGTACCTACAACATCCTTACTTTATTCTATCAAATATCAACATCCTCATTTTATATGTTGACCACTGTTCATCAGAAGTTTATAAAAGATCTCAAATTCTGTTCGTAGTTCACAAAGAAACTATTTAAAGAAAAACGATTGTCTGTAAAGTCGGTTTACTGACGATAGTTGAACGTGACAACGTCATAGGAACGCCTCAGATCGAGGTAACGCCGCACGAGTCATGTTTTTTCGTGCGATAATTCGATGGAGCTGGCTGCTCCATCGAATTATAAGACGTTGTCACGTCAAAACGCGTGCAGTGTCTTTGGGACACCCGGTTGGAAGGAAATTCCTTTTGCTATATATATATTCATTGGGTCAAAAAAGTAGCGGGAATTGATAATTTAATTCTAATTTCAAATTCAATTGAAATAGTTATTTTTGTGGTTAAGTTGGCATAACTGTTTTCTATATTGGCGCGAAGTTTGAGCAATATCTGTCATTTAGTTTGTTTTCAGCACTCGATTTTGTAAGCTCATCTTAAGAGTATTTTGCGTTCTTTATAATGGATAAAAACATCAAAAAAGTACGATGTAACAGACTTCACAAACATTCTAGAATATTCTGGAGAACAAACACATTACAATAAATTCCAAAAACCATCTTTTGATCTTGGATATGTAATTTAATTAACAAAAATATATACAATTAGCTGCGCCCCGCAATTTTACGCGCGTAAGTCCCGGTGCTATGGGAATATCGAGATAAAAAATCTATGTGTTAATTCAGATCTCTAGCTATCTACAAACAAAGTCACATCTAACAAAACCAAATAAAATTTTATCTGAAAATAGATCGAGCCACCCTCTGAGGGTGACGAATGCCGCGATGACATCAGCATGGGGTATGAAATTGGCGCCATGCCAACACGTCTACAAGCTACGGAATTAGATATTAGAGGTTTAAGATAATCAAGACGTCCAAAGCAGGAGCCAAAAACCGCATTAGTTTATTCCTTCAACGACATAAAAATGTCAATAATATAAAAAAAATAAAATAGTAAGGAGTCAAAAACGAGGCGAAAGTTCCGACCTAAAAAAGGAGGACTTTATCAATTCGATTGTTTTTTTTTTGTTTTTTTTCTGCGTTACGCGATACCTACCATCACCATTTGTAAACCGATTTCTATAACTAGTTTTTCTATTGAATTGGTTGTAAATTGTACTAAATTTGAAGAAAATAAAGCTCTGAGGGTGGAAAAGAAACCAGTTTTCTACCAATTGTAATAATTTAAGCGCATCAAAGTTGTTGAAGAAGGTGATTGGCAGCGGATGGATGCGGACTGCCCAAGACAACGATAGTTGGCGCTCTTTGGGGGAGGCCTCGTCCAGCGGCGGACAGCAATAGGCTGATGATGATGATGATGATGAAGTCGTAGATAATTTATTAAAAGTTCATTTTCATTCGATTATGCCCTTAACAGAAATAAGTACCCCATGATTGCATGAACTAGATTGTACTGTCTAAACCGGCCAAGTGAGTGACGAAACACTCTCAATTCCTTAGATTCGGGTGACTTCAGAGTGCAGCCATAAGAGAGTAGTAAACTCCATCTAAAGCTTTGATCTCCTGATCATAAGAATTGTCTCTGGAAGATCATTCTAGACGTTTTTCATACGATTATGTGTCCGACACTACATACCGCAGCGTTGTGCGTTATGATCAGGAGACAAAGCTTTAGGCTCAATATTACCGCAAGACCGATAGCGAACAAGTACCGTATGGGAAAGTTGAAAAGAACTTGACTGACTTGGTTGACTGGCCTGTTGGTCTAGCCCTATTGGTTATCGACCCTAACTGCTGAGGTCAATTCCCACCCAGGACAAATAATTGTGTGATGAGCATGATTATTTGATCTTCCTCTGGGTGTAGTTTATCTATAATATATATGTTTTTGGAAATATATAAGTATTTTTATCAGCAGTCTGGTTACCATAGTACAGGCTCTGCCTAGTTTGGGATCAACGGCCGTGTGTGACATGTGAACTTTGAAGAGAGAGTCCAAGAGTATGCGAAACTGTTCAGGGGTAAACAGGAACGGAGTATATTGGTATTGAAAACACTTCTGTCGTTTAAATCACATAAAATAGGCAAGGTAGGTAACATATGTCGCTATCGAAATAAGCAACTTATTTGTCGACTAAAGTCTGATACGCTTAAATAAACTTTAATGCCACGTAGCAAGAGCCGCTAACCGTTGAATGCCATCTCTTTTGCTCTGTGTTTTTAGTAAGCGTCTTCGTAGGTGTCGATTAAAATAACGTCATCTTAGTTCGTTTAGAACAAGTTTTTATACGGCGTTTGAATAAATGGGGACTCTCGCTGTGTGGAAATAAAGTTTAGTATACGTTGACAGGTTTTAGTGCAATTTAGTGGCGCTGAGAAATAGATGTCAGTAACAAATAGACCTTATTTCGAAAACATAAGGTTGATTTCATATGAAGAAATTAAGTCATGTTTTAGTTGAGTCATATCATCGAGTGATAGTATAAAACAATGTCGCTTCCCGCGAAGACGTGTCTGATTTTAATGCAGCTTTCCCTAATAGACGAAGTTATTTATGAGGAAGGTTTAGTTGTACAATTTTATTAAGGTTTTGTGTAAAATAGCTGCAATATAACGATGACTGTTGAAGATGTCGGAAAAAATCAATGTAATTATGCTCCGCTACCCGTGCGAAGTTGGCGGCAGGTTGTTAGTTTTATGAAACCCAGATTCGTATGGACTCAGCAGGCTATTAAGACTTCAAACTGCTCTCAAGTACTTGACACAGAATAGATAATAGTAACCCTGAGGAATTTAACAGACTCTTTCTTGTTTTAATAAAACAAGAAACAAGTCCAAGTCTATAATAAATTCATATTATACACATAGAAGTATATAAGGGAGCGTCTATATTTCTCAAGGTCAAAATCTCTACCACTTATTCGCGCCATTATCAGATCCAATTAAATACACATCTAACTCTGTGGTATAATATCTTCTGTATACTCTATGGTAGACAAAGACAGGTAGACAGAAGCCGAGTTGCGAACATAAAAAATGGCGGGAAAATAAAAGTCGTTACTTGTCATATACATTTCTACTTTCTTGATTCTCATAATTATTTTAATCAAATGATATAATATTGAACCATAGGTGCAATAACTTCAGAGAAATTGGCTCGGTAAACTACGATCCTCTGATCTGAATCCATTAGCATTTTTCATCCACACAGATCAGATTCTACTGTTGGATGAAAATCAAACAAAAATAGTTTGTCAGACCACAATAATCCCCAAGAAGTTTTATTTGATCCTTTAACCACATTGATTAACAAAATGTTTGTTGCAATCTAAACTAATATTATAAAGAGGAAACATTTGTGTTTTTGTATGTATGTTTGTAATGTTTTCACACAAACTACTGGACCGATTGCGATGAAATTTGGTATGTAGATAGCTGGAGACCTGGATTAACGCATAGACTACTTTTCAACCCGACATTCCATTGGGATCGGGACTTACGCGGGTGAAACCGCAAGGCGCTGCTAATTATAAATTATTTAAATCATTCTTCTTCAAACAAAGAGCCTCACTGCCGGCACTGCGTTAAAAACACAAACTAATAAATACAATAAGTTGTATGTACCTCTCTCATTACTTCCTTCTTACACATAAATTTTCTTTTATTATTTTTATCTATTAGGTACCTAACTATCGATTTTGTCCATCCAAAGGTTGCCTGTAATGTTAGAGATCGCTTTTAGCGATAAGGCCGCCCTTTGTACATAATTACACTTTGTGTAATCGTGTAATCATGTTGTGGCTGTACACATAAGGATAATAAAATTCTACTCTAAATGTTTGTAAATTTTCCCCGTTTTTTTGCAACATTTTTTATTGATGCTCCGTTCCTATTGTACGTAGCGTGATGTTATATAGCCTATAGCCTTCCTCGATAAATGGGCTATCCAACAAAAAATAATTTATATAAATAAAGTAATTTTTCAATTCGAACCAGTAGTTCCTGAGATTAGTGAAACCAAAGAAACAAACTCCTCAACTTTATAATATTATTAGTATAGATATGCATCTACTTTAAAACTTTCGTGTTCCATGACATAAACTTACATCAATATAAATAACATTAATAATTCCATCGCGTCCATCAATCGCACAATTTATTCTCGTAATTCCTTTTTTTTTGTTTTCTAAAGTAATTTTTAAGTCTATACTTATTCCACAGGGAATCGTAAAAGAACAAACAATCTAACTGGACCAAAAATCTAATAAAAATATATACCACAGGGTATTTTACACACGTAGACGAGTAAAACATCTTATTAAAACAAAGTGAATTTAGGTAGTGTTCATGATCCATGACAACAGGTAGGTACACTCTATAACCAAATATAATAATTATAACCGCACTTAATTAAATCTTACTCAATCTGAATGAACAAAATCCTTTACATTTATGTTACGACTGAAATACAAAATGACAACAATAAGCACAAATGTCAAACAAATCGTCGTGTTTTTGATTCGAACGACAATAAGATTCAACTAATTTAAATGATCATTATATATTGTTTTTTAAACCAGCAAATCACAAAATTTTGCTATAAATACCATAAATTATTAACACCATAAATTACTATCAAAATGTAACCGCAAACAATAACCATAAACATGTCCGATTTTTTTTTAATTTATTAATTTACGTTCACAAAATTAATAATGAATAAAACTCTACACTGTCTTTGTTTTTACGTTGTTTTGACATAGGAAATTGTATAAAAATTACTATTTTCAACTGATATCTTAGATTGTAAGTCAAAAAACATAATAAATAAATAAAACTCACGATTTCAACTGACGTACACTTCCCGTGAACACGAATATCGTACTACAGTACTAAACGGTTTGTTTGCGAACGAATGACAGATGCTGCGGTTGCTGTAGATAATAACATGGTACCTGAATGATATCACTGCGTGTTTAAATATCTAGTATTTGGGTTTGTAGTTCTACGAGATATAGTGACTCATGGTTCACGTAAGGATTTTAAGCTGAAGAGAAATTAGACGCATGACTAATTATTAATTTCCTAATTGTTAATTTAAATTTGGACTTCATTTAAAACTTATTTTCTGATTTTAATCAACAAAATATGCTCTACGTATATAGAGATACAGATATTTTAGAGCGTCTTTAAGAATCCAAGTCGAATGATTTAGCCAGAATCGACTGGAAAGTTTCTAACCCAAATATGACTTCGATGTTAATATAGTATTAGATCAAAGTTCCTAAATAGATTAATTAGTTACCTATAATTAATTGATTACCTTAATTTTACGTTCTGCGCACCGGCTCGCGGCTAACTTCAGCCTTAACTTTAGAGGTGTCAAAATCAATCAAAATTAAAATCATTTATTTCAATTAAACCCATTATAGGCATTTTTGAATTGTCAAGAGTAGTAGTCAGTCAGACTAAGTCAGTCGTGAAGCTGGTTACCTGTTCCAATACGGAGATCCTGTGGAGAAGAACAGGCAAGAAACTCCAAGGACACTCTTTTTCAACATGTTTTTGACGTGATAACGTCTTATAAATCGATGAACGCCGGCTGCACGCACCAAAAAAGCATGACTCATTGTCACGTTCCACCTAAGCCGAGCGTGCAAGCGAGAACGCGGAACAAGCGACAGAGAGGCACGATCGGCCTAAGTGTTCGGCTTGTGACGCATCTATCTCCTTTCCACTGTTTTCTTATGACGTTATCACGTAAACTTATCTTCCGTAAACCGACTTTACAGACAACCAATTTTTACAACTCTTTGGTTACATTCAAATTCAAATTCAAATTCAAAATCATTTATTCAATTAAGACACTAAGTGACATTTATGAACGTTAAATTGAAGCTAGAGTTAAAATCATAGATCGGCACAAACAGACGCCACAGCATGTACTGGATTGTCAAGGTAAATTAGGTGAAAAACACCAAAATCTACTGCCTGTTTGTGTCGATCTATAACTTTCAGTTTCCAAAATGCGTAGGGCTATATGAGAAGAATACTGGCAAAGAAACTCATGGCCACTCTTTTTAAAAGTCAGATCTTCAGGTATAATAGTGTTAGTGTTACACGAGAGGTAAACAGGATGCAAGCTGATGCCACCTGAATTTCATTTTATTGAAATGCTCCAAAAGCTAACGTACTAAAAAATAAAAATCACTCAGTGATACCGTTGAAGGTTTGAACCTATTAAACATAGAAACCATTCAAGGTGCACATCTACCTTCATTCAGTTGCAAAATCTACTGTTAAAAATAATTCGTGACTGGAATAAGAGGCTAGAGTTGCAGTTGATCGAACCAAAATAATAGTATAGGCTAAAGCATCGCTGACTAGGTCGACCAGTCACCCCAAGCAGCACCCGTTCACGAGTATGACGCATGGACCAGCCATCATCTCCTTCGCCATATCAGATTGCTTATAATTATACGCAAAATAAATGTGAGGACAATGTAACGTATTGTTCTAAACTATAAACAGTCGCGCAAACCACTACTATATATAAGTAATAGCAGTTTGGAGATGACCAGCTCCAACCAACGACACTCGTTCACGAGCTTGACGCACGCGCCAGCCATCGTCCACTTCAACCATATCAAATGGTGCCGAATGACCCGACACATTGCTGCACATACTTTTTTTTTAATTCACTATTTCGTTAAATTTGATATTTAGTGAGATGGCTGATGTTAAACATCACGAATTGACGCCATTAACTACTTTAAAAATCTAATAGTGGATTTTGTTAAATAATTTTTTCATAATAAATTATTACTTAAGTGGGTATATTTATATATTATCTGTATTTGTTTTCATTTTTGTATCTAAATAAATATAATGCAATCCATTGTAATAATTTAATATTATTTTCCTTGTCATTTACCTCATTTTGAATCACAAGCGTATGTTCCTGTTATCTTGATTTTCGCGACGGAAATGTAGGCGTGAGTCTCTAAACTAGACCCAGTTATATATAAATAGGTAAAGACACTTGTTCATTGATTTCCTTTTATTTAGTAGCTATTTACGAGTTTCAGCCATAAACTTAGTATATTAAGTTTAAAAAAAAAAGTATATTAAGTTTATGGTTTTAGCATGCTTGTCATGCACAGAGCAGAGTCATGCATGTCAGAAGTAATAACACATTGTTGAACACGCAGCAGGCTCGCAGAGGTAGATTTCGTGTTTTTTAATTTTTTTTGAAAATCTGCCCCCACAGTCCCCCTTTCACGAACTTAACCTTCATTTTTGCCCTGTTGATTTGTCGTCCAAGTTTGAAAGCAATCGGTGCATAACTGCAACCTCTATCGTGCCGAAAAAAACTCGACCAATGGTACAAAACCATTAGGTAGACTTTTCTTTGAAATCTACCTAAAAAGGTGTGTGTCAGTTCCGACCCACGACTGGAGTTTACAATTTAATGGAGGTTAGGGAAGGAGGAAACTGCTATAAAGCACAAAAAGCACAATAAAGCGTTACGCTGCCGCGATCACTAAATTTTTCTTTTCATATTTTTTTCATACCGGGCGCCTTATATGAAAATCGATTCTTAAGAAGTAAACTCCAAAAAACCGGACAAGAGGGTTCCGTAAGCAAATAACATTGTATATAGATAGTGCGCCCATCTTGGGAATCAATTCTCGAAGATTCTTCCCTTCCTTTCCGAAAGACAAACTTAATGTTGCCGTTTTAAAAATACTCTCCCATAATCCATCCATAGTAAATTGTAATCGCAAGAAGCTTTTTTCTGTGATATAACAATTATAAATGAACGACTTTCGCATGTTTTCCTTTACTTGTGCTGTGAGATCTTGCTTTTTACCAAATTTAATGATTCTAGGCTGTGATGGATTTACCAGTAGGCTGAGTAGGCTGAAGCCTAGGGCGGCAAATTTGGGGCCTATATTATTTTTTTTGTCTTGTCCTGGGGTATCGAATTAGATCAACCGGTAGGGGCGGCAAAATTTTAATTGCCTACTAGCGGCAAATGTGTAATTCCGCCGCTGATTCTAGGTCAATGGAAATATCCTTTAGGTTTTGATTTACTTGCGAAATGTTTAAACTTGTTAAAATATTGGGCCACAATAATTATCTTTTAAACAAACCATCACCGACTTCAATGTGCTTTTTAGTGGAAAGTAGATGTATTTTGTTTAAATATAATATGGGTAGTTGAACTGTCATTAACGACAGAAGTGAAAATTTAAACGAAACGACGAACTTAAAACGTCACATTAGCAGGTTGGTGACATTAATTAATAAAGAGCTGACAGAAATCAATATTTAGATTAGCGCCCTCTAGTGGATCTATATATGTATTATGTATTATTAGCGTGACGGTCACGAGTTAAGTGCTTTTTCCCCATAGCAAAAGTGCACAAACGTGCTTAAGAAAAATTTCACTTCAAAAAAAGGAGGTTATTCGTTCGGCTGTGTGTGTACTGTGTACATTTCTTTATAACTTATTCAATCAAGTGAAGCAAATTGCTAGACAAACTAAAAACCTTACCACTTATCTAAATAAAATACCAGGCTTAATAAACTAAATATAATATAATCTAACGGCCTGCTGTTACTTAAATTACAGTAGGTATGTTGATAATGTTCTAAATACCGAATCTACTTAATATACGTTCGTACCTCACACTAAAAATGCAACTTTAAAAAAAAATTAAACCGACTTCAAAACCACCAACAAAGGGCACTGAAAAGTGAAAAATAATTGATTAAGTACAAACTTATTGAAAAGACTACAATACATTTGACATTTTTATTAGGCAATAGGTACTATTTTTAACCGACGAAAAAAAAAGGAGGTTCTCAATTCGACCGTATAATATTTTTTTTTTTTTTTGTCTGTTCAGCCCTCACTCCGTTATTTATTAACCGACTTTGATTATTCTTTTTTTGTTAGATAGGGTATACCTCAGGGGTGGTCCCATGACAAGGAAGTCAGGATCTGATGATGGGATCCTGAAAAAATTGAGAGAAACCCTCGAAAATTGTAGGAACGAATAGTGTTTCTGTTTACTTTTCATTACTTTATCAGGTATTGCGTTTAGAAATCATCATCATTTTTCATCATCATCATCATGATGATGAAAAAAACCAAAAAATGAAATCTTTTTAACAAAAAATTAAACCGACGAAAAGAACTAAAAAGCAAAAATAAATAAACCTTAAGTCTTAAGTATTGAGCTTATTTACATAAAATATCTAATTTAATATAAACTTATTTTGAGTCGGCGCCAAACAACAAACTGATTAATTATCAAAATTTTATTTGGCGCTGACACGAAATAAGTGTATATAAAATTAGATAGTTTATGTAAATAAGCTCAATACTTAAGATTTAAGGTTTATTTACTTTTTACTTTTTAGTTCATTTCGTCAGTTTAATTATTTCTTAAAAAGATTTTATTTTATGGTTTTTTTCACCATCATGATGATGATGATATTTTTGGAGTTTACTCCTAAAGTCCTAAAGAATCGATTTTCATTTAAGGCGCCCGGTATGAAAAACATAAGCATTGCCATTCAACATGGCAATGCTGCCAGGCGCCAGCCATCTGGGAACGCTACCGGTAGGCGATGATAAATAGTCCTTAGTTGAATTATTAATATTAGACTGTTTAGTTTCTTTCACAAAAATAATGTATTTTGAGTTTTAGTTAACAAGAAGTCACAGAATTTCTCAAAATTCAAAATGAAGTATTGTTTTAGTAAGATGATCACAGCGGGTTCTGGCGCTAGCCCAAATGTTTTACTACAATTTAATATGAGACACACGCACCTACAACACACTATCATAAAATTACTTTTGATTTATTTTAAGAGGTGATGTTTCTTGTGGGTTTGACACAAATGAGTTTATGCTATGATATTCATACAAACAAAAGTGGTCATTTTTGACGCGGGCGATCGTTGAGTGGGGTCGTGGTGTTCTGCCAAAAATAATATCTTCAATCAACAATAATATTCATAATACTTACAAAGAAGTTCGCAGCAGATTTCTTTTTTTTTGCTTAAAGCGCAATTAAATTGTGGCCTGAGCTGAGGTTGAAATCTTATCGTTTATACTAACATGTATAAAAATTCAGTATCGAACAATAATATAAAATTTTTATATTTTTCTTTGTTAATATTATAGGTATACTAGCTGACCCGGCACACGTTGTTTTGCCATATTTATTATTTCTAATGAATATTTTGGTAGTCAAATAAAAAATAACTAACTTATTGTGGGGATGGGGTCTATGACTAAAAGAAGAATGGAGCGCTGTGGGTGAAAAATAACAAAACAAAAACCATTAATTTTTTTAATTCAAAGTACTTCATTATCTTAACTGACATATTTATAGTTTAACAGTGGGAGAGCCATGCCAGCCAGAGCACGTATGGGCCGGCTCGAACGAAGTGATACCATGGCCTCACAGAAAACCGGCAGTGAAGCAATGCTTCGTTGTACTTCGCCAAGCGAGTGAGGTTACCGGTGGCCCTAACCCTTCCCTCTCTCTATCTTCCCCCGTATCTCTCCATCTCCCCTCCTCTCCTACTCCCACCTTAAAGGCCGGCAAGGCACTTGTGACTCTCGAGTTGCAGGTGCCCATCGTCGGCGGTAGTCACTTACCATCACCCGGTGACCCGTCTGCTCGTTAACCCCCTATTCCATAAAAAAAAAGTTTGACATCGACTTGACGGCAATCGATTATTACAATCGATTATAACAATCACACTTTCTATTTTCACTGGGTTAAATACTTCAAAAAAATTGTACCAATGAAAGTAAAAATACTAATATCGCTATTAAAAATCAGGGGTTGATCGTAGAGAGTTGAAAATTCACGGTTATATGTATTTTCTAATGCTATATTATAAAAAAATAAAATTTACCTAAAAATTAAAAAAAAATTTAGGGATTAATTACCCTTAACATTTAGGGGAATGAAAAATAGATGTTGTCCGATTATCAGACCTACCCAATATGCACACAAAATTTCATTAGAATCGGTCAAGTTGTTTCGGAGGAGTTTAATTACAAACACCGCGACACGAGAATTTTATATATTAGATGTGGGTAAAATTTTTTTTAGGTTTAGTTATTATCTTAATAGTAACAAGTTAAGTTATGTATTTATTTGAAACGGTTTTCATGAATTTAAATAGCAATGTTTATAAAAAAAGTCATACATTCATAATAATAGTTTGAATTGTGTCTACCGCCACCTATAATGATTATGGAGAAATTTATGTTTGGTAATATTGATACTCGACGATAGATGTCTCTGTTTAGAAAAGTTAATATAAATATTTTCAAGACTAAAATTAATTGAATATCCTTATTAATGTTCCACGTTTTAAAACAGCATTTTAATTTAAATACCTCATTACTATTCTTTGCATTTAATATGAATACAGCACAGCGTATTCGTTTTATGGAGCTTTCAATGAACATTAAATAAAATACTTTTAACTAAAACCACAGAATACGCTAAAACTAATAAAATTCGAACCATAGTCTAAAGGTTAAGTAGAATTTAATTCGTAATAAACATGCGTAAGTTACTGTGTGAGATGTTTTTGTTTGTATTCGACTGTACCTAAGTGTTATTTTTTTGAATTAGTATGATAATCTTATAAATAGTTCTGCCATTAGTAAATATAAAAGACATTTTATTTTACTTCTTAAAATAAATAAATAAACGGTTGCCTGGAAGAGATCGCAAACTGCGATAAGGTCACTAATTGTACATAATATTTACTAGTAAATATTTAAATATGAGTAAAGTGTTGTGTCCTGTAATCCTGTTGCTTTGTTTACAATAAAGAGTATATATATGTATCTATCTCCGTATTTGTTTTCTTATAGTTATGTACTTTTAGATAAAAGAAATAAATAAGTAAAAGCACATCAGTGTAGTTAATTCATGCCTTGAGCACCTTTGTGATGAATACAACTTTAACATCATATTCAGCAAACTTCAATTCTGTCTTGGTCTACTTACCACTTACTAGTAAGTGCATTTCGCACTTCTTCATCGTTGCAACATTAATTTATTAATTAAAGGTTGGGCAAGATGTTAGATATATATTATGAAAAATGGATTCTAATATTGCACTGAAGCTAACATCCATGTATCCTGTTACGGAGTCAAAAAAACCATGCAAGTTTATGGATGTCTCCATAGCAGTGTGACCAGATTTAGCAGAATTCTGCGATTTCAGCAAAATTAGATCCCTAATTTATCGCAGTCGCAGATTTGAAAAGATCGCAGTTTTTAGCAGAATCAAGTAACATATCAGAAGAAAATTATATAAGTTTTTCGAGTTCTACGTAGACAACGTTGCCTGCATTGCCGTCGTCAGTTAGTTGTGTTGTTTGCGTTAATATAATTAATATGAAAAAGAAAATATGAGCGGAGCTTCCGTTCCGAGTGGGAGAAGGATCCACTGTTTTTCTCTGGGCTGTCACGATCTACGGATGACAACAATACCGTATTCATCGCAACAATTTACGCCATTACAAAACATGTTAAAGTTAGCACAAAGATCGACAGTTCGTTAGAAAAATATTGACACCACAGATGCTATAGAAAGTTAGAAGTTTGTTTAATTATATAAAACACACATAATTAATATTTATTTTACTTTTATTAGATATTTGTAACAATTACGCTTGCGTTTTTTTTTCAATATGAATTGTTTCTTCTAAACTTTAAAAAGGGCGGCCTTATCACTAGAAGCAATATCTAACAGGCATATAGTAGTAATATATTTGTAATATAGCAGTAAAAAAAAATGTAAAAAATAATGGCTAGGGCGTCGGACTTGCGACCAAACGGTTGCGGGTTCGAACCCCACCCAGTGCACTACCGGCGTGAACCCACTCCTAACACAAGCGCTTAGCTTAGCTGGAGGGGTTAACAAGAATACTAGTAATGTGTGACCCACGTCACTAGTATTTTTTCTTTAAAAAAAAAAATATTCACTAGAATTTTAGCAGATTTTTATCATTTAAAACAAAAACAAATAGCAGACTTTAGCAGATTTTAGCATAGTAGTTAGCTTATCATTCAATTTAAATCTGGTCACACTTATCCATAGAGTATGGATGTATCAGTCAGTCGACGACTCGGGGATGTAGTTATCTGTGACCCGGGGAGTCAAACCTCTGAAATTGATTTTAGTATCTTGATTCTTGGATACCATTTCACTACCGTTATTAGAATACTAGAATTATATTTACGAAAATATGATAGCTATATAATATTTGAACGCCATCTTAGTAATATAAATTTGATTAGTGATAACAAAATATACAATACATACATAAGTGATAGTGCTAATAAGACAATAATAGTAGCTCTGCTGCTTTCTTGAATTTTCTACCGCACGAAAGCTGTTACTCGAAATACGTACATTAATGTACGTATTTCGATTACAATGTAGATGCAAATAAGTGTTGTGTTTTGACAAACATTATTAGATAATTATAGATGTTGTAGCAATCACAAGGAGAGACAAGTGAAAAACAAAATGGAGAAACCACCGATGTGTAGACTATGTCTTGCTGTGGACGTTCGAATGCATTTGATAGTTAACACCAAACTTCAAGAAATGTACGAGAAATTGACTGATATCCCTGTAAGTATTATTTTTGGTATTAAGTCCTGAATTTGACTTGTGTGAATATGTAGCCAAGATTCTTTGGTACTGACTGACAAGAGTATATCGTGTACTAGCTGCGCCCCGTCGTTTCATCCGCATAAGTCCCGGTGCCGTGGGAATAACGGGATAAAAAGTAGCCTACATGTTAACCCAGGTCTCCAGCTATCTACATACCAAGTTTCATGGCAATTGGTTCAGTAGTTTTTGCGTGAAAGAGTAACAAACATCCAAACATCCTCACAAGCTTTCATATTTATAATATTAGTTGGATAAATACTTTTAAGACTCCTCACTACATTTTATAAGACAAAGTCTCCCCCTTGCCTCTGTCTGTCTGTACGTAATAAATTCAATAACTACCCAGCGGATTTTCTTTTTCCTTTCCCATGTAAGTATATAAATTTTGTTTTTCTTTTTTCAGTTTGAGACTAAAGACAAACCAGCGCTATCCTGTTACATGTGTTGCGCTAGGCTCCAAAACTGTTACCAACTGCGTATGAGCTGTCTTCGTAGTGAAGAGATTCTCACAGAGATGATAAAGAGCAATACAGTAAGTTAAATTTGTTTGTAAAATCTTTTTCTAGGTCAAGAACCAAAAAAAAAAAAAGTCCTTTTTTCCCTTTTTTTATTTTTTATGTTCCATCTGTCTATACCAAAATTCATCGAAATCAGTTGAGCAGTTTAGTCTTGGAAACATAACAGACAGACACAGATCTGTCCGAGTTATTTAGAAACCACAGAGTTACTTTTGCATATATGATATTACTAATATATCATGCATAATAGCTTCTACAATCAATACAAATAAATAAAATTGTCAAAATAATCGTTTTTTTAAGCCCATACATTTATTTGCACGATACCTATGCCTAAAAATCAGTTTTAAAAATTTTTGTCTGTCTGACTGTTTGTTCTGGCTAATCTCCGGAACGGGTGGACCGATTTCCATGGGACTTTTACTGGCAGATAGCTGGTGTTATGATAAGTAACTTAGGCTATGTTTATTTTGGAAAAATAGTTATGGTGTAAATAGAAGCACCTATCTCGATAGATGGTCAAATTATAGTGTGTTTTTAGCTTCGTTCGCATGATTGTAGGTCTTATCAATAAATTAAGTATTCCTCGGGAAAAATACTTTTATTACTAGATGAAGTATATGATCTTTTCTGCACCCTTGACAACTGTATCAGAAATGGGAGAGCCATTCTTCGGCATGTATGGGCCGGCTCGACCGGAGTGATACCACGGCTTCACAGAAAAACCGGTAATGCTTGCATTGTGTTTCGCTGAGGTTACCAGTGGCCCAGACCCCTCCCCCATTCTATACTCCCACCTTAAAGGTCGGCAACGCACATGGAACTCTTAAGTTGCAGGTGGTACCATAAAAAAGTGCCTATTTTGACTGGCCTGTTGGTCTAGTGGTTAGAGACCCTGACTGCGGAGCCAAAGGTCGTGGATTCGATTCCCACACTGGACAAATAATTGTGTGATGAGCATGATCATTTGTTCCGTTCCTGTATTTTATTTACAAACACATTTGTTTATCAGCAGTCTGGTTATCATAGTATGGCTCTGCCTAGTTTAGGATCAGACGGCCGTGTGTGAGATGTGTGAAGTTATTATTATTATATCGGTTAAGTAGTTAAGGTGTGAAGGCTCAAACAAACTCATTTAAAATTTAAAAAAAATATTTGTTTGTAGGAAATTCAAACACATATGAGTAACATTACATACTTTAATTACAGTTTCAACAAATCAAGCCCCAAGACATTCCCATGGCAAGAAGACTTGAAGTCACCCCTGTCAGACATTTAACCACAATGAATGTGGTGGACGATAATCCTGGCCCTTTTACTTCCGTTGAAGTAAAACTCGAAGTTATTGAAGGTAAACAAAGTTGTTTTTGGAATCAAGTTTCGCTCTTTACACTTCAGACGCTCGGCGGCGTGGGGCTAGACGGAAGAAAGTGTTAGCGCAACGAAAAATGCTGACCGCAAGTTGATTTATTTTATTTACACCATTTGTTTATTCTGCGCGATACTACTGTTCTATACTAATTATATTTATACATATATAGTTTGGGCAATTTTCACAGATGGCGTAATTTTAATTTTTTACAAAATTTACTTTATTTTGATACACTTTATTCAATCCATTAAATATATTTATATGATATAGGAAAAGGAACTTTATCAGAATCAAGATAATGTTAAAAGTTTAAAAAAAATTTAAAAACGACTACAAGAAGTTATAGTATATAGCTATAGGGTTCAGTATACAGGATGAATTTTTGAAATGGGCATGCATAGCCAAATCCGAAGCTATGAGAGAATATATAATATCCCACTAATATTATAAACGTGAAAGTTTGTGTGGATGTATGGATGTATGTATGGATGTTTGTTACTCTCTTTCACGCCAAAACTACTGAACCGATTGCGATGAAACTTGGTATGTATATAGCTGGAGACCTGGATTAACATATAGGCTACTTTTTATCCCGATATTCCTACGGGATCGGGACTTACGCGGGTGAAACCGCAGGGCGCTACTAGTAATGAATATATGTCGAATGGTGTAATAATAAATAAAATAAAAAGCCTTTATTATTCCATTGGCATGTACATTCATGATTAGTAATGGGCGTGGATATTGTTAGTCATGTCATCTGGACCCCTCTTCGGGTGAAGGCCTCCTCCAGAGATTGCCACTCGTTTCGATTCCTTGCGAGGTTGGGCAAATTTCGTGTTCCGACGGTCTCTATCTCATCCTTCCACCTTGCCTTTGGTCTCCCTCTGCTTCTGTGCCCATGAGGACCTCTCCACATAGTCACGGTCTTCGTCCACCTGTTGTCAGTGTAGCGTGCCACGTGACCCGCCCACCTCCATTTCAGACCTCGTGCGAAGGGCAAGGCATCTATCACGCCAATCTGCTTTCTTATTGCCCCGTGTAATAATAGTGTTTTTATACTAACTCAACTACTACTTTTAACTAACGTGGAATTGCTTTACACCAGGCATTCCCAAACTATTTTAGGCAAGAGACCCCTTTTCCAAAATGAACTGATACCTTAGACCCCCATAGCGAAATTACTTTAAAAATCCTATCTCTAGTTTTTTCCTATTGATACAAAATACTTACCAATTTAAAATCTTTGCGGTTGGTTAGACTTGACATCATTTTCTTATCAAAATGTAACGAAATAAGTAGACATAAAATTTTATAAATATCAAGCGTAATTGATAAACTTGAATAAAGCCACTGTAATAGAAAATGGTTGTCACAAGTCTAGGAGTTCTTTGTGTCCATTGCCTGAATATTTGCAGTCATAGGAATCTTCCATAGGGCACAACCATTAAATTATTTTTTGTTTTCAATTTTGTAATTATATTAGCAATAGCTACTAAAAAAACCATTCAAACACAGGAAAAAATGTACTGAACTGTTTTTTATATATAGATCTATTCGTTTTAGATACAGTACAAGAAGATCTTCAAGAAAATTACGAGTTCGATGACCAGACGTCATCTCCTGTCGCTGAAGCTCTCCTGCCCATTAAGAAAGAACTAGATCATGAAACAAGTAAGTATACAATTAGTACCAGCTCTTGCCCGCGTGGGCCTCATTTACCATAGAAAGAGAAATTATCCTATGAAACTATCTGACCCGTTTTTGCGTGAAAACAAACATCCATCCGTCGTAAAATACCTTTCATATAACATAGACTCACACCTGTATCTTCGAATTGTTAGACATTAAACCCTGTAGTCTCAATTAATTTTTAAAATAATACTAGTTATAAGGATCACAGATTACTAGTATCCTTGTTAACCCCTAAATCTAAGCTAAATGCTTGTGTAACGTCGGTGGTCGAACCCGCAACCATTTAATCGGAAGGCTGACGCGGTAGCTGCTACGCTATTCGCTTAATAAATTTAATTTAAAAGCAAAAAGACAATATCGGCCTTCACACAAACACTTTGAAATGTTATGGAACAGCATTCTGTTGTCCACATGTGCAGGGCCCTAATAGTGAAGTATAAAAATATATCTACACTAAACAGACACTAACTTTGTTGTGTGATAACTTTTTTGTGGGAGAGCCATGCTTCGGCACGTATGGGCCGGCTCGACCGGAGTGATACCACGGCCTCACAGAAAACCGGCAGTGAAGATTGTTTTTCGCCGAGTGAATAAGGTTACCGGAGGCCCTAACCGTTCCCTCTCCCTACTTTCTCCTCTCCCTCCCTCACCTCCTCTTCCCCCTTTCCCTTCTCCTACCTTAAAGGCAGGCAATGCACTTGTGACTCTTGAGTTGGTGACCCGTCTGCTTGTATGCCTCCTATAATATATAAAGAAAAAAAAATTACTAACTCAGTACGGCCCATCACAGCGCTTAGTTACTATTGTTAGAGTGCACATGCAATAGTCAGGCAAATATAACTCGTAGTGTTTTACTGTTAAGTTGTCATGAATTCTTATTAAAACAAATTTTTGCTTAGGTGAACCAGGGCCAGTGAAATTGGAACCAATCCCTGCTGAAGATACCTCCTCCCTCCAATATGAGGAGGTAGAAATAAAAGAAGAAATTATTGAAAGTGATGATAACGAATATGATATAAATGGAGAAGAAGATACTGAACAAGCTGACCTCATAAACGACAGTACCGAAAATAATGAAACTATTGTTAATGCTAACACCAGTAACGTAAAACGAATACATAAATGTCATATATGTGAGAAAACATTTACTAATGTCAGTAATTTAGACTCTCATATTCGTGAACACGGAGAAAAACCACACAAATGCCATATATGTAATAAAGGTTTCAACAGAAAGAGTAATTTGAACAGCCATCTGCGTGTTCACAGTGGTGTAAAAGCTTATAAATGTGACATTTGCGCGAAATGTTTCAGCGGTTCAAGCGATTTAAAGCGACACACTCGTCTACATACCGGAGAGAAGCCACACAAATGTCATATATGTGAAAGAAGCTTCTCACAAAAGAGTTATTTGGACAGCCATATACAAACGCATATAGGCGAACGACCCCATAAATGCGATTTGTGTGAGAAGTCTTTCTTCCAACCAAATGAATTGAGAAGACACGCTTTAGTGCACACTGGTGAGCGACCGTTCAAATGTGATTCTTGTGACAAATGTTTCATAAGAGCCGGTGATTTGAAAAGACATTATCGTTTGCATACTGGAGACAAGCGTTATTGCTGTGACTTGTGTCCTAAAAGATTTTACCAAAAAACTCATTTGGACATACATAATTTACTGCACACTGGTGAAAAACCATTCAAATGTCATTTGTGCGAGAAATGTTTTAATCAAACTGGTGATTTGAAGAAACATATTCGTCAACACACTGGTGAAAAACCTTACAAATGTAAAGTATGTGATAAATGCTTCAGCAACAACAGTAATTATGTGATTCATAGTCGTACACACACTGGTGAAAAACCTTATAATTGTGATGTATGTGAAAAACGTTTCACTACGAAGTCTGATTTAATTAATCATAATCGTGTACACACTGATGAAAGACCTTACAAGTGTAAGATATGTAAGAAAGGTTTTAAAATAAGCGGCCATCTTGTTAAGCACACACGTACACACACTGGTGAGAAACCGTACACCTGTGACACATGTAATAAAAGTTTCAGTAATAGATACCATTTAACAACACATATCCGTATTCACACAGGCGATACTCCATATAAATGTCATATATGTGATAAAAAATTTAATGAAAAAAATAATTTAGATGTCCACGTTCGCAAACATTTGGGTATCAAACCGTTCAAATGTGATGTTTGTGAGAAATGTTTCTTTATTAACAGCGATTTGGTAAAACACAAGCGAGTGCACACTGGTGAGAAACCATTCAAATGTGAGATGTGTGGCAAAATATTTGCAGAGAAGAGTAATTTAAATAAACATATTCGTAGGAAAATTTGTGTGCGTTAAAGAGAGAGAGAATTATCTTTCCTGTAGTTTCCTTTCTTTTATGAAATAGGGGGGCAAACGAGCAGACACAACAGTGCAGGCAAATTTATGTAATATTGAATCTAAATGATTAATTGTGATGTTTTAAAACCTTAAACATTTTGAATAATTTTAAAATGTTACACTAAATATATTATTAAAATTGTTTAAAAAATATATAAAATCGTAACTATTATCACGTGACTGCATACGCACACCAGATCCAATACGTCATTAACCAATGAACAAGCTGACAGATGTCATTTGGTATCATAATTAGATATTGAAGGTAAACTTCTTTAGGCGCGTTATGAAAAAATGATGAGAGTGAAATTTTAACATGCGCGCGCATCACCGTCACACAAAATTCACAGGTTGAAGCTGTCCGCAAAACTGCTCATTAAGTCTCGAAAAAAGCTACCAACAAAATAGAAATAGAACCTCTATTAGTCGCGCATGTTGACACGCTCGTCGCCTCTGATCATTGTTTTCATATTTATAATATTTATCCACATGTTTCTAGTTTCTACATTCACAACACGTGTTTTAGTTTCATACAAGCGCGAATTATAAATGTGCTAATAAATTATATTCAGTAGTGATTGAAATTGAATATTTTGATTAATATTATTTACTACTAGTGAAAAAAATTGTGCTTATATACTTTTTAAAGTATTATTATATAATAATCTTTATTATATTACGCTTTATCGAAGTAAAAACTCAGTTGGGTTTCTGCAATAAAAACAGTTTAATTTATTTCTTTCCTATTTACAAGATAATATCAAGATAAGATTACACAAGTCGGTTAGAAATAACAGAAAACAACATAAAAAATTTCTACTCCAGGTCATTTACAATTTATTGTTCGTTACTTCAATCAATTAAAGGAAGCGGCGGTAGCGTAATGGCTAAGGCGTCGGACTTGCGATCAAGTGGTTGCGGGTTCGAACCCCACCCAGTGCACTACCGACGTGAACCCACTCCTAACACAAGCATTTTAGCTTAGCTGGAGGAGTTAACAAGAATACTAGTAATGTGTGACCCACGTTGCTAGTATTCTTTTTTAAAAAAGAAAAAAATATATATTTTTAGCACAATTAGTGTAATCTTGAATGTTTAATATTTTTAGGTTAGAATGCAGACCACAGAGCAAATTTCCATAGAGTATTATTCTGGTTTACTATGGTTGACGACGTAAATGGGAATCGTGGTTATCTTTATATCCCCCCCCCCCCCTCCACAAAGGAGAACAATCACATAACATTTATGTGATTGTTCGTCGAGTCGTGTCGTCAGCTATCGGAATTAATTTTGTTACATGAAAAAGGCTTAATTCTGTTTTCTTGCGTCCGGTATCAACCTCGTAGATTGAGTTGGAGATTTTCTTTAGGACTTTGTATGGTCCGATTCTTATTTCGTCCAGCTTTTTCCTATTGAGGCGGTTTCCATTTTCCACATACACTAAGTCTCCGGCATCCAATGTAATTTTTTTCCTGTGTTTGTTGTATCGTACTGCATTTTGATTATGCGACTTCTTGGTGTTTTCATATGCTAATTTCCGATCACTTTCTAGGTCTTCATTTGTACAATTTGTCTCCAATTCTTGGGGCAAAATGTTGACACTTTCACCTTCCATTAAGTATTTCGGAGCGAATCCAGTAACCGTGTGTTCCGTTTCATTGTATCTTCTAACACATTCTTGAGCCATTGCTGTCCATGCTTTTTTATTTTTATTTTCATTTATTTTGCATCTTATTTTATTTACCAGAGTTTGGTTTAATCTTTCATTAAGCCCATTTCAAAATGGGGCATCTACGGCAGTAAAAATCATCTTTATTTCCTTCCTCTATAAAGAAATTTTAAACTCTTGAATTAATGCCAGGATATTAGTCTGTTAGTATCGTTCCTATATCGTTACTTTCTGTAGTTGTCAGTTTTATGAAGTCATTGGCGGTTTGGTTTTTCGACGTTAAAATATAAGCATACCTAGTGATCAACCAAAAGGTGTAAATATTTTTTTGTTGATCGCGATCCCCCAAATCCACTAATGGTATCGATGGACATAATTTCAAATGGGTGGGTAGCTGGGCCTAAATGTGGTAAGAACCCATATTTTGAAAATGGTAAATGACTACCGCCGCCCATGGGCACCTGTAACTCAAGAGTCACAAGCGCGTTGCCGGCTTTTAAGGTGGGAATAAGGGAAGAGGAGGAGAGGGGGAAGACGGGAGAGGGCCATTAGAAGGGAGGAGAGGGGAAGGACGGGAATAGGGGAGAGAAAGGGGTAGGGTCTCCAGTAACTTTCCTCACGCGGCGAAAAGCAATGCAAGCATTGTTTCACTGCCGGTTATCTGTGAGGCCGTGGTATCGAGCGGAGTCGAGCCGGCCCGAAGCATGGCTCTCCCACGTAAAGAACTAATTTATTACCATTTATCATTATTCCTGATTAACTTATGTTGTAAAAAGACCTTGGAATTTTTATTCCTTACTATGTTCAAACTTCTTAAAAGTAGGTATATTATTTTTAACTGAAATGAAATATTAAAAATAAACCATTAGACAATAGCATAGTATGACGTCACAATTTGTTATAATAAATAAATGATTTGACTTGGCAGTCACCTATGTACTGTATTCTGTCCTAGGCAGTGTAGTTTTTTAATTGTAATGGATATTGTATTTTTAGTGCCTGGATGTATAAATTCAGGATATAATCCAGGTGCTTGATTTAGTAATAAACACTTTTTCATATAAAAAAAATATATTCTGGTTTTCTCAAATTTTCATTGCATTTGAATAATTTGGATTTTGAAGAAATATAAAATTAAATCGGTCGAGATTCCTCTTATTTAGGCCTCGGACACGAAGTCAGCGAGAACGCTCCCGTACGCCGCTCCCCGCGCCGCCGGCGCTGCCGCCCCGCTCCCGCTGACTTCGTGACCGAGGCCTTACAGCTTCAATTTTTATCTGTATACTTTGCCCCCCTTTTTGATCTAATTTCACGCACGGAGAATGTATATTTGGGATACTTTAACTAAAAGAAGTGCAAAAAGCAAAAATTTTTACATACAAATAAATAAAACTGAGGTGTCTGTAATGTCAAAATAATAATATTTTTATGCTCCTTAGTTATTTGCACGATACCTATGCCTAAAAAAAGTTTTTAAAATTTTTGTCGGTCTGTTTGTTCCGGCTAATCTCCGGAACGGGTGGACCGATTTCCACGGGACTTTCACGGGCTGATAGCTGGTGTAATAACTTATAAGGAATAGCTTAGGCTAATTTTATTTTGTAAAAAGAATTAGGGTTACATAAATACATAAATATGTACACGTGAGCGAAACCGCGCGGGGAGTGCTAGTTAATTTATTAAATGTTTGATATCTGCTACAAATGTCCAGTATATCTATATGTTAAACTGTCATAGCACGTAAACTATACAATTTCAATAAAATAAAAATTCTAATATGTAATGATTGTTGTCGAACTTCGACCAGGCGTCTTTATTTCGTATTTTGTTGATAGGGTGTGTCTACATATTATTAAGAACCAAACCATACATTAATAATTACTTAAATAAAGTTAAGTATAATATATTATATCAATGAATGTAATAAAAATAAAATCATTTGCCATTTATTGTCAATGCGATTTGTGTGAGAAGTCTTTCTTCCAACCAAATGAATTGAGAAGACACGCTTTAGTGCACACTGGTGAGCGACCGTTCAAATGTGATTCTTGTGACAAATGTTTCATAAGAGCCGGTGATTTGAAAAGACATTATCGTTTGCATACTGGAGACAAGCGTTATTGCTGTGACTTGTGTCCTAAAAGATTTTACCAAAAAACTCATTTGGACATACATAATTTACTGCACACTGGTGAAAAACCATTCAAATGTCATTTGTGCGAGAAATGTTTTAATCAAACTGGTGATTTGAAGAAACATATTCGTCAACACACTGGTGAAAAACCTTACAAATGTAAAGTATGTGATAAATGCTTCAGCAACAACAGTAATTATGTGATTCATAGTCGTACACACACTGGTGAAAAACCTTATAATTGTGATGTATGTGAAAAACGTTTCACTACGAAGTCTGATTTAATTAATCATAATCGTGTACACACTGATGAAAGACCTTACAAGTGTAAGATATGTAAGAAAGGTTTTAAAATAAGCGGCCATCTTGTTAAGCACACACGTACACACACTGGTGAGAAACCGTACACCTGTGACACATGTAATAAAAGTTTCAGTAATAGATACCATTTAACAACACATATCCGTATTCACACAGGCGATACTCCATATAAATGTCATATATGTGATAAAAAATTTAATGAAAAAAATAATTTAGATGTCCACGTTCGCAAACATTTGGGTATCAAACCGTTCAAATGTGATGTTTGTGAGAAATGTTTCTTTATTAACAGCGATTTGGTAAAACACAAGCGAGTGCACACTGGTGAGAAACCATTCAAATGTGAGATGTGTGGCAAAATATTTGCAGAGAAGAGTAATTTAAATAAACATATTCGTAGGAAAATTTGTGTGCGTTAAAGAGAGAGAGAATTATCTTTCCTGTAGTTTCCTTTCTTTTATGAAATAGGGGGGCAAACGAGCAGACACAACAGTGCAGGCAAATTTATGTAATATTGAATCTAAATGATTAATTGTGATGTTTTAAAACCTTAAACATTTTGAATAATTTTAAAATGTTACACTAAATATATTATTAAAATTGTTTAAAAAATATATAAAATCGTAACTATTATCACGTGACTGCATACGCACACCAGATCCAATACGTCATTAACCAATGAACAAGCTGACAGATGTCATTTGGTATCATAATTAGATATTGAAGGTAAACTTCTTTAGGCGCGTTATGAAAAAATGATGAGAGTGAAATTTTAACATGCGCGCGCATCACCGTCACACAAAATTCACAGGTTGAAGCTGTCCGCAAAACTGCTCATTAAGTCTCGAAAAAAGCTACCAACAAAATAGAAATAGAACCTCTATTAGTCGCGCATGTTGACACGCTCGTCGCCTCTGATCATTGTTTTCATATTTATAATATTTATCCACATGTTTCTAGTTTCTACATTCACAACACGTGTTTTAGTTTCATACAAGCGCGAATTATAAATGTGCTAATAAATTATATTCAGTAGTGATTGAAATTGAATATTTTGATTAATATTATTTACTACTAGTGAAAAAAATTGTGCTTATATACTTTTTAAAGTATTATTATATAATAATCTTTATTATATTACGCTTTATCGAAGTAAAAACTCAGTTGGGTTTCTGCAATAAAAACAGTTTAATTTATTTCTTTCCTATTTACAAGATAATATCAAGATAAGATTACACAAGTCGGTTAGAAATAACAGAAAACAACATAAAAAATTTCTACTCCAGGTCATTTACAATTTATTGTTCGTTACTTCAATCAATTAAAGGAAGCGGCGGTAGCGTAATGGCTAAGGCGTCGGACTTGCGATCAAGTGGTTGCGGGTTCGAACCCCACCCAGTGCACTACCGACGTGAACCCACTCCTAACACAAGCATTTTAGCTTAGCTGGAGGAGTTAACAAGAATACTAGTAATGTGTGACCCACGTTGCTAGTATTCTTTTTTAAAAAAGAAAAAAATATATATTTTTAGCACAATTAGTGTAATCTTGAATGTTTAATATTTTTAGGTTAGAATGCAGACCACAGAGCAAATTTCCATAGAGTATTATTCTGGTTTACTATGGTTGACGACGTAAATGGGAATCGTGGTTATCTTTATATCCCCCCCCCCCCCTCCACAAAGGAGAACAATCACATAACATTTATGTGATTGTTCGTCGAGTCGTGTCGTCAGCTATCGGAATTAATTTTGTTACATGAAAAAGGCTTAATTCTGTTTTCTTGCGTCCGGTATCAACCTCGTAGATTGAGTTGGAGATTTTCTTTAGGACTTTGTATGGTCCGATTCTTATTTCGTCCAGCTTTTTCCTATTGAGGCGGTTTCCATTTTCCACATACACTAAGTCTCCGGCATCCAATGTAATTTTTTTCCTGTGTTTGTTGTATCGTACTGCATTTTGATTATGCGACTTCTTGGTGTTTTCATATGCTAATTTCCGATCACTTTCTAGGTCTTCATTTGTACAATTTGTCTCCAATTCTTGGGGCAAAATGTTGACACTTTCACCTTCCATTAAGTATTTCGGAGCGAATCCAGTAACCGTGTGTTCCGTTTCATTGTATCTTCTAACACATTCTTGAGCCATTGCTGTCCATGCTTTTTTATTTTTATTTTCATTTATTTTGCATCTTATTTTATTTACCAGAGTTTGGTTTAATCTTTCATTAAGCCCATTTCAAAATGGGGCATCTACGGCAGTAAAAATCATCTTTATTTCCTTCCTCTATAAAGAAATTTTAAACTCTTGAATTAATGCCAGGATATTAGTCTGTTAGTATCGTTCCTATATCGTTACTTTCTGTAGTTGTCAGTTTTATGAAGTCATTGGCGGTTTGGTTTTTCGACGTTAAAATATAAGCATACCTAGTGATCAACCAAAAGGTGTAAATATTTTTTTGTTGATCGCGATCCCCCAAATCCACTAATGGTATCGATGGACATAATTTCAAATGGGTGGGTAGCTGGGCCTAAATGTGGTAAGAACCCATATTTTGAAAATGGTAAATGACTACCGCCGCCCATGGGCACCTGTAACTCAAGAGTCACAAGCGCGTTGCCGGCTTTTAAGGTGGGAATAAGGGAAGAGGAGGAGAGGGGGAAGACGGGAGAGGGCCATTAGAAGGGAGGAGAGGGGAAGGACGGGAATAGGGGAGAGAAAGGGGTAGGGTCTCCAGTAACTTTCCTCACGCGGCGAAAAGCAATGCAAGCATTGTTTCACTGCCGGTTATCTGTGAGGCCGTGGTATCGAGCGGAGTCGAGCCGGCCCGAAGCATGGCTCTCCCACGTAAAGAACTAATTTATTACCATTTATCATTATTCCTGATTAACTTATGTTGTAAAAAGACCTTGGAATTTTTATTCCTTACTATGTTCAAACTTCTTAAAAGTAGGTATATTATTTTTAACTGAAATGAAATATTAAAAATAAACCATTAGACAATAGCATAGTATGACGTCACAATTTGTTATAATAAATAAATGATTTGACTTGGCAGTCACCTATGTACTGTATTCTGTCCTAGGCAGTGTAGTTTTTTAATTGTAATGGATATTGTATTTTTAGTGCCTGGATGTATAAATTCAGGATATAATCCAGGTGCTTGATTTAGTAATAAACACTTTTTCATATAAAAAAAATATATTCTGGTTTTCTCAAATTTTCATTGCATTTGAATAATTTGGATTTTGAAGAAATATAAAATTAAATCGGTCGAGATTCCTCTTATTTAGGCCTCGGACACGAAGTCAGCGAGAACGCTCCCGTACGCCGCTCCCCGCGCCGCCGGCGCTGCCGCCCCGCTCCCGCTGACTTCGTGACCGAGGCCTTACAGCTTCAATTTTTATCTGTATACTTTGCCCCCCTTTTTGATCTAATTTCACGCACGGAGAATGTATATTTGGGATACTTTAACTAAAAGAAGTGCAAAAAGCAAAAATTTTTACATACAAATAAATAAAACTGAGGTGTCTGTAATGTCAAAATAATAATATTTTTATGCTCCTTAGTTATTTGCACGATACCTATGCCTAAAAAAAGTTTTTAAAATTTTTGTCGGTCTGTTTGTTCCGGCTAATCTCCGGAACGGGTGGACCGATTTCCACGGGACTTTCACGGGCTGATAGCTGGTGTAATAACTTATAAGGAATAGCTTAGGCTAATTTTATTTTGTAAAAAGAATTAGGGTTACATAAATACATAAATATGTACACGTGAGCGAAACCGCGCGGGGAGTGCTAGTTAATTTATTAAATGTTTGATATCTGCTACAAATGTCCAGTATATCTATATGTTAAACTGTCATAGCACGTAAACTATACAATTTCAATAAAATAAAAATTCTAATATGTAATGATTGTTGTCGAACTTCGACCAGGCGTCTTTATTTCGTATTTTGTTGATAGGGTGTGTCTACATATTATTAAGAACCAAACCATACATTAATAATTACTTAAATAAAGTTAAGTATAATATATTATATCAATGAATGTAATAAAAATAAAATCATTTGCCATTTATTGTCTGTTGCCTCATTTATTTATGATCTAATATAATAAAAGAATTAAGCTAGCTGGTGCTCCTGTCTTGGCCTCTGCAGCCATAGGAAATACAGGACCTTCGGGCCTCGGCACGACACGCCATCTGTGGATTCCCCGCGATACTACTTGTGATTAAGGTCGAGTATTGCTTGCTTTGGGATCTTGTGAATAAAATGCGTGTGGTTCGTGCAATAATTATTGGACACTGACTTACAGCTGCACATTAACAAATAGACTTAGGTACATAAGTATACCTATCTATCAACGTTGTTAATAACATTGTGAATCGAACACTACTGTAGTTTGATAATACTAATTATCCATACATTAGTTAAGGCAAATTTCACAGATGGCGCAATTTTTATTTCGACTTTTTACAATATTTACTATATGCACTATATTATCTACTTTTTGAAGTGAAAACTTCTTTAGCGGCATTGTGCACTTTTTGGAATGAGATTTTTACGCCATCTGTGGATTCTGCGTGATACTACTGTAGTTTGATATATACTTACGTATTATCACAGAATACATAATAGTATTATAAGGTTTAGATCCACTAGAGGGCGCTAATCTGAATTTTGGGAAGTAATCTAAGGGAGTTTTGTTAGCTCCTTATTAATTAAATTTAAAATGTGTTTTCACTTCTGCCTGCAGTCCCATGAGTGCCTACTTTTTTTTTTAAGTGGAAAGTTCTTTAGGTACATTTGTGCACTTTTGCTAAGGGGAAAAAGCACTGAACTCGTGACCGTCACGCTAATAATACATATATATATCCACTAGAGGGTACTAATCTAAACACTGAGTTCTGTCATCTCGTTATTAATTAATATCACCAACCTGCTAATGTGACGTTATAAGTTCGTCGTTTCGTTTCAGTTTTCACTTCTGTCGGCAGTCCCATGACTGCCAATTTTTTATACTTATTTTACAATTTTATAGCCTGTGTTATTCTGTTTGTACAAGCTCTACTGCTGTAAAGATTAATCAAAATCCGTTAAGAAGTTCTTGTGTGAAAGAGGAACAAACATCCATACACCATCACATACTCTCACATTAATAAATATAAGGAAAAATTAGATTATACTCCACTAATACGTATATCATAAAGTCGTACCTACTATTATTATGTTGTTGCTCAATTATTAATCAAACACATAATTACAAATTTTTGTAGGAGAATTGACCTTGCAATCGCAAAAAAATATAAAACTGGTTTTGTGAAGCTTAGGTATATGTAATACTAGCAACCCGCCCCGGCTTCGCACCTTGAACCTTCCTCATGAATCACTCTGTGTGAAAACCGCATGAAAATCACAGACAGACGCGGCGGGGGACTTGTTTTATAATATGTAGTGATGGTATGTAGCTGAAATGTGACTGTTAAGATGGATGTGTGGTGTGACTAGGATGGACAAGGTGAGGAATGAATATATTAGAGAAAGCCTGAAAGTTGCGCCAGCGCCAAAAGCTGAGGAGCCATAGGTTCAAAATACAGATATAATCGCGCGTTCTAAAAAAATAAATACACGTGAGATATCTCACTACACCCCCCTCATCCTTGTGATATTTGGTGATAGAGTGGAATGGAAGAGTAGGTAAAACATATAGCACTGACCCTGAAGAAAATTGGAGATGAATACGTAGTTATAATATAGTAGACCCATAGAATCAATGTCAGCAAACGCTACGTTTTTATTATTGCAGGTAAGTATCTATATGCATATAAATCAGTACCGTCTTTACCATAAGGGCACATGGGGCCCATGCTCAGGACCCCCATCCTCACGGGGGCTCCTAAAGTAGTATTTAAAGATTTTAAGAGCAAAGGAATCGTACACGAGTAGTTATGTCATTCGCGCTTCTTCTCCGAGGGTTCTGTAAGCAAAGAGACTTGTATGTCAATAGTTCAGCCATCCCCGAAATCGAACGTCGGTTTTTCCGAAAGACAAACGTAACTTTGAAGTTGTAAAAACGCTTTCCACTAGGTACGTCATACCTAAGTTTGTAATCGTAATTGTTGAAGTGGTTTAACAACAAAGTAACAACTTCAGGCCTTTTGTTTTACTTGTGCCGTAAAACCTTGTTTCTTGCCAAATTCCATGATTTTCGTTAAAATCTTAGCTTTAAATGACCGTATCTTTTGATTGCGTTGACTTAGAAGCTTCATTTTTTACAGCTGCAAGAGACCGCAGACCTAAATATTTGATGTTAATTTCAACTTGATACCTCCACGCGTAACACGAAAAACAGACAGACGGACAACACAGTGATAAGTGTCCCTTTTTCATTTTGAGGAAGGGAACCCAAAAAATTGGAAACATGGTGGTTCATGGATGAACACATCATAATCTTATCGAGTTAAAACTAGTTTCCTTTCGAACCCCGTGCAGATGTGACGTGTTGCGAATGATAATTATGTGTAAACAAATATTGTTATTGGTTTACTTTGTTGTACGTCTTGGCGAAGGTCAACGACTTTTTTCAACTGTAAATCGTATTACTAAAATGAATGTGATGGCTCAATGGCACCAGATAAACTACAACTTCAATGGATTTCATTGTAAGTAGATATAAATCCTAACTAATGTACCTAAGCTTCATCCCTTACGACATAGTACATACCATATCAATCGATCATTATGAAATTTTACATAGGTATACGTATCCAATAATACAGAAAAGGAGATAATGGTGCCGATTCTATTGTACACTCGACTAAACTAAAACCTGACTTAATTTCTTCATATGAAAGCAACCTAGTTTTCTTCGTAATAAGGTCTATTTGTTACTATCATCTATTTCTCAGCGCCGCTAAATTTCAATAAAACCTGTCAACGTATACTTAACTTTATTTCCACGCAGCGAGAGTCTTCATTTATTCAAACGCTGTATAATTGCCGTATAAAAACTTGTTCAAAACGAACAAGGATGACGTGTTTTTAATCTACACCTACGAAGACGCTTACTAAAAACACAGAGCAAAAGAGATGGCATTCAACGGATAGCGGCTCTTGCTACGTGGTATTAAAGTTTATTTAAGCGTATCAGACTTTCGTCGACAAATAAATTGCTTATTTCGATAGCGACATATGTTACCTACTTGTTTCAATTTGAAATAAGACCTTGTTTCTAGGTGTTCAAGGCTTACTTCTTATATGAAGAAAAAATTTAGTGGATTTTAATTTAGCGAGTGAAGTAACAGAATTGGGGCCAATGGCGCCGATTCTATTGTACACACGACTAAACTAAAACCTGACTTAATTTCTTCATATGAAATCAACCTTGTGTTTTTCGTAATAAGGTCTATTTGTTACTGGCATCTATTTCTCAGCGCCACTAAATTTCACTAAAACCTGTCAACGTATACTCAACTTTATTTCCACCTAGCGAGAGTCACCATTTATTCAAATGCTGTATAAAAACTTGTTCAAAACGAACTAAGATGACGTTATTTTAATCGACACCTACGAAGACGCTTACTAAAAACACAGAGCAAAAGAGATGGCATTTAACGGATAGTTCATTTAAGCGTATCAGACTTTAGTCGACAAATAAATTGCTTATTTCGATAGCGACATATGTTACCTACTTGTTTCAATTTGAAATAAGACCTTGTTTCGAAGTGTACAAGGTTTACATCTTATATGAAGAAAATTTAGTGAATTTTAATTTAGCGAGTGAAGTAACAGAATTGGGACCAATAAAGAACTCTTTGGAGTGGAGTACGTATTGGAACAGGCAACTAGCTTCAAGACTTACGACTGACTCTGACTCCTGAAAATTTAATTAACAAAAAATTAATCCTACGAAAAGAACTGAAAAGCAAAAATAAATAAATAAACTATGAAATTTTATATAAACTAATTTTAAGTCGACGCCAAACAAACTGATTAATTGTCTAAATTTTATAAGTACCTACGTAGAAATGGACATGGGTCTACATAGGTAATTAATCATTTTCAACCGACGAAAAAAGGAGGTTCTCAATTCGACCGTATGCACTTTTTTTTATGTATGTTTAGCCCTCCTCCGTTATTTATGAACCGATTTTGACGATTCTTTTTTTGTTAGATAAGGTATACCTCAAGGGTGGTCCCAATTGTAATTGTTTATGATCAAATGCGAAGTTTCTTTAATTGCCATAATTTGTTACATAATAAGCAATTCGGTTTTACAAGGGGTCGCTCTACAACTGATGCCGGTGTAGAGCTTGTAAAACATATATTTGATGCCTGGGAGGATGCCCACGATTCTCTAGGCATTTTTTGCGATTTATCCAAAGCTTTTGATTGTGTTGTTCATGAAACTCTGATCAGGAAATTATATCACTACGGTATCAAAGATACGGCGCTGGATCTTCTTACTTCTTATCTAAGTAATAGAATTCAGAAAGTCGATATTAATGGCAAGCTATCTCCAGGGTCTGTGGTAAAAATCGGCGTTCCGCAGGGATCTATACTCGGGCCATTTTTGTTCTTAATCTACATTAATGACTTACCTTATATTGTTAAGAACAACCACAAAATAGTATTGTTTGCGGATGATACTTCACTCTTATTTAGGCTAAAACGTATATGTACAAATTTTGACGACGTAAACGATGCTATTTTGAAAGTGGTTCGCTGGTTTAACGTTAACAATTTACTTCTTAATGGAGAAAAAACTAAATGTATCCGGTTCACTACTCCAAACGTTAAACAGGTGAAAACGACTATACTACTTAATGAAGACGAGTTGGAACTAGTTGATACCACAAAATTCTTAGGCATTACTCTTGATTCTAAGCTTCAATGGGCTTCATATTGATAAATTATCGAATAGACTCAGCTCAGCAGCATACGCAGTTAGAAAAATTCGTGAACTGACTGATGTTGAAACAGCCAGATTAGTTTATTTTAGTTATTATCATAGTATAATGTCGTATGGTATTCTACTGTGGGGAAATGCCGCCGATATTCAATCTATCTTCGTGCTGTAGAAGAGGGCTATTCGAGCAATTTATAACTTAGGAAATCGTGATTCACTGAGGCAGAAATTTAAAGAAATTAACATAATGACGGTAGCGTGCCAGTATATTTATGAAAATCTAATTTACCTTCATAAAAATAAAGATCACTTCTGTAAAAAAAGTGATATACTCTCTTTTAACACGCGTAATAAACATAAACTTGTTGTACCTGCCTCTAGGCTCCAAAAAATAAACAAGTCGTTTCAAGGTCAATGTGTGCGATATTATAATAAAATCCCAGATAATATTCAAATGTTAAGTATAAACAAGTTTAAGTCTACAGTAAAACGACAGCTATGCCTTAAGGGCTATTACTCAGTAGGCGATTATATACAGGATAAAAACGCTTGGGATGGAATTGTAATATAAATCTAATGTGAGCTAATATGTTTCTTATTTTCCATCTCTCATGTTTTTCTTTTCTTCTTTTTAATTTTTTCCTTAACTTTCAGTTTCCCTAGTGTCATATTCTTTTTCTAGTTTATTCACTTTTAATTTTAAAAACATAATAGCACACAACAAAATGATGTGATATTTACTGAATATTGTTGAAACTGTCTGGTTTTTCTTTTTTAAAAGAGTGGCCGTGAGTTTGTTTGCACGATTTCTTCTCACAAGGCTCAACCATTTGGAAACGGGCGGTTATAGATCGAAACAGGCAGATGTGATATTATGTTATCCATTTTGTTTTCTTTAATCATTTTACATTTGACGAAGCAAACTATTGTTGCGGTGACTCTGTGTGTGTTGATCTATAATTTTTAATTATAATAATTATTTATTAAATCGACGATTTCGAATAATTGATGGTCAATTTTATGAAATAAAGATTTTTGTGAATTGAATATATATATACAGTCGAATTGAGAACCATATTTTTTTTCGTCAGTTAATAAATAACGGAGTGAGGGCTGAACATACCTACATAATATATATATATACGGTTGAGAACCTCCTTTTTTTTCGTCGGTTAAAAATGATTAATTACCTACGTAGAACGTCTCGGGACCAACTTATATAAAATGTTCTAAACTTGCGATAATGCTGATAGGCGTACTCTGTTTCAGATTCCAAGGATACGGCTACTAGATGGATTCCTGACAGCATATACTTCAAAGAGGAGGACTTAGAAGAGAAAGAGATGTATTTCAAACAATACAATAATGTAGTCGTAGGACTAGACATATCTGATGACAAATTATTTCTCACTGTACCTAGAATTCGCTACGGTGAGTTTACTCTTTACCACTCTGAGCTACCAACTCCTGGGTGGAACCAACAACTGTTCACCTTGGAGGAGTGCGAACCCTCCTTCGCCAAGATGGGAGAGAAAAGGTCCGTGCGCTGTGTCTGACCCGGTTATTATGTGACAGTCGATTTTGCAAGTCACGGTTATGGCTTGGAACGACTAGAGGCCTTAAAAAATCAATCCAAAGACGGCTTAACTTTACATCTCCGTGACGCTTCTCCTCAAATCCTCTGCTAAGCCATGGGGCACTGAAAAACAGATTGGTTGAAAAATGTGGACGATTGATTTCCGTGTTGTCGGGATAAAGAAAAGCAGCATCCAACGCTGGAAACAATGGTTATGTCGCGAACATAACCTTTGTTTCCAGCTTTGGACGCTGTGTGTGCACCCAAACCATTTTATCAAGAGGTAAAGTCCATCCTGCAGGAGACACATTTGACGTTGGAAAGAGCAAGACGGTCTCCTAAAACCATGAGCGCTTTCCGGGGACAACGGGTAACTGCTGGCAGTTGCCAGTAGAACAACGCCTCTGAGGGGAAGCCAGGCCTGCCAGCACACTGTTCGGTATATGACCAAGGTCTGCGGGTTTTCCAGGGATTTCTATCCTAGGTTCCACCTCGATCTCCGTCATTGGGATCCCACGACGGAACACACCATGTGGTTCGTCACCAATAGAAAATTTCACCTCTAAGCCCGTGAGGAAAATTCTGTCAGGTGTTTAAAGATTTAAAACCTATTTTTTCCAGGAATACCTTCCACACTTAACTACTTGTACGTTAAAGATACTTCATTAGACCTGAAACCTTACCCTGACGTGAACAGCATACCACCTTTTGTCTCTGTTCACCGCCCGAGAATAGACGAATGCAGTAGACTCTGGATGGTGGATACTGGTCTACTTGAGGTGCCTGGTAAGTATCATAAAAAACCCTAACAAAAGGATCGGTTTTCATACCGCAAATAGTTTGTCACAAAATATCAGATAATATCTAATCGTTTTGTTAAGAGCTGAGGTTGGGGATTAGGACGGTACAAAAATTAATTACCAAGCTGCAGCATCGCCATAAATGCGGAAGGTCCTGAGTCCGTGGTTGAGGTTCAGCCGTCGGCTGCCGACCGTCCGCTGGTTGTTGCGGAGCATCCCCAAACCGGTGAGGTTACCGGAGACCCTAACCTTCCCCCTTCCGCCCTTCCCCTACTTGCACCTTAAAGGCCGGCAACGCACTTGTAACTCTTGAGTTGCAGGTGCCCATGGGTGGCGGTAGTCATTTACTATCAGCTGACCCGTCTGCTCGTTTGCCCCCTAGACCATAAAAAAAAGCGCCTAAATTATGATAAATGGTAATAAGCAGTATTCTTCATCGCTTAATTTTCCACCCTTAGCGGTGGAATACTTCAAATTTAAATGGGACTAACCTCGGGTATAACGAATTAAATTTAAAAAATCAATATTGAAATCGATTTACAAATGAAGAAAATATAGCTTGACACACATACACACGAAAAAAAAATGGAAGTCGGTTAAATCTGCCGTATTGAGAATCTCCTCTTTTTTGAAGTTGATTAAATAACTAAAAAAAAATTAGTCATGGGACAGACATGAAAATATATACTTATAGTAAATATTGTAAAAAGTCGAAATTAAAATTGCGCCATCTGTGAAATTTGCCTTAACTAATATATGGATAATTAGTATATATCAAACTACAGTAGTATCGCGCAGAATCCACAGATGGCGTAAAAATATTTTTTAAATATATGAAATTAAGACATATTTTCGATCAGGGTCACGTGTCCTGACGCGGACACATTTTCGATCAGGGTCAAGTGTCCTGACGCGAGTTTAACATTTTTTACCCATCCCAAAAACTGCACAACGCTGCTAAAGAACTTTTCACTTCAAAAATACGGTTTAATAATATATTAGCATAGATAGGTATACCTATATAGACTCTTATGCTTTCAGATAACCCTGTGCAGTTGAAACAGCCTGAAATAATAATATTCGACTTGAAGACCGACAAAGAAATACTTAGATATCAAATAAAGCCGAGCGATTTATATAACGGAACCACTTCAGGTAAATCAGACCCAGCAAACTATTAGCCACAAAATATCTACCGTCGATATTTTACCAACACCAAGTGAGGCAAATGTTTTGCTTTCATATCCGAACCATTTTTCACCTTCCTTCTACGACACTCTGGCCAGCTTTCATCATCTACTTGCCCTTTTCAAAAATTGCTTCGGGATTGATACAGCGTGGTATCTTCTTCCATTCTCCTCTATCATTCGTAATTTCAATACCAACTTCTATACATAAAACTCTTTTCACCACATTTTGCTCATCCCTCTGCATCACATGTTCATACCACGATAACCTATTACTTCTCAATTCTTTTATCCACTGACGCTGCTTTTAGGCTCATCTCATGTACTCTTTCATAGAAAGTGTTTTTATAAAATGCAGAGAGTAGATGGCGCTGCATATCAATATGACTTTTATCCCATAAGTGTTTTAATCACTCACACATATTTTATTTCATACAAAGTAGCGGGCAGAATTTAGTAATGTCAATAAATAAATATAAAAAACCGTGCCACTATCTCTTTCTGGGAGTTTAACGTATTCATGGGGTCCCATCTCAAAGAAAGCAAAAATGGTTCAAATAAATATCAATAGATGGCGTTACGGGTATCGATTTGTTATTGAAATGTATGGAAAATCAATATTAGGTCCTGATAAACGTATTTTCTAATTTTATAAAATACCCTAAACACGGGAAATTTGAATGAAAGCTTCTGAAGTCCAGTTTTCTTGTTTTCACAAAATTCAATATTGTCATCGTTCCTCTGGCGGCAATTACTCGTACTACGTTGAGGTTGATACGGTTTTGTTATTGAGTTTGTAGGTACTGACTATTGACTGTTGGCCAAATGTTATTGAACTGTTTTGTTGCGTTATGTTGTAGTTAAATTATTAACACTGTAATTTTTATTCGAACTTCAAAGATACTATAAAAAATTAAGAATTAATTTTTCTCATTGTGTTTTACATATTTTTTTCATATTGTCAGGACACAATAATTAATAGTGAACAACGAAACGCATGGTATGTGTGAACTTTGTTCTGTACCAGGTTAGGTATTTATGTAACCGACATTATGATTTGGCAAATAGATACCTACTAACCCACCTACTAAGTACTTACACGTACTATCTATTCACACATACACATTGCTAATAGGAATCTTTTACCTCGGACCTCACTCGATCGCAGGGCTGCCAGATTGTATTATTGGATACAAAATTCGTATAATTCGGTAATCATAAGTAGGTATCCTGTTTGTATAGTAGATGCATTGTATAATCGGATACAATGTCATTACTGATGTTATTGTGTAATAAGTAGGTACGAACATACACATAGAGATACTTAAAATAAATCATGTCTGTGGTAAACTGTTAAGTAATTATACGTTAAGAGCTATATCACATAATAGCATTTTACAAAACTAGGTATTTACGCACGACGACTCGGTCAAACTCGCGAGTTCACGACACCACGGCAATGTTGTCTATAATAAATTGTGACTCTGCCCTGTCCTTGAAATAATTACCTACAGCCGGGCGGTATGTAAACACGCGATACGGCTGCCCATAATTTCATCTACGTACTTGAGTTTCTTTCTAGTTTTGTAATTGTAAATATTTTAATTTATTTTTGACGTGACAACGTCTTATAATTCGATGGAGCCGGCTGCACGAATGAAAAAACATGACTCATCCGGCGTTACCTCGCTCTGAGACGTTACTATGACGTTGCTCGGCTCGCCTCGTGTGCACTCGCCACCACTCGGCACCGCTCGTAAAGCAGTTTCGGGTACGGAGGAGTGTGATATTTATAAAACAATTTCGGGTGCGGAGGAGTGTGATATTTATAAAACAATTTCGGGTACGGAGGAGTGTGATATTTATAAAGCAATTTCGGGTACGGAGGAGTGTGATATTTATAAAACAATTTCGGGTACGGAGGAGTGTGATATTTATAAAACAATTTCGGGTGCGGAGGAGTGTGATATTTATAAAACAATTTCGGGTACGGAGGAATGTGATATTTATAAAGCAATTTCGGGTACGGAGGAGTGTGATATTTATAAAACAATTTCGGGTACGGAGGAGTGTGATATTTATAAAGCAATTTCGGGTACGGAGGAGTGGATATTTATAAAGCAATTTCGGGTACGGAGGAGTGTGATATTAATAAAACAATTTCGGGTACGGAGGAGTGTGATATTTATAAAACAATTTCGGGTGCGGAGGAGTGTGATATTTATAAAACAATTTCGGGTACGGAGGAATGTGATATTTATAAAGCAATTTCGGGTACGGAGGAGTGTGATATTTATAAAACAATTTCGGGTACGGAGGAATGTGATATTTATAAAGCAATTTCGGGTACGGAGGAGTGGATATTTATAAAGCAATTTCGGGTACGGAGGAGTGTGATATTAATAAAGCAATTTCGGGTACGGAGAAGTGTGATATTTATAAAACAATTTCGCGTACGGAGGAGTGTGATATCTATAAAACAATTTCGGGTACGGAGGAGTGTGATATTTATAAAGCAATTTCGGGTACGGAGGAATGTGATATTTTATAAAGCAATTTCGGGTACGGAGGAGTGTGATATTTATAAAACAATTTCGGGTACGGAGGAGTGGATATTTATAAAGCAATTTCGGGTACGGAGGAGTGTGATATTAATAAAGCAATTTCGGGTACGGAGGAGTGTGATATTTATAAAACAATTTCGGGTGCGGAGGAGTGTGATATTTATAAAACAATTTCGGGTATGGAGGAATGTGATATTTATAAAGCAATTTCGGGTACGGAGGAGTGTGATATTTATAAAACAATTTCGGGTACGGAGGAGTGTGATATTTATAAAGCAATTTCGGGTACGGAGGAGTGGATATTTATAAAGCAATTTCGGGTACGGAGGAGTGTGATATTAATAAAACAATTTCGGGTACGGAGGAGTGTGATATTTATAAAACAATTTCGGGTGCGGAGGAGTGTGATATTTATAAAACAATTTCGGGTACGGAGGAATGTGATATTTATAAAGCAATTTCGGGTACGGAGGAGTGTGATATTTATAAAACAATTTCGGGTACGGAGGAGTGTGATATTTATAAAGCAATTTCGGGTACGGAGGAGTGGATATTTATAAAGCAATTTCGGGTACGGAGGAGTGTGATATTAATAAAGCAATTTCGGGTACGGAGAAGTGTGATATTTATAAAACAATTTCGCGTACGGAGGAGTGTGATATCTATAAAACAATTTCGGGTACGGAGGAGTGTGATATTTATTAAGCAATACAATGTACATAGTTTTTACAAGTATGAATGTGCTTTGAGCAATTGTTTTACAACTTTTATTTACAACTTTTAAACATGTGTGATATTTAACTTATTGTATTTATATATCGTCCGTAAACCGACTTTACAGACAACCAATTTTTATTTAAAAAAATTAAATTCGTAGTGACTGAAATGAGAAGTATTCAATAAAAATACATGTCCTGATTTTTTATTATTAGATGTAATAAAATAACACACTCTAAATCTTACCAGGTACCTACCATTTTTTACTCTCATAATTATTTCATAATAATATTTGTAAGTAGTTAAATACATGAGTAAATAGTTAGCCTAGGAAATTACCTACTAGTTTTTTTAACGCGAGCGTTGGTAGGTCTATCGTGTGTCACTTTTGTCACCCTATCGACTTATTTATTTATTAATCCAGGTATTTTACTCGGTGGAAAAAGCGAAATGCCTACCTATTAAAAAAGAAACAAATTACGTTCTAGTAGGTATATAAAAAATATTTTATAGTTTACTTATACTTTCGGAGTTTCCAGGTAGGTTAAAAAATGTTTTCTCTGGGTGCGTTTTTGAAGAATTCCAGCAACCAAAAACAGCACAATATAGTGTTTAATTACTCTTTGCCGTATAAAGGAAGTATTTGTATTTATTTCAATGAAATACACAAATCGCACGCTTACTGCTTAAAAAACCATCACACCGTTTGTTGGTCACTACGGTGCATTCGCGACTGTTTGTGTACCGAGTGTATACCGAACTCGAGGCGTGTAGGTATGTCTCGCAATCCGACCGTTTGTATAAAGATACAATATTGTATAGATAGTATTGCCGTGTCGCCGCTACCGTAGTGAATCAGCAATCATGATCCTTTTTCCACTATTAAGTTATTTATTTTACTTCCTTTCTTGAAATATTGTTAATAATGCGTAATGTTCCTGCCACTAGCTATGTGCCTGCGACTTTGCCCCCAATGAAAGCAAACAGAATGACCAGGCCCCGAGTCGCAGGCAGCCCTGCTATTCTTGGCTAGCTCTTGTGAGCATTTATAGTGATATTATTACTTTTTTATCAAATATGTAAGACCGCCCACTTAGTGAAGTGCCACGCCTAACGAACAACCGGATAATCGAAATCATAGTATTTTTAGTAAGTATTCAATTTCGTAAAACAATATAAGTACAACATACGTAGGTCAATGTACAAAGCCATCAAACGGATTTGTACTCTTTTTTGTAATTATACTAAGTACCTAAGTTATTTAATTAGTTATTAAATAGGTTCTTAAGTTTTATTATTATTTTTTAGGCCATGTAGCCAAACATAACATATCTCCACTATTTACGAGTAAGAAAGTACTGACTTTATTTTGCAAAATGCCTGTGGAAACGTTACTGCGGATGACTTGAGAAACTTCTTATTTCTCGTTTCATTTTATTTCTGTGATCATTTATAGTAATATTATTATTTTTTATTAAACTGAATAGGAAAGACTTCATTTTGTATTATAAATGTATAATCGACCATACAGCATAACCATGCAACTATCGATTCCAAGATATATGATAATAACAATCGATAATTGAATAGGTTTAATAACAATTATACACTACCGCATCCCTACCGTGAGCTGTCAAAATTATCATCCTAAATTTGATAAAGTATAATTATCGCCATCTATTGGTTGCACGTTTATTAGTAGGTAAATAAATCCATTACGTCGCTAGGTGGCTCTAGCTATCCATAGCTATCGCGCTGCTAGCGGCATCTAGCGCCTTAATTGGTGCGGAGCCCGCAAAATGGCCCGAGTTAGGAAGGTCGCGTTTTGTTGTATGGGATGAGGTATCTGTACTAGTATAGTATTATGTTATCTGTGACGTATTACATGTATAAACATACATATATACATACACTCACGCTTGTGTCCTCAGGGGTAGACAGAGGTATTAAACACCAGCATTTTGCCAACTATAATGGGCTGTCAACCCCCCACTTTGGGAATTAATGATAAGAAAGGTGGGAGTCTGGATATTGAAAGGGAACTGTGCATCATTATCATTTACCTGCGTTTTCCCAATTCCTGGAGGTGGGCAAATTTATAAAACAGCACCCTCAAACATTTAACAACATTTCTGTGTCTGGTTTTATCTATAATATGTATGTATTTAGAAATATATAAGTATGTTAATCAGCAGTCTGGTTACCATAGTACAGGCTTTGCCTAGTTCGGGATCAGACGGCCGTGTGTGAGATGTGTGAAGTTATTATTATTATTATTATTTAAGGAAGCGAAAGATGTCACTAAAATTAAAAACATTAGAAATCCAAATCGTATTGTATTAAACATGGTACCTAGGACGACCAGGTTTCAAAAAAACAGTTACGCGATGTGCGTTAAAGTGTTCAATAAAATCCCAGAACGCTTCAAAGAACTACCCTTAAATAAGTTTATTCCAGCTCTGAAAGATTGGTTAATTATTAAGACATTTTATTCGGTCAAAGAATTTTTGAATGGTAGTAGGTATGATGAATAAAAAGCAAATTATGATCAATACACAAAAACTGATGAACTGACTTATTCATAATGACAATTACACTGTATACTAAGTAGTAATGTGTAATACTGAAGCTATTTTAATAATATGTTATATTTGCATGCTATTTTTATGGATAAATGGGCCTGTTCGCTTTTTATCACTCTTGTATTACCCCGTTATGTAAACAACATTTAAAGCAAATAAATAATTTGAATTTGAATTCTCATTGGGGTCGGCACAATGTGTAACATTACAAAAGTTTTTAGCCGGTTTCTTACATGGCTGGCTGCTTGCCTGGTGCCAACCTTGGGAATGTAGTCGTTTTAAGACAGGAAAAAAGGAAGAAGGTAAATTTTAATAAAGAAAAATGGGTAGGGAGAGGAACCTAGGGTAAGGGATACCGCAAGTCTCGGATGGGGAACGGGACTGAGACTGCAATAGCTCGCAGAGGCCAGTGTTTCGTACCCAAATGTCATAGGATATGAACACCACCTGGCATAACTAGGAACTGTGGGGTCTGTGGGTAATGAGGAGTATTGTTTGTTCGGCTAGAGCAATAGCTCTAGTAGATCAGGGTTGCATAGCTATCAAGACGCATTGTACATGTGATCATAAAATTATTAAAATTTGCAGGGTTGACGTCTATCACGGTAGATGTGACCAACACAGCATGCGACGATGCATACGCTTACATAAACGACTGTACCACAGGAGGTCTCATAGTTTTCTCTCTGAGGAGAAGAGATAGTTGGCGTTTTACACATCCTACTTTCAACTATGATGACGGAGCTTCCTTTATATTAAGAAGTAAGTATTAATATAATCATAAATTTAAAACAACTCAGCTCGAAAACGCTTCAACGATTACAAAAGAGCTGATGATCTTCGAACGGCTGAACAGATTTTATTGAATTAAGTATATCTAAGAACACTCTCGATCAAGTCACCTTTCGAACAAAAAAAAACACACTAAAAGAGGTCCATTCGCTTGGAAGCTACGATGCCACAGACAGACACACAGACACGATAAACTTATAACACCCCTCTAAAAAATGGTAATGAAGGGTACCTATTTACTATCCTGATGGGCTGATATTTTTAACAGATTAGAAGCAAAGGGCCTTCGTTTTTGTGTTCTTGGTGGCATCCACATGCAGTAAATAACATACTTCAACGCCATCTAACGTAGACAATCCGAACTACGTAGTTGCCACTGATTTTCTCTCGCCGACAAGTGTCTAATGTACATGCAACATTCCAGTATTAACCGTGAAGTACTTAATTCCGGGTTCAAAAAAGGAGAATAATTTTACAGTATTTTTTTTTATGTATGTACAGCTAAACAAAATAAAAATTATGTTGTTTTGTAGGAACAGGGTAACTCAATGATATTCCTATGTAATATACATAATATAATTTTGATAAAAATCTCAAAAATATGTATTTAAAGATTCTAATTGCATGTTCTTTAAATACTTATTCTCAACAGAGCATCTAATAAATTGGCGGGTTGGTCTCTTCAGCATCGCCCTCTCGGACCCTGATGCCTCAGGCGTTAGGACAGCATACTACCACCCATTCCTGTCAACACAGGAATTCTCCATCACTACGGATGTGTTGAAAAACAAAAATGGCAATATTGAGAAGAATTTCAAGGTATTGATTTTGTAGTAAACGTTGAGGTGTCTTTGGGACACCCGGTTGGAACGAAGTTCGTTTCGCTATATATAAATATATTTAATAGATTGAATGAACTACTACACACTAAAACAATACTTACCTACTATAAAGTAAATATTGTAAAAACATGAGATTAAATTTTGCGCCATCTGTGAAATGTAAGTTGTAACCAGGTAGTTTGGGCTCATTTGTATTGTCTTGGTGAGTATTTTAGTGCTACATTATAACCAGGGTATGATGATGGAGTCGGAAGGTGGCCATAGTAACTTCTGAACTAAACAAATCGAGTTTGGGCTCGATTGATTCGTCTTGAGGAGTACTGTTTAAACATCAAAATATTTTTTATTGAATCTTAGTTTGTAAAAAAGCTTGTTTAAAAAAAACAATTAATTTATATATACTCATAGCTAGTAGGTGTCCGCGGGCCATTTTCCCAGAGCGGAACCCATATCTACGATAGTGCGTCTAAAAACCTTTTCTTCGCGAATATCGCGCAAGATGGAATCCTTTGTTGGAATATTGACAAGCCGCTGAAACCAAAGAATACTGCTTTAGTAGTTCATGACAATAGATGGCTCGCCTTTATTACAGGTAAGTGTGCGACTGTAACAAATGAAATTATTTATTTGCTCGAATAGGGTATTACAGATGTCAGTTTATAAATATAGTTCACAGCATATTCTATCCAATGGTACGTGCAAATTGTATAAAATATATCGTATTATATAACAAAGTTAATTGAGTTGACAATTTAAAGAGTTACAATTTTATTAAGATATAAATCTATCCTCCAAATATTCCTTAATGCTATAATATATAAACTATGTATGTATTTGTGTCTGTATCTGTGTATGTGTGTATATATGTATAATATATGGGATTTGTGTATGTGTGTATATATTTATAATATATGGTACACTAAAGTTATGAGTATTTGTGTATAATTTGTGTGTATATTCGATTTGTATCGAGTTTTGTATGTATCCCATTCTTTTTTTTTTTGTAATTTTTTTACAAGATATTTAATTGCACCTACTTCTTCTTGGTAGAGAATGCCTTAGGCATTGAGTCCGTCCAAATAAAAAAAATTAATATGTTCTATTTATTAAAATGTCAAAAAAAAAATTGTTTTAATCTGGTGTAGGTATTTATGCATGAATATGTCCATTTGCTTTGTCTGGATGTTTCTATGTATATGTACCTATATATTTAAAAACCGGTGTCAGAAAGAGAGACATGGTAGACAGACCGATAGACAGACAGACAGACGGACGAACAACAAAGTGATCCTAAAAGGGATTCTTTTTTCTTTTGGGGAACGGAAGCCTAAAAATGTATCTATGTAAGTATGTGTATACGTGTTCTAGAGTCTAGAGCCCACAGTACAAGCTATGTTTAGTTCTATGTCTAGTATCTAGATGGCGCTGTGTAATACGTCACAGAAATTATTATAATACAACTTGGAGCAGAATGGTCATATCATTCTGCCTACCATGTCCCCATGTTTATTTGTTTAAATGTTTTTTCTCCCATCCTACTCAATCATTCCATTATCCTCTTTTATGTTTTCATCAATTTTTTCATTTGTCGTTCTCTACATTTGTTTCCGTCAACTTTTATACCTACAACTCTCTTCATCAAATTTCACTCATTCCTCACATGTAGGTGAGGTGTGGTCAATGTTACAAAAATTTCATATAGCCGATAATTGTTAGTCAACAATAATTATCTTTTAAAAAAAGTATCACCGACTTCAATGTGCTTTTTAGTGACAAATAGCCAACTAAAAGCACTGCTCCAATGAGACAGCGATGTTTTGGAGCAAACGAAAATATCATCGATGTATACAGTTTTTAGATATTTGTTGATTTTTCAAAAACCGCTCGAATGATTTCGATAACATTTAAATGGGGACCACCTGGGAAGTATACACTTTGAAACTAATAAAATCGGGCCCGCAGAGGTATATTTCGTGTTTTTTTTATTTTTTGAAAATCTGCCCCCTTTATGGGAATATCCCCCATTCACGAACCTAACCTTCATTTTTGCCTTGTTGATTTGTCGTCCAAGTTTGAAAGCAATCGGTGCATAATTTGGCCTCTATCGTGCCGGTAAAATTGAGGTACAATATATATAAAAGTATAAATATATATACTCTTTAACTGGCGGTTGTTTTGGGGTCTAGGGATCATAACTAGACCTCCTGTGAAGATTTTTTTTAAAACTCAACAGCTGCTACAAAATCAATGGGTTGACTTTTCTTCGAAAATCTACCTAAAATAAGATTCCGACGAATTGAGGACCGTTTTTGTGAAGTCGGTTATAAAGAGATCTGTGGGCGGTACGGAGCGTAACCTTGAAGAATTAAGTAACACGAAAATCATAAATTTTATTTTTTCAGATATGAAAATACAGGGTCGTTATCTATACGTGCTATCGAACAAAATTGACACTTACTTCTACTCAAGTTTGAACACGAGTAATGTCAATTACGCGGTACTTTGGTAAGTCTGACAAATAAAAAGCGAATTTATCAATGGTTTTTATTCTAAAAATTACTTATTTATGTACGATACGAGATTGACTTGAAGAAGGTTGGAAATCAAACACTGGATTAATATTCTAAGCGCGTATAACTCTCAATCACAGGGCATGCTGCTCACATACAATTAAATATAATTAGCAATCTTATCTAACGCAGGTAACGAAACCATAGCGCGATTCAGCCTGCTTCGAGTTAACGCCATCTATCGACCCAACTATTCAACAATTGCAGAACAACTGCACATATCCAGAGCTGGGAGAGGCTGGTAATCTGTCATACAGGCCTGTCCTAGTACAGATACCAGTCTCTCACATAGAAGCATAAAAATGTGTCAAAAGTAATTTTGTTTTGTAATGTCTAATGTACTGTGTGAGAGAAACAATAAATTAAATTATTATTATTATTATTATATTATTAATTAATTATATTAATAGAGTTACGATTTGGTTGACATTATTGGAGTGAAAACTAATAGGCACGTTGGGCACTTCTAGTATAGAAAAAAAACACTGAACTCGCGCAGTTACGTATAAACAGATGTGTGTACGAGTATATTTCACTTCTGACGACCAGAATTTTTAATTTTTTTAATAAATAATTTTAATATTTTAATTACAGGGTCAAGATAACTGATCTTATTAAGGATACAGTTTGTGCTGCGTAATCTTCACTCATACAATAATGCTGGAGAGGTTGTTCTTAATAACCCAATTCATGAAGAAGATTATAGACTACTAGCAGCGCCTCGCGGTTTCACCCGCGTAAGTCCCGATCACGTGAGATTGTCGGGATAAAAAGTAGCCTATGCGTTAATCCAGGTCTCCAGCTATCTACATACCAAGTTTCATCTCAATCGGTCCAGTAGTTTTTGTGTGAAAACATTAAACATACATATATACAAAAACACAAATGTTTCCTCTTTATAATATTAGTTTAGAAGTTTAGATATAACATCATGCTTAGGAGCAGAGCAGTGAAAATAAACGCGGGTGAAATTATGAAAAACGGTTAATTAAACAAAACAATGCGCGTGTATTTAAAAATTTAATTTCAAATGTATACATTCAAAACTTTACTTATACAAATAATATAGGAATCCAACGGTACATATTGTTGTATTGGTTACCACTTAGTGCACCAGTATAATGGTTACCATTAGACATGATTAATAAATTGAGTAATAATCTTACTTCCGTGTGATTTCATTTGGCCAGTTGATGTCCTGTCCTTTCCAATCACAGGACGGACATTCGGGTACGTGACTCCGGTCACTTCCGAGTTACTGCAGTCTCACTTCTGTTTCCAAATCCGAGACTTGCAGACGGAGTCGCGTTCCCGAATGTTCTGTATTCCATGTGACTGGAGAGACCACCAGGACAGGACAGACTCCAGACTCTTATCGAAATCTTATCATAATGCTTGCATTGCTTTTCACCGAGTGAGTGAGGTTACCGCAGAGGCCCTAACCCTTCAATGGCACTGTACGGCACACCAGTGTGGGCGGAGGCTCTGACCGCCCACAATAGGGCGCGCCTTTTGCGCCCTCAGAGGGTTATGGCGGTTAGAGCCATACGCGGATACCGCACCGTGTCGACAGAGGCAGCGTGCGCGTTAGCTGGGACTCCCCTGTGAGATTTGGAGGCGGAAGTTCTCGCTGAGGTATATCGGCCAACGGCTGTGTTCCGGGCGGGAAGGGGCAGTCGGTGCGCGATTGGCGTGAGGCCGCTGGCCGAGCCACCATGGCTTGTCGAGTTGTTGGTTGTCCCGGTTGGAGGCTCCACGTGCTGGGTTTGCTGCCGTTTAGCCGCTCCAGCCGGTCATCGTCGAGTGGGGAGGGCGGCAGCACGGGACCCTTTCCTTCCGACTGACGCAGGTTCCTGCACTCGGTCGCTAGGAGGGAATTGATTTCCGCCTGTCACCACTGCGACTGCAGTGAGGACTCGGCTCAGCACACTCTGGTGGTTTGCTCCGTCAGCGTCGGGCCCTCACTGCAGTCATCGGAGGATATCTCTCGCTAACAGCCGTCATACGCTCCATGGCCGGTAGCGACAAGAATTTTACCGCGGTCGCGACCCTCTGTGAGGATGTCATCTCGCAGAAGGAGGCGGTGGAAAGGGTCCGGGAGGACGATCTCTACTCGGATCTAATTCTCCGCCGGCGAACCGGGCGCCGGAGACGCGCTTACTAGCGCCTCATGCCGCCCTAAGTGTGGCCGCAGGTGGACGGGACGGGTTTTCCCCTTCACCCGCTATAGTGGCCAACCGCGAAGAGGCGGTGTCAGAGTGTGCCTGGACGTCGCCTAATTGAGAGGATTTTACCCGAAGGTGGTGCCCGCGCTTTTGTGGGCAGGCGCTAGGGGAGCCCGGATGTCTTAATAAAAGCTGTTCCCGGATCCCTCCTACTTAAGGCGTTTTAGCCGGTTTGATTCCGACACACCGCCCCACCGAAAACCCCGGTGAGGTGACGGCCCGAGGGGATTCCATACGTACAAAAAGAAAAGGCCCTAACCCTTCCCTCTTCCCCTATCCCATCCTCACCCCCTCTTCCTCCTTCTCCTACTCCCACCTTAATAGCCGGCAACGCACTTGTGACTCTTGAGTTGCAGGCTTAGAAATAGGGTTCCATTGGCACCCTTTAGGTACGGAACCCTAAAAAAACTAAGTATCTATATTCATTTTACTTAATCGTGGTGATCGCTTAACGACCCTGCCGCTCTCGATTCAATCAGAATCTCCGTAAAAACTATCACCTTATACTTGACAGTTGCAAAGACCCCAAAAAATGGCGAACCGAATTAATAAGTAAAAAAAGTTTCACTATGTACCTCTTGACTTCATCATCAGACCATCGTCACCAAGTCCAATCTATTAGACTTATCAAAACGAATCATGTCAATCAATCATCATCATCCAAACTCGATTGGTTTATTTGTAGCCACTGAAGAGTTCCACTATCCACCTCCTGGCTCATCAGATCAGCTCCAAGATGCCAAATTATAGTATTGTTATCCTAACTACATATACATACACAGTTTCATTTCTATACCACAATTAGAAGTAGGTTAAAATAGATTTCCAAGATTTGTTAATATAGTTGGTTACAATTAAAGCTAAAAAAAAACACACCAACTGATTGTATCATGCATTAAATTGTTTCAACTTTTATATTAATATGACCTTTTTGGTATATAGACATGTGTTTCCCACCACAATGTGATATTATTCACATTAACTTATAAATAATAAACAGATAACTTGTTTTGATAAAGGCTTATTCACAAAGGTAAATTATTTATTAGTCGACTTTGTGTTCATCACAAGACATTCCGGAACTACTCAATAATGAAATGGGCAAATAAAATTTCGAGCACAGTTACCACTATACACTATAATCACATACAAATGATACACAAAAATGGCTGGCTATGGGTTATATTGACACATTAAGGCTGACGCGCATTCGCTTGACTGGTGGGGAGAGTCAAAATGGCGTCTTGGCTTTGGCGGGCTGGCGCGTTAGCTTACATAACGTTCGTTACAATGATAAGTATTTCATAGGTTGCGATTCTATTACATTAATGTGGTTGGTTAGCAATTTATATTCGTCACATTACATAATATGGTAAAGTAAAGCTGATGGTGAAGTAAAAAGAGAACTCGTGCATCGGAAAAAGCAATTTTGTTTCTTTCTCTTTAAAAATTATATACAATTTTTCATACTTAAAATCGACTTCAAATGCGAGGTTCTCATAGTACATTTGTTGCGCAATATCTTTGCCCATTTTAAAGCGACTTCATAATTCTTTTTTTAATTGAATTCGTTATAACTACTCAAAGTTGGTCCTCTAATAGTGGGAAATGAAGGGGTGAAGAATGCACATAATTACACTCATCCTCCGCGCCTTTCCTGAACTACGTTGGCGGTCAGCTTTCAGTACGAAACGTCCGAACTTTGATATTTTACGTGGAGCGACTGCCATCAGACCTCCACAACCCAAATATTAGGCGATATCAAAGTTCTGTAGCTAGACCAGATTGTCAGACTTTTTAGGACTCCAACTACCCGTAACGAATTTGTATGGCACTCGGTACCGACGGTTTAACGTTGCCTCCGGGGCACGGACGGGGTCTCAATGTGTTAAGAATTGTCACCTATCCTAGACTGACCTGGCTAGTATTACTTAATTTTGTAATGTGCTAACCTACTTAGTTACCACTTAGCCACGAGCCCCTCAATACACATAATTAAACTGGTGTGATATATTATAATCAAATCCAAGGTCAATGGTTTTTTTACATATTCTATTTAATTTAATATAGTCTCGTCAAACCAATCCAAAAGAACGACTTTCTTTCTGCCCGTCCTTCAGTGGCACTAACACGACACGTTAAAAAGTAGAATTAAAAAATTCGGGCCCACAGCAGGGGTAGATTTCGTATTTTTTTATTTTTTTAATTCTGCCCCCCAGCCCTCCTCCCCCCCCCGGGGGGGATTATCCCCCATTCACGAACTTAACTTTAATTTTTGCCGTCCAAGTTTGAAAGCAATCGGTGCATGATTGCGACCTCTATCGTGCCGGTAAAATTGAGGTAGGTACATACATATTTACAAATATAAACTTTTTAAGTGGCGGTTGTTTTCATCATAATTAGACCTCCTGTGAAGAAATTTTTGGAAAACTCGTTTTGAAGAAAAGTCTACCTATTGGTTTTGTACTGGTTTGTTACTTGGTTTGTACTACCTTTGTCAGATTGCAGAATAAATTTTTACACTGTGAACACAACTTTACTTTAAGGTAGGTTTGAACCAGTATTCGCCGCGACAGTGTACGATTACCGTGTGTCATTAAAATGATTATATTCTTGTTGTTTATATTTATCCATTATAGTAATGGACAATACTCTTCGGGACATAACCATTTTAGTAAAATGGTATTTACATATAAATGGAAACAATTAGGATATGATTTTAATGGAGTTAAATGTGAGTATTCTTCTTTGATTTACGCTCTCTCATTAGAAGAGATCGCCAAGTGGTCGAAGTACGACCGATATAAATTTTTAATGCTTTGTTTTATTTCATTGACTTTTTTTAAAAATGTAAATTAAGCTATTCACTTTCTGTACAGGTTGAACTCTGATTATATAGCTTTGCCGTATCATGATAGATCAAGATATATACTGGACCTGTGCGTAGTGTTTAAAAAATTTAGCCTTCAACACTTCTACACATAAACTTTAATTATTTCTAATTTCACGTTTCTCCACTAGACTTCCAAATATTGTATTATTTTGCATAATATAATAATATGTTGGTGACTATTAGAAGGAAGTTTCAGCGTACTAAAATTTTGTGAGTTTATTCTTACATACCCACGCTTATTTTATCAAACTACTTTTAGATTCCTTCATATCTTCATTTGATACCATTTTGGCTAATTCGCCTTGGCCGTTGCCGTTGGAGTCAAATTCGTCTTAATAAGTAATAAATAACACAAGATTATCTCTGAGAATATTGATAGTTCCTATTTAAAATCAAAATGGCGGAGATTTTATGTCAAATTGGGCGGCAACAATTTATGGCATGTCATGGAGGTGTCAATGTCAAAAGAAATCTATCGACCGACAATTTTAAGCGGGAAATACAAAATAAATACAACTTATTTAATTTAAAGTAATTTGTTTAACAAATGATTAAGTATATACATTTACATTTTGAATGACTTTTTTTATTTGAAAACTAACGGCCTCTGAGGGAGGAGTAATAATAACAATAATAATGGTTGTGCGAAGTAAAAAGTTTCTTGAGAAGCTCACAGTGGTGGCGCCAATTATCCAAGTGATGGGTATGGAAGTTTTATCAAATTTATTTATCTATATTAAGTATGTATTCAGTAATATAATGTTTATCAGCAGTCTGGTTACCATAGTACAGGCTCTGCCTAGTTTTAGATCAGACAGCCGTGAGATGTGTGGAGATATTATTATATTAATACGTGAAGAGAATATAGAAGAGAAATAAGTGACGTGAATTTTGGAATATTTACAGTTTATATATAGAAGAAGTGCAGAAAGCTAAAATTTTTAAACAATATGTCTTTAAACAACAACTTTAAAAATTACGTGAAAACGACTTAATGAAATTACATGCGTCCAGTATATGTGGTTACCTGTCATGGTAAGTAAGTGTATACAATGACAGCTCAAGTTATACTGGCCAATGAAAAAACCATGGTCGAAATTCGACCACTCTCTAGTCTACATTAATAATTTTGTTAAGGGGTAGACTCGATTGAAACCTTACCTGAATAATAAAACATAAAAAAAGAATGATTTCGAGTCGACAACATATATCCGCAAAATTCGGATTGTCGAGTATTTTGTTAAATTGTAATGGTGCAAATGGCAGTCGCCATATTGGACACTCGGATGCCATCTTGAGTTCGTTAAGGCCGATTCACACGTATATCTACGTACATTTTGTAAAAGAGTGTGTATTATGAGTCACATTTCACCCGAGCGAAGCCGGGTTTTCATCTAGTTATTATTAAAAACTCCTGTTTCAGATGTCAATGATACGGCAAAGTGGTTGAGCCTTGATGATATATACTTCGACGAAGAACTGGAAGACAAAGACAAGTTCTTCATTCAGTACAATAATGTGCCCATTGGCTTTGAGGTCTATAATGAGAGAATGTTCGTCACTGTTCCGAGGAGACGATTTGGTGAGAATTTTCTTCAGGTTTTTAGTTTCACTAAATGTTTTAATTGAATATTTATTTCTTTCCAAACACACAAACGGCAAACAAACTTGTATGCAGATAGTACGTCCATCTCGGGAATCAATTCTCGTAAACTTCTACCCGTCTTTTCCGAAAGACAAACTTAACTTTGCGGTTGTGATGTACGACAAAGTCAACTTTCCACCTGCAAAATATAAGTTTGTAATCACAAAAACTATTTTTTTTATGTGATATAACAACAAAGTAACGATTTTAGGAATTTTTCCATTACTTACCAGATTTCATGAATCTAGGTCAATTCGAAGTACCCTATAGGTTTTGATTTACCTGCGAAATGTTCAAATTTGTTAAAATCTAAGGCTTAAGGGCCGTATCTTTTGATTACGTTAACTTAGAAGCTTGATTTTTTTACAGCTTCAAGTGACCGCAGACTTATGTATTTGGTATTAATTTCAACTTGATGCGTCCACAAGTTCTTGAGAAAAAGTTTCTTGACAGACAGACGGACATCAAAGTGATTGCATAAACGTAGGAAACAAACACATTTTGCCAAATATAATTTGGTACCAAGCACATAATAAGCCCAAGCCATATTGCCGTCAATTAATTAAAGGTGGGAAATTGAGAGTCTATTTAAATGGAGAAGTAGTAAAGAATGAAAGGACACTGGTATTACTTATAATACGGATATCATCATCGTCATCACCATTTCAGCTAAAGGACATCCACTACTCTACATAGGCTTCCCTCAACGACTTCCAAGAACGTGGACGTCCTACGCTGCGCTTTCCGCTCTGTGGTCTCCATTCCAGAACCTTTCAGCACCATCGACCATTTGTTCTGCATGCTATGCAACCTGTCCACTACTACTTAAACTTGCTGATCTGTTGGGATACGTCTGTAATCTTTAGCCGTCTGAGTATCTCTGATTCGCTGGTGTTTCTGTCCTAGTGCCTCTCCAGTCACAGGAAATACAGGACATTCGGATACACAACCGCGGCCTTTGCGAGCTTCTGCAGTCTTAGCCCTGTTCCCGATCCGAGACATCCCTTACCCTAGGTTCCTTTCCCTACCCATTTTTCCTTATACAAATTTACCTTCTTACTTCTTTCCCGTCTTAAAACAACTACATTCCCAAGAAGTATTCGTATCAGGCAGCCGGCCGGCCATTAAAGAAACCAGGCAAAACCGTTTCCAATGTTATACATAATGAAAATTGGAAAAAGGTCAGGAAGATGATGATGATCACGCTGAAAAAGCACGAGACCTCTCATCAGCTCGTTGAGAGACTCTGAGCTTGTTCATCAAGCCCATAGCAAGAGACCACGTTTCACTACGACTGTATTGCAATATTAAAATTCAATCGAATGAGGGCTACCGCGTTTGAAATTGCCACTAGCGGCGCTGGTGTAGCGTGAGGTCACCGAAACTGACTAATCTGTGCTCCAGAACGTCACTGTTTGTTTGTTGGCTTTTTTGTGAGTTTATTTACTAAATAAATAATTACTGTTGTGAAAATTTTGACAGCTAAGACTTCACTCGCCGGTGGCGCCAACTGGTGAGAATAAAAACGGTAGCCCTCATAGAGAACGTCCTCCTTTTTTGAAGTCTGCTAAAAAAACAACTTCTCTTTTTCAGGAATACCCTCAACATTAAACTACATAGATATACCAGCAGAGTCCACTCGTAGTCCACTGTTGAAGCCGTACCCTGACGTGGCCAGCGTCACATCATTCGTTTCCGTCTATCGGCCGAGAGTAGACGCGTGTGGAAGGCTCTGGCTCGTTGACACTGGACTACTTGAAGTGCCTGGTAAGTGGTAAAAGTAGGAGGGGGAAGTAGTGGCAAGGGGAATATTTGGGTTCTTCAATTAAATAAACCATTAACGAAGAGGCTTGCTTTTTTTTTCTTTATGGGATAAAATAGAGGGCAAACGAAAGAGACTATCGCCGCTCATGGGCACCTGCGACTCAAGAGTCACAAGGTCGAGCCGGCCCATACGTGCCGAAGCATGGCGCTCCCACAGTAGCTTGGGCTTTGATAACGATTATAAAGAGGGTAACTATTATAACTCCTAAAACCAATGGCGTCAATTGAGCTTTGCCACTCCCTATCTATCTCCCTGCCTCTATCCCCCTCCCAAAAACCCTCTCCTATTGACCAACGAAACAAAACATCACAACTTAATTGGTTCTGTCTGACCACGGTTTTCGATATTGGTAATAAGTGACTTGTATCTTTAAACATTTAATTCTTCCACTGCTACGAAGTGATACATCGACACGTGTTTTGCTTGTGAAGAATTCTCGTATGTTACTTACTATAAACCTTCATTTTGCAGATAATCGTATCCAGATAAAGCAACCAGAAGTAATAATCTTCGATTTGGCAACTGACAAAGAAGTATTGAGATATCAATTTAAGCCAACCGATTTATCTAACGGCACCACATCAGGTAGGCGGTAGATGCAGACTGTCCAGACTATTTGCGGCAAACTATATGCTATAATCTATGTATCTATGGGTTTGATTCCCACCCAGGACAAATAATTGTGTGAAGAACACGACCACTAGTTCTGTGTTTAGGTGTAAATTATTTATAATGTTAATTACTAGCAGTTCCCGCGCTGCTTGTTTCGCGTGTACATATATATATATATATATTTTGCGCGGTACCCTAATTCTTTTTCCAAAATGAAATTAGCCTAACTACTACTCCTTATAACACTTGCTATCTGCCCGTGATAGTCCCGTGGAAATCGGTCCACCCGTTCCGGAGATTAGACGAAACAAACAGACAGACAAATAACTGTATGAGCCTAAAAATAATCTATTATTTTGATATTACAAACAGACACTTCAATTTTATTTATTTGTATTGATAACGACCACAACTTTCTGTAACACTGCGCTAACTATCTACCACAAACTATTTGCTCCAAACTTTTTAATTTTCAGGCTTCATATCAATAACCGTGGACGTGACGAGAACGACATGTGACGACGCGTACGCGTACATTAACGACCTGGCGACGGGAGGTCTCGTAGTTTTCTCTTTGAGAGAAAGAGACAGCTGGCGTTTCATGCATCCTACTTTCAACTATGATCCTTCGGCTACATTTGATTTGGGTCGTAAGTATGACTAGAGTTCTTATATCTTTGACTACTTTGTACTTGAACTTATCCTTAAGTTATTTAAATGCACACTACGCCTAATATGGAAGACGAGTGCTGTGTTGTGGCCTGCGTCACAGCCAGCATTAATCTGAGTATTAACCTCGTTGCACAACTGCGGGCGTGCAATGGCAATGACGCGTATTTGTGTGTAACTGTGTACCTAGACATAAGTAACACGTAAGTCCCGATCCCGTGGGAATATCGGGATAAAAAGTAGCCTATATGTTAATCCAGGTCTCCACCTATCTACGTACCAAGTTTCATCGCAATCGGTTCAGTAGTTTTTGCGTGAAAGAGTAACAAACATCTATACATCCATACATTCATACATCCTCACAAACTTTCACGTTTATAATATTGTGTGGCAGTGAGGCAGTGAGGCAGAAAATGATTTTTCCTTTTTTTCTTCTTGTCTTTTTGTGGCACGGTTTCAATATTACGGGTTGCGGGTGCGATTCTCTTTCAGTACTAGAGCCGGCCGCCAGTTGGCGCTGTCATGTCAGCTGTCAGCGTCGGCAGCCATTACAGATTTTGTGTTTTGATGCAACTCAGTTTTCATACATTTTTCTTTATTTATTTACTATGTAAAATTTGACAATGTCTCTCAGTAACTTAATATTTATTTAATTAAACTAGAGATCGCGTGGCGGTCGAATTTCGACCATGGTTTTTTCATTGGCCACTTGGCCAGTATAATTTGAACTGTCATTGTATAGACTTACTTACCATGACAGGTAATCACATATACTGGACGTGTGTAATTTCAATAAGCCGTTTTTACGTAATTTTTAAAATTGTAAGACATATTGTTTAAAAATGTTAGCTTTCTGCACTTCTTCTATATATAAACTGTAAATATTACAAAATTCACGTTACTACAAAGAATTCTCTTCGCGTACTAATATAATGATATATAGGTATACGTATTAAATATAGATTTTTGCTATATATATATTTGGCATGATGGTCTAGTGGTTAGTGACCCTGACTGCTGAGCCAGAGGTCGTGCCACATCCGTATATTAGTTAGGGCAACTTTCACAGATGGCGCAATTTCCATTTCGAGATTTCATAATCTTTACTATATTCACACACGGTAGAAGTGAAACTTCAAAAAAGTAGCCTACGAGAGAATGAGAAATAAAAAGTAAAATCGAGACAAATAATTAACTAATGTTAATAATTTTAATTTTAGATATTTATATACAGGTTATTGGTCAAATTAACACAGATGTGTTAAATAATTTACATAAATTAATTGAGCAAAGAATTTTAATACGCAAATGCACAAAAATAATACACGTGAATGATACACCACGTTGACTATGACGCATTTTCTGAGGGCTTCGTAGTACGCAGGCGCAGAGACACGTGCTAGCATACGAAGATTATAGGAAACACTCTATACCTACTTGTATTCTATCTCATTCTCTCGCAGGCTAAATCCTATTTATGAATATATTTGTCTCTTTTTAATGTGTCTTTTTCGTTTTGAATTTTCAAATCACGACGAACTTCAAAATATTGAACGGCTTGTGAATGTTGTAAATTTTAAGGTTGTTTATAGGATTACCGGACGAGCAAGATTGCAGCTTATTGCATAGAAATAGAGGCGTTATTTACTCAATAGTCCTTCTCGTTTTAATACCTTTTAACAAAGACAATTTTGTTTATTGCCAACAGAATATACCATAAATTGGAAAGACGGGATCTTCAGCATCGCCCTCTCAGACCCTGACTCCAGGGGCATCAGGACAGCTTACTACCACCCGTTCATATCCACCCAGGAGTTCTCTATAACAACTGATATCTTGAAGAACAAGAATGGCGACTTTAAAAATAACTTCAAGGTAATTTAAAATTAGTATACGGACAGACAGACCTATCATTATAACCTGGTGACTGATACACCGCTGCTATTGTAAGATGCGCTAGCAACATCAGCGGTAGTGGGTTCGATTCCCACTTAGAGCAAATATTTGTATACATGACTATGTTCATCTCAATTGGTCTGGGTGTTTCTATCTGTACTAATTAAAAAAAACTGAAGAGTTTTTTGTTTGTTTGTTTAAACGCGCTTATCTAAACTACAAAGGTCTAAACCGCCGGCGCGGGAGTAGAGGAAGTCATAAAGGGTTACGATTACCTAAATTGAGATACACGCCATCTTTTGACATTGAGCGGAACTAGGAGCCTATTAATAAAACATCGAATTCCAGAATGGTTTCCAGTTTTCGGGTAATAGGTATCACGATCTCTCTACGAATCTCTCTCTGCGGTATGAAATGAGTTGAGCGATCCTCACGTATGGCTCGACCGGAGTGATACCACGGCCTCACAAAAAACCGGCAGTAAAGCAATGTTGCATTGCTTTTCACCGACTGAGTGAGGTTACCGGAGGCCTTAACCCTTCCTGTCCTCCTCTTCCCCTATTCCCACCTTAATGGCTGGCAACGCATTTGTGACTCTTGAGTTGCAGGTCCCCATGGGCAGCGGAAGTCATTTGCGATCAGGTAACCCGTCTGCTCGTTTGCCCGTTTAAAAAAAACAAAAATAATATATGATTCATATCTGTTAAGGTGTATAAACAAATTATGGCCTAACATATACTTTTTAAAATGTGTCATGAATTCACGAAGTGGGTAGTTTTTGTAAATAGAAATACACGAAAAACAATTAGAAAATACGAGTGATTTCATAGTGTTCGTTACAGCATTTTACACTAGATGACATCAAAATCAAAATTTCGAAAAGTTTGGAGTTTTAAAAAAGAATGTTTTTATTATTTCTCATAAATTTATAAATAGCACAAATTGAGACAACCCTAGTAAGTTATTAATAGTCCCTGTGTCAGGGCTGTCTCGCTTCTTCCCGTAATTTACAATACCTCAATGAGATGACACTTAAAATTGGCTACTTATAAGTTATACAGACCAAAAACAAAATAACAAATGGCAGACACTTTTGTGTTTTTGCGTGTACATGTGTGTATTTGTGGGTGTGTGTAGCTGTGTGTGTGTGCGTGTGCGTATGTGTGTGCGTATGTGTTTGTTAGTATTTATATATATTATGCTTTACAGTCGCTAGGAGACCGAGGGCCGTTATCTCAGAGCGCTTCTCACGTGTTCCACGGCCCCACCAAGACCCTGCTTTTCGCCAACATCGCTCAAAACGGTATACTATGTTGGAACGCAGATAAATCTCTTACAAGGACGAATACTGCCTTAGTCGCTCAACATCAACAATGCCTAGCTTATATCACTGGTAAGATGAATCATCAGTTATCAACAGTCTCATCACCACTGCTATAAACTATTAAAATCACTAATTAACAGTAACTGTCCAACTCTAAACCGGTTATGCAGACAATACAATAACATTGTTAAAACACACAAAAATATAGATATTTTCTCAAACAAATTTAACACCTACCGCCGCAATATTTTGTCAGCCCTTACATCCCTAAACAACCATTGAGCCCTGTCAGTCCCCCCCGTTTAAAATTTATAAAACAATTCGCTGGCTTGCCAGCACTTGTATTTATTGTACATGTGTGTATTTTTCTCTATCTACCACACAAAATGCATGCGTAAGTCAACACTTAACTCTTTAATTACAAATTAAGATAGTATTAAGCATGTATCAGTGTATGGCTTGTTGGTTGTCCTGATAAATAAATAAAAATAAACTCAAGTGATTATTATCAATTTATAATACACTAGCAGCGCCCCGAGGTTTCACCCGCGTAAGTCTCGATCCCGTGGGAATATAGGGATAAAAAGTAGTCTATATGTTACAGGTCTTCAGATCTACATACCAAGTTTCATCGCAATCGGTTCAGTAGTGAAACATCCATCCATCCATCCATCCAAACTTTCACATTTATATTATTAGAGGGATTCCTGACCTTGCATAGCCCCTCCCCCCTCACTATTCATCAATATCTCGTTTGCCCCCATAAAATATAATAAAAAAAATTCTGCCCGCAGTAGGCCCGCAGAGGTAGACTTCATGTTTTTTTATTTTTTTTGAAAATCTGCCCCCCCAGTCCCCCCCTTTGGGGGAATATTTACGAACTTAACCTTCATTTTTGCCCTGTCGATTTGCGACCTCTATCGTGCCGGTAAAATTGAGGTATATACAAATATAATCTTTTTAACTGGTGGTTGTTTAGGGGTCTATGGATCATAACTAGACCTCCTGTGAAGAAGTTTTTGGGAAACTCGACAACTGGTACAAAACCAATAGGTAGGCTTTTCTTCGAAATCTACCTATAACACTATCTGTTAATCTTTAAAAAGTGGTGCTCACGGCTCGTGCCGGTATCTGTACTAATATTAGTAGTAGTATATATTTGATGTGTGTTGTATTTGTTACAGACATAAAGGTATCTGGCGATTACGTCTACACATTAGTCAACCAAATGCACAACTTCATTTACTCAAAATTAGACCCGTCCGTCTACAATTTCTTTGTCTTAGGGTAAGTTTCTTCAAACTTGGGTCTCACTAAAGGGGCCATAAATGATAATGTGGTACAGGGAACGCTGCGCGCGGAAACTCACCAACAAAATAATGCAAAAAGCCCCTTAGCGTGTGACGTAATTTATGGATGGCCCCTTACTAATATTATTAGTATAATATACAGGATGTAAGTGACACTGTACCGAATCCTGAAATAGTCGTAATAGAAAATCATTTGAAATTTCTGTAAACTGAACATTTTACCGAAAAAAAATGTAATCAAATCAACAACATTTATGCAATCAGCTGCTTCGACGGCGCCGGGCGCTGAAGGTCATTCACCGTACCGCATAGTACGGGTGTTGCGTTACATTGCGTAGCGGAAAATCAAACTATTGACTGTAAATCCTTAATCTCGCATTTTTATGATGAACTGACTTTTGCATTGGGATAAGTATCCCAAGAAAGACCTTTTTGTAAGTTATTCGCGTGGTACTTACACGATGTATATTAACACGCGAGATTTCTTGTACGCAGTTTTTAAGCAAACGCGTACAGAGAGGAATGTGATTTTTGGTATACTTACAGTTTATATATATTATGTAAAACATTAAAAAACATCACGTATAAGTCCAGTATATATTGACCTGTCCATGGTAAGTAAGTCTATACAACGAGAGGTCAAGTAATACTGGTCAATGAAATAAAATGAGGCCAGGCGATCTGTAGTTCTTGTTAACCCCTCCTATCCTTCAGCTAAGCTAAATATTTCGGACAAGTGGCTGTGGGTTCGAACCCCAACCAGGGCCCAACGTGAACCCACTCCAAACAAGCATTTAGCTTAGCTGTAATATGTATCTCATAGGTACTTATAACCACTTACTTTAAAGAAAAAACAAAAATATTTTTATAAAAGATTGTGACGTCACACTTTTTTTTTCAGGGCCAGAGTAACCGATCTTATCAAAGACACAGTTTGTGAGAGTAATATGAAAACAACACATAGAGAAAAGGCATTTAAAAACACTACGATTAACTCTGTGGCATCCACATTTCATTGAATACTACAGTCGTTGGCGTCCCTACTACGTCATAGAACTCCCCTATTCCATTCCTTCCCCTCTCCCCCCTCTCCTCCCCTCTAATTCCCCTCTCCCGTCTTCCTGCTCTTCCCCCCTCCCCCCTCTTCCTCTATTCACATCTTAAAGGGCGGCAACGCACTTGTGATTCTTGAGTTGCAGGTGCCCATGGGCGGCGGTAGTCATTTACAATCAGGTGACCCGTCTGCTCGTTTGCTCCCTATACCATAAAAAAAGAACAGAGCCGTATGGTCATAGAACCGAGTCGAGTGATGAATTATTTGTTAAATTTTCCATTATCTCCTAAACTATGCGTCCAAATAACATGCTGTAAAGCGCAAAGTTTATCTTCATGAAATCGTTTTGATGATGAAGTACTTTTCGTTCGTTTAAGAGATAGGCATATGGTATCGCGGTCTTGTTTTTACCAATGTGTTGTCTTTTTAGTTCTTTTCGTCGGTTTAATTTTTTGTCAAAAAGATTTTTATTTTATGTTTTTTTTTTCTTTCATCATCAGCTCAGCTACATGGTGTGATGATTTCTCGAACCCAAATACCTGATAAAGTAATGAAAAGTAAACAGAAACACTATTCGTTCCTACAATTTTCGAGGGTTTCTCTCAATTTTATCAAGATCCCATCATCATACCCTGACTTCCTTGACATGGGACAACTCTTGAGGTATACCCTATCTAACAAAAAAAGAATAATCAAAATCGGTTCATAAATAACGGAGTGAGGGCTGAACAGACATTAAAAAAAAACATACGGTCGAATTGAGAACCTCCTTTTTTTTTCGTCGGTTAAAAATCAATATTTAAGGCTAGCTGAGAGGTGTAACCTAATGCTAGATAGTCTATACTATTCCTCATGAATCTGGCTAACATATAAAAAAAAAGAATTTTCCCAGAGATGAGCGCGTTTAAACAAACAAACAAAAAACTCTTCGGCACTTTTTTAATGATATAGATATCTGCCTGCCTGCAATACAAACACTTTACAGTTTTGTTTGTATAATTATTTTCGGTATTTTAAGCTTTATGGTAACGAAAACATTGAGATTTAAAACAATAAGTAGGTAGACAATATTAACACTAGACTACTAGAGAGTTCCACTCGTGCATTTGTAATAAACTACTTATTGAGTGAGTAGAAGTATTCAAAAAATGTGAATGTCATTTTTTTGGAGGTGAAAAAAAAACACTGCTCTGTGACCCCCGAATCTCCTCGTTGTTTTGATGGGGGCACGTCTTTAATGTAAATAAATATTTGATAATACACAATTACTTTTATTTCGCCAAAAGCTTTACATTTGTGACGCCTGCTTATCCAACATTCATGAATTCATCATAGTTTTTTATTATGTATAATTCTGAATGTAGCCGACAGCGCAAAATAAATCGATTTTTTCACGAATATATCTCCCGAGATGTATTCGTGAAAAAATCGAATGCTAATTTCCCGAAATAAACACACTACCAAACTATTAAATTATTTGTGACATTTGACGCTAAGGTACACACACATACAGCAAAATATACGCCATCTAGCAAAATAAGCCGAACTACGTAGTACTAGTACTACTGATCCTGCATCGCGAAGTGAAAGTTCTCGTGCTGATTCTGCCCAATATCAACCGTTGGGCTGTGGTCCACGTGGCATGATTACTTAAAGAGGTCAGATGATCCTCCCATTAAATTACAGGGAAATCACACAATATTATACAGACGAAAGTTTGTGTGTGTGTGTATGTTTGTTACTCTTTCACGCCAAAACTACTGAACCGATTGCGATGAAACTTGGTATGTAGATAGCTTTAGACCTGGACTGGATCGGGACTTACGCGGGTGAAACCGCAAGCCGATGCTAGTAACTAAATAAAAGCTATATTTTAACTTTCATTTTTAGACTAGAGGTAGGTAATGATTCAGACTCCTCCAAAATTATTCATATCTGTCAAATAGTATTTCCACATTCTAAATAAACCGGACTTTTCATACGCTCTTATAGTTTTATGTGGTAAGAACAGAGATGGCAGTAAATACGCTTTTTGTTCCAATCTACTTGTATGGAGTTAACATTCTTCCCGTCAGAGTATTAGTGTTCTGTGGACATAACAACCTTTCTTCCACAAAGGTAACGTTATAATATTCCACACACATTCCTTTATCAGTACAGCAGTGAGCAGATTACTGCATTGACAAGTATTCTTAATGATTTGATAACAAAGGTCAAAACAACATTCACCTTTGACAAGTGTCTAGTTAACGTCAATATAAAACCTATAGATCGCTACGCCAGATAGAATTTTCTCCAGGAAGAGTCAAGTGCGAGTCGTCGCGATCGTAGAACTGTTGAATTTCAGTTTTTTTAAGTGAAAACTTCTTTAGACACGTCTGTGCACTTTTGCTATGGGGAAAAAGCACTGAACTCGTGACCGTCACGCTAATAATACATATATAGATCCACTAGAGGGTGCTAATCTAAACATTGAGTTCTGTCAGCTCCTTATTAATTAATGTCACCAACCTGCTAATGTGACGTTTTAGGTTCGTCGTTGCGTTTAAGTTTTCACTTCTGTCGGCAGACCCATGACTGACTATTCTTTTTGTAATCAAAATATTTATTATATAATATATCGGAAATAAAAGAGAACGACACAGCAAAACTAATATGGGAGATACCAGTTCAGACAGACGTCACCATTACACACAATAGACCGGACATAATTTACGTTAAACTTATTTTGAGTCGGCGCCAAACAACAAACTGATTAATTTTCAAAATGTTATATGTACCTACGTAGAAATGGACATGGCTCTACGTAGGTAATTAATCATTTTATTATTTGGCGCCGACTCAAAATAAGTTGATATAAAATTTGACGGTATATGTAAATAAGCTCAATACTTAAAACTTAAGGTTTATTTATTTTTTGCTTTTTAGTTCTTTTCGTCCGATGAATTTTTTTTTAAAAATATTTTTATTTTGTGTTTTTTTTTTATCATCTGCTCAGCTACATGATGTTATGATTTCTAAACGCAAATACCTGATAAAGTAATGAAAAGTAAACAGAAACACTATTCGTTCCTACAATTTTCGAGGGTTTCTCTCAATTTTATCAGGATCCCATCATCAGATCCTGACTTTCTTGACATGGGACCACCCTTGAGGTATACCCTATCTAACAAAAAAAGAATAATCAAAATCGGTTCATAAAAAACGGAGTCAGGGCTGAACATAGGAATTGAGAACCTCTTTTTTTTTCGTCGGTTAAAAAATAGACAACTATGTTATAAATATGAATATATGATGAATATGAAGTTAACTATAGATTTTAATTGATATTCATATCCTGAAATTTTTTTTTGTTTTTCATCATATTGTGGATTCCCTCGGAGTAAGTAGGTATATCCAAGGGCTTAAGTCATCAACTACATTTTGGTTCTTTAGTACAAGATTTAAAAAAGTGTGTGTGTGTGCAATTCACACACGGCAGAAGTGATACTTCAGAAAAGTAGACTACGAGAGAATAAGAAACAATAAAAGTAAAATCAACATAAATATATTACTAATGTTATTAAATTTAATGTTAGAGAAGTTCTTGGTCAAACTCATTTATTTTTATTTTATTCAATAGGTACAGATACAGACAACAGATCAAGATATACATAGAATGGCCTTAATTAATAATAAACAGTAAGCAAACCTGAAGTCCAGTTACAACTGTACACAACTTTCAAAACAAATGATACTTCGTTTTCAATGTAGGTTAAGGTTGGATTTAAATGTAAATTTGTAAAGAATCCATATTTCACTTATACTTATAAGTGAAATATGGAGGGCACGCCACAATTGTGGCGGTAAAACCCATCGTGGAGGATTGGCTGGAGAGGCGACATGGAAGCCCCTCCTACCAGTTGACACAGGTGCTCACCGGACACGGCTGCTTCGGTAAGTACCTGTGTCGCATAGGCCGAGAGCCAACGTCTGTGTGCCACCACTGCGGAGGCTGTCGCGAGGATACTGCACTCCACACTCTAGTGGAGTGCTCAGCGTGGACGCAACAGCGGTACAACCTCGTGACGGCTATTGGTGTGGGTAGCCTCTCGCTAGAGACTATGGTTCAGTCCATGGTCCAAAGTGAGAGTGCGTGGGATTCCGCCGCCTCGTTTTGCGAGGAGGTGATGTTGGCTAAAGAGGCGGCGGAACGGGAACGGGAGAGGACAAGCACTCTCCCATCCCGCAGAAGACGCACCAGGCGCCGGAGAGCGCTGAATGATCTCCGTCCTCCATGAGCGCTGGCCTGGGGGTAGCAGGTTGGGTGACCGTTACCCCAGCAGAAGCAGGCCTAAGACGGTGGCGCGGCGGATTCCGCACGCGCCTCTCCCATCTCGAGGGGGGGTAGGGCCCCCCTATTGCACGGTATGGTCGCCTGCTGATCAGGAGGCCATAGTCTGCAGGGGTTCCCGGAAGCTTCCTTCCTAGGGTATCCCGGGTCCCACGATAAAAAAATAAAATAAAAGTGAAATATGGAGAAAAAACCACTAACCACATTGACATATTTTCTAAGGGCTTGGTAGTACGCAGGCGCAAAGACAAAGATTATAGGAACTTTATCGTAAGAACTTTATCGTGATGCTTCCGTTTCATCATCACGATTCTAAAGAAGTTTCACTTCAAAAATAACTGTCAAAAAAATTAAGTATTCGCATCGTTTCTTAGCAAAAAAGTACAGAAAACGTTAAAACAGACATTTACCCATCTATATTACAGTCTCTCGATACTGAAAGTTGCATTAATATGTACTAGCAGCGCCTCGCAATTTCACCCGCGTAAGTCCCAATCCCGCTGGAATGTCGGGATAAAAAGTAGCCTATGCCTTAATCCAGGTCTCCAGCTATCTACATACCAAGTTTCATCGCAATCAGTACAGTAGTATTTGTGTGAAAACATTACAAACATACACACAAATGTTTCCTCTTTACAATATTAGTTTAGATTTACCAGAATATATAAGTACAGAATAAATCACTCATATTTCAGTTTCGAAATAAAACTGAACTTCAAACACTATTTTACCCTGTTTTATAAAAAAAATTACTCCATCTAGGAATTTATTTGTAGTATAAAGTAATGATTTTTTACCCACACAGCTACCAAAATGATTGATTGTAATGGGTTTACTTTGTAATAGAAGATTTTGCCCCGTACACGGATCTGGCCATCCTGACCTTACATATATATATATATATATATACACACACACATGTTTCTGAGCGTGACGGTCACCCGCGTTCGGTGCTTTTTTCCCCATACCAAAAGTGAGCAACGTGCCTAAAGAACTTCAAAAATCACTAAAATTATTACAAGATAAAATAGTTGTCTGTCAATTCAAATAAGATTACTGTTGATTCTTGTTTCACAATACAATAATTCGACATTGATAGATTATAAACTACCTATCGAGAAATAATACATTAAATTGTTAATGATGATTGCAGATCATAATATTTCGTCATTATATAGATTGTTTATAAATTAACCATGTTCACAATCTAATGGTGACATATATACAACTGCCCAACATCAACCGTTGGGCCATGGTCCACCAGGTCAAACTATTATCTTATCTGTGTCCATGAAGCATGATGATCACTTCTAAGTCTTGTCGGAGAATCGTCCTCTTCTGTTGGATACAACAACCGTTACTTCACAATCTCAATAAAATAAATAAAAAAAAAACTTTTTAAAAACAAGCTTTAAAGTTTAAAGCTTTAACAAGCACGAAGTTACTAAACCAATGAATTGATGTTTTTTTTGTTTTTTAATTTTTATGGCAAGATAAGATAAGATAAGATAACTTTATTTCTCTCAAAATGTGTACAGATGGTGTTACTAGTAGGTAGTAAATTTGTTTCAACATGCTTGGTCCATTAATTGTAGACATACAATTATTAATTGTTTTACATCGATTTCAATAAAATTATAGTAAACTAGCTGCCCCGATAGACTTCGTTCTGTCAAAAGTTATTGATTGACGACAAATGTTTGACAGCTGGGGACATGTGTTTTAATTATTATTTACTCTGTGGTTTGTATAGGAAAAGAAAAGTGTTGTTTTTACTATTTTACTCATAATTTTTAAGTTTTTTCTCACCATAAGAACCTTCCTTGTGCCTTAACGAAAAAATAAAAAGAAAAATTAGCCGAATTGGTCGAGCCGTTCTCCAGTTTTGCGCTTAGCAGCAAATTTGGCAATTCATTTTTATTTACATAGATTACAATAAAATATTGATAATTGCAACAACAAAATTACAATGGTTTTTATGTGTGTGTATTACAAAAATTACAAATGGTATAGAGGCAAACTAGCAGACGGGTCACCTGATGGTAAATGACTACCGCCGCCCATGGGCACCTGTAACTCAAGAGTCAAAAGTGCGTTGCCGCCCTTTAAGGTGGGAGTAGGGGAAGAGGGAAAGAGCGGGAAGACGGGAGAGGGGGATTAGAGGCGAGGAGGGAGGGGAGAGGGCAAGGACGCGCGGACGGGAATAGGGGAGACGGAAGGGTTAGGGCCTCCGGTAACCTCACCGGTTTCACTTTCGGTTTTCTGTGAGGCCGTGGTATCGAGTGGAGTCGAGCCGGCCCATACGTGCCGAAGCATGGCTCCTCCACATAAAAAGACATCTCCCTGATTAGGAATAATTCCTGTGTCGGGGCACCATGAACATTGGATCAATGGACACAAAGAACATCTACACTCGAAACGACTTGAGGTTCACATAAATTTTTGTCTGGGAATGGAAGCCACAACACTGGACGCGGCGTGGTAGCAAAGCGACCACATTAACCCGTATTTGTTTTTAAAATACTTTTTCTTGGCGTTTGTTTTTAAACTCACCTGATAGAAAGTGATGATGAAGACGAAGATGGTACACGCCTATCCAAGAGAAACCTATTCACTCTACACTTGAACGTACTTCCATTTAAATACAAGGAGTTAGACCTGCTGCACTCCCGTCCTGACCCGCGTTTATGTGTAAATTGCGCTTAAAATTGAAGGTTTTACAATATTCACTATAATATTCTGAAACAATTTTTTCAATATATTTATACATATCGCGTTTTAAAGACACCTCACGTGATAGTACTAATCCATCCAAAATGACCCTGGACATAATCTAGATCTATAGGACTCGTGAAGACAAATACAACGAGCAAATACACGATTGAGTTACATTGAGTGGATGAAGAGTTCCTATGGCCACCTTCAAATTCCATCAATTAATAGGGTTAGGTATTTTTAGTATAAAGTTCCCAATCATTTCAAGAACAGCTCCTATCATGATATTATTGCAAAAGTTGAGCTCGATCAAAAACCGGAAAGTGGGCGAACCGGGAATGGAGACACCGGGCAGGTTCTTGCCATTTTTAGTTCTTCAAAACATGTTTTTCATATGCACATTCTAATTTGAACATTTTAATTTTATTGTTTATAAATAAACAAGTTAAACATCTAACCGGAACCACGATAACACCGATGACAACACAAGGCAGCGACTAAGGACAATAGTGATGTTCCTCTATCATTGAAATATCGATAAAATTGTTGTGGTCAATCGTATGATCGCAAATTATTCTCATGAAGAGGGGATGAACTTATCTTCAAATGCATATTCCAAACGCGAAGTGAGGGCCGTGGGTCATTCGTGTTAGTTTTTTTCAATAAGTCTTTGTTTTCAATGTGTCATAGTATCTAATAGAACCATTTTGATACCTTTAAGAGTTATATACATATTCGCTAAGAAATAGTATATTCTAACAGGATTAAATAGCTTTGTAGTTGAAATAATTATTTATTTATTTATTTATAGGTTCGCCTACAATTGTTACACATTTCTTACAAATAATACATGCATGATTAATAAGGTATGGTTGTACAATATCAATCGGCAAACACCACATATATAGAAAACATTCGGATTTTAGTATTAACACAGGTTAGATAACAGGTATTAATGTTACAATATATTAGTGAAAATTTTAAATAATTTAGAAAGAAAAAACAAATAAAATAAACACAAAGCTAACAAACAATAGTATAGCCTACAGTTTTTAAAACCTAATAAATAATTGCACAGTTTAATTTAATTAGGTTACTAACAATAATTAGTTTTGTTATGAACCTGGCTCTTAAAGCTATAAAGGCTGGTACGAAGCATATCAATGTGTGTGTGGCGACTTCCGCATACAGCAACAAGAAACATCTACAACCTACTAATCCTGCATCGCGCTATGAGAGTTCTCGCGCCGATTAGTATATATACAACTTCCCAACATCAACCGTTGGGCCGCGGCCTGCCAGGCCTGATCACCTAGCCTGGTTGGAGGATCCTCCCTTTGTGTTGGAGGAACATGACACCCGTTCCTCCACAGTGGTGACCCCGACGTGATTAGAAGCAGCCTTCATGGACCAGATCAGCAGCATCATCATCGCCACCATCGTATACACTCCTACAGCAATGAGCGGTAATCAAGTCTCAGCCAGCCAGCATTCTCGGCCTCAACAGGGATAACACACGCCTGCAGCGACCGCTCCAGCCTGGTTACCCCTACGGCCTCATCAGCGTCTAGGCACAGCACACTGTACCTACGGTCCACGTAAGAAGAGCATCTCTCTCCCGTCTACGCAGCAGCCAGCCACTACGCAGCAAGCGCCCCGACTCACTGGGGACTTCACCGCAGCACCGCACGCGGCCCCGACTCACTGGGACCAGCTGACTTCAGCCCCGACTCACTGGGACTAGCGGCATTCAGTTCCGACTCACTGGAACTAGCGGAGTGCAATTCCGACTCACTGGAACTTGCGGCACTCAGTTCCGACTCACCGGAACTACTCACTACTGGCCCTGGCACGCTCCTTAATAGAGCATAGACAGCTGACTCATCAAGATATCGACCTCCAGTCTTGGAGGGGAGTGATGTGGCGACTTCCACATACAGCAACAAGAAACATCTACAACCTACTAATCCTGCATCGCGCTATGAGAGTTCTCGCGCCGATTAGTATATATACAACTTCCCAACATCAACCGCTGGGCCGCGGCCCGCCAGGCATGATCACCATGTGATATCAATATTATGCCGTGTACCTTATTGAGTCTGTTAGAAGGAAAGTAAACCCACTAATCCCACTAACATTATAAATGTGAAAGTTTGGATGGATGGATATTTGTTACTCTTTAACGCCAAAACTACAGAACCGATTAAGATGAAACTTGGTATGTAGATAGCTGGAGACCTGGATTAACAAATACTAATATAACTTTTTATCCGGATATTCTCACGGATTCGGGACGGTGAAACCGCGGAGCGTCCACGCCATTACTTTAAAATCTATATGAATCTATTTTCATAAACTCTATCTCGCATCTCGGTCTGTTGAGAATCGGTATATATTTACTGCAGTTAATTAGATATTTGCATGTTTCGATATTATCCTTCACCGTTACAAGTAATAAATATTTTTTTATGCTCATATCTTAGTCAAATAAAATCTTTCGTGAGTGATATTCATATTTTCAGGTATGCTATGTGTGAATGGGGATCGATATCCGTCACAGCTTTAAAAGAAGGGTTTTTTAGTATGTGCCAGACTGTCACTATTATATACCTTTTCTTATCATAAGTGACTTAGAGTTCATATGAGATCACTTCAAAAGACTTAAACAACTATTTATCGATAAACTACAATCTTAACGGACATCACTATTTAAAGCGCGGGTCATTTCTAAATCACTATCATATCATCTCTGCCTTTGATAGGTGTGTAGTGATAAATTGTGTGCGGTATATTATTTATTTATTGTGTATTTTATTAATAATTAATTAATTAATTAATAGAAATTTAGATGTGCATAGAGAGTGAAAGACTGTTTTGAATAAAAAAATATTGTCATATTTACTACAAATAAAATGTAAGTATTTTATCAAATTGAAGTTACGTCGCATAGTCAAAACATTAGATACAAATTCATACGATTTTAAACCTTAGTTTAATAAATATTTTTTTACATAATTAATACTAACACACATACAACAGTTTTTAAAACCGAACATATTATAACTCCCTAATTACAGAGTGAACATAGACACACGTACACAATATTTTAATAGACAATTGTTATATTGTTGCTAAAGTTTTTCCTTTTTTTTCAATAAAATTACTATGTACACGATTCTTGTAATCAGGAGCTTGGTAAAACTATAGCTGTTCCTCGAAATATATTATCGGAAAATTACTATATATCTATTTTGTAGAACTGTAAACTGAACCGTAATACACCTACTTTAAAAAGAAAGCAGAGGTCAAAATATTTAGGCACACGGTTATAGAACTGGTTAGGTACATCATAATACTGTATACCTAACTTATTATTGACCGTAGGGCGTTTAAATACCTGACTGACATTTAAATACCAAAAAAGTTAAAAGACTTTTGTACAATAAAGGTTAAAATGTTTGTAGCAGTGGTTTTTTTTTTATACAGTTGGAGGGTAAACAAAAAATCGCGCGATTAAAATCGCCGTCATAGCAAAAAAAGATATCAGACATTTTTTGCGAATTTGAGTTACAACCATCATCAGAATGAAAAAAAAGATACCTACTTAAGCTAATTTGTTTATACATATAAAATCTTACCATTAAATTGTATACAAAATATATGGTTATCAAACATAGGCCGAGTAGGTTTGCTATCGTGAAAACTATTCTGCCGCCATAACAAAAAATGACGTTTCCAGGCTGAAACGTATTTTTTTATATTTTTTTAGGCGGGAACAAATTTAAGGTCTGTGGATGTGTTTGATAAGAAACTTTCTTTTCCACGCAAAAAGTACAATAAACGTAATATTCTCATATGATTGACTGATGTTTCGATCGTTTTTTACTATTTTCAAGTAATACGGAGTAAATAGGGAATATGCATGTTGTTTAAATTTCCTTGATTAATTTTCCCTTGAATCTTTATTGTCCACATATTATGCCTAAACAATTATTTTCTTATTTAGTTCGTGTTTAATTGCAAAAAAATATTATTAAAATATGCAAAATAAGGGCGCGAAATTCAACTTTGCAAAACGCTTCACCATTGGTCGAAACAAAACATGACGTGACATTCCACGTTCTGTCATTTATCGGCGCCTATATTCGTAGTGTTACGGAGAAAGATAGGTGTTCCTGTGGTTTTTGACCTTAGCTAGTGCAATTTGTTTTCGTGTTCGCTAAATGAGTTCATAAAGGCCACTTATTGCGTACTAACGCACTAGTTAATAGTAAATATTATATACCACAAATTAATTGTTTTATTATTGTTAAGGATCTCTTTTTGTGTTATATAGATATATTGTTTTTTTAGGAAAGTAAGTCCTACACTATTGTATTGGGTCTATCTGTAATAATAGTGTTTGTAGTAAAAAAATAAATAAATAAATTTAAGCATTCTAGTGATATTAGAAATCATCTAGGACAATGACTGAATGTAGTTTTGTCAAAGCACAATCGGACAATCTACCGAAAATAGGTGCATTCATGATGACTATTTTGCATCAAATCCAGATTTTACGTCCGCTGAGGTTGAAGGAGTGAAGGCCGCAAGGTAATTATTATAATACTTGTTATATTATAATCTAAAGGATAGGTAAGATATGTATAGTTAGTTATATTCATGAAGTTTTATTGGACTTTTGTTCCCTAGTTTAAGTAGACAAGCAAGTTGCCTTCTGCTTGATATTTAAAACAAACATAAATTACTGCTGACTAATTCACACTATCCTACCAATTAAATTGTAATAAGCTTACATTAAAGTGATCTTCACAACAATATAAACACGATATTGAAGATACTTCATCTCTTCTCATTAATGTACACCATTTTTTTCGTATTTTACATTATTATTTTGTACAGGAAAAAAATACTGTATTGGGTGTACGTCTTATAGTGTTTTTACACTTAGGGACAAGGCAATACCTATAAAATTTCTTTTTTTTAACTTTATCCATCGTCTATTAATTACAATAAATAGTAATCACAACAGGAAATCAGTATAAAATTACTGTAACACTTCAAGTAAGTTTATGAAATAACACTAAGCGTGGAACGTTACGTCATCCAAGGCCCGCGAAATATGGCGTCGTTCAAACAGATCAAATTTTATCGATGTTTTCAATGTTATTTTAAAAATTCATTTGAACATTGCCAAGGTTATTTATATTTTTAATTAGGGTAGAATGATGGAACAAGTCAATATAAGATAAAAAAAAATACATGCATATGCCCTATTGCATTTGTATACAGATGTGTTTTTTGTATAATATGTAAGTATTAACAAAAAAATTGAGTTGTCTTTGGCACACCCGGTTGGAACAAAGTTCCTTTCGCTATATCTATAGCTACAAGGTGTATTTGAAAAAGGAACACTTACTTAAATTACTGAAAGAAAATCCATAGACACTGACTTCGAAAACTTTTTAAAAGTAACTTTTTTTTTGTTGCTGCATGCTAGAATCATCCACCCTTTCGGTAATTTAAGTAAGTGTTCCATTTTCAGATACACCTTGCATAAAAATATATTTAATGGATTGAATAAATTTTATCAAAATACAGTAAAATAATATTGTAAAAATTCAATTAAAATTGCGCCATCTGTGAAAGTTGCCCTAACTAATATACGGATAATTTAATTGGTAACAACCAAAATGAAATTACATTGGTATAGCGCATAATATGGCGTAATTGATCTCTAGGATCCACAGATGAGGTAAATTAAAAAAATCTAAAATGTTGAACCCATAGTAGGTATAAGCTATATGGGCGCACCGAGAGGGGGCAGGGAGGGCAGCTCCTCCCCGCTCCTGGCTTTAACAATATTACTTAGAACTAAGGTAGTTTTGAGTAAATTCCGACCCCTACCAAAAAAAATAAATTGGCTCCCCCCGGATGTTAAAGACAAATTTTGTCCATGGCTATATGTACTAAGTCTGGGTATAGTCACAGAATACATAATAGTACTAGTGTATAGTTAGCTTTGTTTTATTTCCCAATTATTTATACTAATATAGGTATAATAAAACCAATGAGTTTTTGTTTCATTGTTTTTTTTGTTTAAACTCGATAATCTTTAAAATTGACTGTCGGATTCGAAGAATTCTTTTTGTATTGGATAGAGTTTTTATTTAGGAAGATTAAAGGCTATGTAACGCTACGACCTTTAGGAGCCGAGCAGTGACAGTTTTTAATATAATTTGCTACTAAAATGTGTGTACCTTTTTATATATTATATACTAGATTTTACGTGAAAGTATTTTTTCATTGTCTAGTTTAATTTTTTTGGAGTTTACTCCTTAAGAATCGATATGCATATAAGGCGCCCGGTATGAAAAAAATATGAAGAGTAAAATTTAGTGATCGGAGGGCAGCGTAACGCTTTATTGTGCTTTTTATGCTTTATTGGAGTTTACTCCTTATTCTCGACGCATGTAAGTAGATATGTGTATACCTTTATGTTATATATATGTGTAAATATATACAGAATATATAGAGGGAGGGAGGGAGGGAGGCGAGAGAGAGAGACTCCAGTAAATTGTAAACTCCAGTCGTGCGTCGGAGCTGACACACACATTTTTTTTTCTGGTACCCTATGTCCATTTGTCCCTGGCAATGTGTATGAAAATTTCATGATGGTCGGATTCATGCAGCGGCAGCGTATATAAAAATCTTTTTAACAAAAAATTAAGCCAACGAAAAGAATTAATCATATTATCTACGTATTAACAGGAATTAACGCGATCACGAAAAGGTATTACATACCTCTCTCCGTTAGTACGTAGATAATATTATATCATGGAACGCGAAAGTTTAAAAGTTAGTAAGAATTAATCAATTTGTTGTTTGTCGCCGACTCAAAATAAGTTTATATAAAATTGGATAGTTTCTGTAAATAAGCTAAATACTTAAAGACTTAAAAGGTTTATTTATTTTTTGGTGTTTAGTTCTTTTCGTCGGTTTAATTTTTTGTTGAAAAGATTTTTATATTATGTTTTATTTTTCATCATCAGCTCAGGCGCATGATGTGATGATTCCTAAACGCAAATACCTGATAAAGTAATGAAAAGTAAACAGAAACACTATTCGTTCCTACAATTTTCGAGGGTTTCTCTCAATTTTATCAGGATCCCATCATCAGATCCTGACTTCCTTGACATGGGACAACCCTTGAGGTATACCCTATCTAAAAAGAAAAATCAAAATCGGTTCATAAATAACGGAGAGAGGGCTGAATATACACAAAAAATATATATATCATACATACGGTCAAATTGAGAACCTCCTTTTTTTGTCGGTTAAAAATACGAAGAAATAAAAATTTATTTTTATATATTAGACTAGCAGTTTTATATTTGTCTGTCTGTCTTTCTTTCTGTCCGTCTGTCTGTCTGTTTGTTCCGGCTGATCTCCGGCAGATAGCTGGTGTTATAAGGAGTAACTTAGGCTACTTTTATTTTGAAAAAAGAATTAGGGTTCCGCGCAAAATATATAAATATGTACACGCAAGCGAATTATAAATGTGAAATATTGGATGGATGGATGTTTGTTACTCTTTCACGCTAAAACCACTGAACCGATTGCAATGAAACTTGGTATGTAAATAGAGAGACTTGGATTAACGCATAGGCTACTTTTTATCCCGATATTCACACGGCATCAAGCTTTACGCGGTTGAAACCGCGGCGCTTCTAGTACTAATATATATTACTAGCAGCGCCCCGCGGTTTTACCCGCGTAAGTCCCGATCCCGTTTGAATATCGGGATAATAAGTAGCCTATATGTTAATCCAGGTCTCTAGCTATCTACATACCAAGTTTCATCGCAATCGGTTCAAAGAGTAACAAACATCCATACATCCATACATCCATACATCCACACATCCATACATCCATACATCCATACATCCACACATCCATACATCCTCACAAACTTTTAGTAGGACTAGTAGGATGTACATGCAAAAATAACTCTGTTTGTTTGTACCTTTTCACGACTAAACGGCTGAACGGATCGTAATGAAATTTGGCAAGGAGATAGATTATATCACATAGGCTTCTTTTTATCCCGGGAAAAGTACGGTGCCGTGGGATTAATTTGAATTTTCACGCAAATGAAGTCGCGCACAACAGTTAGTTTTATAGAAGATTGAATATTAATTTCCATAATTTTGTTTCAGTAAAAATGAAGATTATTCTATTCATCCAGTTATGCGTTTTGCTGACCGTGCCCTCATTAGCACAGAGTGGTCGTAGGGTCGGCAAGTTTAAGGAGGTGTTCGCGTGGAGACAAATGACATATGACATTGAAGGCATTTCTGGTATGTTCTTATATTTACATAACTTTAACGTATCTGTATGACTGTGTATCTGTGTCTCTGTGTGTATGTCTGTGGCATCGTATCTCCCAAATGAATGCACCGATTTAAGTGCTTTTTTGTTGCTTAAAAGGTGACTTGATTGAGAGTGTTCTTAGATATAATTATCTTTTAAAAAAAGTATCGTCGACTTCAATGCGCCTCAAAATACCCAAATCGCTTCAAATGTGCCAATAAAATGTGAAGAGTTCCCTCGATCTCTCCAGGATCCCATCATCAGATTCTGACCTGATGACCATGGGGCCACCTGGAAACTATACCGTTTCACACAAAAGAAGAATTTTGTAAATCCGTGCAGACGTCTTTGAATAATCGGTGAAAATACAAAAAAAAAAATACAATGGAACATAGAACCTCCTCGTTTTTTGAAGTCGGTTAATAAAGCTGTTTTATAATCGATGAATGGATTTCCGAGTTGGGGGTGTTTTAAATTTTAAGTTCATTTATTTACTCAAAGCAATAAAATAAAAATGTTAAAATAATTGGTCAGGTTAATACCACAACATTACTGTAATAATGAAAGCTAGAGATCGCCATATGGTCCAATTTCGACCATAATTCATTTTTAACCGACTTCCAAAAAGGAGGAGGTTCTCAATTCGTCGGAATCTTTATTTTTATGTACGTTCACCGATTATTCGAAGACGCCTGAACCAATTTTGAAAATTCTTTTTTTGTTTCAAAGGGTATATGTAGCTGTTTATATGAAATTTTTAAACTTGTAACACATATTGTTAAAATAACTTAGCTTTCTACACTTCTGCACATGTATAGAATACATCAACTTTACGTGTTTATTTATTTAGGACAACTTACAAAACATACACTGATACAGAGTTTACAAACATGTTTTACATTGAGTGAGTGTTGTTTACAATTGTGTGCTGAGTGTTGCCGTTTTCATGTTCCTCCAAAAAATGTTCTTAAAAGTGCGTACAAAAAATGCTTTTCGCGTATTAATGTATTACAGGGTTGTTACAGAAAGTTGTGGTCAAATTTTGAGAGCGTTATCTGTAGTCGAATAATAGTTGATTTAAATAAAAAAAAAAAATTTTTTCTTTGGATAAAGCTTTTTTTTTAGTGTAGGTGCACATTTCTAAACAACTAAATGTGGGAGAGCCATGCTTCGGCACGTATGAGCCGGCTCGACCGGTGTGATACCACGGCCTCACAGAAAACCGGCAGTGAAGCAATGATTGCATTGCTTTTCACCGAGTGAGTAAGGTTACAGGCCCTAACCCTTCCCTCTCTCCCCTCTACCACCTTTGACCTACTCCTACCTTAAAGGCCGGCGGCACTTGTGACTGTAGTCATTTACCATCAGATGATCCGTCTGCTCGTTTGCCCGCTTTACCATAAAAAAAAAAATTTCATGCCAATTTCAATGGTTTTGTTAATCTGGATATTCCATCAACATCCTTGGTATTATAAAGCTATATTTTCTGTCATGTCAGCCCTCTCTCATACTAAATATTAGCTTTGTCTGTCGATTTCCAAGTTCAATTTGTCAGTTTCTGTTAAAAGTCATTGAAGGATTTATTGTCTAACTGGATGAAACCCCGATTTCCCTCGGGTGAAATATGACAGTTAAGATGGCCTCCGAGTGGCCAATATGGCGACTGCCATTTGCACCATTAGAATTTAACAAAATACTCGACAATCCGAATTTTGCGGATATATGTTGTCGACTCGAAATCATTATTTTTTTATGATTTATTATTCAGGTAAGGTTTCCATCGAGTTTACCGTACCCCTTGACTGAATTATTAATATGGATTTTGACTTTGGCCGAACATTACTTATCCTACTTCCTACTAATATTATAAACGTGAAAGTTTGTGAGGATGTATGTATGTATGGATGTTTGTTACTCTTTGACGTAAAAACTACAGAATCGATTGCAATGAAACTTGGTATTTAGATAGCTGGAGACCTGGATTACCACATAGGCTACTTTTTATCCCGATTATTTTCACGGGATCGGGACTTACGCGGGTGAAACCGCTAGGCTTAGCTAGTTATAAATATTTTGGAAACCGTTATAGAAAGTTAAGGAAACATTTCTGGCATAACCAAACTCTGCTTTCTACAACTTTTTCTAATAAATATGTTAATATTATGTCGTCATAAGGTCTACTAAAACATCTGCTGATTTGTTTTTTTTTTACTTATTTTACGTTTCTCAGCTTCTTATGTATGAGGATAGCGTTTTGGCGTCTCAAATGTTAAACCTTTACCGCTGCTATCAGTAAGTATATACAAATTAATAAAATTGATTGCGTCTGTTCGTAATGTCATAGCACGGTACATATACCAAAAAAATATTTTTTTAATTTTTGTCTGTCAGTGTGTTGGTTATGGGCTTCCGGCCGGTTATGCGCAAAAATATAAATAAGTAGGCACATTTGAGTGAAGCCATGTGGAGCACAGCTAGTCTTTCCAACTAATATAATAAATACGCAAAGGAATTTATTTGTCCGAAGAGATAGAAAAATCCCACTATTATTATAAATGTGAAAGTTTGGATGGAAGGAAGGATGTTTGTTACTCTTTCACGCCAAAACTACTGAACCGATTGCGATGAAACTTGGTATGTAGATAGCTGGAGACCTGCATTAACATATAGGCTACTTTTTATCCCGATATTCCCACGGGATCGGGACTTACGCAGGTGAAACCACGGGGCGCTTCTAGTAACTTATATGCAAGCGAAGCGAATAATTAGTACACAACCAACATCAAATTACATTAATATTGCGCAGAATTCACAGATGGCGTAAATACAATAAATCAACTTCAAGTCGATTTATTTCGCACGTTACACTTCAGAAAAAACATCGGAAAAAAGTGTTAGTGCACCGAAAAATGCTGACTGCGAGTTGATTTATTTTACTTTTACGCCATCTATGGATTCAGCTATAATATCTTTCATAGTACTTGCCCGTATATTAGTTCGGGCAACTTTCACAGATGGCGCAATTTTAACTTCAAGTTTTTACAATATTTACTACATTTTGATACAATTTATTCCATCCTTTAAATATATTTTTTATATATAGCGAAGGGGTCTTCGTTTCAACCGGGCCCCAAAAGACACCTAGTGTATTATATATATTTTTTTTTTTTTAAGACTACTAGTAACGTAGATCACACACTACTAGTATTCTTGTTAACCCCTCCAGCTAAGCTAAATGCTTGTGTTAGGAGTGGGTTCACGACAATAGTGCACTGGGTGGAGTTCGAACCCGCAAACACTTGATCGCAAATCCAACGCCTTAGCCATAGGCGTATATAGAGGGGGGCCGGGTGGGCCGTGCCCACCCCAGAATGGTCTGAGGCCCACCCCAGGATGTTTGGGGACCGATTCCAAATTATAAGCTGGACAAATACCGGGTGGTAGGGAAAGGCTCCTGAAAACGAAGACAGACGATAGTACTAATGATAACTACCTTTGAAGATAATAAAATTATGTTGACGGGAATCAACGCGACTTGCAGCAGTAGTCCACCTGTGACCACGACCAGTGCAACCTGGTCTAAACTTTTAAATTCGTGATCGTGTAATTTTATTATCATAGGCATATTATATCATTAATGACAATTAGGTTTTCTAAAAAAAAGTAGATACCTACCTATATTATTTATGAAATCGGCAAATTAGATTTGAATTGCACTGTTTTTCCCTAGGTAACTATAATTGATTATAAAATAAAGAAAATTAGCGACATCCGATGTGTGTTTAATAAAACTCCGCATACCAAACAGCAATCTCTGGATAATACAGAGGGGCCAGCAGCCTCAGTCCAAGTACCAAATACGTCTTTTAACTCAAGTTTTAATAAACAAGTTTTGCATTCAAAGTCAACTCAGAATTGACTTTCTCCGTACAAAATTAGGAGAAAAACTGCGGACATTTAACGCACAAAACTATGATAAATATACGAGTACATATAAAGTAGAATATTCGGCAAGGATCAGAATGAAAAAATTTGTAACCACCATAAACAACAACTGGAAGAAGTTGTCAGAAGCTCTTCGAAAAAACGCACAGTCTGCGGTACATAATCGTAATAAGGAGATGCATTCTATATTAAGTTATGATGACCCACCCTCAAAAGAAAGTTTAGCAATATAAAGAAAAATTTATTAAAATTTATAGATTTCACATTGTATCTTGTACGCCAAAGATTATCTTTAAGAGGCCATCGTGAATAACTGAATCGACATATAAAGTAACTCTTTAGAAATAATTGAACTGTTCGCTAAATACGACGAATACACAATTATTTAATAAATAGTATGAATCAGACCACAATAGAACGAATTCTAAAAGAAATATAACAATCTGGCTATTTTTCTATAATGGTAGATGATATTACAAAGAAGAAAAAATGACGATTGTTTTGAGATACTTGATAAAGTTGGAAGTTGAAATGCTGTTCATGGAATTTATTGACTGCTGCTCTGCTCTGCACTGCACTGCACTGCTGCACTAGTAAAGATGCAAAGAGTTTGGCTGCTACGATTTTCGAATTTCTTAATAAATATAGTTTAGATAGCGTACACATACTTGCAAGGTCATATGATGGTGCAAATGTGATGTCTGAAAAACACGAAGGTTTACAAGCAATCATTAAGGAAACGTATCCTCATGCTACTTACGTGCATTGTCTAGCACATAAACTTAATCTAGCTGTTGTACACTTGTTTATACGTGTTCTATATGGTATTATTAGTAATCCATGTATTGAGTAAACACTTTTAGAGTAATAATGCAACTCTCGGACAAATTGGCACCATGACAACGGGCATTATAACTAATTTTGAACAAAATCTGAATAACTTTGATGAACATTGGAAGGAGATAGAAAAGTTTGCAGAAACGCATTATCTACACGAGTGAGCAAAAGAAAACAAAATGGAGCCGGTGCCGGTGGAGGAAGCTAAGATGAGACTTTTATATTGAATCCACACTTGGTAATAAAAATTGGAATGATTTTCCGGATTGATTTGCCGCCCAATTCACGGGTCAGTGAATGTTGGAAAATTTATATTTATTATCCAGTGATTGATAGTATAATAGTTAATATGAATAACAGGTTTGAAAGTCTAGTCTTGATAATTATAAGGATATTTTCCAAATTGATGAGACTCCTATGCAGAATGTTTAAAAATAAAAAACGTGCTAAAAGAAAAGGAGATTACATTAGAAGTCCTAAGACTCTTTAAATGGATCCAAGCTGCAATAGTCATTCCAGTCAGCACAGCCGGATGCGATATAAATAAATATAAAATATATTACGTTGGTCTTAATCAATGAAACCTTAAAAATAAAGTAAATTTACTTTAATGGCTACGTTTGACGCCTTATGTTATACAGGGTGTATATGAAAATGGAATTAATACTTACTTAAATCACCTATCTGATTACAAGTTACGATTACAGGTATTTGTGTCTCCGTTTCTCATTAAAGCAGGAGGAATATATAAAGTAAAATTATACATACATTTTATTTTTTTTATTTTGGATATATTCACTCGTTAATTGAGAAAATTCATAAAAACTAACTTAAAAAGTTTCCGAAGTAGTTTATTTTCAAAAAATCTTTTTGTAACTGCATGCCTTCCAGTGATTTAACTAAGTGTTCCATGGTTAGATACGATCTTAATACTTTGTACTTTTATATTCATTTAGCTATTGAAACATGCGAAACCTAATGTTACGTTAGAGCGACAAAGTTCATAAGAAGTGTAAAGCTATTTATAAATTATGATGCTCATCGTGTTAACCGATTGTATGCGTCGTGTCTCAGGTTAGTTGCCCCTCCCTGGACAAAATTCCTAGGTACGCCAATGGCCTTAGCTATTACTCTACCGCTGCTTAATTATAAATGCTAGGCACCGGGAACATAAATAAAATTATAATGACTTCATTAGAACATGATCTATTGCCAGTTCAAGCATCATTCTTGTGATAATTGCAATCATTTGTCATGACTTACATCTTATCAATAGATTATAACATGTTAATATAAATAAATAAATATATTATGACGTAAATGTTACATCATATTGATACATACAATACATTTTATATATTAGTTCTTATGGACTCTATCGCTCGTGAAGATTCAGCGCAGAAATTCAGCTAATGTGAAGTGTTTTATATTATACTAGCAGCTTCTCGCGGTTTTACCCGCGTAAGTCCCGATCCCGTGGGAATATCGGGATAAAAAGTAACATATATGTTGATCCAGGTCTCCAGCTATCTGCATACCAAGTTTCATCGCAATCGGTTCTGTAGTTTTGGCGTCAAACATCCATCCACCCATCCAAACTTTCACATTTATAATATTAGTAGGATCAGCGTGACGGTAACGAATTCAGTGCTTTTTTCCCAATACCAAAAGTGCACAAACGTGCCTAAAGAAGTTTTCACTTCAAAAGGAATTAGCCAAATGTTCTTAATACATTCGGCAATCGACAAATAAAAGTATAACACAGCAGAGATACCAGTTTGTATAATTGGATACAAAATTCGTATAATTCGGTTATCAATAGTTATCATAAATAATAATAATAACTCCACACATCACACACACGGCTATCTGATCCCAAATTTCTTAAAACCAGATGGCAGATTCGAAATACACCAAGTTTGTGAGAAGTAGGGACGCGCGCACAATAACTTGCATATGGTGTTTGTTGACCTAGAAAAGACGTATGATACTGCCTGCTAAGTATTTGATATTGATTCGTGCTATGCACAGAGACTCACAGTACTCATGCAAGGTAGAGCGGAAACACTGTTTGCAGACGATATTGTGCTGTCGGTGAAGACGGCTGCGAGGTCCAGCGAAGGACTGGAAAAACTGTAACAAAGGCTGTAGAATGTTGGCAAGAAAAAAACAGCAGAATCAATGCCGATTCAAATCTCCAATTTTGAGTATCTCGGCTCGCTCTTCTAAAGCAAATAGATCGGTCTGCACAGCATCGAATCAATACAGGATGGATGAAGTGCCGACAGGTAACAGATGTATGTTGTGCTTAGGATGGACAAGATGAGGAATGAATTATTAGAGGCAGTCTAAAAAACCTAACGCCGGTGGATGAAAAGTTGTTGAAATCTCACATATTTGTTTTTCTGTTTCCCCAACGGTAAAAATATATAATTACTATAAATTAGCATCATAATATTAATAATTAAACGTTCAAACCATTGTAACTACAAATTAAGAATCATAACTTTCAAGCCAGCTTTCTCAATATTTACAAATTGTATCATGCCCCCTTCATTGACTCATGCCGTCAATCAAAAAACACTGTTTCAGAGCTAAAATTTGTTCGAATATAGAATATTCGTATATGGATGTTCATACCTATACAAACAATACTAACAACATGTCTAATAAACCCCCTTAAAATTGCTTATATACATAATTATATATATAATATACTAGCAGCGCCCCGCGGTTTCACCCGCGTAAGTCCCGATCCCTTGGGAATATAACGATAAAAAGCAGCCTATATGTTAATCCAGGTCACCAGCTATCTACTTACCAAGTTTCATCGCAATCGGTTCAGTAGTTTTGGCGTGAAACAGTAACAAACATCCATACATCCATACATCCTCACAAACTTTCACGTTTATAATATTAGTAGGATATATACATATATATATTTATATATTATGTATATAAGCAATTATATATATAATACATCCGATTGATTTTCATTCGCTAGTTAGAATAATGAGTGCCGTGACTGATGTTCATAATTACTAAAGATATACGAGATACATGAATACGAACATAATTATGTACAATCGAATAAGAAATACTACATAATATACATGTATCTGTAGTATTTCTTATCCGATTCATTGGACAGCTGTTATTCGATTGCTGCTTGGTCTATTAGTTGTTCCTTTCATTCAGTTATATGGTAATGATTAAATGATAAATATGAAAATAATTAAGAGACACCATCTTATACTATAAAGATTTTATAATGCTAACACAATTACAGAACATTAATTTTATGGTCAATTTTATAGAGTAGGTTAGTTTGTGGCTCGTGCTTCAAATACAGAAGTTGTATTTATTGCATTGCAATGTTTGAAATATAAATGTCTAAACAACTTTGATGTGTACACTTTTAGGTATAACGTAAACTTAAATGTACGAACCACCAATATACGTTTTAACCAAAACACTACTCTACTAAATTTATTTTGACTAATGTAAAATAGTGTATTGAGTACATAGGTGATGTCAATATTACTCGTACGTATTTTTACAATACACATTTCACTTTACTCTAGTTTTAGTCGACAAAGCAGTAAACAAACATTTAATAACTTCAATACCGTATGGCACATCTCCTTTCTATTAAAAAACATATCTAATTCTCAATGCAGCTGTAACTAACAGAAAATTTAAAATAAGGTATGTTAACTTCTACTGTTCTTTAAATAGTAGAAAACAGAATAGCTAAAATCACAGTATACGTATATAATAAAATACGTTTACAAATACTTTACTGAATACTATGAATACCACAAAGTAGTCGATTAAATATGAACTGTTAATAAACAAAGTTATATACGAGTATATATTCTCAGCACTGATATGCAGCATGACACGACTTTAGATGAAGATTTTACAAAAATTTTTGATGCTTAAGATTTATTAATATTGTTATTATTGGAAAAATAATATTATTAAAATGATATTACGTAATATTAAAAAGTACTAGTGTCTTGTGTTTTAGAAAACACTACGATTGACAACGAGAATTCAAATTTTTAAATAACCTGTGGTCGCGTCATCAATCTTGACCCGGGCTCTAGTCAATTCAATAAATATACCTAGTTAATTGATGTGTTATTAACCAGCTCCATGGTTGAATATATCCTATTCGCTATTCCTCACTTGGCATATTTCGAGAAGGACCCAGTCCTTTTAACGAAAGTGTCTGAGTAAATAAAAATAAAAGTTACACGTATATAGTTATATAGTTATAGTAATACGTATTTGATAAAAGCACGTAAATACATTATAAATAAGAACTGTCTCCGTCTTATACACTATCCTCCTTACTCGCTAGACCTAGTCCTAAGCAGTCACCATTTTCCGCAATTCAAATAAAGGAAAAATAATCTTATTCGTCGGTACAGAATGCCACACTTGTAACATCCAGATCTCAGGGTTTTATGCAAAGGCAAATATTTTTCCTCAATATGACATAAATGTAAAGGTACGTATTGTCGTAATAGTTGTTTTACGTAAATATTATGTTTTATTAGATGAAAGAAAGAAGAAAGAAAGGGAAGAAGGGAAATTGAAAGGTTTTTTAATTATTCAAACGCAATATCATACTTTGACCTCGAATATAAAAAGAACAATATATTAATTAAATTCTTTGTGGGACTGTAACCACATACAATGTAAAATGCCTTGGCACTAGAACATAGATCAGGCTTTGGATCTTAGCTCAATGCTGACGACATTCATTTATTTTGACACGAAAACCTATAATATAAGGAACTAGCTGCGCCCCGCGGTTTCACTCGTGTAAGTTTTCTTAAATTTGCTAATTTTCCGCGCAACTTTCCTAATTTTTTCTTTAATAAGAACTATCTCCTGACAATAACAAAAAAGAATTAATGAAATCGGTCCAGCAGATGCCGTCACCAAGGGAAATAGGGATTCATTTTTATATATATACTAGCAATACCCGCCCCGGCTTCGCACGGGTACAAATTAGACACCTAAACCTTCCTCATGAATCACTCTGTCTGTTAGTGAAAACCGCATGAAAATCCGTTCAGTAGTTTTTCAGTTTATCGCGAACAGACAGGCAGACGCGGCGGGGGACTTTGTTTTATAATATGTAGTGATAGAAGATAAAGTTTGTATCTGGTCCAAACAAGACGACAAGTATTCTTAGTATGTTTTGGACTTGGATCTCAAGGTATTCCCCTTAAAATCTATATCAGCCAAAACTTATGAAAGGATCGCGTACCCCGCTCTTCAAAGAGATCAGTTAAATCCAAGAGAACTACCACAAGTAGTTTTATCGAAACCAGAAATCAATATCAGGTGATTGAAACCCATATTGAGCGATGCGATGCGAGAGTTGCGAGTAGTAGAGTAATTGAACTAAGTAGAGTTTTGAGGACAGAAGCTGTTGGCTTAGTTTCCTGCAACTCTTTAATGCTGACAACGAACAGAGCACTTACCATCAGGTGACCCGCCTGATGGTAAGTGACTACTGCCGCCCAAGGACACTTGCAACCCAAGAGTCACAAGTGCGTTGCCGGTCTTTAAGGTGGGAGTAGGGGAATGGGGGTTAGGGCCTCAGGTAACCTCACTCGCTCGGCGAAACACTAGCAAGCACACAAGCATTCCTTCACGTCATTTTTCTTTGAGGCCGTGGTATTACTCCGGTCGAGCCGGCCCATACGTACCGAAGCATGGCTCTCTCACTTTGAAAAGTGTATCAGTCTGAAAGTAATCATACATTTGGTAGAAGGCGCAATAAAACAAATCTGTACATAGTGTGAGCTTCTACTTTCCATGAGCCTATCCAGCGCTATTCCATTCGCATAAGGGTATGTATGTTTGTAAAAGACAACAGGTGTGCTCGAGTAACAATCTGACTTTGAAGATTGTGGGAAGTGGCGAAGAGAGTGTCGCTGAATTACGTAATGTTACTATGTATTCTATTTGACTGAAACAATAGTTTTTTTTTACCAATAAGATTGACTATGAACATTTGAACACCAAAGGCAAAGATAACATAATAGTTACTTCGTAACAGATACGTTACTCCCATACAAAAGCGTAAATATAGGTATTTACTTATTTATTATTTCGTATATATTTACATATATATATTTATTTATTTACTAGCTGCGTCCCGCGGTTTCACCCGCGTAATTCTCGATGACGTGGGAATATCGGAATAAAAAGTAGCCTATGTGTTAATCCAGGTCTCCAGGTATCCACATACCAAGTTTCATCGCAATCAGTTCAGTAGTTTTGGCGTGAAAGAGTAACAAACATCCATACATACATCCTCACAAACTTTCACGTTTATAATATTAGTAGGATATTAGCTTTGGATAAATTAGCTTCCTAAATATGTAAGAATGATTAAAATCGGGAGGAGGTGATTCGGAAGGTTGATTCGGACGTTGAAAAATCATGTTCCGTGTTCCCTTAATTTTTATTTTTTTATTGGAACCAAGTTCCTAATCGCACGTTACACTTCAGACGTTCGGTGTTAGTGCAACTAAAAATGCTGACCGCGGGTTAATTTATTTTATTACGCAATCTGTGGATTCTGCGTTCTGTAGTTTTGGCGCCTACTCAAAATTATTTAGGTATTTACATTACTGTGGAAGTTTAGTTAGGCTAACGAGTTTATTCTTCACTTTTCAGTTTCTTTCGGCGGTTTCATTGTTTGGTAAAAAGGGTCTATTTTGTAGTTTTTGTGGCTAAAACAAACAACTACAGGTCTCCGTCATGTTGTAGTATCATTAGAACTACATATGTGTGCTAAGTTTCAACAAAATCGGTTCAAAGGTCAGAATTCAATGGATGAACAACCATTAGTCCCCTACTTTTCAGCCCTTAAGTTTAGGCCGTTAAATTTTTGTTTAAAATTTTAATTCGACCAATTTCGAAGTATACCCTATCCAATACAAAAAGAATGGTCGAAATCGGACTACCCTGTAAAAAGTTATGCGTGGTCATACATAAAAAAAAATATACAGGTCGACTTGAGGACCTCCTTTTTTTCGTCGATTACTAAAATTAGATCGACTATCAGAATTTGTTTCATTACATACCTATTAAATTGCAAATAATTTTTATTTCTATTAACCAAAGTAATCACCCATGCAACCGATGCATCTTTGCCAACGCACCGTGGCAGTTTATTGAGTAGGGCTTCTTGAAGATATTAGCTGGACTGGAGGCAAATTCTTCAAAGACATTTTGTTCTGCCTCTCGGGTATTGAATTTTTTTTCTCGCCAAGAAATTATCCAAATTCTGGAAAAAGTAGAAGTCTGTAGACAGTTGAGTGAGTACGGCGAATGACGGAGAGCTTCCAACCCCAGCCCTTGCAACTTGGAGACCGTCTGCTGTGCAGTATGAGGTCGCGCGTTGTCGTGCAGGAGGAGCGGAGACGAACGATTGATCAAAGGTGGTTGGAGATGTGTGAGCTTCTCCATCATTGTGTACAGTTCTTCACAGTTTACATCTGTGCTCATCCCTTTTGGTAAGAAGCTGTGATGAATCACACAGTGACCATCACTTTTCTAGGAGTCAGTTTTCTTTTAGGGCATTGTTTAGGTACTGAACCAGGATTCAACCAACTTGCTGGGCGCTTGCGATTGTCAAACAGAATCTATTGTTCGTCGCACGCAAGTAATGCAGCTCAAAATTCCTTCGTTTGTGTGCCTGTAGAGCAGCGCAAGGCACGTCTCGAAGCGTACTTCGCGCCGACGATCATTGAGTTCGTGAAGCACCCATTTCTCAAGTTTTCTGAGGACCATGAGGTTCATTTTTCAGGTCGAAATTGCCAGAATGGAACCGGGCAAATCAATAACAGGCGGTGAGCTTTTAGTGTTAGCTCCGTAAACGTAGTTGATGTTGCGTGCCGCTTGTGCCGTGTTGCTGCCACGACGGTACTCATATTCCATAATTACTCGAATTTCTAACGTATCCATGATGACGAAAAATATTCAAATGCGATGGAAACATAACACTAATCAATAAACAAATGACTACTTTTAAAAAGAAAGCCATGTTTTTAAAGCAAAATTAATTTGAAATTAGAATTCTAGAAAAAAAAAATTGATTTGAAATAGCCAGTACTGCAGAACGGCAATTTCATTGGTAAAGACCTGCTATTTGGCATGAAAATTGAATTAATTGTTTGTATAAAAAGTGATTATTTTAATAATTGTTTTTAATGATAATGGCAATTAAATATTTTATGATATGGTGTAAAACTGTTATGAAGAATCATATCAGACATTTATCGGTAATTTTCCAAAGACAACAATAATTTTATTAATTATTATCTGTGTCTGTTTTTACTGGGTAGTTTTCCGATTACTATTTATATCTTATACAGAAAACCTTTTGTTATTACTTCCATAGAATGTCGTCGTTAAACCTAAGTGTGTTTGTTTCCTATGCATTACGGGTGGTGCATTCAATTCGGAGCTTTTGCGGATGCGAATATGTTGACGATAAACAATTGGGTGATTGGATAGGAATCTTGAATGAATGAAACGAATACCTAATTCACGCCATTTATTTTTGTTTTTGAGAGCGATAACATTGTTTGATTAGTTTAGCATGTTTTTGTAAATTAATGACAGCGTATTTAGTAACTTTTTATTATACCTAGATATCCATAGAGTTATTGACCGTATTGTTTGTTATGTTACGAGCCCGGCTTCGGGATCAGATAGGTACCTACACCAATCTGTTACAAAACAGACACAGTTTATGTAAATAATTTGCAAATAACACAATCACAAGTAACAGTTAAAATTCTGTCAGCTCGTTATTAATTAATATCACCAACCTGCTAATGTGACGTTTTAAGTTCGTCGTTTCGTTTAAATATTTCACTTCTGTCGTCATTCCCATGACTGCCTTTTTTTTTATCCTGATATTCCCATGGCATCGGGACTAACGCGGGTGAAACCGCGAAGCTAGTTATATATATATCAAGTTTCGCCGACTACATGTTGAATAAAGTTTGTTAAGTATTTTATATTTAAATGATTGTTTTGACGGAGAATTTCTTTTAATATAATAATAATAATAATAACTCCACACATCCCACACAATATCTACAGGAAGACTACACCTATGACCATAATAATTACTGTAATTGGGCACTGTTTTAAACTTGTCGGTCTTTAGTTTCATTATTCGCTAAAAGATGGTACCGTGTGTCTCAATTTAGTTACCGCTTCTTCTAACTAGATGGCACCCGCGCGTCAATTTAGGCTTCAGTAACAGTATTAAGATGTGCTTAGTCTTTAGACTATCAGGGATGTTTACACTAATCACAAACTTATGTGACGTTGTAGATAAATGATTATTTGTGATGTTATAAAACCTACCACGTTTTTTTATTAAGTTACTAGCAGCACCTCGCGGTTTCACCCGCGTAAGTCCCGATCTCGTAGGAATGTAGGAATAAAAAGTAGCCTATGCGTTAATCCAGGTCTCCAGCTATCTACATAACAAGTTTCATCGCAATCGGTCGTTTATGTTATTCCAGTAGTTTTTGTGTGAAAACATTACAAACATACACACAAATGTTTCCTCTTTATAATATTAGTTTAGATAATAAATATGTTAAGGCTAAAATAGTAATTATTATCACGTGCCTACAAACGTCAACCAGGTCCACGTTATTAACCGATGAACAAGCTGACAGCTGTCAGTTGGTATCATACTTTTATTTAATTGAAAAAACGGAGGGATAACCCAATTTATTTAAAAAAATAATTATGTATGCGTCATAGGTCATAGGGGCCGTTCAAGTATTACGTAAACAGATTTATTACAATTATTTACTCCCCCAACAAAAGTAAGCAAAGCTCTAACCCCCTCCGCCCCCATGCTTACGTAAACATTGTTATACTTATACATTTTTCTTTTAATGTATTCTTTACATATTGATTCATGAACAGCAGGTATAATTCTAAAAATAATAAAATAGATTTAGGATGGAGGACTTTAACGTAGCTTACAGTAATTTCGAACAATTTTTGGTATAACTATTCGTCTATTTGAAACGACATCTTAATTAAACAACTCAACTTAGGCGAAAGTGGATTAACGGTAACACAAACATTACCTTGCTTTGTTTTGCTTACAATACGTCAAATCGTCAATCGTACCGAAACGATATAATAGATGGACGGAAGAAATTAGGTCATAGGCTTGGTGTATATATAACAGGCAAGGATCAGGTGGAAAATGTTGTTGAGGTTCTAATTTTAAGAAAAAAAATAATTAAAAGAATTTGAAAACTGCCAGTGAAGCCATGCTTGTATTGCTTTTCACTGCGTGAGTGAAGTTACCGGAGGCCATAACCCTTCCCTCTCCCCCCTCTCCTCCCCTCTAATCTGACTCTCCCCCTCTTCCCCTACTCCCACCTTAAAGGGCGGCAACGCACTTGTGACTCTTGAGTTACAAGTGCCCATGGGCGGCGGTAGTCATTTACCATCAGGTGACCCGTCTGCTCGTTTGAATGAAAAAATTAAACACGAAAACACGCAAAATAGTGAAATGGGGATGCAGTTTAGTGTTAAAAACGGCTTTTTGCAAGTTTGGCGAAACGTGACCTCTTAGCGAAATATTTCCAAAACAAAAGTTGTAGATAACACTTTTTGACCTAATCTCAAATTAACCGTCAAAATGGCCAAAAACCGATTTTTCAATATTTAATTTATTTCTCGTATTAATGATTTAATTTACATGAAAATTTATAAAAGTATGCCTTTTTTAATGTCAAATAAGCATGATTTTTCGCAATTCAGAAAACGACTACTTTTCCAGTTATGCAAATTTTTGGAAAAAAATACCCTTATCTTCCACTAACAATTGTCTTGATATTTTTTGAATTTCGAAAGTTTTTAAGTAATCATTTTACTCGTTGAAATGTCTACTTTAAAATGGTCATGTGACTTGGTGGTTTATTCATCGTTAAACCGCTGAAAATTGCGAAAAACCGAAAATAAGTCTCTGAATCAAGGTTTTCTCAATATTTTTAATGATTATTTATCGATTTTATTTATTATTTCTGTTAATAGTGGACTATATTTACATAATATAAGTTGCTTTCATGTACCATTATTACAGCTGAAAGAATTTCATTACAGTAAGTAGCGCAAACCACCTCGAAAAGTTTAAGTTAATAACATAAAATCTTTGCTTATACATTTTAACGCTAGAATACAACTATGATTAGAAATCTATTTGAAATGCACACTTATAAAAGGTTCAAGCCCACTAAAAGTGGGCGGAGGACTAGGGGAAAAAGAGGGGCCATGCCCATACAACAGCCGAACACGGTATGTACAATTTTTTTGCGAGTTTAGTTGCGGGTTTCCAAGTCTCTTATTTTTCGCAATGTGAAACGATACCAGCAGACAGGAGAGTATACGAGACGCAGAGGGCAAGGTAGAAAAAAACCAGTCAGTCGTAAGACTGCACGTCAGAAGTGAAAACATAACATCACAATGTATTTGCATATACATACACACACACACATCTGGATATATACAATTAGGTTAAAAATAAAAAGTAGGTAATAACATATCTAAATGTATACATAGGGTACACTGGAAGTTCTGCGCTCCTGGCCAAGGCTAAGAAACTCGGCTCCGTCTTACCAATTTTCGATCAGGGTCACGTGTCCTGACGCAAGTTTAACATTTTTTACCCATCACAAAAAGTGCACAACGCTGCTAAAGTGTCAGGCGTAGGAGTGCACGTCAGAAGCTAAAACATAACTTACACATATAGTATTCATATAATTATAATACAGATACACACACAAACACATTGGTAATAGGAAATGCAAAGAAATGCACAAGTATGCGTCCAAAAATAAAGAAAAAGTGACGGATCACCTGATGGTTAATGACTACCGCTGCCCATGGGCACCTGTAACTCAAGAGTCACATGTGCGTTGCCGGCCTTTAAGGAGGGGGAGGGGAAGGGTGGAAGAGGGGGAGGGAGGGATTAGAGAAGGGTTAGAGCCTCACTTACTCGGCAAAAAGCAATGTAAGCATTGCTTCACTGGTTGGTTATGAGGCCGTGGTATCACTCCGATCGAGCCGGCCCATACGTGCCGAAGCATGGCTCTTCCACGATTAATATAATAGCTTCTTAGTTATATCCAAGGTTTATTGATTAACAAAAACTAATTTTGTGTCTGTGGGTGTGTGTGTGTTCGTGTGTTCATATGTATGACTATGACTGTGAGTGTGTTAGTTTTGAACAAATACGCTTTTTAATGTATCAATAAGAAGTTGTGAAATATCAAGTTAGATACTTATCTAATATTTACAAAGTCTACACAAATAGTTCGCGGAAGTTCGAAGATGAGTATGTTTATAAATATGTTCTAAGCAATCATCTTTAAAACCGCAACCTTCAATTTTATTACCGAGACGGCAAATTTACTAGGAATTATCTCGAATACTCGTGATTAGTTATTAAATACAATGTCCGTCAGCGTTCCGATGCACATCTATTACAATGTTTTTTAACCCCCGATGCAAAAAGATGGATGTTGTAAGTTTGACGTGTCTGTGTATCTGTGTGTCTGGCTGTGGCATCGTAGCTCCCAAACGAATTTACGGATTTAAGTGGTTTTTTTTTGTTTGAAAGGTGACTTGATCGAGTGTTCTTAGATAAAATTCAAGAAAATCTGTTGAGCCGTTCGAAGGTCATCAGCTCTTTCTAATCATTGAAGGGATTTTCGAGTCGGAGGAGTTTTAAATTTTGAATACGAATATACAAATACATATAATACTAACTTCATCTAGTTACCGACTTCGTTTGTGTAAAATATTACTTATTTCAAACTTATTTTTGCTAAAAAAAAGTACCCTACGTCCTTCTCCAAGGTCCCCTATATCTCTACACCAAAATTCATCAAAATTGTATCAGCGTTATGTGTGAAAACGTTACAGACAGACAGACAAATAGACTGACAGACGAGAGATACTTTAGCATTAATAATATTAGTATTAGAATAGATTAAGTAAGGATTTAGCATACTCACGCCTCTAAATCCTGAAAGAATAGGCAAAGATATAAGAAAGATAGAAATAAAATAGATTTACTTTGACAGAAAACAAGACGCGACACATACTGCAGAAAACACAATATATAGCAATTTAACAAAAAAAAAAGTGTGTGTCAGCTCCGACGCATGACTGGAGTCTCTCTCTCTCTCTCTCTCTATCTCTCTCTCTCTCTCTCTCTCTCTCTCTCTCTCTCTTTCTCTCTCTCTCTCTCTCTCTTTCTCTCTCTCTCTCTCCCTATCTCCCTCCCTCCCTCCCTCTATATATTCTGTATATATTTACACATATATATATAACATAAAGGTATACACATATCTACTTACATGCGTCGAGAATAAGGAGTAAACTCCAATAAAGCATAAAAAGCACAATAAAGCGTAAAAGCGTTACGCTGCCCTCCGATCACTAAATTTAACTCTTCAGTTAGAAAAAGAGAATGATAAGAGGAATAAAAAAAAACATAAATATTCATGATTAAAAATTACACACTACTTTTGATTTAAATTTAATAAAATTAATGCTTAAAATACTTTGAATAGATCGATTTATAACTACGAACCTAAGGTATGCAATGTGCGCGTCTCAGTATCTGTCAAAAAGTGGCATAATATATACACATCACCTTATAATTATATATGATCACCATATTATAAAGTAATACTTAGCGAGGATAGTTGTCATACAAACATCTGTGGTATTCGTTACGGGTAGCTGGAGCCCTAAAAAGTCCGACAACCTGGTCTAACTACAAAATTTCTATATCGCCAGTACCTACTTGGGTTGCAGTCGTTGTGAAGGTCTGATGGCAGTCGCTTCACGTAAAATATCGAAGTTCGGCCGTATCGTAGTTAGACTGAAAGCCGACCCCAATTTAGTTGGGAAAAGGCGCGGAGTATGATTGACTTAGCGAGCATTGTTATTAGCAATTGCTATCTAAAGGCATTTTTTCCAGACACCGGTATGCTCTTATGTATGTATAGCCACCAAGCACTGCTTTGTCCAATCAGTATGAAGCTGTATGGAGGTGCATGCAATTGACCATAAAAAATTGACCAATCAAACTATCGAAAATGACTACCAAAGTCCTACTTGATCAAACTATCGGCTATTTCATAACATGTGTGAAGTATGATCAGAGTTATTGTATCTTCATACAAACGGTCGGATCACCACGCCTTGAGTTCGGTATACACTCGGTACCAGGGCTGCCAGTTTGTATAATTGGATACAAAATTCGTATAACTCAAGCAGGTAGATGAAATTATGGGCGTGTTTGCGTACCGACCGGCTGTAGGTAATTATTTCAAGGAGGCCGAGTCACAATACTGTATATACATTATACTGTGGTATGATGCAAACGCGCGCACTACATTCAACTAAACTATTGCCCGACTGTCGACTGTCTCGCGCGCTCACGTACTTCATAAACTAAACAGTCGGCCGACAGTTCAGTGCTTTTATAAACCATTTTCTGTCTGCTCCTGGCCTGAACCAACACCACAGGACTCACCTATTGACCAATTGTCAGACGATAGCGATTCAACTCACAATGACTATCACCCGTCGTCATCGGTGCAATGTGTAACATTACAAAGAGTTTGGGCTGGTTTCTTTTATGGCTGGTCACCTGCCTGGGAATGTAATTTTAAGACGGGAAAGCAGGAAATTTATTAACCCAGGTCTCCAGCTATCTAGAAGCTTATTCAATTTCAAATTCAAATTCAAAATTCAAATTCAAAATCATTTATTCAATTAAGACACTAAGTGACATTTATGAACGTTAAATTGAAGCTAGAGTTAAAATCATAGATCGGCACAAACAGACGCCACAGCATGTACTGGATTGTCAAGGTAAATTAGGTGAAAAACACCAAAATCTACTGCCTGTTTGTGTCGATCTATAACTTCCAGTTTCCAAAATGCGTAGGGCCTTATGAGAAGAATACTGGCAAAGAAACTCATGGCCACTCTTTTTAAAAGTCAGATCTTCAGGTACAATAGTGTTAGTGTTACACGAAAGATAAACAGGATGCAAGCTGATGCCACCTGAATTTCATTTTATTGAAATGCTCCAAAAGCTAACGTACTAAAAAATAAAAATCACTCACTGATACCGTTGAAGGTTTGAACCTATTAAACATAGAAATCATTCAAGGTGCACATCTACCTTCATTCAGTTGCAAAATCTACTGTTAAAAATAATTCGTGACTGGATTAAGAGGCTAGAGTTGCAGTTGATCGAACCAAAATAATAGTATAGGCTAAAGCATCGCTGACTAGGCCGACCAGTCACCCCAAGCAGCACCCGTTCACGAGTATGACGCATGGACCAGCCATCATCTCCTTCGCCATATCAGAGGGAAAGAAATTAAAAAAAGAGCTTAATCTTTTTACAGCTTTAAGAACGGCAGACAGAAGTATTTAGAATTAATTTCAACTCAATGCGTTCACGGGTTCCTGAGAAAAAGGATCTTGATAGACAGATAGACAGACGAACAGACAACAAAGTGATCCTATAAGGGTTCCCTTTTTTTTTTGAGGAACGGAACCCTAAAAAGGACTGGCTAACCCGTCTGTCTGCCACAAACCACTATCCAGCTCACTCATAACCATGAAGAGCCTATCTAGGTGGCGTGTCTTGCACTCACTTCTCAAGGTAGCTCTTTACCTATGAAAGGGCTTCCACACGATACAATTTTACTACTGATCAGATTTACGAATTGGTTTACGATCAGATGCACGTCCACACGTAGTCAACGAAATCGCCAATTTTCATTCAACGCTGTTTTTTCTATGCTAGACAGACGTTTGTAAGATAGGTTAACGTATACCTCATAGTTTGCTCACTGTGGTCACCTCGCCACCACGCCGCACCGAGTGTTGTGAACAAATAGTTGTCCCGGGACTTCTTTGTGTCCGTTGTTTATATGTTTGTGAAGCTCTCGCGATACAGGAATATTCCTAATGCGGGAGTTGTCTGTTTAAGAAAAAAAAAATAAACTGTCAGTCATAGGATTGCACGTCAGAAGTGAAAACACACACACACATATATACATATACGTTATAAACACACATACTTTATGTCATCATGACAATATACGTCATCTGAGCGTGACGGTCACGCGAGTTCAGTGCTTTTTCCCCATACCAAAAGTGCCCAACGTGCCTAAAGAAGTTTTCACTTTAAAAATTGACATTGAATTGGACGATTTGCCTCCACACTACACGATTCGATTGTAAAACTAGTCAAATTGTGCCGAAAGACATTTAAGATGAAGTTGTCAGAAATTATGGCCAGTATTGTACCACGGGTGCTGGGTCAACATGCCACGGCAAAACCATCCTCTCTTAACAATAGGTAACGTTGGAGATACCTTGTGATTTCAACCTGTTTTCCTCGGACCGGACTTGGTAAAAATTACCGAAATTTTGATCACAGCGGAATACTCAAGATGAAAAAACCATGTTTATAGACGTCTGGTATTATTTTCAAATAATCTATAATCACTACAATATGTAATTTACTTGGGGAAAAACTTGATTAACATGAAGATCAGATAGATGTATAAATAACCAAAAATAAAACAGATTAACAGGTAGGTGCAGAACGAGTTAGAAGTTTTTGTGCAAAAATAAGTTATAACTATATTTATTTTAATAAGAATGCCTTGGAGTATGAAAAAAAGACAGTCGTTTACGTACAGTAAAGGCAAAAAGCCTTTTTGTTTTCCAGTGACAACATATTTAAAAATAAAGTTTAAAAGTTTTAAAGCATTTTGATAAGGTATACGAGTGTAATAATTTTTAAATAAATAATGACATACTAAATTGAAATTATTGAAGTAAAACTTCTTTAGAATCGTGGTGATTTGAACTTCGATGACACATAAAACACACTAAAAAGAGACAAACAAGATAAACATTCATAACTTAGTCTTTGCGCCTCCGTACTACGAAGCCTTCAGATAATGCGTCAATGTAAACGTGGTGTCATTTTTGTGCATTTGCGAATTAAAATTCGTTGGTTACTAAATTCATGTTAATTATTTAACACATCTGTGTTAATTTGACCAATAACTTTTATATAAATTATGTAATATTAAATTTATTAACAGTAGTCAATTATTTGCGTTGATTTTACTTTTTAATTCTCATTCTCTCGTAGGCTACTTTTCTGAAGTTTCACTTCTGCCGTGTGTGAATTGCACACACACACTTTTTTTTTATTGTATTAGTAATTAGTCGCGTGTACATATTTTACAAAATAAAAGTAGCCTAGGTTACTTGTTATAACACCACCTATCTACCAGTGAAAGTCCCATGAAAATCGATCCACCCGTTCCGAAGATTAATAAACAGATAGACAAAAAAATTAAAAACATTTTTTTTGGAAGCTTTTATTATGAGATTACAAGAGCCGACCGAAGAGCCCGTAAGCTTATCAACAACAATGTGATTGTGCTTAAGAATGGGGCACTGCATACCTACTCATGACTATCGTCGTAAAGTCACCTGCTTATCGGTTTTCAATAGGATTCACATTTAGGGCTGCCACCTTTTTTTTGTCCAAATAAAGTACATTGGTCATTAAAGGTAAAAAAAAAAGTACATCATGTCAAAATAAAGTACTATTTATTTTACTTTATAAATATATTTTCGTCACTTTTAGCAATTTTTAACAAAGAATTATTCCTGCTAAAAATCTGCACACTATCTTAACATATTTAAGTTAAAATAAATAAGTAATAAATTTTTATCAGTGTCAGAGACGCTTTATTTCATTCTATTCTCTGTCTCTCTCTTTGAATGCTGAAGTCGCGGGAATATATAGTAAAAATTAAATACTCTTTAACAAATTTGATAAGCCATCATCGGTCTTATTATATATATATATATAACCAGTTTGTGTCATTAAAAATAAACAATTTTTAGGTACCTATGTAAGGGTTTATCAGTAAATAATATTAAAAATGTGTATATTTGGCTAATTAATTCAGGTAGAACCATTTGTTTTTTTTTGGTACCTGTTTTAAGGCCAAAGCCATTGTCAGTGCTGTTGAGCATCAATAAATTTTAAATATCTATTGACAGTTATCTGAGCTTACAAAATAACTAACTAATAGATGACCAATTTAAAAATAATGTATCCATGCAGAGTAAAGAAGAGAGCCATCTTGTTTCCACATATCGTGTTGCATCATGAGTGGCCTATCTAGTGGTTAGTGACCCTGACTGCTAAGCCAGAGGTCGTGGGTTCGATTCGCACCCTGAACAAATAATTGTGTGATGAGCACGATAATTTGTTCTGTGTCTGGATGTAATTTGTCTATTATATGTATGTATTTAGAAATATATAAGTATGTTTATCAGCAGTCTGGGTACCATAGTACAGGCTCTGCCTAGTTTTGGATCAGACGGCCGTGTGTGAGATGTGTGAAGTTATTATTATTATCATGAAAGTCTCCATCTATCGATTCTATAATTCTTTATTACTGTTCTCTTCTTTTAGCAGAATGTAATAAATGAGCATAAATGTTTAAGTTCAAAATCAAGTTTTCTATGGATGGTATATGATGGATATGGCATGTCCTTTTTATCATAGACTGACACGATTATAGAATGGAAATTGGCATGACACAATGTGTACATTTCCTTAACCAAATCTTGCACCAAATGTTTCATATTCATAAATAAAGAATGGTTGACTCCCAAATAAGCATATTATGTATTGTCAGCACTTAATCCAGATCCATCAAAAGAATAAAATTGATATTGCTCACTTAACTTTTGGATTTCTGTAAACATGCAATGTCAACAGATTCATTACTATTTTAATAAAAATCTAATTTTAAATCCGTCTAACGACCCATCTTTTTCTAATACTTTTTGTAAAATGAATTTTAGAGAAATCAAATCACTCAAAATAAAGTATATTTGCGTACTTTATTGTTGGCATAAAGTATAGAGTACAATTACTCGAAATAACGTACAATACTTTATAATAAAGTACGGGTGGCAACCCTATTAATCACATTGTTGAGTGTGCAAAGGCTCTCTTCGGACTAATTGGACCCTTCTAGGATATCTTCATTTTAGTTGAAATAGAGATGCCAGCCCCCGAAGCAACCAAAGAATCCGTCGGAGATCATCAACCTATATTTTAAAAAGCTTTTTAATTTTATTATCTTTCGTTACATAGTGTGGTTAAGTCGGAGGCTTTTAAATTATTTTATCATATTTTCAAGTGAGTTTTAACCGTCGCCGCGTCGTGGGTTTTTTCAAAATTGTTTTATTTTGCTTTTGGTATATTCCATTTTGTAGTCAGGTTAAATTCACCAGTTTTCCTGTTATTTTAATTTTGTAGAAAGAAAATATTTGACGAATGATTTCATACGAACTTGTAAGTAGGTAGGTAAATATTGCTATACAAAGAATTCACAGTTAGTTATTCGTATTTAAACATTTTATAAATAAACAGTGGTATTAGCAATTTGTAAGCTTTGTTGATTGCTGTAGACTATTTTTAACCGACTTCAAAAAAGAAATAGGTCGTCGAAATCTTTTTTTTTTATGTATGTTCACCGATTACTCGAAGATGCCTGAACCAATTTAGAAAATTATTTTTTTGCTTCAAAGGGTATACTTCCCAGGTGGTCCCATTTAAATTTCATCGAAATCGGTTGAGCGGTTTCTGAAAAAATTTATAAATGGATGATATTTTCGTTTACTCCGAAACTTCGCTGTCTCATTGGAGCAGTGCGTTTAGTTGGCCTACCCATATTTAAACAAAATACAATTTATCATGATTTAGGCATATTGAAGTCGGTGATACTTTTTTAAAAAAAATAATCTTATTAAAAGGGTGGGAGATCAAGCGCCGAAACCTGACGATTGTTTCTGCTCACTTGGCGATATCCAGACACATATGAATAACACTGCTTAGCAATATGCTTATTGCGGGTGAAATTCATATCCAATCCAGCTCTAATTTCTCATAGGAAAAGACACCATCTGTTAACAAAGTCTGTTTTCTTTTTTTGCAGTACTACAAGACCGTTTCGCGGAAGAAAATTTAGCGGGAGACAGAAGGAAGAGAGCTTCTGACAATCTCTACTTCAACGATGAACCTGTTACTGAGAGGAAACGGGGCTATGGTAAGATAAGATTATATGTATATACTAGCTGACCCGGCGAACTTCGTACCGCCATATTTTATTTCTCTAATCGCAACTAAGGAAATAAAACCCTTCCGGTAAAATCTAATTAGCTAAATTGAAAATAAAACTAAAGTACTCAATTGAAAAATTCATATTGTTGTACAAAATGACTCGTCCATCAGATAGCTGACCCGGCGAACTTCGTACCGCCATATTTTATTTCTCTAATCGCAACTAAGGAAATAAAACCCTTCCGGTAAAATCTAATTAGCTAAATTGAAAATAAAACTAAAGTACTCAATTGAAAAATTCATATTGTTGTACAAAATGACTCGTCCATCAGATGTTAAATCGCAAATAACAGACAAATAATTAGCTGAATTATACGGTATTTCGTTCACTACAAAATAAATTTAATTAATTTTATGGCGTCAACAACACGTGGTAATTATGCTGTTAAAATGTAGCTTATATGACAGGTTCGTAGATTTACCATAGCAGCGCCATCTATTGATTATTTACTCAACCCAGTCGAAAGGTATCGACATCTGTTAGAATCATTTGGAGTTAACAGATAATTGTGACTATCAAATAATAACAGACAAATAATTAGCAATAAATTAAAATTGCGACTATAATTTGAGATTTAAACTATCCTATCTCTCAAGTTGGATCGAACTGCACATGGTGTGCGAATTTTATTATAATCGGTTAAGTGGTTTAGGAGTCCATTGAGGACAAACATTGTGACACGAGATTTATATATATTAAGAAGATAAGATTTGTACAAACACGATTTACTTTTTTGAATGAGCATGCAAGGAATTAAAAATTAAATGTCAATATTACGAATGATGGCCTCATAGCTAAGTGGTAACCAAGTAGGTTAGTAGGTTGGCAGGTCAGTCTTAATATCCGTGCCTCGAAAAGCAGGTTGATCCGTCGGTCCCAGTTGCCATACGAACATCTGTGGTATTCATTACGGGTAGTTGGAGCCCTAAAAAAAGTCCGGCAACCTGGTCTAACTACAGAACTTCGATATCGCCTAGTACTTAGATTGTGGAGGTCTGATGGCAGTCGCGTCACGTAAAATATCGTAGTTAGACTGAAAAGCAGACTCCAACTTAGTTTGGAATAGGCTTTGAGAAAAAAAATATGTCAATATAACAAATATGCGTTAAATATGATCATAACGATAATTTATGTCAAAATGCAAACACGAATCATTAATATTAACTCGATCTGCTAGAAAATATGTAATAGGTACTATTGTATGCTTACAAGCGTTTTTGAATGCATTGTCATTTATCTCTTCCAGTCGTTAAGCAATTTTTTAAATTTGAAAGAAGTAAGGAAGCCATTTTGAATTTTAAGTTTTAATCCGTTACACATGTACCAAAACTTGGAAACCATTTCTGCTTGGAACTACGGACTTACTTTTTTTATCTAATCTAAATAATTTGAATAAAAATCTCAAAACACTATCTTTTGTGTATGCTGCCTGCTGCAGTATTTTGGCTTGGGAAACGTGTCTTCCTGCGATAGTTCCTACAAATATGCACTCATCATAGCTTCAAAACTCTGGGTTATGAATTTGAGGGAGCAAAAGATATAACAGGTAATAATTTTATTACCTAACAGACAAAATAAATTTAACACGTATTTTTATTATCTGTGTTTTTCATTAAATACTTGCTTACGCCAATTGTTCATTTAGTAATCACTACTTAAAAATGTTTAAATACTAAATTTAGAAAATACAGTTTTTTTTTTCGGATTGAAGGCATGTCTATATTCAGATATCATGATGCCAGGTCAATGCAAGTAGGTTCATCAAACTATTCTACCTGTTCCGACTGTGATGAAGGAAATAATCTTTTATGTTTAATTTTAGGACCAATGTGGCACGCAAATCCAATTGAATCTGTGAATTCTCCGGCGGCTATTGATCCCAGAGGTAAGATATTTATTTATACTAAAGATTATTTTTTTTTAAGTCAAAATTTCTTTAGGCATGTTTGTGCACTACATACGTGTAGAGCCATGTCCATTTCTACGTAGGTACATATAAAATTTATATAATTAATCAGTTTGTTGTTTGGCGTCGACTCAAAATTAGTTAAATATAAAATTTGATAGTTTATGTAAATAAGCTCAATACTTAGGACTTAAAAGGTTTATTTATTTTATGCTTTTTAGTTCTTTTCGTCGGTTAAATTTTTTGTTAAAAAGGTTTTTTAAATCGTACGATGATGTTGCACAAGAAGCATTTTTTATAACTGATCGAATGATTGTTCTTTTAGATAGATTTTCGAAGCAAGAGCCTACCTATTGGTTTTGTACCAGTTGTCGAGTTTTCCAAAAATTTCTTCACAGGAGTTCTGGTTATGATCCCTAGACCCCAAAACAACCGCCAGTTAATAAGTTTATATATATATATATATATATAATATGTATGTTCATATGTATGTACATCAATTTTACCGGCACGATAGAGGTCGCAATTATGTACCGATCGATGGCTTTCAAACTTGGACGACAAATCAACAGGGCAAAAATGAAGGTTAAGTTCGGGGATATTACCCCAAAGGGGGGGGGGGGAGGGGTATATTTTCAAAAAAATTAAAAACACGAAATCTACCTCTGGCCTAATCTGCGGGCCCGGTTTTTTTTTTCATTTTGTTGAGTTTCATTGCACTTGGGCATAGGGCCATTCTTGCTTACTATTTAATTTATTTTGTCAAGAAAGCGTTTTTTTTTTCTAAGTTATCTTACTTTTTCAGAGGAAAGGGGTAGATTTTTTGTCCAATACAACAATTTACCAATGGGAGCGGAGAGAGTTGGAAATCGCTTGTTTATTACAATACCTCGAAGAAGATACGGTGAGATTTTTTTTATTTTATTTATCCCGACCACAGATTATATCACATAGATAAAGACGACAATGCAAATATACCAAACTTATAATATAAGTTTGGCATATTTGCATTGTCTGTGCCTTCATGTCTTAGGGCCCGTCCATTAATCACGTGATGTTTTTTAGCAACTTTTTAACTCCCCTTCCCCCTAGTGATATGTGGTGAGGTTTTAGACTAACCCAACACTCTCCCAGCCAAAATCACGTGTATTTTTTAGTTCAAAATTTTTTAAACAATCAGAATATTGTCTTTAAATACAGATAGAATAGTGTTCTACAAAAAAATAAATACACGAGATATCCCACCACAACCCCCTCCCCCCTTGTGATATTTCGTGACTCTTCCAAACCCCCTCCCCCCCCCCTTTCGACCTTCACGTGATTAATGGACTATCACTTAGCTATGAAAAAATCAATTTGACGATAGCAATACATGACGTAATAAGTTGTTATTGCATACAAGTGTTCCACAGAACGTAGCGTTTTGACGTTTAATGAAGAATGAAAAATTCATTATTCATTCTTCCGACGCAAAAAGAGGTGTCATAAATTTGACGTGTTTGTATGTCTGTCTGTGGTATCGTAGCTCCCAAACGAATGGACCGATTTAAGTGAGTTTTTTTTTTAAAGGTGACTTTTGATCTAGAGTGTTCTTAGATATAATTCAAGAACATCTGTACAGCCGTTCGAAGGTCATCAGCTCTTTTCTAATCGTTGAAGGCATTTTCGAGTCGGCGGAGTTTAAATTTTATATTTACGATTATATTTTATTTTTAATGGCGGTTATTAAATTTATGTGTACTTACATAAAAATATGCTTATGATTACATTGAATATCTCTTTCAGGTATACCAGCAACTATAAACTACATAAATTTATCTCAGCGTTCGCTCTCTCCTGCTCTTTCTCCTTATCCAAACATGAGGGCATCTCGCTCTGTCATCTCTGTCTACCGTACGAGGGCAGATGAGTGCAGCAGACTCTGGGCCGTTGACACGGGCGCCATTGAAATACCAAGTACGTTTACATATAGAAAGAAAGAAAGAAAAAAATAAAGAAAGAAAGAAAGAAAGAAAGAAAGACATTTTGACATCATTCGCTCGCTCGATAATTCTTAAAATAAAGCAGGCTGAGTTAGTTATAATATTAGCTACCTGCCAGTAAGAACTCCGTTAAAATTGGTACACCTGTTTCAGAGATTAGCAACAACAAACGGAGAATTATTTTTGGAAATAAGTTCCTTATCGCACGTTACACTACACGCTCGGCAGATGAGGGAAGGAGGAACGAAAAATGCTGACCGCGGGTTGATTTTACGCCATCTGTGGATTCCGCGCGATGTTACTGTTCTTTGATGTTCATTGTATACTACTATTCAGATATTAGTTCGGGCAACTCTCACAGATGGCGCAATTTTAATTTCGAGTTTTACAATATTTACTATATTTTGATACAATTCATTCAATCCATTTAATACAGAGTGTATCACTCGGGATGATGTAAGGATTCTAATGATACCCCAAACATCCAAATTTGTTCAGGCATTTGGACAGTCGTGTATCGTGTGTTGTATTTCTTTTTTCAGATAACGTCATGTATCTCCAACGGCCAGCCATCTTGGTGTACGATTTGAACACAGACAAACTGATCCTTAAATATGAGCTGAAGGATACAGACCTTCCCGCTAATAACACAGCCACTGGTGAGTAATACTTATTAATATTTTAAATCTGTCATGCACATGACATGCATCACGCATGTCCTAAGTACAACTGAGATGTGGATTTCCCAATTGGAATTATATTTGTTTAAGTTAGATTACTTTTTTAGTCGAGTGGAAACACCCTCATGCCGTCAAAGCTAAAAATAAAAAAGTGTGTGTGTGTAGCCTACGAGAGAATGAGGAATAAAATATAAAAACAACACATATAATTTACTAATGTTAATAAATTTAATTTTAGTTAATTTATAATATAAAAGTTATTGGTCAAATAAACACAGATGTGTTAAATAATTAAGATAATATATTAACCAACGAATTTTAATACGCATATGCACAAAAATGACACCACGTTGACATTGACGTATTTTCTTAAGGCTTCGTAGTACGATACTTGTATTTTATCTCATTCTCTCGCAGGCTAAATCCTATTTATGAATATAGTCCAAGAGCTGGCTACCAAAATCAGAAATAATAAGATGCAGTGACAATTTTTAGCTAAAAACACTCCTTACTAGATGACAAACCCATTGCGCTTATAGCCAGAAGTCTATCCCGGGGCTATTATATATTATATTGTCAAATTAAAATCATTGAGTGCAGCGCTGAAATTTTGTATAGTTGTAGGTTTTAACTGTAGCAATCGCATAAAATTATTGCCAGGAGTCTAGGTCGGGGCTCAACCGTTGCCAGAAGTCAATAAAGTTGTAATTTTTTTTCAAATTTTAATGACTAGGTGCAGTTCTGGCAATTTCGTTTTGATATTGTTAATTACCTAAAAAATCTGGATAAGGGTGAATCTTGAATAGCTCAATTAATGATGTCCGGAGGCATAAAGTGTTTGTATTATTAATGTTATGGGCCAAAATATTTTTTTTATATTATTTCAGTATGAGATCTAGTAGAGGCGCGATAGTAATTTTTTATAATTTAGGTATAAATAGTAAAAAAAAACTCGTAAAAGTTGATACCCCTGGTGCGTCCTATTTACATTTTGTAGAATATTTATTCATCAACAAACAACAAACTTGTAACTTTCAAATGAATAATTGGTATACTTTATCAGCCTGGACATTAGTTCATGTTTAAACAAAAAAATAAACAGTATGTATTTTATACCATAATTGCCCGTAGAATTAGAATTTAAGTTTTGTCCGGAGCTTTGCAATGATTCCACTGGCGCGTTACTAAATTACACGTAGATCCTTAGTGGATTGTTTGAAACATGTGGGTCAACTTCATCGTGCGAGTGCTGGTCGCTCTTTAACCAACGTAGTGGTAGGTTGTGTCTCACGTTACTTGTGGACGAATTTACAAAGGTATGTATTTGATTCCCCTGGTTTTGTTTCACTAGGTCGTTGATTACCCTGATCTTATAAAAAAATATAATTAAATTTTCTAGGATTTGTTATCTATTATAAACCGAAATACATTAACGAAACCTCTTTATTATATTAATTATAATTATTACAAACTTATTACATTTAACTTATTCGATAAAAACCTACTTTTTTTTATTCCCTTGGTGTTGATTCTCTTAGTATTTGCGCCAGGGTAATCAATGTTTCCTATAATTATCTTGCAAGACAGTTTCTTTTTTTGTGTTAAATTGAACTTTTTTCCTAAAAATAAAATTCTTTTTGCATAATACATTAATATTCTGTCATACTTAGCAATCAAAACATCTGGAATCTGAGAAAATTATGTGTAGAGGTAATTCGTTTTACGTTTTATATGCGGTTTTTTAGATTCTAACAATGCCTCAAAAACCAGACAAGAGAGAATAGAGAAAAAACGACGAAGAACTTAAAGGACGAAGAATTAAAGAACAGGTTATTTATTCGGAACACGATCGAAGACGATCTGGACAAACACCACCAAAATACTGATTAAATTTATTTTATATAAATAAGATACAAGACTATTATACAAATTTTTAAATAAAGAATTTCCATCAACAATGTTTTAATTTTGATTCCCTTGCCACCGCATTTTGATTCCCCTGGCCCACAAAAATTTGAACTGATAAATCTTTGGAATGAGTCGAACAGAAATGATGCCTATTCGATAAATGTGTTTATAATGAAGGTAAAACTTATATTATATAATTATTTGAAGGCAATCCAACAAAAAAAAATCGCCAAGGGAATCAACTGAATGCGCCAAATTTCAAGATTCACCCATAACAATTGCTAGAAGGCAGAATGGTGGCTAAGTATGTGAAAAATAAAGATATTGTCAAAAATTGATAAACCGAAAACCATTTTTTTTTTTATTTAAATAATAAGGTGCAGTTCTGGCATTGTGCTTTTTTATTATTTATACTCTTAGTTAACTACATATGCAATGGCAGAAGGCTAAGTCAGGGAGATGCATACAAAAAAAAATCCGTGTAGCGCTCAGTTGTTAAACATAGTGTGCTTAAATTAATTGCGTGTAATAATGCGTGTCATCAACTGAATTTACAGGTAAAAAAATAGTTCGACAAATAAAATTATATCTAGAATAGTCGAAACTATTGGAAGTAACGTACGTACAGGTAGGTACAGTACATATAAGCAGTAAGCAAGACAGGTAGAAAAAATCAGGGATCACGTGCTTGACGGATCCTCTTTTGTCAACACAGATGTTTGCGAGTTTATAAACATATACAAATTACCAATACCCCTGTATTATCCTTTATTGTAGAAGTAGTGAGTTCAAATCGGAAGCAAGCGTCAGTCCATGTGCAGATGCGGTTTCGTACGTACTTGTCTGTTCGTACGTTGTGTGCTCCGTCTACATAGGGTTTTACAAAATTTTGTTTTAAACGCGAATAATGGCTTCTGCAGCGATTTGTGTTTTTCAGTGTATCGGTATATTAGTGATAAAGTAATTTTTTTCACCGAGGTAAAGTTACAAAAGTGTCGTGAAGTGTTGGATATTCGATCGTGTTTAAATGAAATACTCGGACATTACTTTGCCAGTTCGTGCGAATAATAAAGATGGCTATCATTCGATATGTTGTAAAAACTTTGTAGCCATTCAGAAAAAAGTTTAGTTAAATATCAGGCATTAAAAAGTTATGTAAAGTGTTACCTGCATTCCACACATTCACTGGCTGTGATTACAATCTAGCTTTTTTCAGAAAAAGCAAGCAACGCCCCTTTAAAATACTGTCTCAATCGCAGAAGTACAAAAAGGCTTTTTCAGATGTAGGAAATATACTATCTAATAAGGACGAAGTTTTTTAAGCATTAGAAGTATATACTAGTCACCTATACGGAATCACATCAAAACACAAATTCAATCTGTTAGCAGAATTATAATTAAAGTTATTATATTCGGTTGTCTTCTCCTTATTTATGTATAATTCATAAAAAGCTTGTAATTGACTAAACTTGTTTCGATTTTATTTGTCGTATTATTTATTTACTTTTAAATTCAATGCGCAATTTATTTTGGACACTTTTTAACGGCAAAATATTTTTTTAAGATTTTTGTATGCATCTCCCTCACTTAGCCTTAGCCTTCGGGGTCGTCCATTAATCACGTGATGTTTTAAGCAACTGTTTCACCCCTGGTGATACGTGGTGAGGATTAAGACTCTTTCCCCCGGACCTTGGTATCGAGCAAACGTGTGAATACTCGCTACTCAGTTTAAAATATTTTAAATAAAATTCATTAAATAATAAAAAAATCCAACCATATTACTAGGAGTGCATAAGTAGAGAAGAGCTCCGACCGACAGTGCATATTTTTATCTATGCTACCGACCGCTGCCCGAAGCCATCCTGTCGTTAATTACGATCCAGCGAAGCTCCACCCTCGGGTGAGAAAGACAAACAGATTTAAATTGTTTATTTCAACTAATTCGCTAATGTCGAGTACCAGGGCAACATAATTAACAAAGAGTTTAATAACACTTATAGTGTGATACATTACTTTGTTGAAACTTGTAACAGTTTCTATGGTCCAGAGGCCGAGAGACGCGGTTACATCGAAACGCAGGCGGGTTCAAATCCAGGAGGCGATTGTTCTTTTTGCGATTCTATTGAGTTTTTTATAATCACAGCAATAATTTATAAGAGCACAATAAAAGAGAAAAAATTTAATAAACGTTTTACTGAACAATAAAAAACTTTAATTAACATGACTTCACCGAAACTAAACAAATCGAGGTCTGATTCAAGCGTCAATGAAATAACAGTTACACCACCTAACTACACTTCTATCCGAAACAAAAGGATGAGAGAGGAAGATTTACCATCAGAATTTTGTGAATTTAAAGAATATATTGCAGATTTGTTTTCAAAATTCACAACCGCGCAGCAAAAGGAATTAAAACAAATTACTACTAATCTCAAAGATCTTCAGCATTCTAACAGCAACATCGAAGCGTCTATTGCACGTCTATCCACTCAACATGAGCAATTTCAAAAGAAGATTGAATCTCTTGAGCTACAAGCAAAAAAAGATAAAGAGTATATTGCCATACTTGAGGAAAACATAGAAGACTTACAGAGATGTACGCGTAAAACGCGTATTGAATTAAAGAATGTACCAAAAAAAGTTAACGAAAGTCAAGATGACCTAATCAATATGGTTTTATGTCTCTCAGAGAATATAAATCTCGAGTTGACCTCGGGTGACATAACTGATATTCATAGAATACAAGGAAAAAAAAATGCGATAAAGAATACCCCTACCCCTATCGTTGTGGAACTTGGTTCGTCAATACTAAAATCGGACTTACTACAGAAAACAAAGATCTACAATATTAAAAACAAAACAAAACTTCAAGCTAAACACCTTGGGTTCACTACTAACGAGGACACGCCAGTTTTCATATCAGAACAACTGACGTCAAAAGGGGCCCGCCTATTTTTCTTGGCTCGTGACTTGGCCAAATCAAAACAATATAAATATTGTTGGACCAAACTAGGAAGAGTTTTTGTGAAAAAGGACGAAAACTCTCAAGTTATTTTAATTAAGAGTGAATCCCAAGTCCACCACCTTTTACAAGAATTGTGACTAAGCGTGGGAACAGTTTCAGTCTTCCTTTTATTTTACGTATTTTTAGCATGTGTCATTATTTTATTAAGATTAACTTACCAAAACATTATAGATTATGTACAACGGCAGCTCACTTATACTAATGCAATCACTTATAATAAGACTCACTCACTCTCACTCATTTATAATTATACTACACATTACTTACATAAATACCACTTTCACATACATACTATTCCTCAGTTTCACACTACTCATTCAACTTTAAAAGTACTAAGCTCACTGCTACTATTTTGTTTCTACAAAAAACGTATGATACACCTCGTAGTATTTACATTCTTACATGAATAGTAACCTAAATACCTTAAGAGAATTGGACAACTTTGAAACAGCAAACTCGGCTATTATCAACATTGAACAGTTACCTAACTACATACGGTTGGCAGACAGCTTTACAGTGCTAACTCAAAATATTAGAAGTATTTATAGTAATTTCGACGACTTTCAACTAAACTTGTGTCAACTGAAACATGATCCAGATGTCTTGATACTAACAGAATGTAGACTTAATTATAACAGACAACTACCTTTGCTTAATAATTACACCTGTTTTTATACGACCAATCAGTTAAATCAAAATGATGGAGTGGTTATGTACGTCAAAAATAACCACTCTGCCCACGTTAAAGAAATTAAAATGATGCACGCCTCAGCCCTTCAATTATCTGTCTCCGACTATACCATTATAGGCATATACCGTTCCCCATCTAATGCCTGTGGTGACGACTTTATAAACTCCTTAAACCTGCATCTAGAGACAATTACAACACATAAAAATATTTTATTACTAGGTGATATAAACATTAATTTAATACAAAAAGAATCTGAAACAACACAGCAGCGCAGTAATAGGTTAAATTATTTAAACATGCTGGCGGGCCATGGCCTTTTACCGGGACACTGTCTGCCCACTAGAGAGCAAAACTGCCTGGACCATGCAATGCTGAAGATTAATACGAGTATCAATGTTGCATTTGTGGCTATTTTGAATACCTCCATTACAGACCATGCTATGTTAATATTAAATATAAGTAACAAAACTAAAACTAACGTCAGAAACAATACGATTAGTAAATATAAATCAATTATTGACTTCGACAATGCCTATAAACATCTCATAAATACGGACCTATCGTTCTTTACTAGTACCTGTAACAACCCTGAAAGTCTAGCTCAAAAGTTGATAGATGTAATTAAGACATCATTACTTTCCAACACTAGGATTAAGTTAGTTTCTGGAAGTAAGAGAACTCTGAAGCCATGGATTTCTACAGGAGCTCTGCGTTGTATTAAACTTCTAAATAGAATGCAATACCAATTAAAACAAGACCCTTACAACGTGATACTTAGAATCACCTTTATACGGTACCGTAATTTTTGCTCCAATTTACTGAAAAAGTTAAAAAGACAATACCATAAAATCCGAATAGCTGACTCTATAAAAGATTCAAAACAACTATGGTTAAAAATAAATGAAATCACCCAATTTAAAAAGCCTAAATCCTTAAACACTAGTCTCTTGCACATCACACCTAATCCGCTGGACTCAGTAAATCGTGTGAATCAGTTTTTTGTTAGCATCGGTAAAACCTTGGCTGAAGATATTACTGGTGTTTCTGATTTATCCACTAATAATGTAGTTATGCAAACTCAGGTCTCTTCATTTGTGTTACTTGACACCGACCCTCATGAGGTTGATCGCATACTCATGAGTCTCGACTCCGGAAGCTCGCCCGGTTGGGATGGTATACCTACAGAGTTTCTGAAAAAGGCTAGGGACTTTGTGGTTCCATTAATAAGCCGGCTAGCTAACCTATGTTTCGAATCAAGAAACTTTCCTGCTGTTTTTAAACGATCTATAGTAACCCCTGTTCATAAGAGTGGGGACGTGGGCGTTGTTAGTAACTATAGACCAATTTCCGTCTTACCTTGTATCTCCAAAATTTTAGAAAAATTAATCAATAATAGGCTGATTGGATATTTAAATAAATACAATATAATATCAAACTCTCAATACGGATTCAGGAGGGGTCTTTCTACACAGGACGCTATTATAGCGCTAACTAACGAGATAACAACTATGGTAGATAGGGGAGATAAATGTCTAGCTGTGTTCCTAGACCTCAAAAAAGCGTTTGACACTGTTTCGGTCCCCATCCTTCTGAACCGACTCGAAAAAATTGGCATTAGGGGTACCACTCTTTCTCTTTTTAAAAGTTACCTACAAAACCAACAACAGCAAGTTAAAGTAAATGGCACTACTAGTCAGGAGGAAAACGTAGTCTACGGAGTTCCACAAGGAAGTGTACTTGGCCCGACACTGTTCCTGATATATATAAATGGCCTCTGTAATATTGGGGACAGTGGCGGGCGGATCTTCTCCTATGCGGATGATACTGCAATCGTCTTTTCAGGAAAGTCATGGCCTGCAGTGAAGGTTACCGCGGAACAGGGTCTGGCTAGAGTGGCTGGCTGGCTTAATGCGAATCTACTAACCCTAAACGTTGCTAAAACAAATTTCATTTGTTTTACTCCGACTCAGAGGTCACAGCCGGGTGATGATTTTGGAGTTGTGATTCATGGGTGTGGTGGTTCACTTGGTCCTAACTGTGGATGTCGGAGTATTGAACAAGTTAACTCTACGAAATATTTGGGGGTAACAGTAGACCGGAGATTATCATGGCACACCCATATCGAAGTTCTTATGGCAAGAATCAGAAAACTAATATGGATATTCAAAAGCCTACGTCAAATAGCTTCGACTCAGCTACTGAATAAAATTTATATTACCCTGGCACAGTCAGTCATTACATATTGTATACCAGTATGGGGTGGTGCCACAAAAACAAAACTTATAGAACTTAAAAGGGTCCAGAGACTAATAATAAAGGTGATGTATTTTAGGCCATCTAGATACTCTACAGACAACCTGTATAAAGTCAGCAATCTACTGTCTGTAAGAAAATTATATCTCCTAAATATTACACTGTGTATGCATAAAACAATACCCTACAACCCAGATTACCAGGATAAACGACGTAAATATAATGTAGTTCAATCCCCAAAAGTTAATACCGTTTTTGCCAGGCGTCAATTTAAAACTCAATCGACATATATTTTTAATAAAATAAACTCCAAATTAAATATTTATCCTGTGCAACTCCATAACTGCAAAACAGTTGTAACGGAATGGTTAAAATCACTTACATATGAAGAAGCAGAAATTATGCTGGTTAGAATTAGTTAAATATTAGGAAATGTATTGTGACCACACCCACACACCGACACACACACGCACACACGCATCCACCCACACACCCAAACACACACACACACACACACACATGCCTACACATAAAATGCTAATCAATGTCATGTGAATTATATTAGTACTTGTTTTCTTTTGTTAATATTTTATTTTATTTTTATATTATTACTATTATTATATATTTGTTTTTTGTAGTTTTTATTTCTAATTTTCTGTCGTTATAAATGATGTCAACGTTGGTAACATAAGAAATAGCGAGGTAGCCCCAACACAAGTATTTTTATAACTTACCGGGGCTTCTTCATAATATTGTAAACCGAAACTATGAGACTAAATAAAACATTTTATATTTATATTTTTTTAAGACTGTCCCCCCCCCCCCCTCTCCCTAGCCAAAATCACGTATATTTTTTTAGTTCAAAATTCATATATTAAACATTTTCTAAATATTATCTTTAAATACAGATACTGCACCTTATTATTTAAATTAAAAAAAATGCTTTCCGGTTTAATTTATGAAGATATCTTTATTTTTCACTTACTTAGCCACCATTCAGCCTTCTGGCAATTGTTATCCAGATTTTTTAGGTAATTAACAATATGAAAACGAAATTGCCAGAACTGCACCTAGTCATTAAAATTAAAAAAAAAAATTATTATCTTCTGGCAACGGTTGAGCCCCGACCTAGACTTCTGGCAATAATTTTAAGCGATTGCTACAGTTAAAAACTACAACTATACAAAATTTCAGCGCTGCACTCAATGATTTTATTTTGATAAAAAAATTTACGTGTTTGACCGCCAGCCCACACTTCCAGCCCCGGGAGAGACTTCTGGCTGTAAGCGCAATGGGTTTGTCATCTAGTAAGGAGTGTTTTTAGCGAAAAATTGTCACTGCACCTTATCAGTTCTGATTTTGGTAGCCAGCTCTCCGTCTAATATGTTTGTCTCTTTTTAGTGTGGCTTTTTCCTTTCATCGAATTTTCAAATCACAACGAAGCGAAAACTAAGTTGTGTTGTGTAAGTTTCACTTTAAAAAAACAGCAACGCCTACGACCTATATTAAAAACCATGCTTCATTACAAGTCCATGAGAATCAGTAATGGGTAGTACGAAGAACGCAATCACTTCAAGGATTGTATTAATAACATCAGAGCTAATATGTCAAATTAATATTTTAGAAAGAATCTGGCTTAGAAACTCTATTGTAATTCATATATATGCGTTTCAACCCCCAAGGTAAAAACGAGGGGTATATGTTATAAATTTAACATGTGTATATGTGTATTTGTGTCTATCTGTGGCATCTTAGCCTTAAGATAAGATGTTCTCTAATCTTATCTTAGCATTGATGGAAAGATTTTGCTTAAGTTTTATTGTTTGAAAAGTGACTTGCTCGAGAGTGTTCATAGCTATAATTTAAGAAAATCTGTTAAGCCGTTCGAAGATTATCAGCTCTTTTCCATTTGTTGATAAGATTTTAGGGTCGGGAGTATTTAAACCTTTGACAAACTGAGAGAACTGTTGCTTTTTCCACCAGGTCTTGCGTCTATAACTGTTGAGATCCGAAACAACGACTGTTTAGACGCGTACGCATATATAGCAGACGTGGTCACTTACGGCCTGATCGTTTACTCCCTGAGGCAGAATACCAGCTGGAGACACTCCCACAACTACTTCAGCTTCTTGCCCACAGCTGGAGATCTCAGAGTATCCGGTAAGTACATACATACATATATATATTTACGTGGGAGAGCCATGCTTCGGCACGTATGGGCCGGCTCGACCGGAGTGATACCACGGCCTCACAGACATCCGGCGTCAAGCAATGCTTTCGTTCTATTATGCCAAGTGAGTGAGGTTACCGGAGGCCCTAACCCTTCCCTCCCCTCCTTCCCCTACCACCTTTAAAGACCGGCAACGTACTTGTGACTATTGAGTTGCAGGTGCCCATGGACGGCGTTAGTCACTTCCCTTCAGAAGACCCTTCTGCTCGTTTGCCTCCTATGACATACAAGAAACAACACAGACTCACGCCTGTTTAGCCGAAAGGGTAAGCAGAGACGCATTGCACTCACATTTTGGTAGCATTTACGTAATACTTTCGGAAAAACCAAAGCGGATGGATTTTGATTTTTTTGTTTGAAAGGTGACTTGATCTAGAGTTCTTACAATGACATATCATGAGTTCTTAGCTATAATTCTAGAAAGTTTGTTCAGCCGTTCAAGATCATCAGCTCAGATCAGATTTTTCCTAATCGTTGAAAAGTTTGAGGCGGGGTGTTTTAAGTGTAGAGATGTAGGTCGAAGATTACTTGTGAGTTAGTGCAAAATTAATCAATCAGCTGTTTCGACGGCGCCGAACGTTTAAGGTCATTCGCCGTACCGCACAAAAATAATACCTACGTTTGTTACGTTTACATTGCGTAGCGCAAAATCAAACTAACAACTGGAAATCCTTAATCTCACATTTTTATGCTGAACTGACTTTTAGTTGATAAGTATCCACACAGAAGATGTTTTTGTAAGTTCTTCGCTACGCTGAAACTTACACGCGATATATAATTATTTAGACTTAATAAGTTATGTATTCAGTAACTGCCACTGTGATGCATTCCATTTTTACACAATAAGTCTGTTAATATCGGTTATTTGTGACGCGGTTTCTAAACTAGGTACCTACTTTAACCAATAAAGTAAGTCAGATAAGTTAATCAACATAAACAGATATTTGATTACAATTGGATAATCATTTGTGCGATAGATAAAACAGATATCGGTCAGGTGTTTCATCTAGTGTCCTCTTGGGTTCCCACTTTAGCAGCATAAGAGAAATACGCAAGATAACGATGGACGGACGGACTCCACCAGAACATTTTTGCAATAAGATCCTATAGCAGCACCTCACGGTTTCACCGGGGAAAGTCCCGATCCCGTGGGAGTATCGGGATAAAAATATGCGTTAATCCAGGTCTCCAGCTTTCTACATACCAAGTTTCAACGCAATCGGTTCAGTAGTTTTTGCGTGAAAGAGTAACAAACATCCATCCATCCATCCAAACTTTCACATTTATAATATTAGTGGGATCAGATTGACAGAGGTGACAGCCTTGAGACGATACGCTGAACCAAAATTCAGATTCCAGGAGTCTACATAAATTGGTTGAAGTACCAAGCAGGCGTCTGGGATGCTCTTCATATGAGGAGAGAGGCCTCATTTGGTCATTACCAATTCCAGCCCCCTCCGATGGAGAGGCGACCATACCTGTAGAATTATAACTGCGTAAACGCGCCTAAACAGTAAACACTTCGCCAGAGCGTCAGTTTCTATGTGATCAGAAATCGGCGGTACCCCTCCTCTTATAGACACTTCAAACTCTTATAAATAAATTATTGTAAAGTAAAATACGCTGTAGATACATATTTTGCGTTTGTATTACATTAAAGTCGATTATAAGCAGTTTTTGCAGGCAATACAATATCCAAAGTTTAGTATAATCGTGGGATAGGCATGCTTCAGCACGTATGGGCCGGCTCGACCGGAGTGATTTCACGGCCTCACAGAAAACAGGCGTCAAGCAATGCTTTTGTGTTGTGTTTCATGGAGGACACCGGAGGCCCTAAACTCACTCCTACCTTAAAGACCGGAAACGCACTTATAAGTTGTGGCTCTTGACTCTCTTGAGTTGCAGGTGCCCAAGGGCGGCAGTAGTCACTTACCATCAGGTGACTCTATCTATTCCATAAAAACAAAATACACGTAATTAAAGACTTCTTTTTAATCTTGCGGTACCCAAAACGAAATCTCATTAAGACTAGTAGATCTTTTGTGATAACGATTCAAGATAGTCGCAAATTACGTATCGAGCGCGGCGGAGAAAACAAATGTTACCAGTTTTTTAAACCATTTTTAAAGAAATATGATGAGAAAAACAATTTTGGCTTTATTGCTGCTGGTAATAATCTTTCTTATATTTTAAATTACATTTCCGGGGCCTAGGTTTATAATTACGGGTGTTACAGTACCCTGGCTGTGTTGGTGCCAGTTCTGTGAATCATTAGGTACGTTTGGAGTTACGATGTGCGATATTCCACAGTGTTTCTGTAAGCTGCCTTAGTATACACTTGTTGTAATACGAACAAGGATTCGAACACTATGTACTATGTATAACCCAGTTGGCAGAATTTGGCAATAGTCTTGAGGTAGACTATTACTAGTCTCAAGCTATTTGCTTTCATATACCTCGATATAAGTTACAATAAGGTCCCACCTTCATTGTGGAAGGCTTGAAATATGAGACTCACAGCCTGAGTCTGACACCAAGACTACTGAGTAAGTGGGAGTATGTACATCGAGACCGTGTTGTCTATATTTCTGAATTGTCCCCACGAGTATGGGCAGGGATCCTGCAAGCCTAAAACGACGCTTCACTAGAAAGATCATACAAGGTTACTTCAAAATCTTCTTCAAGCCAGTCACTCTCCTTGCCGGCTCTCCACCTTAGAACCTGGACGCCCGTGTCGTTGCACGTGCAAAAAGAAGCAAAGTGCAAGGAGAAGAAGTTAGAATGTAACACCGATTCGACCAGGTTCTTGTAGCGAATGGAGACTTGTATAACCGAGCCCATGGTATGCCAGATATAGGAGCAGGTAGAGAGGAAGCACGTCGTTCTCTTACCATATCCCCATACCAGGCCATGGCAGACTGATGTCCTAAAAGACGCATGCTTATGAAATTACCGAGCCATGTTTGCCGGTAGCCTATGGTCTGGTGTCACTACTGGTTAGACTGTAAAGACTACTGAACATATTTTGTCGACCAAAGTGGGAGCATGTGTAGTGTGTGGGAGTGGGAGTATGTGACCGAGGATTGAAATTCAAACTCTTGGAAAGGAGGCCAAGAGTTACGAAACTCAGCTATTCGTTAGGATTAAAGTCTCAGATGCAGTGGCGTAACTATACCATCTGAAGCCCGTGGCAAATTCATCGGATGGGGCACAAGTTCACTCTTGTTGCCTCGTGTGCTTAGGGCCTTGGGGTCGGGTTAGGGGGGCCTCTAGGGCCTATGGCCCGTTTCATTTTGCCCACTCTAATACCCTATAGTTACGCCACTACTCAGATGACTCCTTTTAAAGGTAAACCAGAAGAAGAGTCTACTTTTTTATTTTTTATTTCAGGCGATAATTATTCAGCTTTTGTTACCCGTAGCCGGTATGCCATCAAGAAGGCATGAGCTCACCATAGCCTGGACTACTGCAATGGACATACTGAACGACGTTGCACAAAAAATGAAGCACGTGGTCAATAAGCTTGGGAACCACATGGAAGTCAATTTTCATAAAACGGGGACATTTTCAAGAATATTGTCGTGGGCTATCTCAGATTTCAAAGTGACGAATTAATGTGTTATCTTATCAGTAATGAATTTTACCGTTCATCTTTACATATCAGATATGATGTGTTTGTACCGTTATGTTTTGTGATTGATCTACAGATGTTTGTGAATTGACTAAACAAATGACAAACATTAATTGGCTATTTTTTGCCTCGCACAACCACTCTGTCTAACAAATTGTCGCCTACGGTATTTTCGGACCGATACGACCTTAAAACCTTCAAGAAAGCAGCGTACTCTCATCTCAAAGGCCTGCAACGCACTTGTGACTCTTAACTTGCAGGTGTCCATGGGTGACGATAGTCACTTACCATCAAGTGACCCGTCGGCTCCTTTGCCCCCTATAATATAAAAAAACAACAACACGTAATTGTGTTAAAATCTTTTTTTTAATACAACTTTACTTGTGAACTTTTTTTTTACCCCACACTATAAGATCAGGAGCTAATTATTCGTGGAACATGAACCAAACACTACTTGTGAAATTTCCTCCCTATTTAAAAGAAAATACGTTTTTCCGGGGTTTTATTCTTAAAAATGCTTTAAAGATTTTGGAATTTCATTTTTTTTATATTGTACTAGCAAACCGCCCCGGCTTCGCACGGATACAAATTATACACCTAAACCTTCCTCGTGAATCACTCTATCTATTAGTGAAAACTGCAAGAAAATAGGTTCAGTAGTTTTTCAGTTTATCGCGACCAGACAGACAGACGCGGCGGCGGACTTTGTTTTATTATAATACTAGCGGCCCGCTCCGGCTTTGCACGGGTATAAAATATATAGCCTATGTCATTCACTGAAAAAATTATTAAAATCGGTCCAGTGGTTATGTAATTATTTACGACATCACATTAGAAACCTCAAAAATAACAGTATTTCTCCACTATTTAATGGATGTTATTCTACATATAAACCTTCCTCTTCAATCACTCTATCTATAAAAAAAACCGCATCAAAATTCGTTGCGTAGTTTTAAAGATTTAAGCATACATACTTTGTTTTATACTATGTAGTGGTGTAGTGAAGATGTTGGAAGCGACAGGAAGGACAAACATAATAATTTAAAAATTATCCTCTTCCAAATCGATATTTCTGATGTTTTGAAGAAGTGTGTTAACTATTTAGAAAGCTATTGCAAAGATAATTGAAGAATACTGTACGTCAGTTAATCTATGGAGATCATTATAATTTAAAAAGGACATCGATAATATTATCGAGTTTGGTTTATATAATTACCTACTAGCTGACCCGCGCAACTTCGTCCGCGCTTGTAAATATGCCCCGCTATTGCAAAGCATTTTTCATTGATGCTCCGCTTCTATTGGTTGTAGCGTAATGTTATATAGCCTATAGCCTTCCTCAATAAATGGGCTATCCAACACGAAAATATTTTTTCAATTCGAACGAGTAGTTCCTGAGTTTAGCGCGTTCGACCAAACAAACAAACTCTTTAGCTTTATAATATTAGTGATTTATTATTTTTAAAAACTATTCAAATCAAATCAAATCAAACATTTATTTTTGTAAACATAGGTCACAAAGGTGTGCATAGTAGGTACAGTTATTTATGTTTCTCTATGTTTTGCCAATTAATGGCGTACAAAATTTATATTACTTAGCTAACTTAAAACTAAATTATATACTAGCACAAATCGCACCCAGAAAGAGACATCCAGACTTTTAAACGATTTGTCTCAGATCAAAAGTTTTATCCACAAGATATTCTTGAACACTGTAATAGGCCTTTTGTATTAATAACGACATAAGTTCTTTTTTAAATGAGTCAATACTTTTATTTAGTAACATAGATTTGGGTAATTTATTATATAATTTTGGTGCCATGCCTAAAAAACTTTTATTATAAACTGTCTTTTTATGAGGTTTTATAGAGATTTTGTAATTTTGGCGAGCGCTATGTAATGTTTCAAATAAATGGAAATTAACCTTAACGAATAAAACGACTTCTAAAATATATAGGCATGGCAAGGTCAAAATGCGCCATTTATCAAACCATGGCTTACAACTGTCGGTACTTTGCAAGCCGCAAATTGCTCTAATGCACCGTTTTTGTGCTCTAAAAACCATTTCAGTGTTTGTGGAACCACCCCAAAATATAATGCCGTAACGTAGTGTGGATGTAACATAGACATGATATGCAGTAACAACAGTTTTTTGATCAGTTACTTTAGATAAGTTCCGCAGCGCATAAGAATATTGACTCAGACGTTTGCATATATTATCAGTACGTGTTTTCCATGTCATATCCTTATCCAATTCCAGGCCCAAGAATTTTGTTGACTTTGTTTCTTGTATGATTGTATTGTCATGCTGTACATTAGGTATTCGATGATGCGTTCTTTGCTCAAACGACATTATTTTAGTCTTATCGAGATTAATTTTTAAGTTGTTTGATTTTAACCAATCAATAATTTTACTTAGACAATAATTTATATCCCTTTCTAGCTCCATGTCATCATTTGCTTGAAAAATTACTGTGCTATCGTCTGCAAATAGAACCATGGGATGATGGGTTACCTTGGGCATATCGTTTATATAGACAAGGAATAGTAAGGGCCCTAATATGCTTCCTTGTGGCACACCGTAGTTAGTCAACCTGTAGCTGGAATTGTATGTTTGTTCTGTTTTAGAGCTAATACTGACTTTTTTAATTTGTGTGCGCTGTTTTCTGTTTGTTAAATATGACGTAAGCAGGTCAAGTGCATTACCTCTCACACCACATCTTTCAAGCTTTTTGAGTAGTATTTTTCTATCTACGTAATCGAAGGCTTTACTCATGTCCATAAAAAGGGCTGCTACAGGACGTCTATTATCAATATTATTGATAATTTTTTCATACAACCGGTAAATGGCCATATTAATATTTCTGTTCTTTCTAAAACCAAATTGTTCGTCTGTTAAGATGTTATTACTTTCAAAAAATACGTAAAGTGTGTCGTAGATAATTTTTTCTAGAATTTTCGCAAATATCGACAGCAGAGCAATAGGTCTGTAATTAGAGAGAACGTGCTTTGAACCGCTTTTATGAAGTGGCTTAATAATTGATATTTTGAGTCTATCAGGAAACGTACCGGTTTCTATGCACAAATTTACAATATGACAAAGTACGGGTGAAATAGCAGCTGATACTGATTTAACGATTTTAGTATTAACGTCATCAAATCCTGAACTATTTGTATTGTTTAAAGAATTAGTTACTCTAACTATATCTTGCGGAGCTATTGGGGTAAAAAATAATGAATTACATTGCATGTCAAATTTCAAATTATTACTATTATTTAAACTAATTGTGGATTCAATGTCATCTATAAAAAAATCATTAAATACTTGAGATATATCTTGTGGATTAACAATATTTTTCTTATCTATTACAATTTTTTGTATGCCTTCTGATATTTTATTATTTTTACATTTATTAATAATTTGCCATGTTGCCTTACTTTTATTTTTAGCTTTATTTATAAAGTTGCTATTCTGCACTCTTTGAGTCAATCGAATGATCCGTTTCAGTCTCATCGAGTAACTTTTAAACATTTCTTTATGCTCATCATTAGGGGTTTTACGGAATTTCCATAACATTTGACGCTTGCGTTTACAGCATGTTTTAATGCCTTTATTTATCCATTTTGGCTTTCTTATGGCGTTAATTTTTATTTTTTTTACTGGAAAACAAATGTTATAAAAATGTACAAAAATATCGTGAAACTTATTAAATGTGTTGTTAGCGTCAGAACAACCAAAAACACTATCATATGTCAGATTTTGCAAACATGTTGCAAATTTAGACACATTTTGTGCAGAATAATTACGCCTCAATACGAACCAATGTGGCAAGATACAAGTTTTCTTTACTGGGCATTTTAATACTTGAGCTGTATGGTCTGACATAGCTAAATCGACAATTTCGCACTTACTGCCCCGAATATTATGAATAATATTGTCTATAAATGTGCCACTACAGAGACGCGTCGGTGCATTCACGCTTATTATTAGATTGTACTTATGAATCAAATTTATAAAGTTAACAGAAGCATAGGTTTTCTTAATGGTATCTATATTAAAATCTCCACATATAATTATACTCTTTTTACGGTGAACACATATTTCATTTAATATATTATCAAAAATTTTAAGAAAACAGTCTACCGAGTGGTTATCATATTTTGTTAGTCTATAGATACATAGTATTATAATAGCATGAACAGGCAATTCAACTGAACAGCACTCCATAATATCCGGCCTGCACCACTTTTCCACGTTTAACGTTTGACCCACAATAGTATTCCTCATCAGTATACAACATCCCCCGTGTCTAGTGTCTCTTGAGTGGCACGCATAAAGCGTATAGTTCGGTAGGCATAGGTGTAAACTATCATTGTTTTTCATGTTTGTTTCTGTAATACATATTATATCTATTGGCTTACTTTCATCTATAAAATTATCTAGGTGTACACTAAGTGAGTCTGATTTATTAATTAATCCATTTATATTTTGGTGTAATACAAAAATTTTTTCATACACGAAAAAAGTTATTGCAAACAGTATTTGTTTTTCGTGATGAGTGACCTACGATTATATTAGGTGCCTCTTGCCCCTGTAATGGTTTGAAATAATGTAAAATGGTCATTTGATTACTTGATTTAGTTGTAACTATAGATGTATTTTGATTTTTTTGAGGTTTAAAATAAGATAGTATGGTCTTTTGAGAACTTGTTTTGGATTTTACTATTGACTTAAGATATTTTTCGTTGTATTTTAGAAAGTCAATTTCTATATTTAGTTTAAAATTAAGTTGGTTTACATACCTCTGGTTAATTTTTTCACGATTAAAATGATAGTCGAAATAGGAAACCTCCCGTAAATTAATAAATTTGCAGTTAGAATAGTTTCGTGATAACAATTGTAACATGTAATTTAATTTATTTTCATTTAAAAATTTGTTTGATTGGATAACCAGTAAAAATACCTGATGACATTTTTGAAAGTTATTGAGAGAAATACATAGTTCCTTATATAGTTTTGATGGATTTTTATCATTGGTACCAACTGAGAGAATAACTATGTCTTGTTTGTTGACAGTTTTGAAGATAGAAGAGTCGTTATGTAATATTTGTGAACTTGTAGCCCCTGGTTTGGTCAATGCTGAGATTGTGTAGCAATCATTCCATTTCTTCTTCCTGCTCTCGATTAGTGATGCAGCTAATCCTCGAACTTGCTGATCGCCCAAGATGATGATTTTTGGTTCCATTGACTTCTGTTGATTATCTATGATTGAGATTGACAAATTGGAGTTCTGGGTATTTTTTATATCTGCTTTACGGTTAGAGTGTGATACCTGTTTATTCGTAGAATTTTCAGTGCATTGTGTTTGTTGCTCTGTATTCCCAATTTCATAATCAACTAGATTAAAATCAAGTGTTCTTCTGCATTGTTTCTTGGTTTTTTTCCGGCATAAACTCATACTTGTACTTCTACTTTGTGGGGTACTTACTGTACATATGGTTTTCAGAAATGTAATTTTTTTCTGTTGTTCTTGAGCTGCATTGTTTAGTGTGCTGTTTTCTTGTAACAAGTCATCAATTTGCTGATGAGCACTTTCCAATTGTTCAGTAAGACTTTTTATTTCTTCTTTTAATCCTTTTATGTAATCGTTCTCGTAGTGCATGTGCTGTTCTGGTAGGCTATCTGCTGTTCTGGTAGGCTATCTGCTATTGAGTCGTTAGATGGTGACGACTGACTGAGATGTAGCATATGTAATTGTTCATGGGATGAGATAGTATTTTTATACTTTTTTCTATGAGTTACATTCTCCATTTTGGTACAAACTTTTTTTTCCTCTAATTTAGGGAAATTTTGATAATATGGCAACTTATATTCGTAATTGTTTAGTTTTTTTAGCAGTAGCAACACTAATCAAAGTGTCAACTTGTGTCAATTTTTGTTTAGCTACTAACCATTAGATGCCGTAAATTGTAGTTTTTTGACTTTTAAATTATTTTTTATTCATGGCAACAGTCTCTTTTAGTTTATCTACTCACCGTTAGATGGTAATAGGTGTAGTTTATTCCTGAGTGAACTGTCAAAGTTCAATATTATTATATTAAAATTTTCAAAACATACAGTAGCAACGGTTGTTAAAAACTAGTTTTTGTTGAAAAAACACCAAAACAATTAATTCTCACTGCACTGATGTTGGAGTATCGCTGTATTAGGTGAAACTCCATTATTTTACTTCATTAAGTGGCGACTAATAGTAGATTTATAGAAACTTTGGAATTTAATCTTGGATTTTCAAATACTGATATATAATTGTTTCTGTTTTTAGATAACAGCCACTAACAATGTCACTTGTATAGTTCACTATATGCACTTGTTTACACTACAATAAACACTTCTGGAGCTCCCATTTATTTTATTTTCAAAATTTAAAATCAATTCCGCGTGTAGAATCGACGCAGGAATTCGCGACGCAAGTGTTTTATAGGTATCTTCTAAGTTCTAATAAAAATGTTAAAAATGGACATCTATTCGTCCATCTAAAAAGAAACCGCGAGTTTGGTTTTGCTCTGGTGACTATAAACACTATACCGTCACGGCTCCACCCCAGCAATTAACTTGTCATTCAAATCTGAGCTTTAAAACTTGGTCGTATAATACATTTCATAATATCAATACGCGCTTACTGACCGCCGTCGGCTTTTTCATATTGACATTGACATTATGAAATGTATTATAAGACCACGTTTTAATGCTCAGATTTGAATGGCAACGTTATTGCTGGAGCCGTGCCGTTACCGTGACGGTATAGTGTGTGATGACCTTAAGTGTCACTTGGTCACATACTTGTATCATGGTATAGATTATTCTGGTTTGTTAGTGAAAAAATATATAAGTTCTAGAAATTGCTTGGCGGTCGAATGTCAACCATTTTGAATGTAGTTGTTTTATTTCATTGACAAGTATAACTTGAACTGTCATTGTATACACTAGGGATGTTGGGGTGCCGAATTTCTGATATCCGCGGATACGGATGCAGATGCGGATTTTCAGTCTTGCATCCGCGGCTGCGGATGCGGATGCAGATGTCCAAATCGATGCGGAGACTCCGTATGCGAATGCGATTATCCGCAACATTGATCCCCCATGGTTTTATCTAGCCGTTTTTTAATTATTTTTAACCCTATAGCACACATTGTTTAAAAATTTTAGCTTTCTGCACTTCGTCTATACAAACTTTACATACCTATTAAAAATTTAACATTCGTGTCTGTTCGCGTTAGATTAAAAAATGTGTACAAAGAATTCGCCTCGCGTATTAATTCTCTTAATATATATAAATCTCGTGTCACAATGTTTGTCCTCAATGGACTCCTAAACCACTTAACCGATTATAATAAAATTCGCACACCATGTGCAGTTCGATCCAACTTGAGAGATAGGATAGTTTAAATCTCAAATTATAGTCGCAATTTTAATTTATTGCTAATTATTTGTCTGTTATTATTTGACAGTCACAATTATCTGTTAACTCCAAATGATTCTAACAGATGTCGATACCTTTCGACTGGGTTGAGTAAGTAATCAATAGATGGCGCTGCTATGGTAAATCTACGAACGTGTCATATAAGCTACATTTTAACAGCATAATTACCACGTGTTGTTGACGCTATAAAATTAATTAAATTTATTTTGTAGTGAACGAAATACCGTATAATTCAGCTAATTATTTGTCTCTTATTTGCGATTTAACATCTGATGGACGAGTCATTTTGTACAACAATATGAATTTTTCAATTGAGTACTTTAGTTTTATTTTCAATTTAGCTAATTAGATTTTACCGGAAGGGTTTTATTTCCTTAGTTGCGATTAGAGAAATAAAATTTGGCGGTACGAAGTTCGCCGGGTCAGCTATCTGATGGACGAGTCATTTTGTACAACAATATGAATTTTTCAATTGAGTACTTTAGTTTTATTTTCAATTAGCAACTAATTAGCTACAAATTGTGTTGCAATTTTTATTGAATTTTGCTGATTTGGCACTGCTACCTTGATAGAGCTATTACCGTCAGTATTTCGCATTTATCGCGTACCATATAAATAAGGCTTTAGTAAGTACTGGAACATCAGCGGTTACAAGATCACGATTTAACATTACCAGTTGGTTTTCGTTGCTTTAATGCCGACATACCACTTCAATCCTAGTAGGTACTAGTCTACTAAGAAAAGAGGCAAAATTTCCACATTTTGTTAAGATGGTCTTAGTGGTAGCTATGATCTCAATCTTATATCAAACAGATCAAAAAAGACAGGTATTACTAAGTAGTTCACTACGTAGTACGTTCCCTCCCCCCCTTCGCCCTTACTCCCTCTGCTCTGCTCGATTGCCTCCAATACCATAAAAAAAAGACTTCAAATTAACTCGACTAATATTTATCTATTTTAAAACATCACGAAGAGGTTTGGGAGAAATCTGTCAGCAGTTTGCACACATAAATAAAATCATGTACTGTGGAGGTAATTTAAGTCCTTCTTTTTTTAAGATACAAACACTGAACCCTAATTTTTTTGAAGTGAAAACTTCTTTAGGCACGTTTGTGCACTTTTGCTAAGGGAAAAAAAGCACTGAACTCTTGACCGTCACGCTAATAATACATATATAGATCCACTAGATGGCGCTTATCTAAACATTGAGTTCTGTCAGCTCCTTATTAATTAATATCACCAACCTACTAATGTGACGTTTTAAGTTCGTCATTTCGTTTAAATTTTCACTTCTGTCGGCAGTCCCATGACTGCCTATTTTTAAACTGGTAACATCGTGTATAACGAAGTAACGTTTGCAGGACAGTCCTTCCAATGGAATGATGGAGTATTCAGCCTAACGCTCGGTAGACTGCAGAGTGACGGTTGTCGCCCAGCCTACTTCCATCCCATGGTCAGCAACCAAGAATTTGTTGTGTCAACGTGTGAGCTGCAACGGACTGATGCTAACCAGACAGCTTTTCGTGTGAGTTAGTTATTTGTAACTTGAATGCCGAACATTTGAGGAATGGTGTAATATCATAATATTACACCCTTTTTTGAAATATCTTAATTTGATCCTAATGTATTGATACTAGAAAAATTAATAAAATATGATTTTATAAATTCCTACTAATATTATAAACGTGAAAGTTTGTGAGAATGTATGGATGTATGAATGTTTGTTACTCTTTCACGCAAAAACTACTGAACCGATTGCGATGAAACTTGGTATGTAAATAGCTGGAAACCTGGATTAACATATAGGCTACTTTTTATACTCAATATTCCCACGGGATCGGGACTTACGCAGGTGAAACCGCGGGGCGCTGCTAGACTTCGATATATTTATTCCCCTTTGTAAGGAAATTTCGCACCAGACAGGACCCCAAACTAGGTAGAGCCTGTTCTATGGAAACTAGACTGCTGATAAACATACTTATATATGACTAAATTCATACATATTATGGATAAATTACACCCAGACAAAGAACAAATAATAAATCAAACCTCTGACTTAGCAAGTCAGGGTCACTAACCACTAGACCAACAATGGTTTTATCTGTTTTTTTTTTAATTTTGTTTTTTTTTTTACTTAGCTGGTAGGCGATCGCGGTGCAAATACGCAATCCACGATGCACGGTATCCACACTCCGACCAATGTGATGTTCTTTGCCGAAATAGGAAGAGACGCTGTTTCTTGTTGGAACTTGGACAAACCGCTCAGAAACAATATTACGGTTTTGGCCAGAGATGAAGAGAGAATGAGTTATCCATCAGGTAATTCTTTTCTTTTTATTTTCGCCGTTTGAGGACAAATTTTAAGCATTTATTTTTATAGTCATATACTTAGTATAAAATCGTGCTTCAATGAGCACCAGGGTGTACCAAAAAGCCCAGGATCTTGAAACCTCATCTGGGGTTTTAGTATTCCTAACCCGAATTTGCAAAAATAATCTAGAATTATTGGGGGCATTGCATAACTCGTAAATACCAAGAGTTACTTGATAATTCATTTGAAACAACACAATTTGCAACACAAGGCGGGAAAAATAAAACCACAACTTACGGTACAACGCCCTCTATCGAAGTTTAAGGTAAACATTAACTGTTATATGGTTTAACAATAACTTAGTCCATAAAATTTCAGACCTTCACATAACGGATGATGAAGTGTGGGTGATGGTGAACAAGCTGCCTCGATTCATCTACTCCAGGCTCGACACCAACCAGTACAATTTCTTTGTGTATAGGTAAAATCAACTTACTATTATATTTGTTTTATTTAAATAAAGTAGTTACTTGTAGATGTATTCATGAGTTGAAAACGGAAACTTGGACTAAGAGGACTCTAGCATGCAGTTACAAAAAGAATTTCCAAACATGGTACCCAATTTTTAGCCCAAGGGGGGGTTTATTTGTGTCATCCCAAGGGGGGGGGGGGGGGGCAAAATTAATTTGATTCAAGAAAATTTTTACTCAAACTTAGCTTTGTGCTATGTAAGCTTGCTATAGCCTGGGGAGGCAGCGTCCCTACCCTGCCTCCCTCTTCGAGACGCCTTTTTCCAGGTATTATACCTCTGTATCATGTAATCCTGGAGGCATCCTTCTTAAGGTAAATCCGGGTCCCTTGCAATAGACCCACTTGTGACGAAAAACCGTGTGGTTTTAGTCGGTTCGATTCCGACACCACTTCACCGTAAGCTCCGGTGAGGTGATGACCCGCGGGTTCCAACAAGAACAAAAAAGGTGAAATGTGAAAGTTAAGGATTTTAAATAATAAAACATACTTTTGTAATTTAATGTTGGTTGTATACTAATTGTCCATGTTTTAGTTCGGGCAACTTTGACAGATGGCGCTATTTCAATTTCGAGCTTTTACAATTTGAACTTTAGTTTGATATTTTAAATCCATTACATATATTTATATATACCTAGCGAAAGGAGCTTCGTTCCAAAGACCACACGCGTTTTTTTTTGAAGTAAAAACTTCTTTAGCGGTGTTGTGCACTTTTTGGGATGAGAAAAAATGTTAAACTCGCGTCAGGACACGTGACCCTGATCGAAAATGTGTCCGAGTTTCATATGTTTAAAAAAATATTTTTACGCCATCTGTGGATTCTGCGCGATACTACTGTAGTTTGATATATACCAACTATCCATGTAATAGTTAAGGCAAATTTCACAGATGGCGCAATTTTAATTTCGACCTTTTACAATATTTACTATAAGTATTTATTTTCACTTCTGTCCTGCCGACATGAATGTCTATTTTTTTTTTAATGTGTTTATGCTATGTATATGATTGCAGGGCCACGGTGCAAGATTTGATAGCAGGAACAGATTGTGCGCCAGAATACAGAACAGCACCATCGAGACCTTCGCACAATACGAGATACTAGCGAAATGTAAAATAAATATAAATACAGTTTGTTAGATATTTCGAATAAAAACATGGAAATTATATTTTTTTTTCATATCTAATTCCACTTCATAGCAACACTTTATCGTGGGAGAGCCATGCTTCGGCACGTATGGGCCGGCTCGACCGGAGTGATACCACAGAAAACCGGCAGTGAAGCAATTTGCTTTTCGCCGAGTGAGTGAGGTTACCGGAGGCTCTAACCCTCCCCCCCCCCCCCCCCACTCTCCCCTTCTTCCACCCTTCCCCTACCCCCACCTTAAAGGCTGGCAACGCACTTACGACTCTTGAGTTGCAGGTACCAGTGGGCGGCGGTAGTCATTTACCATCAGATGACGCGTCTGCTCGTTTGCCCCCTATTCCATAAAAAAACAACTAGAATCAGAATTGTTTATTTGTATGAAAAATGGTACATTTTTAGGTGTTACAAAAAGCTTTTTATCCACAAATTTCACACATAGGCATGCAAACATTATGGTATTACAGCTTATTTTTATATTAATTATTATTTTTACATACATAAAATAACAATCATCAATCATTCATCACATAAGAAATTCCAAATATGAAATTATTATAACCAATTCTATTTATCGCTATTAATAATTATAAATAATAATAATAATAACTCCACACATCTCACACACGGCCGTCTGATCCCAAATATTATAATTTAATGAATTACACCCTCTGGGCGACCCCAAGTATTAATCAGAAAATAGAACAATATGGATATCTCAAACGCTTTATTATGAACCATCTACAAACATTTGTACAGTGTTATGCGTGCGCGCAAGTGAGAGTGCTCGCGCGGTACGCGCAGGCGCGTCGAGCCAGTCGTGGGACCCGCGTGACGACACCATGCGACTCACTAGCCAACGCATGAGCTCCAACTTGTCTACCATCGTGCGCAGTTTCCTATCAACAAAGTATTAATAATAAAATCTTGTTCACAAAAACCACAATTTTCAACACCATCTAACGATGACAAGCCGAACTTTTTAAATACTACTACTACTCCTAAATCACGCAATGCTAGTTCTCGTGCTATATCACTATGAAATTAATACCTACTTAAAAATACTACATTGAACATTGTCTCTGTGTGGTATTTATTTTAAGTATACTTGGATAATAATATTCAAACTGAAAATATAACTATGAATAACCAAGAATAATACTCATCATCGGCCTTTACGTGAATAGCAGATGATTTATGAAGCAATATCGGGGAGACATCGCTTTAGTGGCTGAAAACACCAATAAAAAAAAATACGTGAACGACACACACACGATGACGTTGAGCCGCCTTGATGTCGGCTTGAGTCGACCTGGTTCGATGCACTAGCTGACAAGAGACAAGAGTCTCTTGTCAGCTGGTCAGCTCCCGGAACAATTCCTCGCCATTCCGTTGGCTTCTCAGTAAGCATTTCCCATTTTTGGTAGTCAATAATTCTAAAAGGTAAAAAAAAAAATTCACTCTTAAGACCCGTTTGCTACGTCTGCAGCCCATTGCCAATTCTGCGAGCTATGTCGGTAACTATGCACATGCAAGACCCCATTACTCTCAACCGCACTGAGGACGTCTCGGAAATCGGGACAATAACTCACGCAATACGATAACACTGCAGAGTGAACTTTGCCTGTCTCAACCCAGGGTCATGCTCTCCTGGACCTGCAGCCAATTTAGAAAACCAATATTCTTACTTACTTGTATAGTGGGCCAGAAACATCACACTCCTCAAACTGTGCAGCTTCCTCCTGCAAGTCCCTCAGTCGAGTTAACTCCTCATCCCACTGTTGTCTTACCGCTGCTAACTCTTTCTCTTTCTCCAGCTCTACGGAAAGGTGTTGACGAAGCTGCCTCTCCTGGTTACGGTAGTCTTTGAGGGACTGGATTATTCTCCTGGAAATAAATTTGTATTCTTTGTATCTGATCCAAATGTCTGTTATAAGTTTAACATGTGTATTTGTGTGTCTGTCTGTGGCATCATGGCTCCTAAAAGAATATACCGATTTAGTTTTTTTGTTCGAAAGGTGATGTGATCGAAAGTTTTCTTAGCTATAAATAAAGAATAAGTGAGTCAGTCTGTGACCACGGCCAGTGCAACCTGATCGAAACGTCAGGCAATTCAGAGGTATGTTATACGTATTTCGTGATGGCGTTAATTCCCGTATATATAACGGGTGTCTCAGTAAGAGTGCACTTTTTCATTTTAAAATAAAAACAAGTATTTTATGACAGAGTTGTGATATATTTATTGTATTGTAAAGAAGACATGTTCCGATTAAGTATGGAATAAAATATCCGGCAAATGACCCCCACGGCTCCGATGACAGGCCATTACTCTTTTCATGAAATTTTCCATGACTTTTGCACAGAGATGTGGCGGTATCTCACCGATGACGCGTTGGATTTCCGATTTGAGTTCAGGAATTGTTTCGGATTTATTCGCATAAACCCGAGATTTCACAAAACCCCAAAGAAAAAAAAATCGCACGGCGTTAAATCGCACGATCTTGGTGACCAGTTGACATCAGAATTTCGTGAGATAATGTGTTCTGGAAATCGTTGTTGCAATAAGTCGATTGTTTCATGCGCGGTGTGGCAGGTTGCGCCGTCCTGCTGAAATTACATGTTGTCCAGATTTATGCCGTCCAGTTGAGGCCACAAGAAGTCTGTTATCATATTCCTGTAACGCACGTTCACAGTCACTGCAATTTCGGCCTTATTTTCAAAATTAAGGTCCAATCACGCCGCCTGACCAAAATCCGGACCAGACAGTTACTCGTTGTGGGTGCATTTGTTTCTCATAGATCGCATGAGGATTTTCTGAGTCACAAATTCGACAATTTTGTGTATTCACGAAGCCATTCATATGGAAATGCGCTTCATCGGAGAAAATTACTTTTTCCGAAAAATTGGCATCGACTTCACTTTGCTCCATTACCCATTGAACGAATTGCCGGCGCTTTTCGTGGTCTGCTGGTTTGAGCTCCTCAGTTAGCTGGATCTTGTACGCATGAAGGTGGAGCTCTTTAGTCAAAATTCGCTGCGTAGTGCTTCGTGAAATTTGAAGTTGTTGAGAACGATGCCGAATTGATGTTTTCGGGTTTTCGGCGACACTCTCGTTTACAGCAGCAATGTTTTCAAGAGACCGACCGGTACGTTGACGCAAATGATTTTTACTATCCATAATCGACCCAGTTTCTTCAAATTTTTTGACCACTCTTCGAATGGTTGACACATTAGGTGCACTTTCTCGGCTGAAAATTTGGCGAAGTTTGCGAGCGGTTTCAGGGTAACTTTCCCCATTTTCGTAATGAGTTTTCACAATTATAACGCGTTGTCCTTTCGAAAAGCGCTCCATTTTTAATAATCGGAATAAACAGAGGTGATAGCTGTCAAATTTCAGAGTTGCCACTTGCATGAAAAATCCAATTTTAAAAAGTGCACTCTTACTGAGACACCCTTTACAACAGCTGCACTCCGCGGTTTCACCCGCGTAAGTCCCGATCCCATGGGAATATCGGGATAAAAAGTAGCCTATGGGTCAATCCAGGTCTCCAGCTCTCTACATACCAAGTTTCATAGCAATTGGTTCAGTAGTTTTTGCGTGAAAGAGTCACAAACATCCATACATTCTCACAAACTTTCATGTTTATAATATTCGTAGGATAATTATATCATGAAACGCGAAAGATAAAAAGCTAGTAAAGAAAATCTGTTCAGCCGTTCGAAGATTATCAGCTCTTTTTAACCCCCGACGCAAAAAAAGGGGTGTTATAAGTTTGACGTGCCTGTGTGTTTGTCTGTGACATCGTAGCTCCCAAACGGATGAACCGATTTGAGTGCGGATTTTTTTATTTGAAAGGTGACTTGATTGAGACTGTTCTTAGATATAACTCAAGAACATCCGTTCAGCCGTCCGAAGGTCATCAGCTCTTTTGTAATCGTTGAAGGGATTTTCGAGTTGTCAATTTTTAATTTATGATTATCTATTATTTTGTTGATGGGATTTTAAAGTGGGGTATTTAAATTTTTTATAATTCAAGTTCCCAAAGCTCATCTGTGGTCCAACAATGAACTTCCACTTTATTTAATTCTTATGTAACCACTACCATCTAGAATGTGCACCTAAATGCTTTAAACAATTTTTTTTACATTATGAAAAATTTGTTTTAAATAATAATAAAAGTAGAAAAATATACTCACTCCTTCCTCTCTACCAGCTGAGGATCCAAGGTCCGATCAGGTGCAGTGATCAAGGCCTGCACAGAGTGCACTTGTGTGAGCGACTTCACTGTAACCTGTTCTAGAACCTTCCACATAACCAGTTCACCATATTCTTTGGTGGTGTTATCTGAGTATTGTTGTTGAGTTACTTCTGGGGATGCTGGAGAAAAAAAATTATAAACTTTTTATTCTATACTGTATACGAGTTTAAATTATTTAACATGGGAGGACCATGCTTCGGCACTCCGCTCGATATCACGACCTCACAGAAAACCGGCAGTGAAACAATGCTTGCATTGCTTTTCGCAGCGTGAGTGAGGTTATCGGAGGCCCTAACCCTTCCCTCTCCCCTATTCTCATCCTTCCCCTCTCCTCCCCTCAAATCCCCCTCTCCCCCTTTTCCTTTATTCCTACCTTAAAGGGTGGCAACGCAATCGTGACTCTTGAGTTGCAGGTGCCCATGGGCGGCGGTAGTCATTTACCATCAGGTGACCTGTCTGCTTGTTTGCCCCCTATACCATAAAAAAAAAATGCAGGGTATAGTTTCAAAACTACCAAGTCCATTAATGCACAAAATCGGGCAATGGAACATGTGTTGATGATGAATGGTGTTCTTCGTATCCGTTGTTTGTATGTTTGTAAAGTCCCCCGCGACACAGGAGTAATTCCTAATGCAGGAATTGTGTTTTTTAAAAGTAAAAAGAAAAAAAGTTGTTATTTATTGTAGTATTTTTGTAATAATTATACTTGTATGTATTATTAAACAATGATTGCTTATACTACATTTTATAACTTACTAGCGACCTGCCCCGGCTTCGGTTTAATTTATTTTTTAATCTGTAACTTGATATATTTTCCTTAGTTTACACAAAATAAATTGCTAAACACACGCATAAATATTTGACAACCAATATATATGTCAATCCTCTTCCATTACTGACATTATTCTACATTTTTAAAATCTAATATACGATACTAACGTCACTCAATTGTTTTGCCTTCCCGGAACCTCTCCACTAACACTTGAACTTTATGGTATGGTATTAAAGTTCAAATTGACTTTTAAGTATTATTACGAATTGTTTGTATGGGAGTATAGAAAAGTGTTTTTTTTAGACTTTTTCAGGCAATTTTTAAAACTTTTCTCACCGTTAAAACCATCTTTGAACTTCAACGAACATTAAAAAAAAAGAATTGGCCAAATTGGTCCAGGCGTTGTTGAGTTATGCGCTTACCAACACATTTTGCGATTCATTTTTATATTATAGATATATAAAGTTATATTGCTTTATAAGCGAGAAATAATGATGCCAGTACAATAAGAAGGTTGTTACATATAAAAAATGGACTTTGCGGTTTCTGAGACTATACAGCTCATATTATCTAAACTTTCAATACATAATTTAATAACTTTCCGGTTGTCAACCAAAAAAAAACTTTATTATTAATTCCTCAATGCTTTTACACAGCCTTTGTTAAAAGCTGCCTATAGCATTCACTTCATGAATCAACGGTTTTCCTTAAATAATTGACTTCAAGGATTAAGACATTAGAGGGAATTACTGAAATTAAACCAGTACTCATTTAAAAGGCTGTTTCTACCACAGGTCAAGAGTAAAGCTCTTGTAATGGAGTGGCAAATGTAATGAAGTACATTGCAGGTACCTCTAAGAATAAAAAGTTATGTATTCAAAGCATTAGAAATGTAATGTATAAGTTATAACTCTAGAGAATATGTTACTCCAAAAATTTGTCTTCGGGACTTTAAATACACACTTACAATATTCCTTTTATTGCTAAGTAGGCAAATGACCACTTGAGCTCGCTGGAGAAGCGACAGAACATTCGTAACACTAGTGATATCACAATGCTCATGTGAAACATTGACTGGTTCATAAACCAAATGGTTATCAAATAACCAAACGTTGCATACTTACAAGCTATAGGTTTAGCCCTTAAAAGTCTCAATTTAGACGTAAGAAATGTTAAATCTTGCATCTTCTTAACGATCCCATCTTCGAACGTTTCACCGACTTTTGCAGAAAATAGTTCAGCAGAAACATTGCGCAACTGTTCCTCGAAGTTATTACTCACGTCTCTCAACTGTTTAAATGCAGACATTTCTTAAATAATCAATTTTTACATTAGGATCTTATTGTATTTACCACCGCGAATAACAACAACACAAAACAACCGTTTGTTTTTTAAACGAGTGTGTTTCAGACATGTCAAACTGTTTGACAGATGATGTTTGACTCAAACAGTGTTGTTATGGATATGTTCCGATATACACTGTAAGCACTATGGGTAGAAGTCGCTTTTTTTAATTTTTGAAGTGAAAACTTCTATAACGGCGTTGTGCACTATTTGGGATGGGTAAAAAGTGTTAAACTCGAAACGTGACCCTGTTCGAAAATTGCTAAGACAGAGCCTAGTTTCTTATATTTAATAAAAATATAACATTCGCAATTCAAACATTTATGTACATTTAGATATGTTATTACCTACTTTTTATTTTTAACCTAATTATATATATATACAGATGTGTGTGTGTGTGTGTTGTGTGTGTGTATGTGTGTGTGTGTGTGTGTGTGTGTGTGTGTGTGTTTGTGTGTGTATGTATATGCAAATACATTGTGATGTTATGTTTTCACTTCTGACTTGCAGTCCTACGACTGACTGTTTTTTTTTTGTTATTGCAACTGTTCGTTAACTGTTCTTCATTGTCTAAGTTGTACCTACCTTTGTGATGAGAGAAATAAATACAATTTTATTATTATTATTATTATTTGATAAAAAAAAATTTTTGGTTTGATCTATGTTTTTTTTTTAAATAAATGAAAAAATTACCCTCAAGTTGGCAGGGAGAAGTCGATATTTTACATTTTTTTTTCTATTTCTCTTGTTCGTTAATTGTTCGTCATTGTTAGATCAAAACTTTTTTTGTTTGATCTTAGTTTTTTTTAAGGTCAATAAAAAGTTACCCTCAAATTGGTGGGGAGAAGTCGTTTTTTTTCAATTTTTTTTTTGTTATTTCAACTGCTCGTTAACTGTTCTTCTTTTTTTTTTATGTTCTAGGGGGCAAACGAGTATACGGGTCACCTGATGGTAACTGACTACCGCTGCCCATGGGCACCTGTAACTCAAGAGTCACAAGTGCGTTGCCGCTCTTTAAGGTGGGAGTAGGGGAAGAGGGGGAGGGGGTGGAGAGTGGGAATAGGGGAGAGGGGGATTACAGGGGAGGAAAGGACGGGAATAGCGGAGACGGAAGGGTTAGGGCCTCCGGTAACCTCACTCACGCATCCGAAAAGCAATGCAAGCATTGTTTCACAGCCGGTTTTCTGTGAGGCCGTGGTATCGAGCGGAGTCGCGCCGGTTCATACGTGCCGAAGCATGGCTCTCCCACGTGTAATTCATTGTTCGATCAAATTTTTTTTTGTGCGATCTGTCGGTCGGTCACGTCATTCGATACCGTTTTAAACAGTAACCAGTATAGTAAGTAACTTTATAGGAACGGCTTCGCAGTTTACTAAATTGACGTCACACCTTACAGTGCTGTGCTCGCAGACCGCAGTGCATATCATAAACTAAAATATATTATACTGAAAGTGCATATCGGAACACACACTTTGAAATCTTTGCTTTGTCAAAATGAAACTGAACGTAAAAATATCAGTGTAATAGTGTCTGAAATGAAAATCAAAAAAAGTGAATATTTTTAATAGAACAAGATGCAACCAACTTAAACAAACACGTAAATGGAACTAACTCTCTAAAAAAAGCTACAATAATCATTCATAATGGCTGGGGAAGTTGAAACTATAAGCCCTATTTGCTCTGTGCCCACAGAGATCCTATTCAGTGTTTTTTTCTTTATGCCGGCAAAGGAATTGATGAAATGCCGCCAAGTATGCGTCAGATGGAAGACAATAATTGATAAATTAGCCAGCAGTAATGGTTTTTGGATAGATGTCTGCCGAAGGGAGTTCAATGCTTATTACTGGATCGCCAAAGAAAAGGGTAACCATGACTTGAGCTGGTATTCTTTATACAGGTCTATGAGTCTTTGGCCTGGGCTAGTTTATGCTACCGAAGAGTGCGATGAGTTCGCGTCAGCTTCTCGCGTAGCCGACGAAGTTCGTAGTGTCGAAGTCCTTGGCAATGGAATCTTAGGTGTTCATAGAAAATGTGGAATCGAATACTATAACGCTGATACTTTTAAGTTGGCTCCTCGTGGGACTATTTCTGGCGACTATGCTCGATACTCAGAAAATGAGACTGTCATAGTTATTCAGAGCTATCATCTGCATCTGTTTGTAATTCGTAAAGTACTGAATAGCTCTGCTGAAGAACAAAATGTAACTTTCGATAACGTTAAGATGTACCTTTTGACCGAATCTGAACTGTATTATGTTAAATTAAATGATGAAATTTACATCTGCAATATATATAACTGTCCGAAAATTACACGTAAATTTATCAAGCGTGCTGAGGATCTGGATGGTGTCATGGCACTAGGATACAGTGACGGCTGCCTAAATGTTCTGACGTATCAACGCAACATTTACACAATTGTTAACAACACAGATATGGTTTTAAAGCAATCTGTCACTAATGAAGCAAATATTTTGAATGTATTATATAAGTACAAATTTTTGGAACAACTTGATTGGCGCGTATATTTCCAATGGATGTATGTACTTCATCACACAATACCGCAAGGACCAATGAGAGAAATAATCGTCATACGCGCATATGGAGACTTATTTTTTGCAGGCACAAGCCTTGGAGTGCTCAGTATATTCTATCGTCCATTTAATAATGGTGAAATTGATTTATTTAACTCGGAGCCTTTGAAACAAGTAAATTTTATGGAACGATCAGATATACCTGTACTTGCAACATGCCCGATACTTCAAATTGATGTTATGGAGACTGAAAATGGGCATACAGTGTTTGTAGCTATGCCCAAGAAGGTAGCTGTATTAAAATATACTCATAATTTCATGAAACCGGCGTGTTTCGAATCATTGTCACCCTACAGTGAAATGGAACAGCTGCAATATCTACATGACGCATCTAATTAGTAAGAGACACTTTTATTAATACACTAGCCGTCCCCTCAGTTTCACCTGCGTTTGTGGTCATTGCTCTGATCCTATTGGCCATAGCGTGATGCTATATAGAATATAGCCTTCCCCAATAAATGGGCTATCGAACACTATAAGAATTTTTCAATTCGAACCAATAGTTCCTGAGATTAGCGCGTTCAAGCAAACAATCAAACTCTTCCGCTTTATAATATTAGTATAGACCAGGCAATTCCAGTGAATTTAAAAACTCCGTGGGATAGTTGACTACGTCATCCTGGTTCATAACTGTGTCGACTGATTTGAAGGAAACCAACTGTCCCGGAAGAAAATTCTGAATGGTCGCATTGAGATCCTCGACATCTTTATTTTTCGCCGCCAATATTGCTCGTTCACCCAGCCAATTATGGTTATTGAACTTATGCACTATATCTGGGATAACACGCTTAATAAGCTCATCTTTTGAGTCTGTGATGTGACAGAAATCTGTGAGTAATGTGCTGAATCTGGTCGAGTTGTCCACTGCGACTTTATTATTTCCAATGTCTAACAACTGCTTCGCAAACACATTTGCAGTAACATCTTGTTGCAAAAATACTCGCATGTTAGTTGTTAATTCGGTCGTTGTTATTTTTGGCATGCATTTAGTTCATCAGCAACAGTTGATCGGGGAATAACTGGAAGAGTCTGACAAAAAACACCCATCAAAAATATTTTGGTTGTCACGAAGATCTTTCAACGTTCTGTCCAGTGCCTCCAGCGACCTCCTATGGGCTATTGTGCATTCATCCCAAATAATCAATTTCCATACTTATATTATCTTGGCCATTGCCCTATTTTTATTTTTTCATTTTAAATTATTCTTTCAATTTGATTTCTGAACGACGGGGGACACATCAATGGAAAAGCATTTTTTTTATTTCGAGCATTTTCATATTTATTCACCTTTTAAACCTTCTCTGGAGTTCCACAAATAATTCAAGACCAAAATTAGACAAATCGGTCCAGCCCTTCTCGAGTTTTAGTGAGACTAACGAACAGCAATTCATTTTTATATATATATAGATTCATGGCTCTGAGCCCATTTCCAAAATATAACGTATTAACCTTACGCTTTAAATATTTTTAATTGAACACTGACGTAAACGGACGGTAGGATGCAGCCCAGCGAGTCGGACTGACTATCCGAGGAATGTAGCTTGGATGGCTTGGAGGCAGAAGGTGGAGATCCGGGTGCTATACTTATTTTATAGATGATACACTTTCTGATGGTGAAATGATGAGTGATGGAAATTATGATTATGGTTGAAAATTATGGGCCTTTGTCATCGTTTTATAAAAAAAAATGGGTTTCTAAAAAACCAAAACTTACGCAGTGTATATATAAACTTCATATTTTTTTTAAATATGTGGTGTTAGCATTAAAAGACTCCATACAGTGGGACTCCATACGCTCCATCGGTTCACTATTCTGTGTTGCTTATGCTGCAATTCTAAGATAAAAGAGGGTTTACTGTTTAAATTTGTCCCTATGGGGGAGATCTGAATATACTAGAGCGCTACATAAGTTTTGTCGTACTTCGTGTTTATTTTTCCTTATTGTTTTCAGTGCCTAGTGCTACCTCGACCATTTCTGGTCTTTTGTAGCGGCATTATTTTTCCTTATACGTGTGAACTAGGTGCCGAACACCTTGTTCCAATATTCCTCTGGAACACGGCTGCTCATCTACTCAAAAGCTCCTATAAGCTCCTCAGACCATAGTTTTGCCGGATCGATGTGCAGGGGCGTGGCGATCTTGATGCAAAAACCAAGCATCAACATCATCATCAAGCATCGACTCTTGAGTTCCAAGGCTTCTAATACTTGAGGTAAACATTCCTCTATATACCATGCAGTACTAACAGTCTTCAATTGGATAAAGGGAATACAACCGTAGACAATATTCCTCTTAGTTGAAATACAGCAACCATTCTTTCTCGGAAGCCTGTGAAAAGGTGTGTCTATGAAGCTAGCGTAGCTAAGTCATAGGGCGTAATAAAACATCACACACACACTACAAGTGGTCAACGCTACATCTCCGGATTTCTTACACTAACAAAATTTACCTTAATTTTCATCTTTTTTAATTTTTCGGAATTTTCCCTTCACTTGTGTTAGACCTTGCTTTAACCAACATTGACAATTTTAGGTCAACCGGAAGTACCCTATAGGTTTTGGGTCGAAAACCTATAGGGTACTTCCCATTTACCTAGAATAATGAAATTTGGTAAGTAGCAAGATCTGAGAGTACAAGTGAAGGAAAAAATCCAAAAGTCGTTAATTTGTTGTTATATCACATAAAAAGAGTTTTTGTGGTTACAAACGATTTCACTTTGTCGTACATCGCAACCGCAAAGTTAAGTTTGTGTTTCAAAAAGACGGGCAAAAGTCTTTGAGAATTAATTTCTGAGATGGACGTATACAAGTTTGTTTGATTACGAAACCCTGGCTGCGCGAGTCAGACTCGCACTTGTCCGGTTTTTATTATAAAATCCGGACAAGTGCGCGTTTCGCGGTGCTTCGTTGGTACCCCTACACGTCCCTACTACCCTAGCCCTACTATGAGTATTTAAAAATACATATATATATAATAGGTACACGATATCTGATGCCAGGCGACCTAAGACACCAGACGGACCGAGACAGGAAGTGGGGTGCAGGTGGTAAGGTTTTCTCACTGCCGGTCAAGCAGGCTCACAAGACCGATCAGGTACTGATGGCTAAGGGTGTCTTGGCCACAGTGAGAGGTTTGGAAAGGTATTGAGTCAAAGTCGGGCTCAACTTGATGACTCGTTTATTCTTACTTAACTATGATCTTAAATACAAATTTTATCCTATATACACAACTATGATCTTAAATACTAATTTTATCCTATATACACAACTATATCTACGTCTTAGTGTGCTATTGGTGTACATGCAACTTCAGCAGTCCTTTTCCTCATCCGTCACTTACACTACGTGATGATAAGGCATATTAGTATGTTATTTGGATATCACGCAGTGTTCAGTGACGTCAGACTATAGGAAGTTGTTATAAGTCATGTTTATGCGTGAACAATGCGCCATTAAAGAAAATTAAAATAAAACATCCACCCGCACCTTGGCTGACGGATGGGATCCGCAGCGTAATGCGAAGCAGGGCCCGTGCTTTTCGACGTTTTAAGAGGGATCGGTGTGGGGATAAATGGCTCGCCTACAAGACTGCCAGAAATAAGTGCAATCAGGTGAGACGTAACGCTAAACGCCGCTATATTCTTGACAATATCTCTACATCTTCCTCTGCCGACATCTGGAAGTTCCTAGGAACTCTTGGCATCGGTAAAGAGCGCCATCCTGATTTTCCAACGAACATTGCTTTAGATGATATCAATCTCCATTTCTCCTCACCCACTATGATGGATCATCAAAGCAAAGTTCGAACTATCGATCATGTAGCCAGTCTGTCTAGGCCCAATGTAGACTTTTTTCAATTTTCTCCAGCTGCAACAGAGGAGGTCAAACAATTTGTACTTTCCATCAAATCTAAGGCTATTGGGTGTGACGACATTAGTCGACACATGGTAACCACTATTCTGGATCAGGTTTTACCCGCCATTACTCACATTATTAATTATTCTCTCGACTCAAATGTTTTTCCATCCTTATGGCGAAAAGCTTACATACGTCCATTAGCTAAAGTACCTAACCCTTCTCTCCCTAATCACTTTCGTCCTATTTCAATTCTTCCTTTCCTCTCCAAAGTCCTAGAAGCCTGCGTTCACAAGCAACTTTCTCGTTTTGTTCATCAGAACAATTTGCTTAGTACATACCAGTCAGGATTCCGACCTGGACATAGTACAGGATCGGCGTTACTAAAAGTGACTCTCGATATTAAGGCGACTGTCAAGGAAGGTAAAAAACTGTACTAGTCCTAATTGACTTTTCAAACGCCTTTAATACCGTGAGTCACGACATTTTATTAACAATACTTTCCCACCTCATGATCTCCGATGATGCACTGGAATGGTTCTCGTCCTATCTTCGAGGACGCCAGCAGTCTGTCCGAACCGATGAGTCTTCATCGACGTGGCGTGATCTCGACTCTGGTGTTCCACAAAGCGGTATTCTTTCTCCTCTCCTCTTTTCGTTATTTATAAAACTTCATAACCCATGAACTTCAGTGTGCGTATCACTTGTATGCAGACGATTTGCAGATATACTCACATGCAAGAGTAGACAATTTAGATGAAGCTATAGGTAGGATAAATCGCGAGTTGGAGACTATAAAAAACTGGTCCAACAGATTCGGTTTAACAGTAAACCCATCTAAATGCCAAGCGATCTTTATAGGGAGCCCTAGGATGATAAGCAGAATCGATAATAATACTATAACTGAAATCATTTTTAATGACTCAGTTTTGCCCATTAGTCCCTCGGTTAAGGATCTCGGTCTGCACATTGACTCAACCCTCAATTGGCAAACTCAGGTATCACACGTTAGTCAGAGAGCCAGTTATTAACTAAAAAATTTAAAAAGACAGAGTGGCTAGGTTTAGGTTAAGTTAGAACTGTGACCATAACGCACGGGCCGAGCGAGCGAAGCGAGCGTGCCACGGCAGCGGCCGGCGAGTGCCAGAACCTAATTTTATTTGATCGATGAATGACGAACAGGTAACGAAGCGTTGAAACAGCAAAAAACAATAAAAAAAATGCCTTTCCCGCCAACTTGAGGGTAATTTTTTAATTTCTTTTTAAAAAAAAACTAAGATCTAACAAATAAAAATTTTGATCGAACAATGACAATGACGAACAGTTAACGAACAGTTGAAGTAGCAAAAAAAAAATGTAAAAAATCGACTTCTTCCCGCCAACTTGAGGGTAATTTTTTATTTTATATTTAAAAAAAAAACTAAGATCGAACAAATAAAAATTTTGATCGAACAATGACGAACAGTTAACGAACAATTGAAATAACTAGTTCGTTCATTCCACGCTAATCGCTACAGTGCTCGCAGACCGCAGTGCATATAATTGCATATAAAGTTTATGGTGCATATCGGAACACACACTTTGAAATCTTTGCTTTGTCAAAATAAAACTGAATTACTGAACGTAAAAATATCAGTGTAATATTGTCTGAAATGAAAATTATAAAAAGTGATTAATTTTAATAGAACAAGATGCAACCAACTTAAACAGACACGTAAATGGAACTAACTCTCTAAAAAAAGCTACAATAATCATTCATAATGGCTGGGGAAGTTGAAACTATAAGCCCTATTTGCTCTGTGCCCACAGAGATCCTATTCAGTGTTTTTTTCTTTATGCCGGCAAAAGAATTGATGAAATGCCGCCAAGTATGCGTCAGATGGAAGACAATAATTGATAAATTAGCCAGCAGTAATGGTTTTTGGAAAGATGTCTGCCGAAGGGAGTTCAATGCTTATTACTGGATCGCCAAAGAAAAGGGTAACCATGACTTGAGCTGGTATTCTTTATACAGGTCTATGAGTCTTTGGCCTGGGCTAGTTTATGCTACCGAAGAGTGCGATGAGTTCGCGTCAGCTTCTCGCGTAGCCGACGAAGTTCGTAGTGTCGAAGTCCTTGGCAATGGAATCTTAGGTGTTCATAGAAAATGTGGAATCGAATACTATAACGCTGATACTTTTAAGTTGGCTCCTCGTGGGACTATTTCTGGCGACTATGCTCGATACTCAGAAAATGAGACTGTCATAGTTATTCAGAGCTATCATCTGCATCTGTTTATAACTCGTAAAGTACTGAATAGCTCTGCTGAAGAACAACATGTAACTTTCGATAACGTTAAGATGTACCTTTTGACTGAATCTGAACTGTATTATGTTAAATTAAATGATGAAATTTACATCTGCAATATATATAACTGTCCGAAAATTACACGTAAATTTATCAAGCGTGCTGAGGATCTGGATGGTGTCATGGCACTAGGATACAGTGACGGCTGCCTAAATGTTCTGACGTATCAACGCAATATTTACACAATTGTTAACAACAAAGATATGGTTTTAAAGCAATCTGTCACTAATGAAGCAAATATTTTGAATGTTTTATACAAGTACAACTTTTTGGAACAACTTGATTGGCGCGTATACTTCCAATGGTTGTATGTACTTCATCACACAATACCGCTAGGACCAATGAGAGAAATAATCGTCATACGTGCATATGGAGACTTATTTTTTGCAGGCACAAGGCTTGGAGTCCTCAGTATATTCTATCGTCCATTTAATAATGGTGAATTTGATATATTTAACTCGGAGCCTTTGAGACAAGTAAATTTTATGCAACGATCAGACATACCCGTACTTACAACATGCCCAATACTTCAAATTGATGTTATGGAGACTGAAAATGGGCATACAGTGTTTGTAGCTATGCCGAAGAAGGTAGCTGTATTAAAATATACTCATAATTTCACGAAACCGGCGTGTTTCGAATCAGTGTCACCCTACAGTGAAATGGAACAGCTGCAATATCTACATGACACGTCTGATTAGTAAGAGATACTTTTATTAATATATTTATATTTTGTATATGTTGGTATGTTTGGTAATGGCTCTGGGCCCATTACCAAAATATAACGTATTAACCTTACGCTTTAAATATTCTTAATTGAATACTGATGTAAACGGACGGTTGGATGCAGCCCAGCGAGTCAGACTGACTATCTGAGGAATGTAGCTTGGATGGCTTGGATGCAGAAGGCGGAGATCCGGGTGCTATGGCACACTTTGGGGAAGGCCTACGACCAGCAGTGAAATGGAATAATACTGGTTGATTGGCTTTCGTAATTACAATATACTTTAATTACTTAAAGCTTGGTTAGAAGGTAGGTTACTTAAGATTTCAGACTGATTTAGACCAGGACTACTGGTGATATACTTTTTAATGGTGAAATTTAATGATGAGTGATGGAAATTATGATTATGGTTGAAACATATGGGCCTTTGTCGTCTTTGTATAAAAAAAAAATTGGGTCTCTAAAAAACCAAAACTTACGCAGTGTTATATATAAACTTCACAATTTTTTAAATATGTGGTGTTAGCATTAAAAGACTCCATACAGTGGGACTCCATACGCTCCATAGGTTCACTATTCTGTGTTGCTTATGCTGCAATTCTAAGATAAAAGAGGGTTTACTGTTAAAATTTGTCCCTATGGGGGAGACCTGAATATACTAGGGTGCTACATAAGTTTTGTCGTACTTCGTGTTTATTTTTCTTTATGCGTGTGAACTAGGTGCTGACCCCATTGCTCCAGTATTCCTCTGGAATACGGCTGCTTATCTACTCAGAAGCTCCTATAAGCTCCTCAGACCATAGTTTTGCCGGCTCGATGAGCAGGGGCGTGGCGATCTTGATGCAAAAGCCAAGCATCAACATCATTATCAAGCATTGACTCTTGAGTTCCAAAGCTTCTAATACTTGAGGTAAACATACCTCTATATACCATGCAGTACTAACAGTCTTCCCTTGGATAAAGGGACTACAACCGTAGCCAATATTCCTCTTAGCTAAAATACAGCAACCATTATTTCTCGGATCAGGACATTTTCAGTATCTATGAAGCTAGCGTAGCTAAGTCATAGGACCGTAATAAAACATACACTATATTGTTTTGCTATTTTTTGCCAAAAAACTGTTTTTTTTTGCCATAGTCATTTCCGAGAAACATGACAGACATGTAGCTCAAGCCCGCGTAGCCAATGCTATATCACCGGATCTCTTACGCATATCAAAACAGGCTTTGTTGCATATGTTTTTGCTAATTATAGTTAATTATACCAAATAATTATTTGCTATTTTTAATAGCACTCTTTTTACTTTTGTACTCAAAGTACATATTACTTTGAGTACAAGCGTACTCAAAGTAATATGCAAGTACGTTTGTAGAATTTGAGGTTAGTTGACGGTATGTATTATTTATTATGATAAGTATAACTTCTTACGTCCGTACATAAGTACACACACACATTTTTTTAATATTACTTAAAAGTTTACGGATATGAGTTCAAATCACAAAATTAAAATATCTAGTTTGCATACGATAAACCTTATATAGCGTCCTACGTACTTAGATACAGAGTGAGAGCTACAGCACTAGCAGGCTGCAATTAGCAAGGCTTTATTGTAATGAGAATCTAAGTGAAGTTGTACAATGTTACAAAGAAAGCAATTGTAATTCGGAATATAGTATGTTATGAAAAATATTAACCTTAAATGTATTGCTATTTCTTTGTCTTTAACGAGTAAGCCTGTAAATCCTATTTTTTACTTCGTAAAGGCTCCTAACGTTACGTCACTTCTGGGCCCCTTAATAATCTCTCTGAATTTGCTATTAAAAAAAAAGTATTTATAAGTAGATTGTATGTAAAAAAAGTGATGATTGACCTAGTTTATACTTATCTCGTATTTTGAGTGTTTTATTGAATTTAATAAGGACTTCTTTTTACTAGAAACTTCACCTTAGCCACCATCATCACCACCATCATTAGTTTACTGCTTTGTATAGTCCCTTTCTCTATATCACTAATTCTGTGCTCTGCAAGATACCATGTGCGATCCCGTCACCTCCTTAACCACATCTTGTTACTGCCTTAATCTGCCGTATGTTCAGTCCTGAGGAGAGCTATATTTGCTTTTCAGCACAGTTACACCATTTTTGGATATTTTTTACCAAGCTTTTCTTCTGTACAAATCAGTTTTCTCTTTTGGATGCGACTATCGGCAATTGTGTTCACCGTACGCGCAAAGTATCTACATTTTTGTTACTTGTAAGGTGGGTAGAATTAAAAGTAGAAATTAAAAAATGCATGTCTAAGGAACTAAAAAGCAATGACCACTGTATTCTGATATTGTCAACACAGGTTCTATGTGTATAAAATTAGACAGAATTCTGGAAGATAGTGATAATGGTGATACATTGTCTAATTATTTAATTAATTTTGTACAATGATTTAGATTTTATTTAACAAATATTTAATTAATATTTATGTCTGGATACCAGAATGATCACTGTTATGTTAAGTAAGTTTCTGTAAGTTTTCCATCAAGAAATAAAATTAAATAAAATTTAATAATTTTGGATCTAAATTTGTCATTAAAACTGGTCGTTCTGCGAACAGTGGACCTCGATAGCTGTAATAATGTGAGCTGTATTGTAAATAATCAGTTTACTGTTAAATGCTCCCATTTACCATAAGTTACCATTGTTTTACAAAAAAGGGGAGGTGTTATAAGTTTGACGTGTCTGTGTATCTGTCTCTGGCATTGTAGTTCCGAAACGAATGGTGATTTAAGTGTTTTTTTTTTGTTTGAAAGATGACTTAACACTCTAGTGTTCTTAGATATAATTCAAGAAAATCTGTTCAGCCGATCGAAGACCATCAGCTCTTTTGTAATCGTTGAAGGAATTTCGAGTCAGGGGTGTTTTAAATTTATTATTATTACAGTACCTTGTTTACAATTGAGTTCTTATTGTTACCAAATATAGTCAAAATCAGTCCGTACATGACGCTAAAGAAAAACTTACGTTTCAATTAAAAAGTGCCACGAGAAAAACGCTTATCAGTTTTCAACTTTTATCAAATTAATAAAAGTGCATGAAAAATTGCTAATTTGGATTTTTTTGTGAGTCGTGAGTTTTTTTTTTTGAGTCTGGTGACTGGATTTATGCAGTGGTAGAAAATGTAAGGACATGTTCCGGGGTAATTAACTATTTCTGAAACGATGCATAGCATTACCTATTTCAGAATAATTTGCAACTACCAGAAGGTATTATTAATAGAATGACAAATGTTTGAACTAGTCATTGTTTAAGATATTTTATTGTTCTAGGTGTATTAGTACCACTAAGTCGGCGTATTAACGTCGAATGTAATTTTCGAGACATTACTTAATGTGATGAAATTTCAGTAGAAGCCGAGGTTATTTCTTTGGTTTGTTATTGGTTAAAAATGTCCTGTTTTCTAAATGGTTGAAATACATTAAAAGCGGACCCTTTTGACCTTATGGTTCATACAAAAATATCCCGTAGGTGTATGATACAATCCATTTTGGTCTGTATTGGCCCTGTTACTAGCACAATTTCAGATTCTGGTAAATCGAATCCAGGATCTCAGAACGGCAATCTCGAAAACTATTTTTTATATGGTAATGCAAACTCTTTCTAGAGGGTACTGTTAATTGTTATATAGTGTATTGTTTTATGATTATTTTTGTAAATTATATAGTATAAAAATCAACCATATCAAATGCCCTTCTACAAAAAAATATGGCTGCCGAAAAATTTGATCTCAACTCATTAAAGACATGTTATTCCATTTAAAGTTCAGTAATTGTTGCAATGCTATCCTTATTAGTATTTTTTTAACTATCTCTCACAGGTAGTGCCGTAACGATACTATCTTTGCAATTATCCATTCTTCATTTTAAATCCATATGAGGTGATCTGTAATCTGCTGTTAGCTATCTACCCTCACATGCCAAAAAACTAGATTTTTTATTGTGGGTAGTTTAAGAAATATATTGTAAGTAGGTTTTGTACTCGGTGTTTCGTTTAGCGGTGGATTTTTTTGTTGTTTATTCATCACTGAGCTTAGCTGTGTATGTTGGCTGTTGTAGATGTTTGACTTATTAAATAAAGAATTTAATCATTGTAATTTTTTTATCAACACCTAACCAAGCACTTGACAAAAGTTTTGTTGTTTACAGAATTTACGAGTAGGTACTACACGACCATGAAAAAATACAACTACACACTTTAGCACATTGTATATATTATGCAAAGTTAAATAAAACAACAAAAATAAATTGTAATGTACATTTATTTGAAGTTACCTATACTTATATCACACAAAATGATAAAGCAGTTCTCTCTCCACGGAGATCTTATAGTCAGGCAGAACTTGGATCCATTAGTATTCCAGAACATCGCGCGTTCACAATACTAGTGTACAATCAAAATAATAAACAGATCACATAAAACCTATGGGAAACGTTCCCATTCGCTCACATACACACACACACACACAATTACATTTTTTTCAGCCAGTGATCACGGCTAGTGTTACTTGGTCGAAAGGCCACACAGGTCAAAGGCTTGTATACACCTAAACGATTCCCTTAAACATATGAAACATACGACAACAAACAAACAAACAAATTAATTGTTCGAGCAAGTTTATAATATTACATATATTATATGATATAAATTTACTGGAGTGTTATTTATAACCATCTGACACACTAGAGATTGTAACCGCGCGATTTTTATGACATAGTTCTAACCAGCTTTCAATAAATCGTACGTTATTATTGTGACCGGTAGACAATTACAACCAATCATACTGCTGGTTGTTATATTGTTACATAACAAATAAACAATATAACATTGTTATGTGCAGTTTGGTTGTTATATTATTTTTCTAACCGCATGGTGTCAATTTAATTACAATTTGAACACGGGATTACAAAACAAAAATTACCCGCTCCATTTTTAGTCAACACCTAAGTTTCCAATAATAAATTGACATTCTAGAAACCTTCACATTTTAAATTTAACAATAAACACTCAATAATATAACAACCGAACACATTAAATATAACAACCAGTGACATTTCTATAAAATTTAACAATCGCAGTTACAAGCAAACACTTCACCGATAAAGAAAGCTCAACGGCAAACAACACGAATAAAACAATAAGGTGATCACATCACCTTCACTGTTCATCACCTCGATCATACAATTCTCTGTACATTGTAGGTAGGTGTGGCCTTTACAGCAAAGAATTCAATATATAGACCTAATTTTTTTTTTAACCATTTAGTGCAAGAAGTTTTGTTACAATATTACAAAATGAAATACTAATTCAACAGGTTATATATCCGTGTCTGTTTCATATTATTAAAAAATATATATGGATAAAATAGAGTCATGGCCCGTATCGGCAAGAGCGTTAGATGAATATTCCGAAAAAGATCACCCAGGTCTATATTTTTATTTAAAAATCATGAAACCTTTTTACTAAGGTACCAATTTAGTCTGCGTTTTTAATCTTCCAACTCACCTGATGGAAAGTGACGAAGACGAAGATGGTACACCCTTCGATAAAAAAAAAACTTTATTCTCTCGCGTATATAGCCTTATTGACGTTCCTTTATTGCTGTGATTTTTCACCTTTGCAGGGCTTTGGTTTTAAAATGAAAATATTTGTCATATTATGAAATATGTTTAAGGGAATTATCTGATCTGAAATATGTGTAAATGGATAAAATTACATTTTTAAAGACATTTTTTTTTGTCAATATGTATTTACATACATAAATTACCATACCAGGCACAAAAATTAAAAGAATTTTGTCACTTACATCCATCATCAACTTTTATGGGTAATTTACGTTATTATTTAAAAAAAAATGAGTACATTTTTTGAGGCAAAATATACGCTATATTTTTTTGTTTGCGACAACATTTATGTTTAAAAATCTTTTTCTGAAATTGATACCTAGAATTTCAGATAGTTATTCTTCGGCAACGTGTGGTGAGTGAATACCTACTATAAAGGCCGCCATTAAAACTTCTAACGAAATCGAAATTTATAATATTCTTTAAAAAACTTTTTTTTGCCGTAACATAAAAAGCGATTTTTATAAATATATTTACAATATGTATTTTATGATTTTCGTACCCAATTTTGGTCTTAGTTTAACAGGGTAAAAATAGATTTAAAACGTCGACATTATAAGGTAATAGATACAAAATTAAGTAACTTAATTCTTATAGTATTACAATTTAAGGACATCTTAGAAATGTCTGGACCGCTTTCCGTTTTGATTTTTACCCCGTTATATATGCCTATATTTTCATGTAACAATTACGTATGTATATATGATATACATTATAATAATTAGAAAATCGAATACTTCACAATGCCAAAATTCTATACACGATAATAATATATTTTTAAGAAGACTATTAATATATCAATCTGATATTTTTAATTTTCACGGTCGTCACACGCAAACGATAAATCGCAACGACAAAAAAAATCGCTCATCTGTATTTAGTTAATAAAGTCTAATTTAGACAACTTACCAATATAAAAAATTGAAGGACAATTTCTGTACATTTTTTTATATACAATGTACTACATACAATGTAATAGACAAATTTTTAGTTTCTTTTTTTTTTTCGGTAATACATATAGATACTTTTGTAAACATTTAAAATCTTTGTGTACAAGTGTATTCATACCTATAGCAAATTTCTACCTTTTTATTTTTTGAACGCCTCTGACACAATATTGTGACAAACGAAAATTAATGTGTTTTTTCTTCACAAAAGTATTTAGTTCGTGTTTATATAAGTGCATGTAATGTTTGTCACACAGATGTGACAATGGCGTTTAAAGACATCCATATGAAATAAATTTACCTACAATGCAGATCAAACAAAATATCTACCACATTGCTTTGTGAAGCCAGGCTCTACAAGAAATTCAAAAGGAATTTAACATATAAATTACACGCAGTCAGTGCCCGTTTATGTTTAATTTTTGCCATAGACAGCTAGCCACTTAATGGTTCCCTCGACATCCACTTCTGAACATATACATATCCCGAAAACTAAACAAAAGGCGGTCCGGCAGCCGCTATTATCCAAGGGTGGAAGTCAAGCTACGAAGTGATCAGGGTAGTACCTTTCTCCCTTATGGTGGTTGGAGCTCCTAAGTAAAAACGCGTGCGGCAAACTCTTACTGTTGACAATGATGTAGATAATAATTATCTTTTAGAAAAGTATCACCGACTTCAATGCGCCTCACAATACTCAAATCGCTTCAAGTGTGCCTATAAAATTTAAAGAGTTCCCTCGATTTCTCCAGGATCCCATTATCAGATTTTGACCTGATGACCATGGGACCACCTGGGAAGTATACCCTTTCAAATAAAAGAAGAATTTTCGAAATCGGTTCAGGCGTTTTTGAGTAATCGGTGAATACGTAAAAATATATATATATACAGTGGAACATAGAACCTTCTCCTTTTTTGAAGTCGACTAAAAAGCGTTAACTTTTGTGATTTAACATTTGTGTTTGCCAGTGTGAGGTTATTTACCAAAACTGTTTAATTCATTAAGATGGTATCACCGCAGAGAAATTAATTGGTTTTTTATTTAAGAGTGCAATTTCAGGCTCTTAGATGACCAGTGTGATAATATGGATGGCATTTAAGACTTTTTTAACATACCGTTATTAGTCTCACTTGTAACTAACTCGGTAAAGAAACACATCTTTGTTTATTTCTTTTTTTAAATTAACAGACAAACTAAGAGAAAGTGGAAATGAAATTTGTCTTAGAAATATTCAAATCTCTACCGTACAATCAATTTCTAAAAGTGTCTCTCGAAACACTTGACATTGGCGGAATCTCTGCGTTGATTCTACACGCGAGATAGAGTCCATATATAAAAAAAAAAGAAACACATCTGAAAATCAATTTTAACTTACTTATAATTGTCGTACCCAAATCAATCTTTGTATGTATATGTTATTTGAATGACCTGATGATAGAGCCAGGAGGTGGACAGAGGAACTCTTCAGTGGCTACTAGCAAACCCTTCAAGTTTGGGCTCATATGGTTTATTTTGATGAGTCCAACAGATTAGACTAGGGTAACGATGGTCTAATGCCAGTTGTATTGGATAGAGCATTAAATTAAAAGGTCGTCAATTAATCACGTGATGTTTTATTTAGCAACTTTTTAACCCCCCTCCCCCCTGGTGATTCGTGGTGAGGTTTTAGACTAACCCCAAAAATCACGTGTATTTTTTAAGTTCAAAATATATTTAAAATTTTCAAAATATTATCTTTAAATACTAAATAATCGCGCGTTCTACGAAATAATAAATACACGTGATATCTCACTACAACTCCCCTCCCCCTTGTGATATTTCGTGATTTTTTTTTCCTTTCAAGCCTCACGTGATTAATGGACAATCCCTAAGAGCGGAGCAGTGATTATAATCGTACCCACTAAAACTTTTTCTTTGTGCATTTCTCTATAGTCACTTAATTTACAGTTGAGGCTAATTTGTGCTTGAACCCCACGATAAATGGGTGAAAGCTAACTTCCGGTTGATGATCAGAAGTGGATTTATAAAAAAGGGCGTGTGGCAGTAACATCAGGATGGTGCTTAAAAACCCTTGCATAATTATCGACTGCTCTCATCATGTCAGTCATATGATATTCACTGCTGGACATCATGCCACCCTCAATGACTTCCAAGAACACGGGTCTCAGCGGCCTGCATTACCAACTGCTTTAGTTATTACTTCTATTGAAATTAATCGAGTCGCCTAATAATCGTCTAAGTATCGAATATGAATGCTACAACACTATCCAAGTACATATTTTATTCGAAATACTAATTACATTGTTTATGCTTTGCAATTCAAGCTGCTTGTTAGACTTATATATTTTTTTTTCAGTAAATGTCATATTTGGGTGGAGGGTGTCCATTTTAAAATATTTTTGTTGCAGTTATAGTTCGCCTTAGAAGTAATACAAATACTTCGTTCCATTTATAAAAAACTCAATATACATATCTATCTCATTCTTGCCTGCAATTATATCTGATCTCTTTCGCGCATGTTATCAACGTAATCTATTAAATTCGCTATTTTTCTTATATTTGTAGTACTCACGAGTAATATATTTTGAAATTCCTGACTTTCAGATATATTTTGACCTTTCGACCTAATTGTACTGGTTATAGGCACAAACTAACTGCTATCTGACCAGGGACCACAAAGTTACTTTTTAATGTTTAAAGTTGTGTCAAATAATGTGTGTAGCTAAATTGCACATTGCGATTTTAATGTTGTTACACATGTCAAAATTAAAATAATGTAACTCATCCGTCCATTTTTTATTACTTTTCACAGAAAGTAAAAAAAAATATATATTATAAATTACAGAGAATGGGTTTAAATCGGACTACAGGTGGTATAATTTGGTCGAAGAAAGGATTTCCTAAATTAAAATCCATGGTCTACAATGTACATAATATAGTGCAATTACAGATATATGAGAAAGGTATTCAGCTATGTACTGACAAAAGTACCTACTGTGATAAATTTTATTTCAAGTAATATTAGGTCGACTTTGTAGAAATAGAATTTTTAGCGACATCTGTCATTCTGAACTTAAAACCAGAAACATTTTTTAAAGGGTCCCTTTTGTTTTGGTTAACATATAACCATATATAGTCTGGGACTAATCAAAGCTAGACGTATGAGAAAATATTCGGCATAGATTGTCACTTTTTAATTAATTGACAGCGTATATTTTCTGACAAGTCTTTGTATTTTAAAAATAACAACAGAATCGACCAAATAATTCAGAGTTGCTTTGTTATAAAAAAAATCGAAATATTAATACAAGACGACGCAGAAACGTGTACTTGCAGTCACAACAGTTGATCATGGTCTCGACAGTATTGTACCGTCACTCGTCCATTTAAAACCACATTTCAACACAGCATTCAGAGCGCTTTGTGGTAACCTCCGTGTTATTATATTACAATTACACAACAGGCAGTCTTAAAAATATTAATTTACATGTTCACCACAACGTCAAATGCTCTCATTTTGAGGAGTCTACAAGAATCTGGTAATCGTGACGTAGACAAAATCAACTTTTAGAACAATATTTCTTCATCTTTTAAGGGTAGACGGAGATGAAAAGGACACGATAAAAAACTAGAATTACACTGAGTATACACGTAGACTGAAATCGCTCGAAGAGAGCTCTATTTATACTGGTTTCAATATTTAGTACTAAAAAGATTAACCCTAAACCAAAATGTAGCATATCCAGTTAACTAAGTTTCCGAAACGAGAACCAAACATGTGTTAAGGTTAGTGGGCATACAAATATACGGTAGATTTAAATTATTTAAGAGTTCAAGAAATCAGGTGTTATAGACTTACTAAGATTGGATTCAAAATCTAAAAGCGGCGGTAGCGTAATGGCTAAGGCGTCGGACTTCGATCAAGTGGTTGCGGGTTCGAACCCCACCCATTGCACTACCGGCGTGAATCCACTCCTAACACAAGCATTTAGCTTAGCTGGAGGGGTTAACAGTGTATAACGGTTGAATTTCAATCACAAGGAGAAACATCTAAGTATGTGTATATGATGTTAATTTTGGCGTTAATATGTAATTTCGTATAAATACGTTAATAATAAAAAAAGATGTACCATAACTGTAATTAGTAATATCGTTATAAGTATCGAAGTGATGGTTGAATTGTAATATAATTTTTCTTGCAGTTCAAAGTTTGCTAGAAGAAAACTCGACTATGGGTTAAGCTGCTTTTGTACATGCCATTTTCCTTCATGTATGTGAATATCTTATTTTTGTGTACAGTAAAGAATACGACTGGCTTGTTGGCCTAGTGGTTAGTGACCCTGACTGCTATCCTACAGGTCGTGGGTTCGATTCCCACTTGAGTCTGGGTGTTCTTTGTGTCCGTTGTTTGTATGTTTGTAAAGTCCCCCGTGACACAGGAGTAATTCCTAATGCGGGAGTTGTTTTTTTTAAACAAAACAAAAATATGAATATTAATTAAAACGTCAATCTGAAAAGAGTGGTCCCTCTGGTTTTTGATAGCTTTATAAGTATGCTCTATAAAAATGTTTAGGAGGGTTGTGTAAATTCGTAAGATCTTAAGTGATTTTTGTTTATACATATAAATGTACTCGAAGCATAATTAAATTCCTTGGGGTGTATCTGAAGTGTACTTATGTGTAGATGAAGTGAACTTACAGTGGCGTAACTATACCATCTGAGGCCCGTGGCTAATTCATTAATACATTTTGTAATTTGTGCATCCTGTGTTCAGGACCTTTGGTGCCCGGGGGCCCGTGGCATTTTGCCCGCTCTGCCACCCTATTGCTACACCACTGTGTACATGAAGTGTTTTTATGTGTACATTAACTGTATTTAGGTGTACATGGAGCATATATGGATGAATATGAAGTGTATTCAGATTTGCAGGTTTCAGGTGAATATTAACACTGGCAGAACTTTCACAAGATGCCGAAGAAGCTGCGCTTAAATTAAAAAATAAAATAACTATAAGCATTATGAGAAATTTCAAGTCTTATTTTGTCGCTCTATTTATTTCAAGTTACATCTAATTCTTGAGTGTTTAACACTGTACACAAAGTGTAGTGAAGTGTACTAATATGTACAGTACTTATGTGTAATTACATGTACTTTAAGAATATATGTGTGTATTTACGTAGTCTACATGTGACCTCAATGTAACTCTAGCTAGAATCTTGTAGTTTGACATTTAAAGTACCAGACCAATTTAACATATTTAAATCCTATCTCGCAGATCTTCCCTGCTTTTCACAGTCATCTGTACATCTGCAATCTTCATTTATTGAATCTAAAGACATCAGGCTCTCCTGGGAAGTCCGGAGACACGCCCTACATCGCGAGTCTATTGAATTGCCGCTCTGAGAATTTGCATCCTCAGACACAGATTCTAGGGACCTCAAACTCTCAACCGAAGTCAATTTATAAGAACGTCTGAACTCAGCGATTTCTTCTTCACTCATATTTAAAGCGAGGAGGGAATCTCTTGCTATTTTGCCTAGAGAAGAAACTTTTTTCTTCTTTTTGGTTAGAATAGACTCCATTTTTGTTAGAGGACATGGTTTGTTCAAACTTTCAGGTAGAGATTTTGGACTTGAACCGCTTCTTGTTCGTAGCTTTGCTCGTCTTTCTGGGATATCCCTTGGAGTCGTACTTTCGGGAACTTTGAACACAATAGTTTTAGTCTTTGGACCACTTTTCTCTGCTTCCACGTGTGATAAGTCTTCTAGAGAGTTAGACTTCTTTAGTTTGGCTCTCTCCGGTACGATAGGTGAAGTTCTAAGTCCAATCATTTCTTTAGCTGTGAACACTGGTTTTTCTAAGCCTTCGTCAATAACTAATTCCGGTGATAGGTCTAAAATTTCTTTGATTTCAGCTTCTTTAAGTTCTTGGGCCAAAGAACCTTGCTGTGCTGTTGTTTTTATTACATTTTCTGAACCTATATCAAAATCTCTGTTCTCATACATTAGATATGACAGGGCATCTTTACCTAAGTCAATTTCTTTGTCCTTTTTGTACGATTCTACAACGCCACTGTCTATAGATAAATTTTTATTTACTTTCACATCCTCAATCTTTGTAAATATGTCTTCAGTTTCTTCTATAGTAGCTATAGGTGCTAGTTGAGTAGGTGCTTTAATTTCTTCAACCTTAGGTTCATTTTTTAGCATCACCTCCAATAGAGGTGGGTTCTTGACTTGTCTTTCTAATTCTTCAGCCAACGTTTTAGTGTTTGTCATGCTTGAAGTCAGTGTGTTCTCAGGGCTTATATTTTCTTTGATACCTTGTATGACCTTGCTAGGTAGCTTGTTGACGGGTTGTCCATTATCAGGACTGTTTTGTTTACTCAAAGAGTTTTCTGATCCAGATGCCTTTAACACAGATGCGAAGGACCTAGGTCTCGCTATATCATCTTTCTCTATATTAACACATTCTTTCTCTTTTAGATCTATTGCGCCATTTTTGGCTATATCTACATCTTGACTATTTACACTTAAATCTAGTTTTTGTACTAAGTTATCTTCGGTGGTTACGGTAACTCTATCTCTATCACTCTCACTTTCTTGCGGGAACGACTGAAACTCACTTAGAGTATTATCAGTATCGGTAGACGGAGTTTTGCTATCCAGCTTCCGGGAAAACGATTCGTCTACAAAGAAAACTTGAACTCTTTCTGAAAGAGTAGAGTCTGTGGCTTCCGAGCTATCTTCTTCCCTGTCCCTCTCTATTGTAGAGCCCCAAGACCAAAATGAGCTAGAAAGAGAGGAATCTTTTCGAGGAGGTGTGCTTGAGGCAGATTTTTTTTCATCATCTGAGCCCGAACTCCTTGAAAATATGCTGCTAGGATGTTGGAATAAACTTAAAAGTTTTTCTAAATGAGAGGGTTTTGTCTCTTTCTCATCTGGCTTTGGTACGTGGAAAGAGGAAGATGGCGCTACCCAGGATATTTTTCTCATTCTGTCTAGCCCTTTGTTTTTTAACGCTGGTACGTCCAGCAGACTGGAAGCCCTTTTAGGGGAAGCAGTCAAACTGTCTAAAGTAATTTCTGGCTTTTTGATGGTATCTTTCAAACTGGAATTATTAGTCAGAGTACCCTCATTTGAGGAGTTATCTTCTTTATTTTCGGAAGGATTCTGAAGGGAATATTCTATTCCGGAGTCTGCTGACGTGACCATAATTTTCTCCTGTTTCCCCGAGTCTAAGGAGCTTACACTAGCTTCCAAACTAGACAAGGAATCGTGAATTACTCTTGTTTTGCCAAAAATTGGGGACACACTGTCATTAGAACTCACTGAGAGGTTTAAAAGGTTATTATTAATTGGTGTGACGTCAGACTCCAAGCTGGATCCAGATAGAATGACTCCAGATTTTCGTCTATCTAATTCTTGGACTGTTTTATTATGTTCATTCAAACTTTCCATTGAACTGCCAGAAATTTCTAGAGAAGAATTGCTGTCGAACACGCTGGACATCTTCTCTGTTAACCTGGAAACTTCTAGATCGGGACTATCAAGACTTGATTCACTCTTATTCTTTTTCAGCACAATATCTTTAACAGGGGCATCCACATTATCTTTGACTAAAATTTTCATTTCTTTAATTATATTACCTAAATCTTCTGTTATAGAAACTATTTGTTTTATTGCCGTTTTTTGCTCTTGTTTTATTGTATTTTTAACGACATCACTGTATTTTAAATCACTTGTCACTGTTTTAACACTATCTGTCACTATGTCCTTGTCACATAGGTCTTTTTTATCACCCACTGCTTCCATTTTTAGTTGTTTACAGTCATTAGTAGATTTATTTACACTAACTTGATGTATTTCGAGCACTTTGTCTTTAGATGAGTCATGAACATCACAATTAGCAACTGTTTTATTTTGAAAATCGGTTTTTAATGTTTCTGTATCAATATATTTCCTAGATATAGTTGAATCTATAATTGTAGTTTCAACTTTTAGTTCAGATAAAGATTCAACTATCGTGGTATGTGCTCTCGATGATGTAGGTTTAGAGTTTGCATTAGTAGATTCAATTTTCAATGTCCCAGGTTCAATTATTAAATTATCAGCCGTAGTTTTACATGTAGAATCTTTAAGTACATCAGTCGTTGGGACATTTTGAATTGTAGATACAGGACTTTTCGTAAGTTGAGTGGTACATTTAGGCACACATATACTAGTGTTACACTCACATTTGAGTGAGATACACATATTTTTAGTCCCGTCCCATTTTTCTAGAACAGTCTCTTTGTGAACATTTTTATTACAGGAATCCTTTAAATTCTCAATTTGTTCAGAAGTATTTTTAACTTGTATTGCCAACTCTTTTAGTTTGACAATATCCTTTTCTATTTCTTCACTTTGCAATGGCGGATTATAGACTTGCGAGACAGGCTTTTTATCAATATCAGTCCGTAAGCCCGGTGTATCTTGCAAGCCTAAATTTTCGTTGTTACTTTGGTAAACCGTTTTATTCTCAATATTAGTTAGCAAGCTTGGTTTACTTTCAGCGTCAGGTTGTAATACTGACCCAACTTCACTATTTCTTACTTCTAATTCACTTTGCAAACTTGATTTGTTCCTCTCTTCACTTTGGACACTGGATTTATTAGCAACTTCAGTTTGTAAGTTTGTAGTTTTACTAACTTCAAAATGTGATAGCGGTTTCATTTGAACATCCGATTGTTTAATTGGCTTAATATTTACTAAAGTTGGCAAGCTTGTATTACTTTGGACATCAGGTTTTAATGTTGTTTTATTATCACATTCTGTTTGCGAATTTGATTTACTCAAAATTTCACTTTGCAAAGTTTGTGTTTTGCTAACTTCATCTTGCAAACTTACATCCTTTACATTATCGTCTATACTGTCCAAACTTTTTACTCCGTATCTTACAGACTCTTCTTTGGGTTCTGTCACAGTCTGTGCAGGATTAAAACTCGGGCTCACTGTAACTGGCGCTGTCACCACTTTTGGGATCACTGGGAGAGATACAGTTGATGCCGTGGTCGTTACCATAGCTCCAGGTTCCATCACCGGTGGATTATAAGCAGGACTGGCGGGTGGTGATAGTGAAGGATTGTACAGGGTGTCATAATTCCTTGTGACTGAGAACCGGGAGGCTGATTTACGCGGTGTAGTCGCCGGATGTACCTGTATCTGGGGGGGCTCCATGACCTGTAAAAAATGTGCTATTTTTAACTGACTTGAATAAAATAAAGTATTAAGTTTTATACAAAAATAAACAAACAATGATTGCGTAAACGATTTAAGCGTGGTTAGCAGATGTTATGTCTATATATATATAATTCATGTCGTAAGTTGGTTTCATTTATTTTATTTTATTTATATCAGTGATGTAATGGAGCTCCGTAACCAAAACTATCGGATATCCGAAATAAAAACTAATCCTAAACCGTAACCGAATATGATATAAAAGTTTCGGATAATTTTGGATAGGGGCGCAGTTTAAATAAGACATGTTATGAAAGGTTTTTATTATTTCTATATGGTTGAAATTTTAAAATTTTGTTTTGTTTATTATAATTTCGTTTTGCATTTTTGAGTTAATAACACTTAAAAACGAGAAGCTAAAATAATGCCTAATAGCTATTAGACTAATTGTTTTTTTTTTGGGATTTTATTACAAATGATAACCTAGAAATAGCTAAATCATTACCTACCTATGTATTTATATGATTGTATTTTCCTTAAAAATTTTATATCCGTATCTGACACTATCCGAAACTATCGGATAATCCAAAATAATTTAATATCCGAAACCGGTATAATGTTATTCACATATCCATACCTCCGATTTGTATTGGACGATAGAAAAATAAAACCCATTGATGCTTCATATACAGGGTGTCCCAGAAAGAATGGATAATCCTGGAGAACCTAATAGTACAGCGTATCAGGCGCTCAAAAAAAAAACAATTGGTACCCACAATATGAAGTTTAAAAAAAAAAAGATTTTTTTGACATTACTAAAAAATATTTTTTAATAATGTCAAAAAATTAGTTTATTTTTTTTTAAACTTCATATTTTGGGTGGTTTTCTTTCGTGTATTTTTTTCGCTCCAGGATTATTCGTTCTTTCTGGGACACCCTGCAAACTATACTGATATTATAAATACATAAGTCTTCATGCCAAAACCGCTAAATCAATTTTGATAAGTTTGGTATAGAGATAGAGAGGATTTAGGCTACTTTTTGACACGAAATCAAATAAGACGGTGTTTGAATAGGGATGAAATTTGAAATAAATATAATCTATACATATATACATAATTATGTCGGAGAGGACACTAGAATGGGAGTTGATTTGAAATCGAAACGCAAGCGTTAGACAGATTATGGCGCTTGAACAGAGTCTGGACTGAAGTTCGTGCGGTTCGGCTTTCATGTTAACGCGCAACTTCGTGTGCGTTCCGATATACACTGAGAGCACTGTAAGGTATGACGTCAATTCAGTACACTGCGAAGCCGTTCCTTTATAGTTAGCTATGCTGGTTACTGTTTATAACGGAACGCAGTCCAGTACATGCCCTGACAACTCGGGAACAAATTTTTATTTTTTTAAAAGAGACATCTTCACCTGATACATAAAACTGTTATTCTATGTTACCATATATTACCGTCACACATTTTAGGGATTTTATATACCTTGTCAAGTTTGTACATTCATTTCACCAGGTTTGTCGTTAATAATTCCTTGATTAATATTAAGTAAAAAAAGTTTAAAACTTTTATTAATTACTATTTAAAATAATAAATCATTGTTTCGGAATAAAATAAATGATTACTCGAGACCATAAAGTAGTTAACCAGTATAACATACTGGCAACTCTGGTCTGTCTGAATGTCACATGTCAGAAAAAAAATCGCCGATAATTAATAAATATTTTAAATTGGTTGTTTGTAATAAAAGTGTTATGATTTATTGTAATAGTAGACTGTTTTTCGTTATGACTATGAGTTAGTGCAAATAAGTGAACAATGTCCTCACAGTCAAAAGCTGTTCTAAATATGTATGTGGTGACAGTGACATTTCATATATGCTTGAAAAGGTTATTAATAAAGTTTTGTAAATGAAATGATAATATAATATGTTATTAATAAACTAATTAAATTAGACGTTTGTGTTATTTATTCTGTCCTCATTATTATAAATTATAGCTAAAGTAATTAATAATACATTTTTAAACATATAGTCAGCGCCTCTATAGGTGAAGTAGGGAATTAAAGTTCCCTTGCTTTGCGTTCAGAGGCGCTGACCTACACAAAACGAGTTGCCAGTCTATTTCAATATAATATATTTTAGTTTATGGTCCAGTATACTGTCAGTTGTCAGTTCAAGTCAATTGTCAAATCGGCTATTAAAAGTGACAGTGACAGCACTGAGAACACCTTACCTCGAAAACTCAAATGCTGACAGTACAAAAATGGCGACGTTTATGACGTCATATATTTCCATACGATACTGTGGCAGTATACTGTCAGTCTATAACGGAACGAATTTCTCTCCAGTACGAGCACTGAACAGTGCTTACAGTAATATTGGAACATAGTCACCGTCGTGGACTACAAGTCCAGGAACTGTTCTACGGCTCATTGTAATTTTAAGTGTAGTGTGCATTGTAATTGTTTGTTTATTGCTTGTATCGAATACTTAGCCTACACGATTTCTTTAAGACATGTATTCGAGTGAAAATTTCCACTGGAATCGGCCTCTTTATCCGACAAGTACATATACTTTTTTTATAGCAAGTCGGTGGCAAACAAACTTACGGCCCGCCTGATGGTAAGCGGTTACCGTAGCCTATGGACGCTTGCAATTCCAGAGGACTCGCACTTGCCGACCCTTTAAAAACCTATACACTCCTTTCTTGAAGAACCTCATACTGTAGTTTCTCGGGAAAACTTCGGCTCATTCCACAGCCGGAGCGTTTAAGCATAATGCGGGCACGTGGCAATAAGACGGTGGCAAAATGTTAAAATACTATTGAAATAGTTATAAGATTATCTTAATTTATAAACTGAAAAGTGTACAGAGTTCAAATATCAATTTTAATGAGTAGACGAGTGGATGAAACGATGAATGATGAAAAAAAAAATTCGGATGTCTGCTATTTCATTTATGTTATTGTTGTTTATCTATTTAATGTTAATTTTAAAAAGGGGGACCAGTACATAGCCGAAGCTTTCCTTTACTAACTTTTCCGAATCAATTGCATCAGTTGTGGTCACAGATAATCACAGCCACATCCGCGACCACGATCGGTGCGATTCGATCGATACAAAAAAAGGTATAGTATCAGACAGTAAGTTAAAAAAACAATAGTGTCACATCATGACGTCACTAGTCTATTACGTCACTCGACCATGACGTCACTCGCCTATGACGTCACTTATCAAACTGTTGTGTTTACCTGTACGACTCTGAATCGCGAAGGTGTGTGACAGTAGGTGGGTCTGGTTGGTGTCGATGGACAGCTGTCAGACGAGGAGTCGCGCTCAGGGGTCACTCTTGTCACCTGTGGGTAAAACGTTCTTGGAATTACAAATTATAAGTAATAAGTGTATATTGGACACAAGACGACATTGTTTTTAATTACTAAACTATTAGCAGCATCATATACGAAAATTATTATTCAAAAATTAAAATACCTTCTAGTTAAGCGCACTACATCCTTACATCTTTGTAGTGCGATGTCCGTCTACGCTCGAAGTTGTGACAGTGAGGGTAGCAGTTAAAACATTATTATTTTGCCACCGCCAATATGTATCTATGCTCTCAAGTAATATTATTGTGTATTAGTAATAATTATGTAGTCATGTTAAGTGAATTGTATTATAATTCTTAATAAGAATAAATATCTAAACCCAATTAAGTAGCTAGAATAGCTGCCAGATTGCAGACAACATTACTTGTGTAGTTTTTTAGAGTTCCGTACCCAAAGGGTGCATACGCAACCCTATTACTAAGCCTCCGCTGTCCGTCTGTCAGCGGACTGTATCTCGTGTACCGTAATAGGTACATAGTTGAAATTTTTATAGAGTCAAATTAACTAAATAGCAAATTTTAATCGGCGTGGGAGAGCCATGCTACGGCACGTATGGGCCGGCTCGACCGGCGTGATACCACGGCCTCACAGAAAACCGGCGGTACAGTAATGCTTGCATAGCGGCGCTCTTGGCACTAGGCAATTTTGAGACTAGCTCAAAACAAATACAAAATTGCAAGAAAAACCTGAACACACTGGGGCAATCAAACAAAATTACATTAAGATGGGTACCAGGCCATTCAGGCATCGATGGCAACGAAAAAGCCGATGAACTCGCCAGAGCTGGTGCAGACAACCGACAGCATGGCCCAGTACCATTCTGTGGCATCAGCAAACAGCGAGCGTATTCTATCATAAACGCCAAATATACATCATTGGCTATTAAGAGATGGAAGACCACGACTGGTCTAAGACACTCGAAAGCCATAATAAAGGGCTATGATAATAAAGTATCTAAAGAACTTCTGGAGCTCAAAAGATACAAAACCTGTGCAGTAACAAGAGTCCTCACCGGATACTGCAAACTGAACAAACATAATAATATGTTCAACCTAAAATTGGGTGAGAACACAATTTGCAAATTCTGTCAAGAAACAGAAGAGACTGCAATGCATATTTTATGCTCTTGTGGCCCACTAATGCGGCACCGAAGTATTCACCTAGGGTTGCACATCATGCAACCGCAGGAAATACAAACAATCACTGCTGATAGGATCTGGAGGTTTCTCGAAGCCATAAGTCTGAGCAGTGAACTGTAAACCAGAGGGGCGCTACAAAGGACCAGAAATGGTCGAGGTAGCACCAGGCACCCAAATCAATAATAATAATGCTTGCATTGCTTTTCGCCGAGTGAGTGAGGTTACTGGAGGCCCTTACCCTTACCCCCCCCCCCTCCCACTCTTCCCCTACTCCCACTTTAAAGGCCGGCAACGCACTTGTGACTCTTGAGTTACAGGTGCCCCTAAAATCTTTAGGACGAAGCACAATAACCCGAAATATACACTTAAATCATCATCAGTACAGTACAGTCATCTATACGTGACAATGGCGTTCAAAGGGTTAAATGTTCTACCCATACCCTTTTTGGAACCGAAGGTAAAACTGTGCAGAAATATCAACGTTGGTTTAGATTTAAACATATTTTAATTCTTATATTTATCTTAGTATTAAAGATAATTTACTGTGATTATAAGACTAATTAAAATATATATATATTTATACGGGCTATTTACATGCATGCGTCATAAGATTCCTCCGCATCGTCGCCTACTGGCTGTGGTCCCAGAAGGCTGGCAGCATTCCCACGTTGAATGGCAATGCTAATTCTCTGTGCAAGAAAAAGGCCCGCCTTCTGGTCACGAGAAGTGTCGATCTTTCGTTTAGCTATTTTGTTATTAAAGTTTGGATGGATGGATGGATGGATGTTTGTTACTCTTTCACGCCAAAACTACTGAACCGATTGTGACGAAACTTGGTATGTAGATAGCTGGAGACCTGGATTAACATATAGACTTACTTTTTATCCCGATATTCTCACGGGATCGGGACTTACGCGGGTGAAACCGCGGGGCGCTGCTAGTTCTTTATAAACGGAACGAGCACTCGGACCCCATGACCCTAGCGTTTATCTTAGTTGATTCGCAAAGACAAGAATGTACAGGGTGCAAGTTAGGGCGTAACGAAAAACGTATACAAACATTTTCTGTGGATACTTATCGCGATGCAAAAGTTAGTTCATCATATAAAAATAAGATTAAGAATGTATAATGATTAATTGTAATCGCGCGGCGTACGAAGTGCGTGCACTTATACCGAACAAGCTCCGCCCTAGCAACACAGCCGATTGCATGAAATGTTTGAATATCGTTTGGGTAATTACATTGCATTTTTCGACATTATGTGGTATTTATTGATGAAGTTAAGTAATTTTGCAGTAAAATCATCTGTGTTTTTAAGCAAAAAAACGTACAATTATAAAAGAATGTGAACGATTGAATCTAAAAACGATCCTGAACTGAGAATAAAGATCTGAATCTACTATTTCGGTCTTCGGTACACCGCCACACACACTGTATACATATATTATGTTTTTGAATACTTACTGAGAATCGTGAGTTGGGGTGTGGCGCGGGCACGGGGCTGCCGGCGGGGGAGGGCGCGGGCGAGGGGGCGGGGGAGCGGAGCCGCCCGCGCCGCTCCTCTTCGCCTCCCATACCCTGCTGAACAAGGAAAAAGCGACCGTCAATATAGTGTGCCGGGTGTATTTGACAATGGAATAATTACTTAAATCACTCTAGTATGAAGTTACAAAAAGATTTTTTGGAAAAAAAACTATCCGTTTAAAAGTTATGACCGTTTGAATTTCCAGGTGTTATTACCTCCGTTCCTTATAAAAGCAGGTGGATTGTGTAAAGTTAAAGATTTTAAAATGATTTTATAAAAAAAAATATGTATGTAAAACTTTAATTTTATACAAAAGCAAGTGGCTAGCTGTTGTCTCTGCCTACCTTAAAGCTTGAGTTTATAGGAATGTAGATATTAATAGGATTTTTATTTATGGTAATATAAACTTACTCTCAAAAGACATGCAGTGTGGCAGGTGAGACTTATCTTCCTATGCATAGGGTCCGTTTCGTCTTGTTTGGCCATCGGCTCGTTCCGAAGACACAGAGTTCTGATCTCGCGCGTCAGTCGCCTCACGAGAGACGTTTCACTGTCTTCGGCTGATAAACTTAATGATTCCTGTAATACAAATCTCCTTGTTATCAAAATGCTCTGTAATACATAGATTTTTAGACTTGGTAGAGCATATACACAAAACACACTGATCAATGGACAATTTCGGTATTGAAGAGAGAATGGCACCGTAAAGACTTAGTTAATGGGCGTATAAATTGTGTATACAAATATTAAGGATCTAAACTCCGCATTCGACACTGTTAATCACGTCCTACTCTCTTCAATAATAGAAATTATGTAGGAAGAGAAGCACACACTTTATAACACAATAGATACACGTACTTCGAGATGATAAAATACTGATAAGAGCAATTATCAAAAAATTACCATTTATTTACTACTCTTATAATAACTAGCGTACCACAAGGACCTATTTAGGGACCCATATTATTTACAACAATGTTGACTGTTTATTATTTATGAGTCTTATTAATTGGTTTCGTTAGAAATGCTTTCAAAACCCTGTGTAAAGAACAGGGAGACAAACACCATGAAATTTAAAAAACGATAAGTTAGGTTTACATACCGCCGGTTCGTCGAGGTCTATCTGCGTGAGTGTTGTATTTTCTTTCATCACATTAAGTATCGCTTGTAGTCCGATGCTGCCGAGCCGATTCTCCCGTAAATCTAACCTCTGGGAACATTAAAGAATTTAAACATTAGCATTTATAGTTTACTGTACTGCCCATCTAAAAACACCTTACAAAACCATTACATTAAACACCGTCGTTAAAGGTTAGTGTCGGTTGGTAGGTATGCGATCTACACACATCAAAAGTGTCTAGGGATTAAGTGCGTTTTAGAGTATCACCGCAATTGAGGATTATTATTTTAACTTTTTTGGACCGTTGCAAGCTGGTTCCAGGCAACGTACTGTAACTGTCGCTCTTGGCACAACACAGAGCGTCATTAGCCGCCTCTGTACACGCTATTGTATCACGGGCAGCGCGGCCGAGCGACATGTGGGACGATCTCGCTTCACCACTCGGCAGTTAGGACTGGTACATACAAAATATTGCTCGACAGAATCATAACAGGACCGCCATAATGTTGGTTACGTGGCTCCATAGCTCTTCAGACTTGATGATAAGCGACCAAACCATCTGAAATCGTTTACATGAAGTGGGTCTGTGTTCCCTAAGGCTGAGAGTTCCACCTATGATTACAATGGGCTCGCGAACACAGAAATTGGGAGAAAGAATACTGGCGCTGTGTTTGCTTTTCCGATGAATCGGGTTTCGGTATGAGGCCGGATACAAGACGTACTCGAGTTTGGAGGACCTCTGGACGTCAAGAACGTTTGAAATTTTGTCAGGATGTTCATTCATACTGAGGGGAAATAATAATGGTTTGAGCCGGTTTTTGGATGGGTGGAAGAACGATCCCATTTGGATCACGGGCAACCTCAATGCTCAGATTTATGCGGAAAGGGTTTCAGACATGTTCATCCCTCTGCAAAGCCGGTTGGGTGATTCGTTTCGACTAATGCACGACAATGCATGACACTACACACGGCTAGAGTCGTAACACGCACTCTTGACGATGCTCGCATCAATGTTCTGCCGTGGCCTGCTCAATAGCCAGACCTCAACCCAATACCCAAGACCCAAACCCAAAAAGGGATTTTGATGATCTGATTTTAAGCATGCCAAATTGTGTGATTCGTGTCAATTGTGGAAACATAGATTATTAATTTTTTTATCTTTACAACAAAAATTTAAAAATCCTCATTTTTGCCATTTAATTGACGGACATTAACTTAGGTTAATTTCCCTCAATTTACAAAAAGTGCAATTTTTCTAATTTTTACAAAATATAGGGATAAGTTGTTAACTTAAACATTAGGAAATAAAATAAGAAGCCAGTCTGGAAGACTATATTTGGTAAATATTAATTGGATATTTTTTTATAGTTAAAAATGTACTTGATCCCTAGACACTTTGTAGATTCGCCGCGGTGGGGGCGAGGGCAGAGTAGGTACCTACCTGCAGCTTGGTGTGGTGCCGGATGAGCTCGGCCAGCGGCTGGGCCGCGTCAGGCCCGAGACGCGCGGCCTGCAGCCCCAGCGACACGAGCGCGGTGCCGGCGGCGGCGGCGCGAGGTACGTCACTGCCGAGCGCGTTGCGCCCCACGTTCAGCACGCACAGGGACGCGCACGACCGCTCCATGAAGAAAACATGCTTACTTAGTACACATTTACTATAATACCAACCGGTTTATAAGTGCACTGTATCTATTATATTTTTCTCGGTACTAAGTTTATAAAACCCTTTTAATGTACACTTAAGATTAAATTATTGCTCCCTATTCAATAAAGTGCATGATAAGGCAACTAAAGAAACGCGTTGCTGTGTGATACCGGCGCGGTAGGACACTTTCCTTAGTAAAGAAACCTTATCGGGTATCCAGGAAATGCACAAGTGAGTAAAAACTTTTACCTTTAATAAACTGTTCTTTTTGGGTCGGATACGGGTCACTTGAACTAGACCCTGAAAAGCTTTCCTCTCGATACATATACAGAGTTCAAAAGTTATTAGCGAATTCGGTGACCTCTTATAAGCCTTTGATAGATATAGTTATGCTTAAATTTAATCGGTATAATGTACTAGTTTTGGATTAAACTTCACTCCTTAATAAAACGCTTATCTTAAACAATGAAGTATTATTTAGTTATGTCAATGGGTCAATATCTGTTGCGATAGTAACTTGTTATACTGAATTGAATTTTGGTGTGCCACAGGGTTCATTTTAGGTCCCATCTTAGAATATCGTCGTCCTTAATAGCGTTATAAATAAGGAATTTTAAAATAAATAAAGATATAAAATATGTTCAAATGTAACTCACCAACGCCTTACTGATATGTGGAGCACAGTTTCTTGTTAGCTGATTATTCCATAACACTAAAAATGCCAAGCCTCGGGCTTCATGACCGCCCACTGAAAAAAGGACAAGTTTTTTGTTTATAAATTTATACTTAGGGCATTCAGTCTTTGATGATCAGCGGATGCAGTCCTTTGTAACAACACCAGAAATATACCCTTTTTTGATCATATAGAAGCCTACATAAAACTTCACTCACCACTAAGGCAAGGTCATTTTAGTTTTTTTTTTTAAATTATTTTGCATGATGGAAGACATTTTGTAATTAGACTTAGTTATGAAAGGGAATTTCGATATATAAATATTACTTTTATCTGATCTTGAAATAGCAATGAATCATCATCAATGAACTATTGTTTTGTATTTGTTTTGATTTATGGAGTAATATCAGGGAGACATCTCTTTTGTTGGCTGTAAAGACGAATACGGGAACGACACATCCTACCACAAGCATGACAAGAAAATTTGCGGTTGATGATGTTGAACCGGCTTGATGACGTCTTGTGTCTTGTCAGCAAATGCTTCAAACCAGGCCGCATCGCAAAATTTGCGACCCCCGGCAATGTGAAATGATATACATACATAAGTTTTTTTTTTATGGAAAAGCAAAGGCGTTTTAAACAGTCACATTTTGCCAACTATCATTTGGTCGAGCTCATGTAATAAAGGTAAGCTTATTGTCATTAACCTAATAAATTAACTTTGGAAATTAAAGAGGGGTAAATTGAAAGGGAAAATAGGTAAGAAGGGAAGACAAAAGGAAAGGTTGGCAGGTCAGGGTCACATACCTGTCACTCGAACGGGCAACAGCCGGGTAGTCCGAGCCCTCTAACCATATCTTATAGGTAATATAAGGCCTAAATTAACAATTGTCTCTCTCGCTTACTTGTGGTGGAGGTGACTGACCTTGGCAGCGATGGGGCGATAGGGGCGAGGCGGCGGCGGAGGGGGGCGACTGCGCGGCCTGCTCCGCCATGGCCTCCGCTAGCTGCGCCACGCCCGCGTCCTGCAATACAAACATGTTGTGTTACATTCCATTGGGCTTCCCATTTTGTTCTTACTTTTATGTAAGGTGTTACAGCAAGGCGTGGTCATATATAAGACCGATAGATAGTGTGAAGAACTAAAATTGCACGTTACATTTCAGGGAGGGGAGTGATATATGGATGTTTGTTACTCTTTTGCGCAAAAACTACTGTATGGATTTTAATGAAACTTTACAATAATATAGCTTATATATCAGAATAACACATAGGCTATAATATATGAAGACATTGTGTATATTGGCCAAAATATAACGATAAGTGTTAAGTAAGTCGGAAAAAAAACTGTCATCTGCGAGCTATTCTGGCGTGCGGTGGGAAAACTGTAAGAGTTACACGAATATAATGTACGGTGGCATTGTTTCTCCTAAATAGTTCTACAAAAAAGTCTTACAGTCGACAGTATATATCTATCTTTTATGTGTAAGCCATTATTACCAAAATAGTGAACCATAAATACAATAAAATTTGATTTTTTATTTCCAATTCACATTTAGTAGCAACAAATTGATTTTTATCAAAATAAATACTTTTATCGGTTCTGATATTCAAAGTAGATAAACTTTGTCTTTTAAAGTACGTAATTTGGTCAAATATTTCAAAAGTTACGACTATAAGATACTATATGCTCTGTATATAATATACTAGCAACCCGTCCCTGCTCTTCCTCATGAATCACTCTATATATTAGTGAAAACCGCATGACAATCCGTTTAGTAATTTTTCAGTTTATCGCGAACAGACAGACAGACGCGGCGAGGAACTATGTTTTATAATATGTAGTGAAGATATTGAATGTGAAAAAAAATTAAAAGTTTGCGAGGATGTATTGATGTCTGTTCTCTTTCGCGCAAAAACTACTGAACCGATTGCGATGATACTGCCTATGTAGATAGCTGGAGACCTGGATTAACACATAGGCTACTTTTTATCTCGATATTCATATGGCATCTGAGTTACGCGGGTGAAACCGAGGGGTACAGCTAGTTTTATATATAGCAACCAGAGCTTCGTTCCAACCGGGTGAAAAATAAAAAATAAAAGTGTGAGGTGTGTTTGAAACACACCTCACACTTTTATTTTTTATTTTTAGCACGTTAATCTTATTTTGAAACTGACAATTGGTTTGATTCCGTACCTCTGCGTTTAAGTAATTTAGAGTCTAGATAGAAACAGTTTTCAGCATCTGTGCTAAACATCCAAATTAGCCAACGCCATCTAGGGAAGACATCCTAAACTATTTCGTAACTACTGATTCTGCATCGCGCTATGAAAGTTCTAATGCTGATACATACGATCGATCATCATCGATACGATCTGACATTTTATACATTCAACATCAATCGTTGAGCATTGGCAGGAGAAGTTTGCCTACTCTACTCTAGACCCTTCTAGGGGACCCTGGTCATACACCACACCATCACAGTCAGTCGCTGTACAATGTGACCAAGAGAATAAAGAAGAGAACTCACCTGTATTTGATTGTTAGAAAGATCAAGCAGCTGTATCCTATTGTTATATCTCAAAAGAGATGCGAGCTGCCCAGCATCCGATATTGAGAGTCTGTTGTCACCCAATCTTAGTTCTCGTATTGAGCTATTCGACTTTAGAGCTATCACTGTAACAAAAGATATAACATCCTCTTGTTAACTACCCATTGAAAAAAATAAAAATAAATGCACTTAAAAAATTATATCATTATAATCAGTGATGTTACGGATATTCGCATCCGTAATCGCGGAGCTTCCGCATCGATTTGGGCTACTGCACCCGCATCCGCAATAATCAGTCAAAAGTCGCGACAAAAAGAAAGTATATGAGGCCGGCGACTGGCGTGTATACACGGGCTGATTGACCAATAGGAGCGAAGATTTCGGTCACAGATCCGACGCGTTTGTTATTGTGTATTCAGGGATGTTGCGAATATTTGCTTCCGCATTCGCAACTGCGGAGCTTCCGCATTGATTTGGACATCTGCATCCGCATCCACGAATGCGAGCCTTTAAAAGTCCGCATCTGCATCCGCACCCGCGGATGTGAAAAATTCTGCATCCGTAAGATCCCTAAATAATACAAAGCGCTATCTATCCCCTAACTAAACATAGTTTGTACTATGGGTTCTTCCACTCCCAGACATGGAATTGACAAAGTTTAACCCCCAAGTCATTTTTAACTTTTTAAAAGTGTTGTTATCTTACCTAGACACAATAGTGGCTCGCCACACAAAGCCACTCTCTGTAGACACAGCGCTCGTAGCCTGCATGTGACCGGCCGAAGAGATCTCGCTAGTACTGGCGAATGGGACGCTTCTAGCGCGCTGTCTGTTACCTCTAGCTCTGATAAGTCAGCGCTCTGAAAAAAGAAACACAAATTTGTGTTAAATGGGTAGGCGTGTGTGACATCTACGTTTCAAAAGCTTTGATAGTCATGTAATGGCAGCAAGCCATCTGCCAAAACGAACACAAGTCCATAGACCGATTTTAAGTGTTCTTCAAATTTAGATTCGCAAAAATTCATAAAAAAGGTTTGAGACCGGGATTTGGTTCCCTTTATCGGAAGGAATTGAGTTGAAGTCATCATCATCTTTATCTCGGACGTAATACGTTCACTGCTAAACGGATTGAAGCGGTTTTGACAGCCTTCATCCAGCAGTATCCTGCTACTTGACCAGGTCCATTTATTGGCAGGTCGTCCTACGCTTGGTTTTCCAATCTATAGTCGCCATTTTTGAACTTTTCTGTATTTGTATGATCTTGGGAATATAACTCATTGCCAATTCATCTATGCTATGTCGATCCACTTCAGTTCGAAGGATTTGTTCTCAGCATATTCTCTACACAGTCTTTGGGCAACTCTGAGCCTTTTAATGAGATCTAGGGTTGAGGTACAGTCTACAACTGCACAGCTATAAAGATAGCCGTGTTCTTTCTTGGAGTCCTTAAGTCTTTACTTAAAGACTCTTTTTCCTAATTTACATTGCTGTTTACAGTGCGAAAAGAGTGTACAATCAATAGATCGTACAGGCACTTAAACATTAAAATTATAGTTAAAATATTGATACAAAAAGTAAGTAAATATTCCACACACCAAAAAACTAAACGCTTTAAACAGCTCCTTTTTGGTTCCAGTCGCCAATGTCTGGAATGAGCTGCCTGCGTCTATTTTTCCAGTCAATTATAATCCTGGAACGTTCAAGTGTAGAGTGAATAGGTTTCTCTTGGAAAAGCGTGTACCATCTTCGTATTAATCGTCGACTTCCATCATGTGAATGGAAGACAAACGCCTATTCCATTTATCAATAAAAAAAATGCTACACAAGCACCACACAACAGCACCACAGTGGGCGTTGCTTAAAAATTGTACCGCACAGCGCTGGTAAATTGTACCGCACAATTGGTAAAAAAAAAATCTCGACAGTGTAATGTTATTTGTGTTATAAAATTCTGCAGATATGCTTTTATACCATTAATCATGAAGACTTGGGTTACAAGAATTATAATTATAGAACCATTTTCCTTATTATTAAAATTGATCAACAATGTGATTGTTAATCGTAGCTATGGCAAAGCGGTCATCTCCTTGACCTTTAGAATGTTTCTTTGTATTACGGTATGTTATTGTACATTAAAGAGTCCAAAGTTGAACTGGTGTGGGTTGTGATGTTTGTATGAAATGACTAGCAGTTCCCGCGCGGCTTCGCTCGCGTGTACATATTTATATATTTGGCGCAGAACCGTTATTCTTTTTTAAAATAAAAGTATCCTAAGATACTAATTATAATACCAGCCATCACCAGTGAGTCTCGTGGAAATCGGTTTACCGGTTTCGGAGACAGACAAAAATTAAAAAAACTGATTAGTAGGCATAGGTGTTAGCCTAATCTGCCGGGGCTCACAGGGACTTCCTTTCCAGGGTACACCTGAATCCCCGGCATTAGGACCCCGTGACGGAATACCCTGTGGTTTTAGTCGGTCGAGTCCGACATACCACCTTACTGTTAGCCCCGGTGAGGTTGGAGGATGACCCGTGGGGGTTTGCACAAGTAAAAAAAAAAATAACGCATAAGTATCGTAAAAATAACTGTATGAGCTTAAAAAAAATATTATTTTGACATTACACATACACACACATATACTTTAATTTTATTTATTTTTATTGATAAATTGCCTAAGTGGCCTAGGGTGGCTGAGAACCGAGAGGAGCAGAAGCGTGAGGGGGAGGCCTTTGCCCAGCAATGGGACACGTGCGAGGCTAACTAAAAAATTGATAAATTTATTTATTTCGCAAATAAGGTTTTTTTAGCCAATTTTACACGGCGATTAATTCGGGTAAATCTATAAGGTGCCGGCATTTCCTGTGACTAGCCTTGAGAAGTAACGCCGAAATAAACTCACGGAAGTCTATATAAATTACATAAATTAAAAATGTGCTAGTGCCATGCTGGCGTCCAGGGTGGTCTTTATTCGAAAAAAACATTATAGTTTCAAACTGCCCAGTGACGGCACCCAGTCGACTAGATATTTCGGTAATCACGGAACTGTTATAAACAATCACACCACTATAAATATAAATACCCGTAACCGCGATGTAGTTCGTACCTCCATCCGCATTCAAGTGATCGTTATCTCTTATAATGCACGCCTGGAATTTATATCCCCATTACCCGCTATTTGTCAGACTAACACTTCTCGGGAAAACGTCACTGAGAGTCGATCCAAACTTGTGTCTGAAATCGAAGCTTCCTTACAAGGAGTTTTCGATTGGGGTCGACTTAATCTAGTCCAATTTAACCCAACGAAGACACAGGTTTGCGCGTTCACCGCTAAAAAGATACCTCGCTTTGAGAGCACTTCCCTGACTGCCACAGCCAGCATCGGAATCCTTGGCGTCGATATATCGAGCGAAGTCCAGTTCCGCGGTCACTTGGAGGGTAAGGCCAAATTAGCCCCGCAGAAGCTTGGTGTGCTCAACAGATCGAGACAGTATTTCACCCCGGCCCACCGCCTACAACTTTACAAGGCGCAGGTTCGGCCGCATATGGAATACTGTTCTCATATCTATGCAGGAGCACCCCAGTACCAGCTTCTCTCTCTTGACCGCATTCAACGGAGAGCGACTCGAATCATCGATTGCCAGGATATTTCAGATCGGCTTGACCCCTTGGCGTTGCGTAGAGATGTAGCCTCACTCTGCTTTCTCTATCGCATGTATCATGGGGAGTGCTCCGAGGAATTGTTCGGACTTATACCGGCCGCAACGTTTCGCCATCGTTCAAGGCGACAAAATTTTCATCCCCATCCACCCACCTGGATAATTGGCAATCCACCACTGTGCGGTTTTCCAGAAATTTTTTGCCTCGCACAACCAATCTCTGAAACAAATTGTCGCCTGCGTTATTTCCGGACCGATACGACCTTCAAACCTTCATGAAAAGAGCGTACTCCTATCTCAAAGGCCGGCAACGCGCTTGTGACACTTGAGTTGCAGGCATGGGCGACGGTAGTCGCTTACCATCAGGTGACCCGTCTGCTCTTTTGCCAGCTATAATATAAAAAAAAAATACGGACCAATGGCGTTACGTTACCGGTATGACTGGTCATAATAATGTCTATTAATTCATTATAAATAAATAGTGAATTCTTTTATCATCTACTATATAGTTTAACACTATTTTTAGTTTTTTGAAGTGGCGATAACAGAACTCAACCACAAGTTAGGTTTCCTTTTAAGTATACGCTACTGGTCGCCCAAGGGGCAAAATTGGTAAATAGGCGCCGACTCAAAATAAGTTTATATAAAATTTGATAGTTTATGTAAATAAGCTCAATACTTAAAACTTAATAAGTTTCTTTATTTATTGCTTTTTAGTTATTTTCGTCGGTTTAATTTTTGGTTAAATAGATTTTTTATCTAGAGGCCATTGACGAGTTTTTATATTACCAATAAAAAAACAGACAGTTTTATTTTTTAATAATAACGATGACAGTCAAATTTTGAAACTGTGTGTGCGAAAAGTAGAATATAATACTATACCTTCTTGATCATTCTAGAAGCTGCCTGCCACCCTCTGATGCCGAACTGCCTCGGTCCACTGATGCAGACGACCGATGCACTCTCGTAGTATTCTATCATGTCAAAAAGTGCTTCCTGAGAACAAAAAAGAATAGAAATAAAATGTACACCAATTAGTAACGACACTTTGCAGGTTCGACTCCCGGTCAGTGCAAGTATTTGTTTTTTATTTAATATATTTTCTGCAAACTTACAGCTAGAGTACAAAGGTGAAATATGAAAATATTAATACAAAGATAATCATTTAAAAGTTTTCACAATTCCGATATTTTACGTGAAGCGATTGCCATCAGACCTCCACAACCCAAGTACTAGGCGATATCAAAGTTTTGTAGTTAGACCAGGTTGTCGGACTTTTTCGGGCTGAAAGTACCCGTAACGAATACCACAGATGTTCGTATGGCAACCGGGACCGACGCGCGACGGCTTAATGTGCTCTCCGAGGCACGGAGTGGTCTCAATGTGTTAAGAATGGTCCCATCCTGAAACTGACCTGGTTAGCGTTAATTAACCTTGCAGTGTGCTAACCTACTCGGTTACCACGAGCCCCTCATAATGCCATTACAATAAAGTAGTAGAGAAAAATAATTTATAATAAAAATAAATTACATTATAATAAGTATGTCATATAATAATCTTTTTAAAAAAAGTATCACCGACTTCAATGTGCTTTTTAGTGGAAAGTAGATGTATTTTGTTTAAATATAATATGGGAAGGACAACTACACGCACTGCTTTAATGAGACAGCGAGGTTTCGGAGTAAACGAAAATATTATTGATATATACAATTTTTAGATATTTGTTTATTTTTCAGAAACCGCTCAACCGATTTCGATATAATTAAAATGGGACCACCTGGGAAGTATAATACCCTTTGAAACAAAAAAAAGCCTCTTCGAGTAAACGGTGAACATACATAAAAAAAAGATTCCGACGAATTGAGGACCTCCTCCTTTGTCGGTTAAAAATGAAATCAAATAATTTACTATCAATTATAAAATCTTTTTAACAAAAAATTAAACCGACGAAAAGAACTAAAAAGCAAAAAATAAATAAACCTTAAGTCTTAAGTATTGAGCTTATTTACATAAACTATCTAATTTTATATAAACTTATTTTGAGTCGGCGCCAAACAACAAACTGATTAATTATCAAAATTTTCGTAGGTTTAATTTTTTGTTAAAAAGATTTTATTTTATGGTTTTTTTCATCATCATGATGATGATGATGATGAAAAATGATGATGATTTCTAAACGCAATACCTGATAAAGTGATGAAAAGTAAACAGAAACACTATTCGTTCCTACAATTTTCGAGGGATTCTCTCAATTTTTTCAGGATCCCATCATCAGATCCTGACTTCCTTGACATGGGACCACCCTTGAGGTATACCCTATCTAACAAAAAAAGAATAATCAAAATCGGTTCATAAATAACGGAGTGAGGGCTGATCAGACATATAAAAAAAAAAAAAAAATATCATACGGTCGAATTGAGAACCTCCATTGTAACCGTTTTTGTGCAGCCTTTCTGGAAAAAGCGAGTAATTACTCGTAACAAATTTACATATTTCATAAATGTATAGACATGGAAGTGTTAACAACTTGTGTTTTATAAATAGGGGTCGGCAAGAGTCAGTCCATTTTAAATTGAAGATAGATCTGATGCACTTCTTTCGAACTATAAAAGCTTTTTGAGAATCACTGGAATTTCTAGCAGGGTTAGAGTATTAAAAACGTCGATAAAATGCACGATGCACTAATATCTCTAGAATATGACTAGCAATGCAAATATATAGACTGGCTTGTTGGTCTAGTGGTTAGTGACTCTGACTGCTGAGCCAGAGGTCGTGGGTTCGATTCCCACCCAGGACAAATAATTGTGTGATGAGCATGATCATTTGTTCTGTGTCTGGGTGTAATTTATCTATGATATGTATGTATTTAGAAATATATAAGTATGTTTATCAGCAGCCTACGCCGCGATGAGTGTTGTGGGCTCAAATCTCACACGGGGACAAAAAATTGTGTGATTCACAAATAGATGTCCCGAGTCTGGGTGTTCTTTGTTTAAATGTTTGTGAAGCCCCCCGCGACACAGGAACATTCTTAATGCGAGGTGTATTTAAAAAAAAAATACTTGGCCTGACTGACTGATTCATGTAGCATGAAATTCAATAATAAAGCTTCATTTAATATAATGTTTAGGAAAAATCATTATAAATAAGTTTACATCTACGCTCAATAGATGGCGTTGTGTGTGCGTGTGCTCCAAAGTGAACTCTGCAAGTAGGTTAGTCATTTTAGCTCCAGAAGGGAACATCGCGAAACTCGTTTACAAATAGGTACTACGGTAATTGAAGCAAAATATTAAAAAAAAACAGCTAGTGACGACACAAGTTATTATTAACCTTTCTTTTTCTTGGACAATTTTTTTTACAGAATGTGCCGTTTTAATAACTGATTTGATCTGACAGTGAACTAACCGTATTGTCAAGTATCTTTGAATGTTGAATTTAGCGCCTATTAGAAAGAGAATGATAACTCCACACATCTCACACACGGCCGTCTGATCCCAAACTAGGCAGAGCCGGTACTGTGGTAACCGGAATGCTGATAAACATACTTATTGTATTTCTAAATACATACATATTACAGACAAATTACACCCAGATATAGAACAAATGATCATGCTCATCACATAATTATTTGTCCTGGGTGGGAATCTACCCACGACCTCTGGCTCAGCAGTCAGGGTCACTAGACCAAAAGGCCAGTCCCCCAGTATATCAGCAGTTCCTCTAGTACTCACCGCCCCCTCGTCATCAATCACAGCATGGTCTATTTCGATCCTCCTGAACTGGACCTTTCTGAGTACTGCTTCCAGCGCGTCAGCGGGCGCTGGGCCGAGTAACGGACATTCTGATAGCGTGAGCCGTGGTGCCCGCATGACGCCGCCGATGGAAGGTTCTGGTATCTCCTGGAATGAAACAGCGTTAGTTAGGGCATGGTGACAAAATTCGTTTTAAAACTCACGCTACCAACACAACAAACAAACTCCCTAAAAAGATTTGGGCAACATATGTATGTTGCCCAAATCTTTTTTAGGGTACATAGGTATCATCTATATCACTGCATATTATACAACAATGTCCCCCGCTGCGTCTGTCTGTCTGTTCGCGATAAGCTCAAAAACTACTGAACGGATTTTCATGCGGTTTTCAACAATAGACAGAGTTCATGAGGAAGGTTTAGCTGTATAATTTGTTAAGATTTTGTGTAAATTGATTGAAATATGTTGATGGTTGTGAAAGATGTCTCTGCTACTCGTGCGAAGCAGGGGCGGGCTGCTAGTAAATAAATAAAATTGAAGTGTCTGTAAAGTCATAATAACAGCTTTTTACTAAATGCATCTGAATGTTTACACGGTACTAATGCCAAAAAATCTATTTCTGAAAGGTTTGTCTGTCTGTTTGTGTCGGCTAATCTCCGGAACGGATGGACGGATTTCCACGGGACGTTTACTAGCAAATAGCTAGTGTCATAAAGAGTAACTAAGGCTAATTTTATTTTGGAAAAAGAATTAGGGTTCCGCGCAAATAACGTACACGCGAGCGAAGCCGCGGCGAGCACAGCTAGTCTGTTCTTAAAATAAGTATATCGCTTAGGTTAAATTCTAAAATGTAGTGTGTATGACAATGAACGTTAGATGTTTTTAACCGACGAAAAAAAAGGAGGTTCTCAATTCGACCATCTATATATATATTTTTTTTTAGGTATGTTCAGCCTTCAGTCCGTTATTTATGAACCGATTTTGATTATTGTTTTTTTGCTGGATAGGGTATACCTCAAGGGTCCCATGTCTCATGTCAAGGAAGTCAGGATCTGATTGGATCCTGATAAAATTGAGAGAAACCCTCGAAAATTGTAGGAACGAATAGTGTTTCTGTTTACTTTTTATTACTTTATCAGGTATTTGCCTTTAGAAATCACCACATCATGTAGCTGAGCTGATGATGAAAAAAAACCATAAAATAAAAATCTTTTTAACAGAAAATTAAACCGACGAAAAGAACTAAAAAGCAAAAAACTAAACTTTAACTTAAGTAATAACATAAGTAATTTACATAAACTATCAAATTTTATATAAACTTATTTTGAGTCGGCGCAAAATAATAAAATGATTAATTACCTACGTAGAGCCTACGTAGGTACATATAAAATTTTGATAATTAATCAGTTTTTAGTTCTTTGCGTCGGTTTAATTTTTTTTAGTTTTAATTTAAATAAACACGGAACATGTATTATGTTCTGAGTGGCTTCTCTTGTACATAATATCTCGATGTACGACAATTAGAAGTAGGTTCAAATTGACTACCAAGAATACAGCTGATCTTGCATTAAAAACTTGGAATACTCTAAAATATCCCTTGTCCGATTTTATTTGGAGTCTGCGCAATATGTTTTACTCATACTACACAAGATTTTGGCCGATTCTTTTTTACGGCCGGCCGCCTGCCTGACGCCAACCCTCCTTTGGAATATTATCGTTTTAAAATAGGAAAAAAGGATCAAGGTATATTGGGATATGGAGAATGAGTAGGGGAAGAAGGCTAGGCTAGGGGATAACGCAGGTCTCCGGGACTGGGACCAGCAGGCGGGGATCTGTCGGGCAACTGGCATGATCCGTTAAAAAGAGTGTAAAACAAAAACCAATAAATACCCGTATCTGCTGCAGAACACTGTCGATACATAATGTGTTGTGTCTTCTACACGACTCCAGGTACTCTGCCGCAAGTTGCGAACGCGTCGTCGACGGCACTGTAACAATAAACAAAAGATTGCTTTTAAACATTTCATTCTATCTTTGCGTAGGTACAGTCGAAGTACCGGATGTGTTAACAATAAGTACAATAACCGTTTCTAGATCCCTCCTTTTATAGATGCACTATGGTACGATTAGTACGGTTGTGGTGCTCGTGGGGGTTGCCGTATGCACAAAAAAAAAACAGCTGCATTCAGTCGAGTTTATTAATATTACGGACGGTGGAGGTAAGGAGGCCAGGAGGGCTGTCATTGGGTACGAAAAAGTCTTTGTCCAAGGCTTTATTTATGTGGCGCTACTGTCGATATTGTAATGGCGCACATTTAAAAACAAATACTAATAAGGGATATATACAAAATTTTATTTTCATATGTTTTTCTTCGCTCCGTCTACACTCTGAAGGCAAAAAAAATACAAACCATGAATTGCAAAACGGTTATTGAATGTTTAAACTCGCGAGATTTAGCCGTCAAAGTTTGTTATTCTTCTCTTAAAAGATAATTACTACATTATTTTTACTCATCTATCGTACAGGAAACAAGTGGGGGAGCCATGCTTCGGCACGTATGGGCCGGCTCAACCGAAGTGATACCACGGCCTCACAGAAAACCGGCGTGAAGCTATGCTTGTGTTGTGTTTCGCCGAGTGAGTTTACCGGAGATAGGTTACTGGAGGCCCACTATTCTACTTTAAACACCGGCAACGCACTTATGGCTCTTGAGTTGAAAGTGTCCATGGGCAGCTGTAGTCACTTACCACCATCCTACCCTATTGCATAAAAAAAAAACTTAAATTCTGTCGTAACTTTGAGCGCAACTTAATACCTGTTCACATGACGCCATCCTCTATTCTAAAGTCTTTTGTCTGCGATTTTAAGTCCCCAAAAGCTGTAAATCCTTAGAATGCTTTTACCGAGTACTCCATAACGGCTAAAGTATTTTATGAGCTATAAACTAGTGCAAGGGTACATTTAAGTGTCGTCATCGTTATTCACCAACAAAAGGATGACGTCACCAAATGCATTTATTACAAACATCCGTTTCTCAAACCTTTATGGGGAAATACCGAGGGGTCAGAAACTTATACCGGTGATCATGATACCTTTAGGGATTGCAAACTCGTTAAGAGTTTGAGTATTTTTCGGAATGATAAACCTGGTGCTGGATGAAGTCTTGCGGATCTACAAGTATCTACTTATAAGGGCACGGTGACTGAAACGTCAGATTTATTGCCAAGAGGATTGCAAAAATATGATATCCTATTCAGATTCTTGAAGATCCTGATCCTGTTGTCCTGAAGAGGTCCAGAGACTCGGCAACTTACAACATACATATTTGCAGCTTACACTTATGGAATGAAAAAAACAGCAACTCATACACAGTTCAATTATAAAACTTCGATCCCAAGCTTAACCAACTGTTAACTACCCACCCACCTTTTTGATAGATTTTAATTTTAACTTCGCTGCTGAAGTCGAATGGCGTAGTTGTAGCAATGGTCATAATATTTTCTCGATTTATCTTTCATTTCTTCGATACTGTAATACACGTAACTTTGTGCTGTTAAATTTGGAGCTTAATGTCAAAGGTAGCCTTTTACATGTTGTGTTCTCAATGTATGTAATTAACGTAAACGGGTGTAGCGATCCCTTAGCTGTACCTATTGACTACATCACAAACCGCTAGAAATAGTAGCAATACGGACTACGTTGAAACTCATAAATACATTGAAAACAGACTCATAAATACAGTGCCAAATACATTTACCACCGGCAATTACATCCGCACTGGACACCGCAGACTGGATTACACTTTTATCTAATAGTTCTTTACATCAAGCCGTTATCAATTTTTATGATAAATTTACAGGAAGTCAGGACACACTTCAAAACTTCAGTTTAATCCCCCCCGCCTTGTACAGTATGCACTAATTAAAATATAAAAGGAGTCCGACTACCAATCATTTCCTATTTTACGAAACTTAGCTAAACGTTTAGAGAGGGAATACTACACCGCATACATATGTAGATTGCATTGAATTGTCTATTGCCAAAAAACCAAAGGTGTTTTGGACGTTTGACAAATATGGATGCATTCTCTTTGCTTCCCACTTCCAATCCCCGTTTCAGGAACGCGAACCGGAATTCCAGAATTCAGATATGAAAATGAGTATGAATACCGTTATCATGCGTCCCAAAACAGTATTAAGACTGCTCAAAGGTCCAGATTCACCTAAATCTGGTAGACCGGATATAATTACGCCTATTTTCATAATTAAATGCGTTGAGAGTTTGGTAACCCCGATTTGCCTATTGCTGAAGTGTGGAAATCGACATTAGTAACACCAATTTTTTTTAAATTAGTAATACAGCGGACATTAACAATTACCGCCCCATATCTAAATTATGCCTATTTTCTAAAATCTTATCGTTTAATCGTTTCTCTATACGGTAGTCTACTTTGTCCTAAAATATCATTTTATTAACGAAGAGTTATTAAATTCCCAGAATTCATTCTCTATTAGCGACACTATCGAATGGTGAAATATTAGTGTTATTTTTTTTTTTCATTGGGTTCGATTCCTGGCTAGAAATATTTTTAAAAAAAAAATCCAATGGTGCAGTTTGAGTTTTCATCAAAATCGGGCCCGTGACTCCTTTTTAGAGTTAGAGTACTTTTAGCTATTCCTCATAGTTTCGGATTTGGCCATGCACACTTGAAAAATTGATGACAACCAAATATACATTTACCCTGCAAGTGTTCTGTAAAATAAATAAACCCTGGGCTAGTTAGTGGTTTCTGATCATCTAATGGCTAACTCACCCACCGTTCGAGAAACGTATTTGCCTCCCTGGCAATATTCCCGGTACTTTACCTCCCGGAAGCTGTAAGTTTTGTTAGTGTGTAACTGTTTCGTTCCCAGTTCCAAGTAATCCTGACTTAAGTGACACAAAGTTTGAGAAACGCTGCCTTTGTCTGACGCACCATAAACCTTATTTTATGTATATTCTGACACATTAAGCATATAATTTATTTATATAGATGTGAATGTTGCACAAGTGACCTACATATCGCAGAATTATATTATTCAAATAGCCCACTCACTTCGTCTTAAGTGAAGTCGTGTATTCTAATTGTTTTTTTTAGGATTAAATAACTTTAACCAAGATAGGGTACAGCAAATACCGGATCGTGAAGGGCTCAAATTTTGGCTAAGCAAAATGAGGTCACTTATCACTACATATTATAAAACAAACTCACCCGCACAAACACCGTCTGTCTGTCTGTTAGCGATAAACTGAAAAACTACTGAACGGATTTTCATGCGGATTTCACTAATAGACAGAGTGATTCATGAGGAAGGTTTAGGTGTATAATTTGTACCCGTGCGAAGCTGGGGCAGGTTGCTAGTAAAATTTATGTATGGTGGGATCCGGTTAGATCCTCAAAATCTCGGAAACAGTACTTTTTTTCTGGATGAAAACTTTTATTTAATAAACCCTGTTATTTCAGGTCATTACGCAGTTTGTTTCATCATGATAGATCGCTTAGTTTAAAAGTTCCACCGTTTTGTTTACACGGGAGATACATTTGTGAAAAACAATTTAAAAATATGCCATAAAAAAATTTAAATGATCGTAGATTTTTACTCGACTGCGCAAGAAGAGGGGTTATGTTTTTAAGTTTTTTTATGGGATTGGGGGCAAACGAGCAGAGGGGTCACTTCATGGTAAGTTACTACTCGCCCATGAACACACAATACAACACTTACAATTCAAGAGTTACAAGCGCGTTGCCGGCCTTTAAGGTGGTAGTAGGGGGCCTCCAGCAACCTCACTCACTCGGAGAAAATTTAATGCAAGCATTCATTGCTTCACGGAAGTTTTCTGTTACTCCGGTCGAGCCGGCCCATACGTGCCGAAGCATGGGTCTCAGACAAAAATAATGTATAGGTCAAAGGTATAGGTATAATAATGTATAGGTCAATATTACCATCATTATTAAGAGTACACACGACAGATTTAAAAAATATAAACACTACTATTAAATATTCATTGGTTAAATTTAGCGGATCCCAATGCAGGCGGCAAGCGAAGCTAGGACAAAAGTTGAAAATATATCAAATTATTAAAAAAAAATTGTGGGCTAGATTTACTCAAAGATCGTAACAACGCTCTCCGTCTTCATGTAACGTAGCTAGGTAACCAAAGGCCCTGGGGCAAAAAAAAAACAAGGGCCAAAACTTTTTTCTATTTTATAAATACAACTCCCGCATTAGGAATTACTCCTGTGTCGCGGGGGACTTTACAAACATACAAACAACGGACACAAAGAACACCTAGACTCGGGTGGGAATCGAACCCACGACCTATTGCATAGCAGTCAGGGTCACTAACCACTAGGCCAACAGGTCAGTCTAAACTATTTAAAAACCGTTCCGTATTCGTCGTGTTCCGAATTCGACGTACTCCAGATTTGTCGTAATCCAGATTCGTCGTACTCCATATTCAAGTACAAGTTAATTTATATTCCGAATGTGGGAGATATTGTCACTAGTTCAATATAGTTTGTAAGTCAGTTGAACCGCCCGTTTATGGACGCAAAAGTAGCTTGCTTCCACGAACCATGTCTAAAAGGTGGATGCTTGGTACGCAGCGTGTGGTCCAGCTCCAAGAGAATCTTAAATATGATTGCAAATACGCTTGATCGTACACATGTGGGCCCTCTCGCATGGGATGATGCAGCGCCGGACCATGTGTGCAGTCTATACCTACAAATTATTCTCATTTTTATGTATTTTGTATTTTATTTTTATCATTAAACTGACAATAGTTCTTAAATCTACTAATTGAATGTGAGTCCGGATTACTTGAATGAATCAAATTATTATTATTATATTACTGCCTAAATAGTAAATGGTAACTGAAATATTAATGTTTCAATAATCCTATTAATATTATAAACGTGAAAGTTTGTGAGGATGTTTGGATGTTTGTTATTATTTCACGCCAAAACTACTAAATCGATTACGATGAAACTTGGTATGTAGATAGCTGGAGACCTGGATTAACACATAGGTTACTTTTTATCCCGACATTCCTTCGGGCTCGGGACTTACGCGGGTGAAACCGCGGGGCGCTGCTAGTATTAAATATTATTTTTAGATAATAAAATTAAGGATAGTTTCTTCCATTTTAATTGGTGCACATTATGCATACATGCACTTATCAAGACTCGCACTGTATTCTCGTCACGTCTGTTACACGAACGTTCATTCAGTCAGCTCCCAACTGAGTGAGAGCACGCTGCTGTGCGGCGCCAACACAGAAATCGGAAACTTGAGATTTACTTATGTGTTAATAACATTTAATGCCTAAATGCATTCACATACATACACTCTCATCTTCCTTTCTTACAATAATTACATACCTCAAAAGCCAATTGGTTTTGATTGTATCTGAAGGATCCATAATAATTAATGAATACTAACTATGGACTATGATAGGCTCATTGATTGTGTGCATCAAAATGGCTGGTTGTCTGTCTCATTTAGCATCAAGGCAGTGATAAAAAATTGCAACCTATTTGCTACCTACAAGTAAATAATTGCTACCTCATTATTAAAAAAATGTAAAGAACACCAATGTGACCAGCCATTCTGACGTCAGGTTGGCTGCTCAACAGTACGTTTGTGTTAAGTTTAGTTGAGTTATTGTTTTTGCTTCAATATTTGCTACCTACCCACCTATCAATTTCAGCCTTATCCGCCGCTAGCAGTAACAGTTGAGAAGGTATGATTATTCGAAGCCTTTCCACGAGACTTTCCAAATCTACCACAGGTACAGTTGACAAAAGCTGGTCACCTTGATATTCCCTACATTTTTTAAATAATGAGGTAGAAATTATTTAGTTGTAGGTAGCAATTTTAATCACTACCTCGATGCTAAATGAGACTGGCGACCTGCCATTCTGATGCACACGATTGATTGATAGAAGTAACAGTTTTTTTTTAAGTTCTAAGGAACTTAAAAAAAAACTGTTACCACCACTGGCACCAGTCCCTTACCAAGTTAGATATTGTTTGACACCTGTGTTAAAAGGTGATGGGTCAACTCGAGCTGAGCTTAACTAGATTTTACTCGAGTTGGATTCCCTCTCAATTATTTAAACGAAATTTTTAACTGACTTCAAAAAGGAGAAGGTTTTCAATTCCACAGTTTTCTTGTGTGCGTATGTTAAGATATCTTCGTCATTTGTGAACTGATTTTAATGATTCTTTTTTAAAAGAATTTGTTGTACTCAAAGTTGGTCCCATTTAAATTTGAAAAAGATATTCCACATACAAGGGTGGCAAAATTAAGGAACATGAACAATAAAGACCCAGGGCACAAACATTGTAATTTTAATTGCAATCGCATCGCAATGGTTTAAGTGGTCACCTCGCCACTACGCCGCGCCGAGTGTTGTGGGTTCGAATCCCACACGGGACAAAAATTTGTGTGATCCACAAATAGTTGTCCCGAGTCTGGGTGTTTTTGTGTCCGTTGTTTAAATGTTTGTGAAGCCCCCCGCGACACAGGAATATTCCTAATGCGGGGTTGTCTTTAAAAAAAAAAAACGGTCTTCTGTAGAGTTCTTCTCCAGTATAAGTCTTCAATATTCTGTGCCCTTTACCTTAGCGCCCAAATAAGAACTAAGCACAATTCTTTTAATTAATGATGCTTCGTTAATGACTACTATAAATACCACCATACAACTATACAAAGACATCTCAGTACTAACCGTGAGGCAGCTCTGTATACTTCAAATTGTTTTACGTAAACATACATTACTCTCTTATGTTCGCCCACAGGCTGACAAACGCCGAAAATTGCACGTTTGTCCGGCTTCTAGAATCAAAACTTCCGTGGCGGGCCGACACTTTCAAAATCTTAGCTGTCGTCTTTACAACAAATTAAATAAAAAATACGATATATTCTCTTTACCCAAACACGAATGCAAAAAAATGCTAATAGAAGGCCTTCAACTACTTACCTACGAAGAGACTGAAAGACTTCTTGAAAGTGAACCCTGAGCCATCAGGTACACGCACACACTTCACCACACAACATACACACGCACACACACACACCCTTACTCACCCATCTACTCACGTATGTATACACGTACTCACTTGATTATTTTGTTACTATTTCCAACAATTATATTAATTAATCTTTTTAATATTAATGGTAAGACAAAGTTTGCTATGATATGATATGATAATGATATTAAAATTTGTTTATGATAAATTTATTTTGTCAAACACCATGTAACTCGTCTCATTAAGGTCCAACCTGTACAGTAGGGGATGGCGTCGGTGTCTGTCACACAGTTTTTACTAGCTCAGACATCGTCGTTTAACTCTATCGTTTACGTAAAGAATCAAACATTGTACACCACATGTTAGATTAAGATAGATCAGCTGTATCTCGTTCAATTGAATGAATGAATAAATATTATTATTATTATTATAAATATCGCGAATTCTCGAATTTGAAATGCGAATAACATACGTCAATAAGAAGTCTAAAACGTTTACAATACAAGAAATACTTAAAACAGTTGCGTTTGTTCGGCTTGCTAATCTGGTCTAGATCTTTCAATGACGTCACCGTGTGACTGTGTCGGGCTTACGTCACCGAATGCCCTCTTGACACTTGAGAAACACTGGACTTATTTTAAATGGATCGTGAACATTAAACAGTGGTCCTATGGGAATAAAGGAGGATTCGAATCCGAATAGACAAAGACAAATTGATTTTAGAGATAGGACGGCCCACTTTGTTATTTTATATATATATTTTTTTTTATAGTATAGGGGCAAACTAGCAGACGGGTCACCTGATGGTAAATGACTACCGCCGCCAATTGGCACCTGCAACTTAAGAGACACAAGTGCGTTGCCGGTCTTTAAGATGGGAGTAGGGGAAGGGTGGAAGGGGGATGGGTGGAGGGAAGGGTGGAAGAGGGGGGGGGGGGGGGGGTTAGGGCTTCTGGTAACCTCGATCGCTCGGCGAAAAGCTTGCTTTGCTTCACTGCCGGTTTTCTGTGAGGTCGTGGTATCACTCCGGTCGAGCCGGCAGCAACTTGCTGCACTTATACTTTTTTTAAGTCGGTTAATAACAATAACATTCATCACACTACATAATTTAATTTCTGAGGCTTTATCCCGTTTCCCCCCCAGGTACCATCATCAGATTCGGACTTGGTGACAATTGGACCACCTGGGGAGCAAACTCTATCAAACAAATAAAGAATTTTAGAAATTGGTCAATAGATGACGGAAATATGTGACGTAATGTATGTGACATGCAATGACGATGATGTGTTTGTAAATATGTGAAATACTAGCAGCACTACGCGATTTCACCCGCGTAAGTCTCGATCCCGTGGGAATATCAGGATAAACAGTAGCCTATGCGTTAATCCAGGTTTCCAGCTATCTACGTACCAAGTTTCATCGCAATCGGTTTAGTGGTTTTTGCGTGAAAGAGTAACAAACATCCATCCATGCGCCGGGGACCAACGACGTGTAGGGGCTTGCTTAACCTCGCAGAACACTGCGTGTATACCTCAATAGCTTCAGTATTTACACCGGAGAATACTGGGACCACTTGGAACTAGGTTTAGAACAGCCCTACTCCCAACCACTACTTTACTGTGTAGAAACGGACTGGGATTGTGAACATACATAAAAGAAAAAAAAACATACAACCGAACATAGAATCTCCTCCTTTTTTGAAGTCGGTTAATAAATAAAACACTTAAATGCACCTAAGTCATGATAAAATGTAATATGCTGTATTCTTCATGCCTTCGACCCTTGGAGGTGGAATATGCTCTTCAAATGCAAATGGAACCAACTTGGTGATCTATTAGTGAAATATCTGAATATAGTTTTTCCTCATGTTGTAGAAGCTCGTGGCTAAGTGGTAACCGGGTAGTTCAGCACATTAAAAAGTTAAGTAATACTAGCCAGGTCACTCTAGGATGGGTGACCATTCTTAACACATCGAGACCCTTTCGTGCCCCGGAGAGCACGTAAAACCGTGTCGGTCCCGGGTGCCATACAAACATCTGCGGCATTCGTTACTGGTAGTTGGAGCCCTAAAAAATCCGACAACCTGGTCTAACTACAGAACTTCGATATCGCCTAGTACTTGGGTTGTGGAGGTCGGATGGCAGTCGCTTCACGTAAAATATATAAAGTTCGGCCGTATCGTAATGAGACTGAAAGCCGACCCCGACTTAGTTGGGAAAAGGCGCGGAGGATGATGATGAGTTTTTCCTCATGTTGTTATGTCAAATGTGGCTAGCGAACTCTTCCGGCAGCCATTACACGCCACTAATGTATTTTGTGAATTAAATTAATCAAATAATAAATTATAATCCCTATTGTTCCCTACGGGTTGACTTGACAACCTCCTCCGTTTTATCGTCGGGTAAAAATACACTTAATAGATATATACATTATCATGATTTTAATAGCTCTAATTCATCGCGAGGACAAATTGTGATATGCATAAATAATAATGATTATCGGGCGTACAAACTGGACGATAGATTTGTTATCGCATTAAATTGTAGTGTCAACAAAATAAGGCCGGTAACACGTTGTTGACCGTAAAATGAGTTACGAGTAAGTCTCCTAAAATATATATAAATAAAATGTTGGTCGTTGGTAAACGCATCACTTGAGAATGGCTGGGCGGACTTCTCTAAAAGAAACGAATGAACGACGTTACAAAGAAAAATTTGAATTTTTCCGAAAAATTTGAAAATTTGGAAAAGCTGAAATAACTTTTTTCTATGGAATGAAAAAGATTACAAACAAATTAATTGATAATAAAAATCTCTTTAACAAAAAATTAAGCCGACGAAAAGAACTAAAAAGCAAAAAATAAATAAACCTTAAGCCTTAAGTATTGAGCTTATTTACATAAACTATCTAATTTTATATAAACTTATTTTGAGTCGGCGCCAAACAACAAACTGATTAATTATCAAGATTTTTATTTCACGTTTTTTTTTTCATCATCAGCTCAGCTACATGAAGTGATGATTTCTAAACGCAAATACCTGATAAAGTAATGAAAAGTAAACAGAAACACTATTCGTTCCTGAGGGTCATCAAAATCGGTTCATAAATAACGGAGTGAGGGCTGAACAGCCATAAAAAAAAAATATAGAATACGGTCGAATTGAGAACCTCCTTTTTTTTTCGTCGGTTAAAAAACGACAAGACAGCGTCTGTCGGGTCAGCTACTTTATACTATTTTTTTTTATCTATGTTTACTAATATAATAAAGCTGAAGAGGTATTTTATTGTTTGTTTAAAAGCGTTAATCTTTCAAACTATCAGTCAGAATTGAATAATTCTTTTTTTTTTTTTGTTTGGATAGAGTATTTATTGAGGAAGGTTATAGGCTACATAACATCACGCTTCGACCTTTAGGAGCGAAGCAGTGACAATAAAAGGAGGTGAAACTGCGAGGAACTTGTAGTTATGGGTTTCGTAATGGTAATGAATAATGAATATTTTTTCTTTTGAGTATTTGAGCTTAATCACGATTTTGTATAAACTGTCACATGTATATATCACAAAAATCAATATTTTTAACCGACTTTAAAATAGTAGGAGTCGTCTCCATTCGATATTTTTTGAAGTGAAAACTTCTTTAGCGGCGTTGTGCACTTTTTGGGATGAGTAAAAGAGGTTAAACTCGCGTTAGAACACGTGACCCTGATCGATAAGACGGAGCCGAGTTTCTTATATTTAAAAAAAATATAACATTCGAAATTCAAACATTTATGAGCGGCCAGGAGCGCAGAACTTCCAATGTACCCTATGCATACATTTAGATAATATTGTAGCGACGGAACTCTCGCACAGCTTATATACTCCTTCGATAGGAAGAATAACTCTTTACTACGCGAGAGACACAGACTGGTGGCACCAAACTCGAATTTAGAATACGTTCGGAATATTTTATGAAGAATAAATTTTGAAGACAAGGGAGTCGCCGGGCAGGCAGAGGACGGTCTGGAGGACTGTCGTGCCAAAGGTGCACGGAATAATTCAAGAAATAGTATTTATAATTAATTTGTGTGAAGTTATAATTGTTATATGAATAATCTGATCCTGATTATATCGCATAGTGCGTTTGCCTGCTATTTTAATTTTCATCCTCTAGCTAACATCTATCGTTCCCGATACCCTAAAGCCCCAAGCTTTCCACGTTATACGTGGTTTACACGTGGTGGAAGCGTTACACATGGTGGAGTACGCCGGAGGTGATTTAGAAGAAGTGCTCCACGCGTTACAATATGTTGTTACCTACTTTTTATTTTTAACCTAATCCTACTAATATTATAAACGTAAAAGTTGGATGTATGGATGTATGGATGTTTGTTACTCTTTCACGCAAAAACTACTGAACCGATTGCCATAAAACTTGGTATGTAGATACCTGGAGATCTGGATTAACACATAGGCTACTTTTTATCCCGATATTCCCACGGCATGGGGACTTACGCGCAGGCGCAGCTAGTTATATATATACAGATGTGTGTGTGTGTATGTATATGCAAATACATTGGTAAGTTATGTTTTCACTTCTGACGTGCAGTCCTACGACTGACTGTTTTTTTTTTGTATGTAAACCGATTTCTATCACTCTTTCCTTATCTGATAGTGTATGTCTCAAAGTTAAGAACTCTCAAATCAATAAACAAAGATTTTATTTTTATTTTTACTTTTAGGCAAATCAGAAAAAAGAATGTGAATGCGTCCTTAGGTCGATTAAATTCATTGTACTATCTTACTAATATTATAAAAGTGCGGGATAAAAAGTAGCCTATGCGTTAATCCAGGTATGCAGCTATCTACATAACAAGTTTCATCGCAATCGGTCAAGTAGTTTTTGTGTGAAAACATTACAAACATACATACAAAAACACAAATGTTTCCTCTTTATAATATTAGTTTAGAAAAACAACATCACAAGTCGCTTGCGTACAGCTAGCCTGACAACGCTATCAACGTGTACCAGTTATTGCTATGACTTCACCGCAGTGACCTTGAGCCCCAGTGTCAAGGTTACAACACAATGGGGTGGATTTTATCACGTGTATTTATTTACACTGAAGAAAACACAAGTTATTGTTAAGAGTATTTTCTACCATTTCGGGCGTTGTTGTGTATTTTTGACTCCAGAAGCAGAAAGGAGTGGTATTATAACTGTCTATATAAGTATAAATCAAAGTATGTTTGTTTGTCCGTTTCGTAGGGGGTTCTGGGGACGCCAGCGAGGGTTCCTGGCCCAAAAATCTATAAGTACAAAAAAATGGTATTGCAACGCATGCATCTGTCTAATTTTTTTTTTTTTATTATTATTTTTTTTTTTTTTATCAATCGTGTGGCGGCAAGACGGTCAGATAGTTAAATGATATTTCTTGTTTGAAAGGTTAATTTGATCGAGTGTTCTTAGCAATAATTCAAGAAAATCTGTTCAGTCGTTCGAAAACCATTAATATTTTCTTAATCGTCAAAAAAAATCAGACAAGTGCAAGTCTGACTCGCACACCAAGTTAGGGTTTCGTAAGCAAACAAACTTGTATAAGTCCTTCTTGTACAACGCCAAATACTTTTGACCGTCTTTTTCGAAAGACAAACTTAACTTTGCGGTTGCGATGTACGACAAAGTGAACAATCCAACCTCAAAATATAAGTTTGTAATCACAAAAACTTTTTTTTTATTTTATATCACAACAAATTAACGGCTTTCGGATTTTTTCCTCCAGTTGTGCTGTCAGACCTTTCTTCTTACCAAATTTCATGATTCTAGGTTTTCGACCCAAAACCTATAGGGTACTTCCGGTTGACCTAGAATTGTCAATTTTGGTTAAAAGCAAGGTCTTCCAGCACAAGTAAAGGGAAAATCCTAAAAATAAAATAAGTTAAAAACAAGGTAAATTTTGGGTACTTACAAGTTTTCACGTAAATCAAATTTGCCCATATCTTTTTATCGTGTTGACTCAGGGACCTTAATTTTTATATACCTAATACCAAGGTCTGCAGGGGATCCCGGAGGACTCCTTCCTAGGGTATACCCGGATCCTCCTGCAATAGACCCACTTGTGACGGAACACCGTGTGGTTTTAGTCGGTTCGTTTCCGACATACCATTCCGGTGAGGTGATGACCCGTATGGGGTTGTGTGATGAGAATGATCATTTACACAGAACAAATGGTCTATCGTCAGACGTTGTCGTGTCTTAACTATGAATATTGAACAATCACGCTAACTTTGAAACCATTGCTAGGTATATCAAAAGCATTAAGGTTAAAGTTATTATGGTCGTTAAGGTTTCTTAATTTTTTCTTTCATGAGAACCTTCTCCTGACAAAAACAAACACAAAAAAAAAGGATTAGCGCAATCGGACCAGCCGTTCACGCGTGATGTCATGACCAAGGGAAATAAGGATTAATTTTTATATATATATAGATATGTATGTATTTAAAATTTATAAGTATGTTTATCAGCAGTCTGGTTTGCATAGTAGAGGCTCTGCTTAGTTTGGGATCAGACGGCCGTGTGTGAGAAGTGTGAAGTTATTACTATGATTACTTTCTTAAACTCATAGTCATTTAATTTAATTGACAAACATTTTCGATTGCAAATTCCCGAAATTTAAGAACAATGTTAGACATGTTATGTCTCGTGTATAATTGTATATTTGTTTTGTAACATTGTAATATTTTAGTATAAATTCATTTTTATTCTAAGTTCTCACAATGTTTCATTGTTTTTATATAGATAAACAACACAGTCCTATGTGATCATGCTGTGTACGCATAGTTAGGAACCTAGTTTAAAACATAACTGTTTATTTTATACATTTCAACCTTATTGTCTAAGTTTTGTGTACCTAAACTAAATAAATAAATAAATAATTGTTTATAAGTTAGTGGACTTTAGACATTGAATGGTTATTTTTAAGCCTTTTATGATGTCATCCAGGTGTCTTGGAGTTTACGAATCGTTTAGACGTGTCAATGTTGGAGCATGTCCAAGATTTGGGTTAGTGTCCCTGTGGTTGAAAGGGCTATTAGGATTATAATGTATATTTAGACTTATATTAAGATTGTGGTACTTTTGGATTTTTACTCTTAATTTTTACAGTAAAATGTCACTCCTGCATCTAAATAAACGTTAGAGTTAAGAGTTTTTTGTTTGTTTATTTAAACGCGCTAATCACTGTAACTATCAGTTAGATTAGAATAATACTTTTTGAATTGGATAGAGTATTCATTGAGGAAGGTTATAGGCTATGTAACATTACGCTACAACGCTTAGGGGCGGAGCAGTGACTATAAACGCGGCTGCGACTGCGGGAAACTGGCTGTAAAATTAATCAGCAGGAATTGAACAGTTTTGCTGAGGTGATGCCTTTTTTGTTCTGACTTAGGAACGCAGAAGATACAACCGGAGATCCGAAAGGCATTGACCGGTCTCACCTGATATGAGTCCCGTCACAAACAGACTTATTCCTATCGCGCTAAGTCTAAACGTGACCTGAGCCCGAACAGATTGAGTTTGCGTGCATGTGGTCGCCGAACCCCTGTTTAATTATTCAAAGTGTTTTGGTGACTAACTCAACTATCTTATTCATCAGTAGTGAATGTGAATCAGAACAATTCGAACATCAATAGTCGGATATCGCTGTTTTTTGTCCATATTCATTGCCCGCATTTCCTCAAAGTCGCGATAATTTTCGTTTTAAATGCCAAATCACGTAGTTTTTTTGGATGCTTTTTTAAGTACTGTGGTACAATGATAATCAAATAATGAACCAAAATAGACGAGATCTTTACACTACACGGCTAAATTCAACTTCCCGCACTTGTTGAAGGTGCGAAGACGGAGAGAAATAAAGAAAGAAATTTCAGATCGGCTGGACCCTTTGACGTTGCGTAGAGATGTAGCTTCACTCTGCATTCCCTATCGCCTGTATTATGGGGAGTGCTCCGAGGAATTGTTCGGATTTCTACCAGCCGCAGCGTTTCGTCATCGTTCAACGCGACAAAGCTATCATCCCATCATTTGGATAATTGACATTCGACCACGGCGGTTCTCCTGAAACTTTTTGCCTCGCGCAACCAATAATAATAATCTTTTTGTTTTTATCTTTATTGTCTCAGATAATACAAACACGTTACACAGTACAATTTTAATATCAGGTAGAGCATTGTTGTTGTATTTTACTGGAAAGTACTGATACTGCTCCCCCAAACTAGGCGAGTGCCTGTATTTTTGGGGATCCATCCCATTTGGGGACTAATCTCTGGAACAAATTGTCACCTGCGGTATTTCTGGATCGATACGACCTTCAAACCTTTAAGAAAAGAGCGTACTCCCACCTCAAAGGCCGGCAACGCACTTGTAACTCTCGAGTTGCATGTGTCCATGGCCGACGCTAGTCATTTACCATCAGGTGACCTGCTGCTCGATTGCCCCCTATACCATACAAACAAGAAGGTGGTAAGTTGAACTCCACTAAGACGACGATCTCGACTCGATCCCACGCTGTCTCCGTGTTTTATATTGATTTTGCCAAGATCCTTGTCATCGTTTATAGCCACCAGTCCCTAAATATGATTCGGTCAGTTGCAAACTCAAACACTACAAACGTAATTATGTTTCTTAGTCACCTCTGCATTACAGCATCGAAGGCAAGTGACGAATTATCTATTCATAGTTTCATTGTGTCACTGTTCTACGAATAGTTAACACTTTTATCTGAAAATATTTCAGTGTCTACGCATCAATATGTATGTACCTAATGTATGTTATTAAGGAGCGTATGTAATTAAATTTTTTAAAGACAACTCCCTCTCTAAGGATAATTCCTGTGTCGGGAGACTTTATTTGTAAATACAAAAACTATTTTTAGGGTTCCGTATCTCCAAAGGAAAAAACGAAAGCCTTATAGGATCACTTTGTTGTCCGTCCGTCTGTCTGTTTGAAAACCCTTTTTCTCAGGAAAGCGTGGAGGTATCAAGCTGGAATTTATATCAAATACTGAGGTCTACTGTCCCTTGGAGCTGTGAAAGATACAGCCGTTTATGCCGCAAATTTTCAACACTCGCAAGGGAATCAAAACCTACAGGGTACTTCCCGTGAACTCAGAATCTTGAAATTTGGTACGAAGCAATGTCTTATAGCACAGATAAAGGAAAAATTGCGAAAACCGAAAATTTTTAGTTACATCATATAATAAAAATATTTTACGGAACCCTCAGTGCGCGAGTCCGACTCGCACTTGGCCGGTTTTTTATGTGATATAACAACAAATCAACCGCTTTCGGATTTTTTTTTCTTGTGCTGTCAGACCTTGCATCCTACCAAATTTCATGATTCTAGGTCAATTCGAAGTTCCCTATAGGTTTTTATTTACCTGCGAATTGAAATTTGGTTTAATCTAAGCCTTAAATGACCGTATCTTTTGATTGCGTTGACTTAGAAGTTTGATTTTATTACAGTTTTAAGGGACTGCAGACATACGTATTTAGTATTAATTTCAACTTGATGCGTCCACGGGTTCCTGCGAAAAATTATCTTGACAGACAGACGGACAACAAAATGATCTTATAAGGGTTCCTTTTTTCCCTTTGAGGAACGGAACCCTAAAAATTATATATTTTTAAATTAAGAGTTCTAGAACTCTGCTTAGTTAGGGTCTAGATTGCATACTAGAATACTATTTATCTTAACTAATATTATAAATGAGAAAGTACATTTGTTTGTATTTTTGTTTTGTTTAAAAAATAGAGACTATTAACGAGAGATTCCTGAATTCATTGACGAAATCTTCATTCACGCGGGCAAAACCTAGTAGGTAATGGTCACCTGTAAACGATGTCATTCAGAACACAAATGCCAGAGTCTGGATAGAAAGCACGCCACGATCATATGACTAACGCACGACGAACATCGTGTGACTTAGCTCAAACTTGGCTGGCAATAGTAATTATTACTCTTACGTAAACACATTAGTGACAATAATATGAATGATTTGACGTACTAAACGTTTTTTTTTACAGTAAAACATGAACGTAACTCGCATGTATTTCAGGCAACTGATTTATGCCGCGTTCCAATAAACACAAACGATTTTTTTTTTCACACACGGCCGTCTGATTCCAAACTAGGCAGAGCCTGTACTATGGTAACCAGACTGCTGATAAACATACTTATATATTTCGAAATACATACATATCACTACACAGTATAAAACAAAGTCGCTTTGTCTGTCCCTATATCCCTATGTATGCTTAAATCTTTAAAACTACGCAACGGATTTTGATGCGGTTTTTTTAATAGATAGAGTGATTGAAGAGGAAGGTTTATATGTATAATAACATCCATTAAATAGTGGAGAAATACTGTTATTTTTGAGGTTTCTAATGTGATGTCGTAAATAATTACATAACTACTGGATCGATTTTATTCATTTTTTCAGTGAATGACAGAGTACGCACTGGTAGATTACAGACTGATAAGCACTTAAAACTTGCCACCGTGTTCTTAGGAAGGAATCAAAGATTTCAACTTCCCTATCTACTAGTCACCCGGAGTAGATAGGTTTGCAGCCGGAACTACGGGTCCGGCTGTTAGATCAGAGTACCACGGGAACCGGATCCTGAGCCCTCTGACGGCGAGTTTTGTCGCGTTGAACGATGGCGAAACGTTGCGGCCGGTATAAGTCCGAACAATTCCTCGGAGCACTCCCCATGATACATGCGATAGAGAATGCAGAGTGAAGCTACATCTCTACGCAACGCCAAGGGGTCAAGCCGATCTGAAATATACTGGCAATCGATGATTCGAGTCGCTCTACGTTGAATGCGGTCAAGAGAGAGAAGCTGGTATAAACTCCGATCCTTTCTCACGCTATTGTCGACAACTTTATTCAACTTTATTCAACCGTACGGTGTGCCGTACTGCGCCTAAAATAGGCGACATGAGACATCTGGACCCCTCCCAACGCCTGCCAACAAAAATCTTTTTAACAAAAAATTAAACCGACGAAAAGAACTAAAAAGCGAAAAATAAATAAACCTTAAGTCTTAAGTATTGAGCTTATTTACATAAACTATCTAATTTTATATAAACTTATTTTGAGTCGGCGCCAAGCAACAAACTGATTAATTATCAAAATTTTATTTGGCGCCGACTCAAAATAAGTTTATATAAAATTAGATAGTTTATGTAAATAAGCTCAATACTTACGACTTAAGGTTTATTTATTTTTTGCTTTTTAGTTCTTTTCGTCGGTTTATTTTTTTGTTAAAAAGATTTTATTTTATGGTTTTTTCATCATCATCATCATGATGATGATTTCTAAACGCAATACCTGATAAAGTAATGAAAAGTAAATAGAAACACTATTCGTTCCTACAATTGTCGAGGGTTTCTCTCAATTTTTTCAGGATCCCATCATCAGATCCTGACTTCCTTGACATGGGACCACCCTTGAGATATACCCTATCTGACAAAAAAAAGAATAATCAAAATCGGTTCATAAATAACGGAGTGAGGGCTGAATAGACAAAAAAAAAAAATATTATACGGTCGAATTGAGAACCTCCTTTTTTTTTCGTCGGTTAAAAAGCACGGGCACCACCTTCGGGTGTGCTTGAGCTAACCCATTAGCACTTGCCATCGCTACTGCTGTTTTTATAGATAGATAGAGTATACTTTATTGTACACCAAAAATAGGATACATACAACATACAATGTTAGGTAGCATACAATGGGCGGTCTTATCGCAGTCTACGATTTCTTACAGACAACCTTTGATGGACTATACTGTATAGTAATAGGTAACTTGTGGTGCACATTAGTCTTACTTACTAAAACAATAACATGTATACATACACACATACATACATATATACATATATACATACGTACCCATACAAATATATATATATATATACATAAATACAGAGAAACATATACATAGGTATAGGTTAACAAAGATAAAAGGTAAGGAAAGGTAGTGATCCTTGACGAGTTTTTGGAAAATAGTGACTTTGCCCGTCTGATAGCTTCTGGCAATGCATTCCATAGTCGTGCAGCTTGCACTGTAAAAGATTTGGCAGAGAAAGCTGTGGAGTGGGTTGGAATTTCCAACGTCAGGTTTTCCGATGATCTTAAGTATCTGTTATGTGTGTCGTGAATGAAACGTTTCTTAAGGTAAACAGGAGTAGTAGGGATAAATAAGATATTATACAGTAAAGAGAGGATATGAGTATTCCGGCGAAGGCGAATCGGAAGCCACTTAAGTTTGGTACGAAATTCGGAGATATGATCATATTTGCGTTAGCCAAAGATGAATCTATACTTGGAACGGACCCAAAAACTTCTGGCAAAACTAGTCCCAACTCTGGTTTGGATACCTTTATAGTAGTAAAACTACGTATTTAATTTGAGCAGCCTCTCAATTTCTACTCGTAGTTTTCTGCCCTCTCTTTCCGACAACTTTACGCAGGATCTGATATCTTTCCTGCTATTTGACTCTATTTACCGTCTTGGATCTGTATCCAATGGCTGTCCATTTTTATGGTATAGGGGGCAAACGAGCAGACGGGTCACCTGATGGTAAATGACTACCGCCAAGTGCGTTAAGGTGGGAATAGGGGAAGAGGGGGAAAAGCGGGAAGACGGGAGAGGGGGATTAGAGGGGAGGAGAGGGGAAGGACAGGAATAGGGGAGAGGGAAGGGTTAGGGCCTCCGGTAACCTCACTCACGAGGCGAAAAGCAATGCAATCATTGTTTCACTGCCAGTTTTCTGTGGGGCCGTGGTATCGAGCGGAGTCGAGCCGCGGCCCATACATGCCGAAGCATGGCTCTCCCACGTAAACTTTTTTGTAGGATTTGCAGGATAAAGGTGCTGGCTTAGCTCTCTATCAAGTTTATGTTCTATCTTTCTCATCGACAAATTTACTCTATTGCTACTTAACTTCGATTCTTTCAGAAAACTGCTTTACAGATAGATATAAATGAAAATGCTGATACAACTACACAACACAAAGTATTGTATGTCGGTACATTAATTTATTACTCCTTAATTGCTGTTTGTTTCAATTCTAGTTAATAATTGTAAATTATTATGACCGCTCGCTGCTCTAATGAGTGGGTTCTCCGTTATTGTTTGAAGCTATTGCTTGCGAAAAATAAAAAGAAGTTTTGCCTAGTTTTGTGGTTTAGAGCCCTTGTGAAAATATCTTGCCAGATCCAGGGGATGGGACATTTTTTTTTTTTTTTAAAAGACAACTCCCGCATTAGGAATGACTCCTGTGTCGCGGGGGACTTTACAAACATACAAGCAACGGACACAAAGAACACCCAGACTTAGTCGTCCTCTGGCTCAGCAGTCAGGGTCACTAATCACTAGACCAACAGGTTACAAGATTTTTTTGGGATTTCAAAAGCTTTGTTATTTTATTGTACGCGTTAATTTCTGGAATGACTAGTCGAATTTGAAATATGTTTTTTGCAGTCAATAATCCAATTCTTGAGAAATGGTATTATCCAGTACTAGCCGTATCCGCAGTTTCACCGGCCTTTATGGTCACTGCTCTGCTCCTATTGGTCGTAGCGTGATGTTATATAGCCTATAGCCTTCCCCAATAAATGGGCTATCCAACATTATAAGAATTTTCATTTCATTTCGAACCAGTAGTTCCTGAGATTAGCGTTGAAGCAAACAAACAAACTCTTCAGCTTTAGAATATTAGTATAGATTTTCACAAAAATACTGGATAAATATTTACTTTTGGAAGTATTCATTTATTATCATAACTTACATTGCCTCTCCAATTGGGCAGCAAACCAAAAATGCTGAAACAGTCCATATATTGTGAGAATAGACAATAAGAGGAAATCATTTACCACCTCTTTATTATTAAGTATGGAATATTCAAATTATTCTGAAATACCGGCACCAACAATGTATTGGAATGAATGAGGTTACCGGAGGCCTTAACCCCTCCGTCTCCCTCCCCTTCCCTTCCCCTACTCCCACCTTAAAGACCGGCAACGCACTTGTGACTCTTGAGTTGCAGTAGTTACTTACCATCAGGTGAACCGTCTGCTCGTTTGCCCCCAAAAAAAGACTTATATTTTTTTGCAACAATTTCAGTTGCAAAAAGAGTATGAGGACGGCATGAGATGTGACACCAATAAAGCTAGCAAAGGTCTGTTTTCAGTCAGGAGCCACTACCCAAAGAAGCTCCCGCATTCGATCAGAAATCCGCTTTGTCCTAACAAAGTTTCATCCAATCAACGTGCACAAAATTCTGTGAAAAAAAAAAGACAAATGACGTGCAAGCCAGGTGATACACGCACCTCATTTAAATTTTAATATAAAAACATACACAAAAAAGAACGTTCCATCCTTACAGCGCAATCATCATTAGCTCATAAAAAAGTCGCAAGCCACAGAGATAACATCACGATCATTGAGATAAGAGGAAAATGCTAAAAAAATACATGTATAATGTATTTCTGTAACATAGATGCTCGCGCGCCGTGCTGTCTAACCGCATGCACGCACACATTGACAAAACACACGTCATCTACGCCGGACTTATTGCAGTCACACACACATAGACAATCAGCGCTGGCGCATGTCAATGCATACATACAAAAGTGTGGTCTATTTCTAAGCAAAATTTGCTTTGGGGAGTAGTGTATTGTATTATTTGAATGCCAATATTTTTGTGTTTTGGTCGACTACTCTTGGAAAAAGACAATCGAAGAAAATTTAAAGCGTCATAGCGGTACTGACTTTGGGATTTTTGAAGGGAAAACTTCTTAAGGCAAGTTGGGCACTTTTGGTATGGTAAAAAAGCACTAAGCTCGCGTGACCGTCACGCTCAGATAGATCCATAACACAGATGCGTGTATGACGTGTGTGTTTTCACTTCTGAAGTCCAGTCCTACGAATGACAATTTATTAGGTAGATTTTGAAGAAAAGTTTTTTTTTTTTTAAAAAGACAACTTCCGCTTTAGGAATGACTCCTGTGTCGCGGGGGACTTTACAAACATACAAACAACGGACACAAAGAACACCCAGACTCAGGTGGGAATCGATCAGGTGGGGATCTGCCTAAAAGTATATATATATATATATATATACTTTTAGGTAGACGTACGTACGTAATATATATCCGTAAATATATATTACGGAGTGTATATATATATTTACACTCCGTAAGCAATAGTACTCACACTCCCCAATTAATCCGTATCAGACGTAACATTCTTTTTCTTCCATTACCTTACCTACCTTACATTTTCAATACACTGCCAATTTTCCCAACTATAATTCCCAAAGTGCCCGTAGGCGGCAATAGGCTTGCCCCCTATTAGAGTGGGACCAAATAAAAAACAAATTATAGGTCTCAAAATGTATCATATCTGTCTACCCCTTCGGGACTACAGGTGTGAGTGTATGTATGGACTTAAGTTACAAAGTATGACGTAGTAGATAGATTCGACCTATTATAAATTTATAATCATTACATATCGATTTGACATCGTATAACCGTAATCGAGACTGCCGAGGTCGCGGGTTTGATTCTGGCTTAGTGCAAATATTTATATGCATACCTAAATATGTCTGTTCGCATTTACGGACGGTTAAATTTTTGTTGAAAATTACAACAAAATTTTACCGTCCGTAAGCAATACCAATCGTTTCTTGTTTATTGGAACGCGGCATTAACCGTAGGTCGTAGAGACCTGAAATTTAGAGGTCGTGTTCCTTATACGAAGTAGGCATCCGATAAGAAAGGATTTTTGAAATTTCCACCCCCAAGAGATTGAAAAGGTGTGGCAAAGTTTGTATGGAAACACATATTCCCCTAAAGGGGGACTGGACTGGGGGGTAGATTTTCAAAAATCAGTTTTTTCAGCATAACTTTTTTCCTATGGAAATTTTTTTGGGCCGTTTAAGCCGTTTAACATTAATAGCATCCCCATAGTAAATACGAACATTTTTTAATATGAACCCTAAATGATTCCATCCTTGACTTGGGGAGGGGAGGGGGGATGACAAAAATTTGTTAAAAAAAAAATTATAGCTCCGAAACTGTCAACCTTTTTACAATCGGTAATATTTTGAAATTACAGCATTTTTTTTATTTTACTCTACAATGTAGATATTTAAACTTTTAATGCGACTTATATTTTTGGAGATAAAAATTAAAAAAAACACGAAATCTACCGCTGCGGGCCCGGTTTTTTTTTGTACTCTATTTTGTGTGATATAAATGAATCTGAATCGGACAAATAGCGTCAACAAAACTAAAATAAACTGGCTAAGCTTCCGCAAGTCATACTATACACCTCTCAAGGTAAAGAAACCGTTATGCTATGTTATTTTAATCCGCACGATATTTCATATTTTCCTGTATCTATATCACAAAGCCAATTGCGAAAGTAAATAGCTAACACACACGAACAACCCGCACCATTCATTAGTTTACACATTCAACGGTTACGAACGCACACCAACCAACTATACCTACGCGAAATGTCCTTAGAAATAATAATAATAACCCATCATCCCAAACTAGACAGATCCTGTACCAGTATGGTAACCAGACTGCTGATAAACATACTTATATATTTCTAAATACATTTTACAATTATTTGTCCTGGGTGGGAATCGAACCCACGATCTCTAGCTCAGCAGTCATGGTCACTAACCACTGGAGTTGGTCCAGGCGAGTCACAATACAATAACTAACTCTATAGTCGCGGCTCCGCCTGAGTAGATATAGCTTATAGTGATTAGTAAGGAATTCAGTTGCTTAAAAGTGCTTTCTAGTACTTAGTCTCGAAGCCGCGGAGGGACGGACGGACAGACAGGTTAATTCTTAGGACTACAGAACTCTAAGAACAAAAAAATATTGAATCACGCCTTTACAACTGAACACATTAATTTTACCTATGATATCTTAGCTGAGCACCGTAAGGTTTCGCTCGCGTGTACACATTTATGCTTTTTGCTCGGAACCCTAATACTTTTTCCAAAATAAAAGTAGTCTAAGTTACTCCTTATAACACCAGCTATCTGCCAGTGAAAGTTCCGTGGAAATCGGTTCACCCGTTCCGGAGATTAGCCGGAACAAATAGACAGACCGGCTACCATTATCAAAATTGATTTTTTGGTGTAAGTACAATGTAAACATTTAGATGCATTAAGTAAAAAGCTATTATTACGACGTTACAAATAGACACTTCAATTTTATTTATTTGTATTGAAGATAGATGTATAGATTAACATATGGACATACAGAAACTGAGATAGAGATGTTGGCGAAAAGTAGTAAATACAATACAAATAAATAAAAATAAAGTGTCTGTCTGTAATGTCAAAATAATGTTTTTTTAACCGACGAAAAAAAAGGAGGTTCTCAATTCGACCGTATATATATTTTTTTATGTTTGTTCAGATGTCTCTCCGTTATTTATGAACCGATTTTGATTATTCTTTTTCTGTTAGATAGGGTATACCTCAAGGGTGGTCCCATGTCAAGGAAGTCAGGATCTGATTATGGGATCCTGGTAAAATTAAGAGAAACCCTCGAAAATTGTAGGAACGAATAGTTTTCCTGTTTACTTTTCATTACTTTATCAAGTATTTGCGTTGAGAAATCATCACATCATGTACATGCTGAGCTAATGATGAAAAAAAATCATAAAATAAAAATCTTTTTAACAAAAAATTAAACCGACGAAAAGAACTAAAAAGCATAAAATAAATTAACCTTTTAAGTCTTAAGTATTGAGCTTATTTACATAAACTATCAAATTTTATATAAACTTATTTTGAGTCGGCGCCAAATAATAAAATGATTCAAAATAAGTAATAAGACTTAAAAGGTTTATTTGTTTTATGCTTTTTAGTTCTTTTCATCGGTTTCATTTTTTGTTAAAATTAAACTTTTATTTTTATTTTAAGCTACAGTTATTTGCACGATACATTAACTAAAAATCAGTTTTTTTTTGTGTCTGTCTGTTTTTTTCGGCTAATCTGAGGAACGGGTGGACCGAAATCCACGGCAGATAGCTGGTGTTATAAGGCGTAACTTATGCTACTTTTATTTTGGAAAAAGAATTAGGGTTCCATTCAAAATTTATAAATATGTGCACGCGAGCGCAGCCGAGAGAGAACTGCTGGTTTTAAATAAATCGAAGATCTAGAACCGGTTAAATTTGAATGGCAACAATACACCAGTATTCATACAATAAATTGTACAACAGTTACATAAATACATAAAAAGTTTGAAGAAAACGACCATTCACAAATAATAAACAACTTCTAATAAAATATTCCACAATAATAATATTATATCATGTCTCGAATCGCACGTGGTTCAGATAAGGCCAACGATAAGGGTTCGAGTAATCGAGGCGAGTCTCCGTTACACGCGCCGAACATAGAACCTCTTCCTTTTTTTTGGCAGTTGGTTAATTTTATAATACAGACTATTGTTCAGGATATTTCGTTTCAACCATTCATTCATTGTTCAATTCCTATGCATTTTACCGCCGGGCAAAACCATCGATTCGGATCTCTACTGCTAAGAACTAATGAGACTCAAGCAAATAATTAAGAAAAAAAAACCGGGGCTCCGTTAAATATTTTTATTATATGATGTAACTAAAAATTTACGGTTTTCGCAATTTTTCCTTTATTTGTGCTATAAGTTGTTGCTTTGTACCAAATTTCAAGATTCTGAGTTCACGGGAAGTACCCTGTAGGTTTTGATTCCCTTGCGAGTGTCGAAAATTTGCGGCATAAGCGGCTTTATCTTTTGATTGCGTTCTCTTAGAAGATTGTTTTTTTTTACAGCTCCAAGGTCTATTATAGACCTGAGTATTTGATATCAATTCCAGGTTGATACCTCCACGCGTTCCTGAGAAAAAGGGTCTTGACAGACCGACAGACGGACGGACAAGAACGGTCACCCATCTTAGACTGACCTGGCTAGCATTACTTAACTTTGTAATGTGTTAACCTACTCGGTTACCACTTAGCCACGAGCCCTTCTATTTTTCTCTAACTCTATGCCAGACTTATTTTCTGCTAAATGTGAGGGTGTGCAAGCCTCTTGGAGAGTAAACGCTATTTACGACAGAACGCAATGATGATGATCGGACAGGCTGAAACTAATGAATACCTGGTCACCAGAAGTCAAAATAGATAGTTTAAAAAAAAAATGTCATGTGCTTTCAATCAGTATGTCAATGTTTTTTGTTTTTACGAGATTCGATGTGAATAACTACAAACCACGTGCTCCGTTAAAAATAACATTTATCATTGAGTAACCGTTGAGTAATCGGTCGCGTTGACATTTTGGTGAAATCTATACCACGGGAAGCGTAAACTTTTCCGGGATAAAAAGTAACTGTGGCAAATTTCATCTAGATAACAAACAAACAAACATCCATCCATCCATTTGTCCACACAAACCTTTATAATCTTAGTACGATTTTAGAACTAGCTGACCCGCTACTAAATTTTCCCCGTTTTTGTAACATTTATCATTGAGTAACCGTTGAGTAATCGGTCGCGTTGACATTTTGGTGAAATCTATACCACGGGAAGCGTAAACTTTTCCGGGATAAAAAGTAACTGTGGCAAATTTCATCTAGATAACAAACAAACAAACATCCATCCATCCATTTGTCCACACAAACCTTTATAATCTTAGTACGATTTTAGAACTAGCTGACCCGCTACTAAATTTTCCCCGTTTTTGTAACATTTTTCATTGATGCTCCGCTCCTATTGGCTGTAGCCCGATGTTATATAGCCTATAGCCTTCCTCGGTAAATGGGCTATCCAACACTAAAAGAGTTTTTCAATTCGAACCAGTAGTTTCTGAGATTAGCGCGTTCAACCAATCAAACAAACTCTTCAGCTTTATAATATCACTAGCAACCCGCCCCGGCTTAGCACGGGTAACAGAGAGATCTTCAATATTTCAACCAATTTACACAAAACCTTAACAAATTATATACCTAAACCTTCCTCATGAATCGCTCTATCTATTGGTCAAACCTGCATGAAAATCCGTTCAGTAATTTTTCAGTTTATCGCGAACAGACAGACAGAGAGATAGACGCGGCGGGGGACTTTGTTTTATAATAATATGTAGTGATTATATTAATAAGTGAAGAGAATTCTTTGTACCCCTTTTAAGAAAACTTCGAGAACGTAGTAACGTGAATTTTGGAATATTTACAGTTTATATATAGAAGAGGTGCAGAATACCAAAATGTTTAAACAATATGTTTTACAATTTTAAAAATTACGAGAAAACACACGCGTCCAGTATATGTGATTAGTGTGATTACTAGAGATCGTATATTCGGATGCATATTTACCTAAAGTTGAGATGTTGGCTATTATGGAAAGCACTTTTTTATCGAAAGAACCCCGCGATTCCAGGAAATTCAAATTTAAGTGTACCTATACTCCGTGAGATGTAATAAACCCCAGTTTGACACAAATGACACTTGCTCTGTTACAACGTATAATGGTTGCTTTTCCCTACTTTTATTGTCAGTGATTTTTGCAAAGCAAAAACAACCTTATTACGTTGTAACAAGTGTCAAATCGGGCCTATTAAACCCCAAGAAATGTAAGCATTTTGTAGGAGTGAGACGGCAAATTATACTTGCTTGTGCGCAAGTAGCGACGCGACAATACAACTGCATTCGTAAATAAAAATATACTTAGAAGCCGCTTCCATAATTTGTTATCCAAAAAATTACTTTAGGTAAATATGCATCCGATTATCCGATCTCTAATGATTACCTACCATGGTAAGTAAGTCTATACAATGACAGCTCAAGTTATACTGGCCGTTGAAAAAAAACATGGTCGAAATTCGACAACCACGCAATCTCTAATTAGTACCTATATAGATATGTATTAAAAATTCAAATATTGAGATGTTATCTTGGATGTTAAAAAATGATTTTATTTCAAAATTTTAGAGTTTGAAACAAATTGTGTTCAAAACCCAGCAAAACATTATTCTAAGTTTGGCTTCAACATATTCCCGCAATACTTTGAACACGTTTACACCTGGCGAGTATATTTATAAACGTAATATGGTTATTTTCCTCGGCGTGTTTTCGGCTACATTTTGGCAAAGCATATGGGATATAAAATAAGGCGAGAATGGGGAGAATTCATTATTTGGCGATTCAGAAAGTTTCTTTGTCTTAGCACCAACATGAATACCTTTTTCTTTCTTCTTTGTTTCAGAAATAGGTGGCTATAGCACTATAACACTCACGCCGATATCCAGGAGGGGTAGGCAGAAGCGTAATAAAACACATTTTTTTCCTGGACACATCACACGTTTTTCTAATAATTTGGTCACGTAAGCCTGTTTTCATCAACCGGGCACTTTGATAAAAGGTGAGAAAATTAGGTATTGCTATCACGGATGGATTGGGAAGTATACGGAAGCTGGGGGGAAGCTTTTTGTAAAATCGTATTTTTTTTTCTTTTATTATTATTTTGTAAATTTGCGTTTTTACAGGAAATAAAACTATGCAGTTGAACTTAAAATGTAAAATTTTATCTGTATACAAAATTTCATAAAAATCGTTAGAGCAGTTTCTGAGATACCCGAAATATAAATACATAGATACATACAGAATTTGCTCTTTAAAGTAATAAGATTAGTTCACCGATGTGGTCCCGCATTGCAATTATTGGTAAAATAGTCCCGCATTGCAATTATTGGTAAAATAGTCCCGCATGCCTATTATTCAACTCTACTGCACTACATACACATCAATAGTTCACAATGACGATGTCATAAAGGATTGGGTGGAGATGAAGTACAGAACAGCGATGGATGGAGGTGTTTGAAAATGAATCCGGTCAAATTAGACCAAAAACTAAGAGTAAAGCTACCTAAATTCCCACCAAGCTGAAAATCAGTAAGATTGTTTAAAATATGATTAAAAATAAAATTTGAAAGTTTCCCACCTTAAAATTTATTTAAGGTCAAAGTTAAAAAAAATAGTTTTTCGCGAAACTGATTAATTATCAAAATTTTATATGTACCTACGTAGGCTCTACGTCAGTAATTAATCATTTTATTATTTGGCGCCGACTCAAAATAAGTTTATATAAAATTTGATAGTTTATGTAAATAAGCTCAATACTTAAAGACTTAAAGTTTATTTATTTTTTGCTTTTTAGTTCTTTTCGTCGGTTTAATTTTTTGTTGAAAAGATTTTTATTTCATGATTTTTTCTCATCATCAGCTCAGCTACATGAAGTGATGATTTCTAAACGCAAATACCTGTGTTTGTATAAATCTGGATGTTACTAACGAAAAAATGATTTCTGCGAACTCACAAACACGTCATATTCCCAATTAAGTCATTCTTCAAATTTTATTAAGTCCTAATATAACAAGGATTAGTCATGTTTCGTTAGACTGACATCATTACACCAAGATGCTGTCATGGTGTCAGATTGTCTGTTTGTTCACCATTTCCTTTATGCTTACGATAAATGCAAACTAATATTAAAAATGGAAATAGCTCCGTCAATCTGTTTGTTCCTTTCCCCAGGGCCAAGTTTTTCTGAGATTTATTACGAGTCCAGAAGTATTTTTCATCATTAACATCTTTTATTAGCTTCTGTTGTACCTAGGACTGCCATCCGTCCGGGTTTCCAGGGATTTGTCCTAGTTTAGAGGGCGTCCGGGAAGCGTCCGGGCGGGGTTATCAAAAAGTCCGGGTTATACCCGAACACTCTGTGCCAGGAGACAATATAATTCTTAGATGAATCGTTAATAAGATTTAAATGGAATATTCGTTTTTTTAAGGTGTCCGGGAAAGAATCTCGATTTCACACATGTATCCGGGATTTTTTTAAGTTTTTGTCCAGGGTCAACAATTTAAGTGATGGCAGGCTTAGTTGTTACCTAACTATGTAAACAAATTTTGGAGTAAATTTTAACCTACTTCTAAATAATTGTCGTATCGAAATGTGTAGTAGGTAGTTGTGGTAGACAATACTATAATAATGTATACGTACAGGTATTACCGCGATCACGTTACTTTAATCGTGGGAGAGCCATGCTTCGGCACGTATGAAGCAATGCTTGTTTTGCTTTTCGCCGCGTGAATGAGGTTACCGGAGGCCCTAACCCCTCCCCTCTCCTTTCCACCCCTTTAATCCCCCTCACCCCTACCCCCACCTTAAAGGGCGGCAACGCACTTGTGACTCTCGAGTTACAGGTGCCCAAGGGCGGCGGTAGTCATTTACCGTCTGGTGTCCCGTCTGCTCTGCATAAAAAAAAAAGGGTAATAGGTTTTACATACCTTTGAATTGCGTGAAGTTTCGACCAGGTTGCACTAGCCGTGGTCACAGGCTATGACCGTATCATGGAATGCAAAAGTTTAAAAGTTAGATGATACTATATTTTGGCATCTTCGATCTATCTGGTAAAGGAGCCAGGAGTGGATAGTGGTAATCTTCAGTGGCTTCTAGTAAACCCCTCGAGTTTAGACTCATATGATTTGTTTTGACGAGTTATACATATTGGTTTTAGTAACGATGGTCCGATGATAGAGCCAGGAGGTAGATGTTGAAAATTATTTTTTATTTTTTAATTTGGTTCGCTATAAAAGCGTGGTTTGTTAAGTTTTTTTTCACTATAATTTATGAAAGGACGGTGAACAGGCAATATCAGTAGTGTCACTTATTCGCTGTTACTCGTACCACCTAAAATTAGACATTTGGCGATTCAACTCACCAGTAGAGAAAAAATACGGCTATGACTTTTTGAAGTGAAAACTTCTTTAGGCACGTTTGTGCACTTTTGCTATGGGGAAAAAGCACTTAACTCGTGACCGTCACGCTAATAATACATATATAAATCCACTAGAGGGCGCTAATCTAAACATTTTGAGGCCGTGGTATCACTCGGGTCGAGCCATATCATACGTGCCGAAGCATGGCTCTCCCGCGAACAAATGCGATAGTAGTACTACCGTTTTACCAACCACGACATTTTCTAGGGTAGGGTAGTATTTTTTTAAATAGAATTCATTGTACCTTCTCAAGGCTGGTCCAACTTAAATTTGAAGAAAATATTCCACCTCTAAAGGTGGAAAATTAAGGGATGAAGGATACAGCTTGTTATAATTTATCATGATTTAGGCCCATTTAGGTCTGTGATACATCTTTAAAAGTTTTAACTTTGTTAAAATTGTATCTAAGATTAGAGTTTAAAAATATCAATCTCAAATTAAACAAGAATACAATACAGAGTAGAGCAGTTCGTTCTGATCCTGCAATTATTTCCAGCAGCAGCAGTGTCCAGTTTTCTGCTGGTGAGCTAATTTCGGAGCTTCTCTGGAGAGTCATATCACTGGTGATGGGTGTCGATAAGCACAGGGAATTACTTACCATGAGGCAGGCTGTATACTTATTAAAAAGGAACGGTGTTATAAGTTTTAAGTGTGTATCTGTCTGTGGCATCACAGCTCCTAAATTGTTTGTTTTTGTTTAAAAGGTAACTTCATCAAGAGTGTTCTTAACTATCATTCAAAAAAAATTGTTCAGCCCTTCGAAGATTACACTTGTTTGCCAAGTTAACTGTCCATTTACTAAGTGTGATAAATACATACATTTAACAAGAACTTTAATCACCGACAACTCAACTATAAATAAGGAAAATATATTCGTAAGGATGCACATGAAACACATGTTGTTTTGTAGATATAAATACAACTAGATTATTCTTATGAGCTTCGAATTCCGTAAACGAATGACATGAACGGGGCATGTATAGCTGTCGCGCGAATTCAATGAAGTGCTCAAGAATGTGCTAGTCACTACGCTGACGGCTTGCGAGGCAAGGTTCGCGGGCGGCGGGGGGAGATTCTCCCGCCCTTCACCTCAGGCCCCGACTGCATTCAACTAGCGCGCAGACTATATATTCACACGCGTGGCCGTGACGTTGTGAAGGGTTATATCACGCTCACACTAGGACTGTTAAATCATTTATTTTAACTATATGCAACTACCCCCGAAAATGCAAGCGTGATCGTTCTAAGCAAACCTAGCGACGAAGACTAGTAGACGAAGTGAAAAACATAGGCAAGGCGGGAGCGAAATCGAGCGCGAAGCTCAAGACCATCGCGATGGATGTTTACTGTGGACGCCCTCTGCCTCATCCAGGGGACATTAAGCAAGTATATGCGACTACGCTATTAAACCGGTCTATTAAAATATACAAAAAGAATAATAATGACGCGATTGGTCATTTAAACATAGATAGTTTGGATGCCAAATAATAGACTAAATGTCGCGGATCTCTCCAAAATTTCGACACAAAAAAGGTGGCTAAGTATTTTGTTTTCATTCCTATGTAGGTTCTGATTGTTAGGTTAAGTTACACATCGCTTTTAGATAGATTTCGAAGAAAGCCTACCTATTGGTTTTGTACCAGTTGTCGAGTTTTCCAAAAACTTCTTCACAGGAGGTCTAGTTATGATCCCTAGACAACAAAACAACCGCCAGTTAAAAAGTTTATATATATGTATGTATGTACCTCAATTTTACCGGCGATAGAGGTCGCAATTATGCACCGATTGCTTTCAAACTTGGACGACAAATGAACAGGGCGTTTGCATGAAGGCAAATGAACTTAACCTTCATAAAAATTAAGGTTAAGTTCGTGAATGGGGGATATTCCTCCAAAGGGGGGGACTGGGGCGCAGATTTTCAAAAAAATTAAACAACACGAAATTTACCTCTGCGGGCCTGCTGCGGGCCCGGATTTTTTTACAATCACATTAATTATTATTTTAAACTTATTAACTTTTTTAAATTATAATGAACCAGTAAACATTATATCGCTATGGAACAAACACTTCACATTTTAACATTATTTTCTACTTCTGAAACTATCCTACTAATATTATAAACGTGAAAGTTTGTGAGGATGTATGGATGTTTCTTACTCTTTCACGCAACAACTACTGAACCGATTGCGATGAAACTTGGTATGTAGATAGCTGGAGACCTGGAATAACGCATCGCGCGCATCGAGACTTCCGCGGGTGAAAGCTAGTTTGTAATAAAGCAAAAATTTAAAAATTACATATATATAAATATAAAAATTTAAAAATAATATAAAAGGTTGTGAAACCAGAAACCCTAGTCTCAAGCGAAAGACTAATCATACCGACGGCCGCTACAAGGCCGTGGAGTTAAATGTCCAGCATATTGAGCCAATGATGGAGAACCGTGTCCTCGCAGCGGCCTTCGTGGAAAACAGACTATCTTATGCAAATAGTTTTGTTTTAATCTGGTCGAATCTGAGATTAGCACGTTCAAACAAACAAACGGACTACATAAATAATACTATTAGCTTACGTCTGCGGCTTTGCCTGGAGAATAGTACTTTTTTTTCTAGATGAAATGAATTTCCTAGATATAGCTTCCTGTACCCATGACAAATAGAATGCTTATGCGGAATACAGACGTTGATGTAGTGCAATTCGCGACATGAAAGAAAGTGGGTGGGGTCGGCGAGTGGCGTGTGCCGAACCCGTGCTGATCGACCTATAGGAGTGATGATTTAAGTGTCAAGATCCGACGTGTTTGTTATTGTGTAACGGGGATCTTGCAGATATTCGCAGTTTTCGGAGCTTCCGCATCGATTTGGACATCAGCATCCGCGTTTGTGAACCTTAAAAAATCCGCATCTGCATCTGCGTACGCGGATGTTCCAAAATTCTGCATCCGCAACATTATTTTCAAAGCTAGTAAAAACTCGTAAAAAAGTAACAAACTCGCATACGGATTTCAAATATAACTTAGGATAGATATTATACTATATGTAGTTGGATACAAGCTTTATAAACTTCACTTCTGTTTTATCTCATAATACAATGTATTGTGGTGTGTGTTCGACGAGGGAAAACAGCTGATTATGTTCCAAGGTTTTTAATAACGACGTTTACAATAATGGTTTGTTGCACATATCTGTGAGTAACAACAGGAAATTACGATCTTCTTTATTATTAACTAGCAGTTCCCGCGCGGCTTCGTTTGTACATATACAAAATGAAAGTAGCTTAAGTGACTCCTAATAACACCAGCTATCTGAAAGTGAAAGTCCTGTGGAAATCGATCCACCCGTTCCGGAGATTAGCCGGAACAGACAGACAAAAATTAAAAAACCGATTTTTATGCGTAGCTATCGTGCAAATAACTGTATGCTGTAGCTTAAAAACCTATTTTTTAACCGACTTCAAAAAAGGAGGAGGTTCTCAATTCGTCGGAATCTTTTTTTTATGTATGTTCACCGATTACTCGAAGACGCTTGAACCATTTTAGAAAATTCTTTTTTGTTTCAAAGGGTATACTTTCCAGGTGGTCCCATTTAAATTTTAACGAAATCGGTTGAGCGGTTTCTGAAAAATCACCAAATATCTAAAAATCGTATACATCGATGATATCTTCGTTTACTCCGAAACCTCGCTGTCTCATTGGAGCAGTGCGTTTAGTTGGCCTACCCATATTATATTTAAACAAAATACAACTTATCATGATTTAGGCACATTGAAGTCGTTGATACTTTTTTTTAAAAGATAATTATTTTGACATGGCATACAGATACAATTTTTTTTATTTGTATTGATGTATGACCACGAATAACTTTTTACTGGGTAGCCCGATTTTGATAAAAAAAAATTTTTGGATAGGTTATACTTCGAAGCTGGTATCATTAAAATTTTAAATAAAAATTTCAACTCTAAGGGTAAGAAAATAGGGGACTAATGATTATTCACTAATTCACTTTATACCTGTGAACCGATTTTGTTGACCCTTAGCACACATAGGTCGTTCTAATGACACTACAAAATGACAGACACCTGTAGTTGATTTAATAATGGATGCAGCACCCAGTCGAGAAAACTCCTCAACGGTTTACAGCAACTATTTCGTGTTTATGTGTGTGTGATTCATGTTAATGAGAACTTTAAAACTAATAAAAGATTGTTAAATATCTGATAATAATTATAATTATATTGTGGCGACTTCCACATACAGCAACAAGAAACATCTACTACCTACTAATCCTGCATCCCGCTATGAGAGTTCTCGCGCCGATTAGTATATATACAACTTCCCAACATCAACCGTTGGGCCGCGGCCCGCCAGGCATGATCACCTCGCCTGGTCGGAGGATCCACCCTTTGTGTTGGAGGGACTTAACACCCGTCCCTCCACAATATTTTAGAGAAAAAAACTAAAAAATTAAAACTTAAAAAAATAATTAAACTGACAAAAGTGAAAAGCTAAAAATAAAATTGTTATTTGGGAGTCATCAACATGCTAGTGAAGGCGTCAGTGTGCTCCGAACAGACGAGCTTCACAAGCATGATAATGGTCCCACTTCTGTTACTTCACTCGCTAAATTAAAATTCACTAAATTTTCTTCATATAAGATGTAAACCTTGAACACATTGAAACAAGGTCTTATTTCAAATTGAAACAAGTAGGTAACATATATGTCGCTATCGAAAATAAGCAATTTATTTGTCGACTAAAGTCTGATACGCTTAAATAAACTTTAATAATAATATATCCCTTTATTGTACACCAAAATGATTTTGAAGAGTAGAAGCACAGCAATGTTTTGCGGTAGATACAATTGGCCATTGATTAATACCACGTAGCGAGAGCCACTATCCGTTGAATACCATCTCTTTTGCTCTGTGTTTTTAGTAAGCGTCTTCGTAGGTGTCGATTAAAATAACGTCATCTTAGTTCGTTTTGAACAAGTTTTTATACGGCATTTGAATATTTGGGGACTATCGCTGCGTCGCAATTATACGGCATTTGAATAAATGGGGATTCTCGCTGCGTGGAAATAAAGTTGAGTATAGTTGACAGGTTTTAGTGAAATTTAGTGGCGCTGAAAAAGATGCCAGTAACAAATAGACATTATTACGAAGAACACAAGATTGATTTCATATGAAGAAATTAAGTCAGGTTTTAGTTTGGTCGAGTGTACAATAGAATCGGCAATAATGACTCTACAATACGAGTCTAGTATTGTATTGCCTTGACGTTTGTGGACGCTTGCTCAGACTTGGCAAACTACACTATACACTAAAGCTGAGACAACCGGAATAGGTAAGTATTGATTCAGTTTCTATGTTATGCCGAATCCCCACGCTTCCCAAACGTCGAAGTTTAGTTTGGCTTGTGTAGGCATGCTAAAGTTTGCAAGGCGCTTGCAAACCATCTTGACGTTTTTGCTCAGTATCGGATTGCACTGGCGGTGAACAGATGTGCATTCTATAAATGAAGCAGAATCATGAATCAGAAGGACCATGGAATTTCATTATTTTATTATTAAATTTTATATTTAAATTATTTAATTTTATAGGCCAAATGTTATAGCCGACGACAATCTCGACGTCCGTCTAGCTTGGTTGTCAAGAACATACCAGGCACACGTGCAAGAGTGTGCATTTCGAAATTTGATACCACAAATTATACGAAGCGTTTGTAAAGGCTTGGAGTTTGCGGCAATTGTCAAACGTGTGGACCCGGCATAAGTAGAATTCGTTCGATACCACGGCCTCACAGAAAAGCGGCAGTGAAACAATGCAATTCGCCGCGTGAGTGAGGTTACCGGAGGCCCTAACGCTTCCCTCCCCCCTATTCCTGTCCTTCCCCTCTCCGCCCCTCTAATCCCTTTCTCCCGTCTTCCCGCTCTTCCCCTACTCCCACCTTAAAGGAGGGCAACGCACTTGTGACTCTTGAGTTACAGGTGCCCATGGGCGGCGGTAGTCATTTACCATCAGGTGACCCGTCTGCTCGTTTGCCCCTATACCATAAAAAAAAAATAGTGGTTGAATGTTTTAGACATAGGGGACCACACATCCTATTAATATTATAAACGTGAAAGTTTGTGAGGATGTATGGATGTGTGGATGTATGGATGTTTGTTACTCTTTCACGCAAAAACTACTGAACCGATTGCGATGAAACTTGATATGTAGATAGCTAGAGATCTGGATTAACACATAGGCTACTTTTTATCCCGAGTTAGACCCATGGCACCGGGACTTACGCGGGTGAAACCGCGGGGCGCAGCTAGTTGCAAATAATTGGAACCAATAAGTAAAATAAAATTGAAGTGTCTGTTTGTAATGTCATAAGGACAGCTTTTTTTAGTAAATGCATCTGAATGTTTACACTACTTATACCAAAATATAATCTATTATTAAATTTTTGGTCAGTCTGTTTGTTCCGGCTAATCTACGCAACGAGTGGACCGATGTCCACGGGACTTACCTGGTGTTATAAGGAGTAACTTTGTATTTTGGAAAAAGTACACGCGAGCAAAGCCGCGGGGAACTGCTAGTACATATCTATACTTGTATTATAAAGATAAGCAAGATAAGATTTAAATAAGCTTATCCTAGCATTCTACCAATCCCATGTTTTATTTTTGTGTTAGATAACCTTGTTCATTGAGGAAGGTTGTAGACTATACCACTACTCTATTTATTTATATCTATCCAAAGCAAATGCGTTACAAATTGATTTACAGAACATGTTAGAGAATAATATGGTTGATACATTTGCCAATTACGGAATTACTAGCATGCGTATTATGACAATGACACCAATTAATAATAAACGCCTATAAAATAGGCAGTCACAGGAGTGCCGACAGAAGTGAAAACTTAAAACGACGTACCACATTAGTATGACCGTGACGCGAACCCATAACTTTTACCCCTACCAAAAAACGCTTAACGCGGCTAAAGAAGTTTTCAATCACAATTCAGTATGACCTTCATAATTCTAATATTAGCACGATAAACCGCTAACTACACACACTAACCTCACAATGTAAATCAAATAATAATTATTTGTTAAAATAATTATTATTACGTACCAATAATAACTATTAAATTAATATTGATAATTATTCCGTATTCATTGAATATACTAAACACAGCGACACAACAGCGAAGAGCAGCTGACTGTTTCTTTTTCGCTCAGGTACCTACACTCGGCGGTCCCGAGTTCACCCGATCGAGCCTTTTACCTCAGAGCGTGACGGATCAGCCTAAGAAAGCGACCGCGATCCGGGACGGAATTTTTTGTAATATTCGAATTTGTAAGCAACCTGTCACATAGCAACGGGCTCGTTCCGATCTCCCGTGCAATAGGATCGGTACGACAAACTGGAGATCGCTTCGCGGTGCAGGACGGGCGGCCGGCGCGGGCGCTGTATTCTACGGTAGTCATTACAAGCAACACAGAGCGAAGCGATCGCGGGGCGGTCGAGGTCCGATCTTACAAATTTTATTTTTTACAACTTAGGTGTACGATAGTTCCAGTTTCAATATGAATCCAACAGAAAAACTAATTGAATTAGTTACACATCACCCATGTCTATATTATACTAAAGACAGGAATTATAAAAACACTTTAAAGAAGGATATTCTTTGGGAAAAGATAGCCAAGGATATATAAGGTCGTAAAGGTTCATGCAACTCATCAAAACTGCTTTGACTCACGTGTAAATACGTAAAAAATCGGTCCACGTATGAACGCAGCTCTTTACACAAATGGTGGTACTCTCCAAACATATCTCGTTTCATATTTATGTCGTGAACCCAAATTCTTTTGGGTTTACGTTTTTTCTTTTGGTACATTGCTAATAAAAGCAGAATTTCTTTTTCGTCGCTGTCCGACATGGCGCTGCTTCAGCAAAAATAAAGAAATTGAGAAATTGCGTTACGAAAGGTCGTGAACAATTTTATCGCTTTTGGTGTCACACCGGCCGTGTTCCCGCCACCTGCCCGCTGCGGGCTGCGGACGGTAGCCTTGTGTGACATGGTACGGACCGCTATCGCTTCGCGATCGATCGCTTTATCGCGGCTCCCGCCTCTGTGTGACCCGGCCTTTAATTACTTCAGATACTACCTTAAACTGTTGTTGTTATTACTGCACGTTCGAAAGGAACTAAATGTTTTATATTTAAATATATTTTTAGAATCGTGGTAGATGTCTATGTCACCTGACATACTTGGATTTAGACTTGGATATTGTATTGAATTCTTTGCATAGTCGGTGTAGAGGAGAACTGGACCCGATGTTCGTTTTGAAGGTTGGTAAATGGTATACATTGGAGATTGGATATCTTGGTATTTACGGGGTACTTGGAGACTGATACGCGAAACTAATTCCTTGCAATCCAGCCTACCATTCGTTAACTTACGCAGAAATAAAATATCCTGCACTAGACGTCGTTCACGTAGTGTATACATATTGAAATGTATTAGACGTTGTTTGTATGAGAAATTCCGCTGGAGTTATAGGCTAGGTTTCGTGTAAATGCGCGTTGTATACTTTCAACACGTTGAGAATGTACAGCGTAATGAGGACTCCATACCATGCTTACATATACTAATTGGCTAAGAACTAAGGTATTGTAAAGGGTAATTTTGGTTCGCGGTAGCTGAAACCCCTTAGTGCAGTGCATTATAAATCCGAGCATTTGTACTGATTTTGTAACGATGATATCGACGTGTTTTTTGAGGCTAACCTTACTGTCTATGATTACACCTAAATCTCGGACTTCATTTACTTCATCCAAGATAATGCAGTTTAATATTATACAATGAGGTAAAAGTTTGTTTTTTCCTCGTATATTTAATATGGAAACATTTTTTTTTCATTCTGTGATATGTTATTTATATTACACCAATCAACGATTATATCTATGTCACTTTATATAAGGATCATCTTCCTGTAAGGATACAGTTTTATAAACATTTGATCATATGCAAACAGTAAGGCATTACAATGGCGAATTTATTTCGTTATATCATTGATGAATAATGTGAAAAGAACTGGTCCTAGATGGGATCCTTGTGGAACACCGGAATCGGCGTAATATGGGAATGATTCATGTCCACTCAATGCAATGATCTGTGATCCTCGAGGTAGGTAGGAAGAAAACCATTAAAGTAAGGAGCCATGTATGCCATTAAAATGCAACTTAGCTAGTAGCAGTTGGTGGTCCACTTTATCAAATGCACTTGAGAAATCAGTATACACAGCAAAACTTATTTTCTATTGTCAAGGGCTATTGTAACATTAGATACGAATTCCATTAAGTTTGTGTATATGTTACGTCCAGATTTAAAACCATGTTGACTGGGTGAAATGAAAGAATCTAAATGTTTTGTAATAATAGGGCAGATAAATGATTCAAATAGCTATGACCTATATAAGAATGGAGTAGTAAGCCTTATTACATTAAACTGTGTGAGTCTGCTGGAAATATTTAGTAAACGAAAAAAAAGGTAGTAACAACTGGCAAAACTAAACTTTTGGTATTATGTTGACATCTTTACTAATATTATAAATGCGAAAGTGACTTTGTTTGTTTATTTATTATGCTTTCACTCCTTAACCACTATAACAATCATCATGAAATTTTGCATACACAGTCTGGGGTACAGAAAAAGGCATAGGGTACCCGTTTCAACAGAAAAAAAGTACTCTCAAGGGCCAGGGAATTAATTGAGAAAGAGGCAAATTAACACAAGCGAAGCTGCATTCAAAATCTAGTAATTTATATTAAAGAAATGAAATCCTTTATAGATTATTGTGGGCGAGCCAAGCTTCATCACATAGGGGCCGGCTTGACCGGACCGATACCACGGCCTTACAGAAAACCAGCAGTGAAGCAATGCATGCATTGTGTTTTGCACGAGGAAGGTTTCTGGCGGCCCTAACCCTTCCCTCTCCCACTACTCCCACCCTTAAGGCCGGCAATGCACATGTGACTTAAGTTGCAGGTGCCCATGGGCGGCCATAGTCACTTACCATCAGGAGACCCACCTTTATCCCATAAAACAAAAATAGATGGATGCACACAGTTCTCAACAGTTTTTTTGAAAATCATTGAGGCAGGCCATGTCGAGCAGTGGATGTTCTTTGGCCGAAACAATGAAGATGATATCTCTTACAGCATCATGTGAATATATATAGGAAGGGAACAATAATAAAACAATGAATGAAGTGTGGATGTGGATATTAAAGTCTGAAACACAATAATCTGTACTATATAATCTATGCTAGTATTATAAAGCTGATGAGTTTGTTTGTTTGGTTGAATACGCTAATCTCAGGAACTACTGGTTTGAATTAGAAATTTCTAGCCCATTTATCTATTGTACTACGATCTGCTACAGCCAATAGGAGCAGAGGATCAATGAAAATGTTGCAGAAACGGGGAAAATTTACAAACGCAGACAAAGTTCAGCCTAGTCAGCTAGTTTTGTTTTAAGGTGATTTGTAGTTGATGTGTGAGTTTGATTTGTTTCTATTGATGTATGCTATTACTTAAATATAGTAGTAATTTTGCAGGATTGTTTAAAATTTAGAACATGAACGCATTTAGTATGCGCCTATAAGCATTGTAACAAGAAACTTGTAGCATGTTTAAAAAGATGTCCTTGAAGTTTCTTGCCTGTTCTTCTCCATAGGATCTACATATTGAAACAGGCAACTAGCTTCATGACTGACTTATGCTGACTGACTCCTACTTCTGTCAATTCAAAAATTGGTTTAATTAAAATAAATGATTTTGAATTGATTTGATTGGATATAAACCCTGAATACAAACTAACTAATGCAGAGTTTTTTAAATGAGAGTAGTAATACCTTATTTTGAAAAACTTTATAGTAAACTAGCAATCCGTCCCGGCCTTGCACGGGTAGCAGAGACATCTTCAAAAATCATCAAAATATTTCAATCAATTTACACAAAATCTTAACCAATTTTTCACCTAACCCTTTCTCATGAATCACTCTGTCTATTAGTGAAAACCGCATGAAAATCTGTTTAGTAGTTTTTCAGTATATTGTGAAAAGACAGACGACAGACGCAGTGAGGGACTTTGTTTTATAATATGTAGTGATAAATTAATGACTATACAACATAATACTAGAATATATGGGAGGGGAGATCTATGTTTAATTTAATGATTTTACTGACTTTGTTTTGTGATAAATAGTTTATTGTAGAGTATCAAGGGTGTATGATCAAGCTTTGAGTTATGGGAGTAGAGCAGTAACAATAACATTACTGACTACAATAAACTGTAGACAAGTAGACTGTTCCATTATTTGGGAATTAATGTGATCATGTATGCGATCAATGTAGGGAATATCTAGAAATATATGAAACACATATTGTAATAGTTCTTCCATTAATCAGCTCAGTTCAGTCAGTTGTTTCAAAGGTTAATTATTTAACCCTGTAAGAAATCTATTTTAGTTAAGTCTGACAATAGGTGTAAGTTTACAATAAAAAAAAATAAAGTACTTACATTTTCAAGTACAAAAATATGTATGGGGACTCTAAACAGCTGAAATCAAGAGTTGTTTAGTTAAATGAAAGTTTGGAGTCCTGTTGATGAGACAATATTAGACACAGGCCAGGCAAATAACAAAATGATGGCTTAAAACATAGTCTTACCATTTTGCCAAGGGTTTGCAGGCTCGAAGTACTGCGTAACTAGCTCATCTTCTTCAGGGAAGCGCACAGATCTCGACTTTTTCTTCTCGCTACCAGCATTGTCAATTGTCTTAACACAATCTCCACACTCCACAGAACATTTATCGCTCTCGGTCGGGCATCCCGCACTCTTATCAGGCTCGACAGACATATCTAGCGAGTAATAATTTATCACATAATACTGTATACGAACACATTAGCGAATAAAACTCATATCACAACATATAAAAAAATAATTCTTAAACTCATTTACACAGCACAACACCTAGAGATCGATTATTAAACATTAGCAACACGAAAACCACGTTAATTTACCGGCCATTGCGTATTTTTTTCGTGTTACGCTGGTTTTTTTCTAATACAATTTTTTATTGTTCGTTCGAATCAAAACATTCCGCACCTTTCATACACCGTTTGCCGCCATATTGGATTGAACGAGACAAAAGGAGAGTTTCCGCTATTGTTTGCTAGAGGGGGTGAGAATCAATTGATCAATGTTGCCATTGGTATAAAAATATTTCCTTATAATACTTTGTTTAGTGACCTCTACTGGTAAATAAATTACCTAGCTAAGAAAGTAATGACTGCGTGCTTCAAGCCACGTTGTATAGATGTCTCTATAAACAATATAGTTTTGCTCATACTACAAATATTTACAAAGTATTTTTTATATATTTATTGTACTAAATTGTAGAAATAGATCTCGGAAACTGCAATCGTTTTGTCATAAATCTTTTAAGAAAGTACAATCACGTGTAGACGATCCGCCACCTTTGGGTTGGATTTTAATTTTTTTTTTTTAAAACTACAATTGATCATAATTGGCACAGATCAATCTGCTCATATTGGTAATGTGGTCCATAATAAACTGTGTGTATGTTATACAAAAAAGGATAATCTATTTGGAAACGTACGGACGTATCATAAGTCATAACAAATTCACACAATTTAAATAAAACAAACCTTGGGTAACTAAATTATTTTATTTATTCAAACTCAACATCTCGTAGTCCACTATACACACGACCTGACATCTATCTTACAACTAGTATCGTTTAAAGGCTAAGCATTTTTATATTGATATCACAATATTTTAGAAAAGACCTCCAACTTTGTAACAAAGCGTTGCCAACAATTCAACTCGTCTTCTATAGTCTATTCAACTTCCTCTGAGAAAAAGGTAAACAAACCAGAAAAAGGTTTTTAGGTCACATTTTTTTATGCATCTAGAATTAATAAAAAAAAAGTGACATTAAAAACACCTAAAACTGTAGCTGTTCTCAAACATTGAACGTATTATAATACTACTAAATTGAGGAGTATTGATAAGGTAAATAATTTACGTAGAAATATGAAATTTAGTAATTAGTTTGGTTACACTGGCCATCTTTACTATCGATCAACTCGTTGAGAAACATTGGTTTCTTTGTTTACCTTTTGTCTCAGAGGAAGTTGAAAAGAGTATAGAACTCTTTGAACACTTAACAAACCCTTAATAACGAAGAACATCGATTGTAGAAGGCATTTTTTTTTGTTACACTATGGAATTACAGCTTGCTTAGAGGCATTTTTGCATACAGAAGCAAATATATCAACATCGTACTCATACAAGAGTGCTTTTAGATCTATTTCGATTATAAATCATTATATCGTAGGTCACATATCACATGGTACAGGCAACATTGCCAAGCACCATACACCATACAATTGAATTGGCCGTTTTACATCGGCTCATATATATGTACCTATACATAGCGATAGTTAATGATTTAGAATATTTCTTCATAATAAATATTTTTTTAAGTTTGTTAAGAATGAATATTTTTAACCACAATATGCTTGCATACATACCTTACATTTCGCGAAAACAACCAATTCAGTTACATGATGCATAAAAAATTTGTATTACATTGCAGTAATTCTAAAATATTGTGTTATTATTACGAAATTAAATACGCGGCTTGCGGTAGGAGTTGACTCGTCAAAGTCATCACACTCATCACATAAGAAAAAGCGTTATGCTGTGTGACTTTCAATCTCTCTCTGTGTCTCTTTCTTTTATATACAAGACTAAGGGACTTCTTTCCTGTCGTGGTTCCTCCACCATAGACGTTTTTTGTTAAAAATCTAAATTATGTGTAACTGTTGTCATTGTCATGTAAATCTAAAAATCATTGTTCTATTAATATAACATACTGCCACATTACATGTGCTCTTTTATTCACGTATATAACAATTTTACTTAGAATAACTGTAACTATGCCAGATTTCTTTCCCTGTAATATATATTTTTTTTTTATATAAATTTGAAGGCCAACAATTAGGTATGTTCAAACAAATATCAAATTTACATCTAAAATTTATTAAGAATGCATTCACAACAATGTTGATTTGAATACAAAAATATGCTTTAAAATTCTGTTTATTATTTTTAAATTAATGTAATTCACGACGAAAAAAAAGGAGGTTCTCAAGCCAACCTTATAGAAGCATATTTTTATTTATGACCACACATAAGATTTTACAGATTTCCGATTTCGATGTTTTTTTTAATTGGATATATAAATATTATTATTATTAATTTAAGTGCCTAGTGCTACCTCGACCATTTCTGGTCTTTTGTAGGGGTAAGGAGGGTTTTTTCCCTCTTGCTTTAAAGTTCACTGCTCAGACTTGTGGCTTCGAGAAACCTACAGATCCTATCAGCGGTGATTGTTTGTATTTCCTGCGGTTGCATGATGTGTAACCCCAGGTTAATACTTCGGTGCCGCATTAATGGGCCACAAGAGCATAGACTATGCATTGCATATATAAATACGTGAAGATAGCATTTCAAAAAGTTTTAAATTTTAAGCAAAATGTTGTAATTTTTTTTTTGTGAAAACGGCTTCATCAAGCTACGCACGTCCAGAATATATGTTGACTTGTCATGGCACGAAAAGACTATACAATGAAAGTTCAAGTTATACTGGTCGATGATATAAAACAAAACATTTAGAACTCACTGAACTATGGTTGTATGGTCGACATTCGACTACAAGACGCTCTCTAGCTATGTATGTATTTATTGCAAAAAAAAAATAATTTATAATTTTTTTTTGTAAAATTAACAAAATTTGTGAATGCGTCTTCGATAATAGTTATAATAAATGTAGAAAATGGGATGATAAAAGTTTGTTAGAACCTTGTGATATTAATTCTATCGAGGCTCCACCTGTCATATCTGTTATAAGTTATAACCAAACCAATATAGTTGTCCCCAAAGGGTTGCAAATCATCGTTTCATTAATCTATTGCCATTTAATATTCATGAGAAGTTCAAAACGTGAAAAGATGACAAAGAGACGCATATTTATAATTAACGTGGTCTATGTTTGTCAATAGTGTAAATTGGACGGAGTTTAGTATATCATTGTAGTTATAAGGTCAAAATAGTATAATGTATGAAGTTTTGCAAGATATTGGACAGGCTGTTACAAAAAGATGTGATTAAATTTTACGAGCGTTATGTGTAGTCGACAAATATTTGATTTAGCTTGAAAAAAAAATTGTCAATCATGGGACTGCCGGCAGAAGTGAAAACTTAAACGAAACGACGAACTTAAAACGTCACATTAGCAGGTTAGTGACATTAATTAATAAGGAGCTGACAGAACGCAATGTTTAGATTAGCGCCCTCTAGTGGATCTATATGTATTATTAGCGTGACGGACACGGTTTCTTTAAAAATACTTTTTGTAGGTATTTGGTAGGTTTCGTATTGTAGGCAGATATTTTTAAACAATATTATTATGAAATTCTTATGTCAACATTTACAGAAAAATGTGGACATTCAATCAACATTCTTGATATTAAATACCTATTGTTTCTGTCATGTCAGCCCATTTGCATACGAAAGATTAGCTTTGTCGGTAATTTTTCAAGTTAAATTCGTCAGTTTCAAAATTTATGTATTAAAAATAACAAATTTTCCTAAAATTGTTTTTTTTTTTTACGTTATTCCCGGGATCTACTTTACGACCTTAAAATATGTCCACATCTTCCTGTAACAGCCTGTGTAATGACGAATTTATAGATTAACAAATTTATATACATAGTTTAACGACATTTATTTTTTACAGTTCGTTTTACAAACAGATTATATATTTAAAAGAGTTTTTAAAACTTGGTCTTTTAATTACAATTTTAACACCAATAATATATAGCAATTAATTTAGAAAAATATTTGCATTTTACATAAAACTTAATGTATAATTTTCATATGGGTAAACATGATATCATTATTATTTTTAACCCCTGAGTAAAAACGATGTAAGTTTAACATATGTATCTGTCTGTGGCATCATAGCTTCTAAACGAATGGACCTATTTTCTTTAGTTTTGATTTAAGAAAATCTGTTCAGCCATTGGAAGATTATCAAATATCATTAATTTGTTATTTTTATCCTGATTCACTTCTAAAAATACAATTATTCATGAGAAACTAACGAAAAAAAAAACATGCCTCATGACAAGCATATGAACGAGGTTGCTCGAGGTTCCATATAAAAAATATTGTATTTTAAAGATCAATAAATAGCTAAATATATTTGCAAAAACATCAAGTTAGACGTAACTTCAGTAGATACAGTTTTTGGCAATTTATTTTTTGATTACAAAAATAATCGTACAGACTTTTAAAAACATGATCAATGTTCTATACTTAGTATATTGCAGATCGAGAGTAGATAAAAGTGATTTAGGACTTGCAAGGGTGATTGTAATCTGCCTTAATCACTTCTTGTCCGCATGAGAGTGTTACCCAAAAAGATTTCACAAACAGGAGAAAGAATTTCATAACCTAGAAATAGAATTAGAAATATGCTTTAAAATCAATCCATGCTAAAACTCAGGGTTATTGGTCGGAATCCACGCAAAATACCGCAGACATACGGTTGTACTCACCTGTGTTTCGGGGTAAACCGATTAGTTTCCGGCCCTTGGGCCAAGGGCTAAACCGACCTTTCGCATACATGTAGCGGCTGAATCCAGTCGACCTTCCCCGCCAGCCACGCGTGAGTACAGTACTTACTATGAATTCACGGAAGTTCTTATTCAGATAAATATAAAATATTTTTTGAAATAAAAAAAAATGTAATAAAAAGTTGTTCGGCATACTGCAGTGGCTTACGCTTATTTAGTAGAATATTATCCAAGCATTTAAAAAGGTATACAGATGTGTCAATCGTGCACGTAAATTGGCCTGCAGTTAACTTTTAATAACAATAATAATACATTTTAGTTGTTTAGATTGTAAAATAGATGGCAGTGTAATTAGTTTATGCAACAATCTTGTTTCTAGTTCTTTTTGTCGAACCGTTGCACTGAGTTTAAAAAAATCATCTTATGTAATAATATTTGTATTTATTCTAACTTTAAAGTTATATTTGAAAATGGGGCTAATAATTCAATCTTTTTTATGGATAACATTTTAAATGAACTTCGTTGGTAGGTTAGAACAAATATCGTTTTTTTTTTATTGTTCTTAATAGTCGATAGTCGAGAAAATTGATTGCGATTAAAATTAGTTATTTAATTTACAACATGTTTTATCAAATCAACAACATCTGCAAATACAAAGGACGTAGGTTTATCACATTTATTATTTTTTTGTGATGATCAATTTATAATTAGTAGACTCCGTTATCACGTGGGCATTCTCGGGGCAATGCAGCGACAAGGGAAATTAGGGTTGCCATTCTAATGTTTATTTGCTACGTACGCAAGTTCGCATTTATAAATCTTTGGATGTATATTTTAGTATGGAACAATTACCTGAACCCATTAATAAAAAAATAGGCAGTCATAGGACTGCCGACAGAAGTGAAAACTTAAACGAAACGACGAACTTAAAAGTCACATTAGCAGGTTGGTGACATTAATTAATAAGGAACTGACAAAACTCAATATTTAGATTAGCGCCATCTAGTGGATCTATATATGTATTATTAGCGTGACGGTAACGAGTTCAGTGCTTTTCCCCCATAGCAAAAGTGCACATACGTGCCTAAAGAAGTTTTCACGTCAATTATGTAGCTATCTTTTCTTTCTATACATATAGATTTATCATTATAATATTACATGAAGATAATTCTGCGTTCCGATAATCAATTACGGTAGATTTTAGTTTTGCAAGTGTTAAAATTAAAAAATAACAAACATAAAAGAGAAACTTCTTATAACAATTATATTTCCACGCCATGCTGTGACAGCCCTAGAGGTGTTGCACCATCGCCCCTATACAGCCCCTGATAACGAAGAATTATCATATTACATTATTTTTTTTTTGCAATCTTCGTGTGGACCAGGATCACTTCCACGTACAGTTCGTTAAGCCAACATGTATATTTATATAAATGTTAATAACAGGAGAGTATAATAAAAAATAATAGTTACACTTATAAAATATCGTGTATATAACAAAGAGATGGACCCTAATTCTCTCTATATCTCTTTCTTACAATTATCTTTTAAAAAAAGCATCACCGACTTCAATCTGCTTTTTAGTGAGAAGTACATGTATTTTGTTTAAATATAATATGGGTAGACCAACTAAACGCACTGCTCCAATGAGACAGCGATGTTTCGGAGTAAACGAAAATATCATCTATGTATAAAATTTTTTGATATTTGTTGATTTTGCAAAAACCACTTGACTGATTTCGATAAAATTTAAATGGGACCACCAAATTGGTTCAGGCGTATTCGAGTAATCGTCGAACATACATAAAAAAAAAAGATTCTGACGAATTGAGAACCTCCTCTTTTTTTGAATTCTTTTAAAAAACATATGGAAAAGACCTCTAAGGGTGAAAAATTAAGGGATGAAGAACACAGCTTATTAATCATCGACATGAAGTCGGTGATATTTTTTTTTTAAATTAATTATATGTATACTCTATCTCTTTTTGTTGTAAGAAAGAGATGCATCTAAAATGAATAGGAATAAGGGCCCAAGCCTAGCGTTTCACGCGAGACGTGGTACATTGTAATCTTATATAAAACTATATTTTTGGTCTGTATATAAATGTATATGAACTTATAACTATATTTGTAATATAAAGTCTGAAGTCACTGTGTCTCCTTCTTGATTTTTAAATCGAGGACACCTTCTGCAAATATACGAAAAAATTTACACAATTTTGTTATTTCATGGATGGAAAGCGCTGGCAGCTGTCATACAGTTTCTACTAGTATGGCTGCCATCTTTGAACATAACTAATAACTTTTGGAAGTCTTAAAAGATGATTTGTACTGGATTGATTATGTGAACTCTCTATTTTGTATAACCAGTCAATAAATAAATAAATAAATAACATTAAAAACAATGTTCTTTTCGCTATATATATATGTGTGGAGGAACGGGTATCATGTCCCTCCAACACAAAGGGAGGATCCTCCGACCAGGCGAGGTGATCATGCCTGGCGGGACGCGGCCCAACGGTTTATGTTGGGAAGTTGTATATATACTAATCGGCGCGAGAACTCTCATAGCGCGATGCAGGATTAGTAGGTTGTAGATGTTTCTTGTTGCTGTATGTGGAAGTCGCCACATATGTAAATATTGTAAAAACTCGAAATTTTACGCCATCTGTGAAAGTTGTCCTAACTAATACTGGCCTGTTAGTCTAGTGGTTAGTGACCCTGACTGCTAAGCCAGAGGTCGTAGGTTCGATTCCCACCCAGGACAAATAATTGTGTGATGAGCACGATAATTTGTTCTGTGTCTGGGTGTAATTTATCTATAATATGTATGTATTTAGAAATATATAAGTATGTTTATCAGCAGTCTGGTTACCATAGTACAGGCTCTGCCTAGTTTGGGATCAGACGGCCGTGTGTGAGAAGTGTGAAGTAAAAAAAAAAAGGATAATTAGTATTCAAGATATTACAGTGAGTATTCAAGGAATCCACAGATGGCATAAAGCAACTCGCGGTCACCGGCCGGGTCGACCGGAGTGGTATCACGGGCTTACAGAAAATCGGCAGTGAAGCCATGATTGTGTTGTATTTCGCCGACCATTTCCCCCCCCCCCCCCTCCCCCTACTTTAAAGGCCGACAACGCACTTGTGACTCTCGAGTTACAGGTGCCAATGGGTGGCGGTAGTCATTTACCATCAGCTGACCAGTCTGCTCGTTAGCCTCTATTATATGAAAAAAAAAAATCAAAAATGAACTTACCATTCGCATCAGCGTAAACATAAGCGATTCTCCTCGGCGCCAACTGCTTCCGTCCATGACCTTTTCTTCTACCCTCTTTCAAAGACAAATTCAATACTCCATTGTCACTCTCTAATAACTTCATCTCACTCTCACACAACACCATACTCTTTATCTCCGAACTCAACTTCTCGTTAGAAATGAACACAGTCTTCGCAAACACTTTCTTTTTGTCAGCATCGTTTTTAAAAATATGGTTGACGCTCTGTTGGACCAATTTGTCGATTCGACATTCAAAAATATTTTTTGTGGTGTTTCCGAAAATTTTCGAATCCGTATTTTCGAACACTTTTAAATCCGTATTTTGAAAACTTTTCGAATCCGTATTTTGAAAACTTTTCGAATCCGTTTGTTGGATTTTTTTTGAATCCGTGATTTCTAAATTTTTAACGTCAGTGTTTCCGAAAATTTTGGAGTCCGACTCTGCGAACATTTTTGTTTCAGTGCTTTCAACAGAGTTTTCGCTTGTGTTTTCGAAACATTCTGGTAGCAGTGGTGTTTTCGTTTCTGTCACAGTGACAATTTTCGGTGGTGTTTTCGGAGATTCTAATTGTGTTGTCTTTACATCTATGGTTGGGACGTCGGAGGTGTCTGAGCGATCTTGCAGAATCTGAAATGAAATATACAAATTTTATTGCAAAAAAAAAAACAAATTATTATACGGCAATTTTGTCTTGTGCCTAGTAATAAAATAAATTCAAAATAACAATAAAAACAACAAAGGTACAATATTTATTATAATATCAAAAATACCAGTAGTGAAGTAATAAAGTAAATAGTACTAAATGTATGCCCCTCTCGCGTTCTAATTTATGACTTAGAATATACATATTTATGTATTTTGCGCCGAATCCAAATTATTTTTCCAAAATAAATGACACCTAAGTTACTTCTTATAACACCAGCTATATGCCAGTGAAAGTCCTGTGAAAATCAATCCACCCGTTGCGGAGATTAGCCGGAAGAAACAGACAGACGGATAGACAGACCAGCCAGCCAGAATTTTAAAAACTGATTTTTAGGTATAGGTTTCGTGCAAATAACTGTATGAGCTTAAAAAGAAACTTTTATTTTGACATTACAAACAGACACTTCAATGTTATTTATTTGTATTGATTTATTTAACACTAGCAGCGCCATTTCATCGCAATCGGTTCAGTGGTTTTTGCGTGAAAGAGTAACAAACATCCATACATCCATACATCCATACATCCACACATCCATACATCAACACAAACTTTCACATTTATAATATTAGTAGGAAGTATCCTACTATATTAGAAACGTGAAAATTTCAGAAGTAGAAAATAATGTTAAAATATGAAGTGTTTGTTCCATAGCGATATAATGTTTACTGGTTCATTATAATTTTAAAAAGTTAATAAGTTTAAAATAATAATTAAGAAAATAATTAATGTGATTGTAAAAAAATCCGGGCCCGCGGCAGGCCCGCAGAGGTAGATTTCGTGTTTAATATTAGTGGGATAGTGGGATTAGTGGGATAATTTTAATGTAAGTTTTATAAATTTCTTAATGAATTATTTTATTTTCGCTTTTAAAATTTAAAAGTACAGAAATTATTAATTAATGTCACCAACCTGCTAATGTGACGTTTTTAGTTCGTCGTTTCGTTTAAGTTTTCACGTCTGTCGGCAGTCCCATGACTGCCTATTTTTTAATATGTAATAATGATAATCGAAATCTTTTGACAGTCACGTAGGCACGTCATTATGTTATGTTTGTGACCGGGGATCATGACAATTTAATTATAAATTTAATGAGCTAAAGTGGTGTATAAAATACATATGAGAACATAGTGAATTCAATCTACAAGAAGTATTACTTCTACCCCAACTATAATATATGTATGTGGCTCTGAATATCGGGTGTAAGAGACAGAATGCCGAATACTGAAATAGTGGATACAGACCATCGTTCCGAGTCGAAATCATTTGGATTGTATGCAGGAAAATTCATCTTATTTTTATTCGTTGACTGGCTTGTTGGCCTAGTGGTTATTGACCCTGCTGCTACACTGCTGTGCTACAGGTCGTGGGTTCGATTTGTACCTGAGTCTGGGTGTTCTTTGTGTCCGTTGTTGGTATGTTTGTAAAGTCCCCTACGACACAGGAGTAATTCCTAATGCGGGACTTGTCTTTTTATTAAAGAAAGAAAGAAATCTTTCTTTTTATCATTTTACATTTTTTTGGTTAAGTGATATCACAATGAGTAAACAGAACATTTTACCTAAAAAAAAAAGTATCCTCATAACGCCAAAAACTGCAGTGTAATCAATTAAACAACATTGATGCAATCAGCTGTTTTGAGGGCGCCGAACGTTTAACGTCATTCACCGTACCGTACAAAAATAATACGTTTGTCACATTGCGTAGCGAAAAACCAAACGTAAATTCTTAATCTCAAATTTCATGAACTGACTTTTGCATTGTGATTAGTATCCACAGAAAGACGTTTTTGTAAGTTCTTCGCGACGCCGAAACTAACACGGTCTATGTTTAGAAGCATGTCCCCGCAAAAAAAAAAGTATTTAGTATACTAAACCCTATGTTGTAAATAATAAGTACTATCTATACCTGGACAATATATCTTCTGAGTCTAATACACCTGTCCCTCACAGTGTCCCTTTGAGTGACAAGGGCCCTTCTCTCTGACAGAGCATCATCCCTGCAAGCCCTTACAGCGCGCAGTTCCCGGGCCAGCCGGCGAAGATGCTCGACGCTGCGACGTCGACTGTTCTGAGAGGCCAGCTAGAAATATTAATAAGAGTCTGTGACATATAACACATCGCCATCTAAGGCACGGTAGGTTTTGCCACAATCAAAACGGTGATTGACGAATAACCTATCGTCTAATGCAGTGATTGACGGTTTCATGATGAGATTTTAATGTCGATATTATTTCATCAATCACCAACGAACATTCGTCAATCATGACTTTTGGTAATGATTGACGTTTGCATGAGCGTCTAATCAGTGGCGGATTTACCAGCAGGCTGAGTAGACCAGAGCCTAGGGCGGGAGATTTTAGGGGCGGCAAATTTGGCACCTACATTATGTTTTATATGTTGTCCTGGGGTATCGAATTAAATAGACAGACCGGTAGGGGCGCCAAAATTTTAATAGCCTACGGGCGGCAAATGTGTAATTCCGCCGCTAAACTAATTCGGATAGCTCGCGCTACGTGTTCGCTGTAAATACTAAATAAGTTATCCAAACTAAATATGATAATATTGTAATTTAGAGTAATATTAATAAACTCTAAATCGTCTTCCGAGCCTTCTTCAGCTTTACTACATATTATAAAACAACGTCCAGCCGCGTCTGTCTGTCTGTTCACGATAAATTGTGAAACTACTGATTTTCATGCGTTTTTCACTAATAGACAGAGTGATTCATGAAGGTTTAGGTGAATTGATTGAAATATGTTGAAGACAGACGTCTCTGCTACCCGTACGAAGCTAGTCCCAACTAAGTTGGGGTCGGCTTTCAGTCTAACTACGATACGGCCGAACTTTGATATTTTACGTGAAGCGACTGCTATCAGACCTCCACAACCCAAGTACTTGGCGATATCTTTTTACTTGATACTTTTTAGGGCTCCAACTACCCGTAACGAATTCCACAGATGTTCGTATGGTAACCGGGACCGACGGCTTAACGTGCTCTCCGAGGCACGGACGGGTCTCAATGTACTAACCTACTTGGTTACCACTTAGCCACAAGCCATAAACCCTAAAAATTATATTTAAAAAAAGAAAAACAAATTTGGAGGCAAGGAATCGTTTGTTCGATTTTTAAATTAATTTTCTAAATAATAAAAATCTTTTTAACAAAAAATTAAACCGACGAAAAGAACTAAAAAGCAAAAAATAAATAAACTTTAAGTCTTAAGTATTGAGCTTATTAACATAAACTATCTAATTTTATATAAACTTATTTTGAGTCGGCGCCAAACAACAAACTGATGAACTTTTTGCTTTTTAGTTCTTTTCGTCGGTTAAATTTTTTGTTAAAAAGATTTTTATTTCATGATTTTTTTTTCATAATCAGCTCTGCTACATGATGTGATGATTTCTAAAAGCAAATACCTGATAAAGTGATGAAAAGTAAACAGAAACACTATTCGTTCCTACAATTTTCGAGGGTTTCTCTCAATTTTTTCAGGATCCCATCATCAGATCCTGATTTCCTTGACATGGGACCACCCTTGAGAATCGGTTCATAAATAACGGAGTGAGGGCTGAACATACATAAAAAAAAAAATATATATATATATACGGTCGAATTGAGAACCTCCTTTTTTTTTCGTCGGGCAAAAATGGAGGGCTTCTCTCGTTATGACATTCGTGTAATTATGTTGAATAAGATTAACCGTGGCGTGGCTGTAACAATGTGTTTTATGGCCATTACGAAGTTCAACTTAATAGAATACACTTTAACTAAATTATACATATAATAAGTTCAGATTTTCCCGTGAATCGGTAAAATAAACAAATTAAAGTAATTTGTGCACCCAAACTTTAGTAGTTTTTATGCGTTTCTAAGTTAATTTTTTTTATTTCAGGATTTAAGGAACTGAAATACTTAAATACCGGCCAAGTGCGAGTCAGAATCGCGTATGAAGGGTTCCGCACCATCGTACAAGATATAATACTATGTAGGTACTTTTTTTGCCATTTTTAAGATCGAGCAAAAAATACACGTTGCCAGTAGGGGAGCCCCTTGAATTTTTAAAAAGTGCTTGTGATTAAGCCCTTTTTGTGTGTTTGTCTGTAGCATTGTACTAAATACCTTTAGTCTTTTTAGGGTTCCGTACCCAACGGGACCCTATTACTAAGCCTCCGCTGTCCATCTGTATGACAGCGAACTGTACCTATTTCATGATCCGTAATAGGTAGACAGTTAAAACTTTTACAGAATGTGTATTTCTGTTGCCGCTATAACAACAAATAATAATAAATTAAAAATTAAACCGGGTTCCCCTACTAGAAACGTGTTTTTTGCTCGATCCTAATAATGAAAACAAGTAGATACATAGTATTAATTCTTGCATAATTGTGCGGAACCCTTCATGCGCGAGTCCGACTCGCACTTGGCCGGCTTTTTTAAGTCCGTCCAAAAAGAGATTACCTCATGATTCATTCAAAAAAATTTGAAAAGTGATAATCTCCTTTTGTTTAGTCGGTAATAAAGTAACCCCGTTATGTAGTAGGTACCTACTTAGTTACTTTGTGAGAAATGTGCAAACCGCAAGAAGTGTCAGGTTCCTTGCGTATCAGACCGCAATGGCTATTTGGACGTAATACAATGTCGCTTACTAATCAACACTTGATATCGCCTGCTGGTCGAACTTCCACCGTAATTCATTCAGATTTAATAATTATTTTTTTTATAATATAAGGGGTAAACGAGCAGACGGGTCACCTGGTGGTAAGTAACTAGCGTCGCCCATGGACACCTGAAACTCAAGAGTCACAAGTGCTTTTCCCGGCCTTTGAGATGGGAGTACGCTCTTTTCTTGAAGGTTTGAAGGTCGTATCGGTCCGGAAATACCGCAGGCGACAATTTGTTCCAGATATTGGTTGTTCGAGGTAAAAAAAAAATCTGGAGAACGGCACAGTGGTGGATTGCCAATTATTCAGGTGATGGGGATGAAAGTTGTGGTTTATGGTTCAGTTGTTTTTGCGTAAAAGAGCATGGCGATTTTATAAAATAAAAAAGCCGTGGGCAGCCCAGGTATGAAGACCAAAGGTATGACTTTGCGAGTAAGTTGCCAAGACCTACTTACTTCTAGTAGAATGAAACTATAAGTATGTATTTAATATCGAGTATATTGACGAAATCCGTATTTGTTCGAAAAAGTCCGCGTAAAAAATTAAATCATTTAATTTGAAAAAAACATCAAATATATTTTTCTGAGCCAAAGAAATTTCAAGTATATTTTTCAGACTAAATCATTCTTTTTCGGCTAGACATAACGCTCATAAAATATGACCTCACCTTTCTGTGTCACTTGTATTACAAGTAGATTCTGGAAGGAAAAAAATTAAGGGGGTTCAGGGTCGTAGTGGTTTCAATATAAACTCACTCTGTTCTTAATCCTCCTCCGAAGCCCTTTCAAGAAGGCCAGGTCTTCTTCACTGACTTTCAGTGCCTGCACCCTCTCGGAGTACTTGCAAGTGGAAAGTCCGGCCACTTCTTCTACCGTCATGTCGATACCGCGAGCTGGGGACAATGATACCATTAATTTTTTCTATAATTTTGCTCGTCAATCTAGCCTCAAACCGCCTGATGGTAAGCTAGATTAAGGTCAAAAATTGAAGGTTACCATTATAGATACTAAAAATACTAAAATGGTGCTCTACAGTTTGAGGGCCTCGAGGGATGTCTTTTCACGTCCCGCTTAAAGGACCCAGGGTTGTAGAAAGTATTTTAAGTCTTACTGGTGCGGCAAAGAAAAGTGTTGAACCATTTGGTTCTTGTATCGACAGCTCAGCCCGCCACGTATTGCTGTGCCGTCAGGTAACATACAAAAGTCTGCCAAAATGAGATTTGGAAAATGTTTATTTGTTAATAAATTAATTAATATGTTTTTCTAGATGCTAAAGCCGCAGAATCGGATGCTATGGCGCACTTTGAAAGAGGTCTATGTTGAACAGTTGACTGCAATAGGCCGATTGAGTAATATTTTTAGTTGATAAGACAAACTGCTCAGATGAGGGAATAACTAAAGAAATAATGAGTAAAAACACCACACAAACAAGTAGCATGCACCCTAAAAAACATTGTGCAAATTTTGCGTTGAAAAGATTTAGGAACTTATGTTTTACAGAGATAAGCATGCAATTAAATGACAGTAACATAATGGCTAGGGCTTAAGTGATGCATAGGTCCAGATTCCTAACACGAGCCCCTAAAAATGAAGCCAAAAATAATACACTAATATTAGCACACTCGCACACTTCACTCGTCACACGCGAGAGAACGTTCGCCGCTGAATGGTCAGATCGAGTTAGTGAAAAAATCCTCTCTAATCCATGAATTTCTAATGGAGCAAAATTTTGTTTATCTAGATCAATGTTTTCCTATTAGTAGTACGCTTACCCCCAGGGGTACGCGAGGTTGCATCAGGGGGTACGCGGAGCAATCACTTGACTAAGAAAATCAGTAAAATAAATTAGGCAAACTTTATTGAGTGGGCCACAGGGAAAACTCTAGAAACAGGTAAGGGGCAGAGAAGAAATATTAAAAACAAACAATTTTTTTTATTTAATAAAGGGTACGCAAGTTTCAGGTCTGTTTTGAAGTGGTACGTAAGAAAAACTAATTGGGAACCACTGATCTAAATCAACTATTAGGAATTGATTACAAGTGAAATTATAGCATACTAGCAGCGCCTCGCGGTTTCACGCGTAAGTCCCGATTCCTTGGGAATGTCGGGATAAAAAAATGCCTATGCGTTAATCCAGGTCTCCAGCTATCTACATTCCTAGTTTCACAATCGGTCCAGTAGTTTTTGTGTGAAAACATTACAAACATACACACAAATGTTTCCTCTTTATAATATTAGTTTAGAGTGTTAGGTAAGATGGCAAAAAATGGTCTTTACATTATTTTAAAGTCTTCCTTAAACTCCCGGCGCTACATTTTTCGAAAAATAAAACACCCTCCCTTGAAAATAGGTCACTTTTTGAAAAAATCGACGGTTTGCAAAAAGTTAACATTTTAGTTTGAAAATATAACTGTAACTACAGGACCGCAACACTGACAACTTCCAAATCTCAGCTCTCTCAGCTTTCGGAATGCGAGTCATAAGATTTAAAAGCTTTGCAAAAATTGCGGGCGATCCGTTGTTCCGATTTTGTTCTATTTCTAATAGTTGAATCTTGATAAAAAAAAACCGCTCCAATAAGATTTTATTTTGGACCAAAAAGCTTCGATCTTACTATGAAGTACGTCAGGAGCCGCCATTATATATTTTTTTAATTACTGTTTGTGCTGTCAAATACTTAAAAAATAAATACTACAAAAAAATTGTGTTTGAACATCACTTTGTATAAGTAAATATTTAATTTCCAAATGTATTTATAGGCAATATTACAAAATATCAAATTATTAAAATAGCGACACCATACTAGGGAATTTGACGGAGACATGAATTCTACATATTTACCTACCCATTAACGCATTCTATTAGTATGTTTTTGTTTGCCAGTATAATTACTTTTAACTTATAGATAGCTGTTGAAGATTAAAAATATGCTTACTGTGTTCATTAAGGTAGGTAGGATATCAAAATTATTATTAATACTCATAACGAATATGGCCCGCGAGCCAGCAATAGATTTCCCAATTTCAAAGAGTTGTATCATGAAGCCTCGTAAACGTCAGCTGCAGTTCCGTGAGGGGTTGAGAAGCAGTAGCCTCCCGCGAATGTAGAAAAATATATTATTTTTAGTCATTTCTTCCCGATTGTATCAAATTATAGCTAGCCCAATATCTTGAAGAAAAAGAAAAGTCAGCTGACTACAGAGTGGTGGATTATATGTCAGCTGGTCACATGAACGTCATAACAATATGTACCGGTTCTACCTGCAGAGCCCTAATTCTTTTTCCATAATAAAATAGCCTAAGTTACTCCTTATAACACCAGCTATCTGCCAGTGAAACTCCCGTGGAAATCGACAGACAGAACAAAATGTTCAAAACTGATTTGGAAAAACTTGACTGACATATTTTTTTTAGTTTCTAGTTGCTATTTGAACCCTAATTTCTCAAATTCTAATTAACATTATATTTGATGATTGTTTATATGTTAAGCAAAATGTTAAATGAAACTGTTACAAGGTAATTAGAGCAGTTTAAAACAAATTTCTAAGTTTTTTGGAATAAGCCAAATAATCAGAATTTTTTGCATTGCTGTTTATTAACAGAAATAACTTCTGTAACTATTGATAATCCCAAAAACCTTGTAGCTTAAAAAATACAAAATCTGACATACCTATAATTAAAAAAAAAAACAATTGTTTCATCATAACAAATAGGTAATTTGTTACTCCATAACAAATGATCAAATTAAAAAAAGGCAGACAGCTGTAATGAACTACATTGATGTCATAACAACTCCTTTTAAAACCAATGATTCATACCTATATACATATACATATGTGACTTAGTTTTGTAACAAAGTTTAACATTAGAAATTTTTGATCCAATAAACCAGAGAGCACTTGAATATTATAAGTAGTAAGTATAAAAGTATCATAATGTTTTATATTAAACTCTGGAATTCGAAATTTCAATATTAGGATGTTGTTTTTAAAAACACAGGATATGAAATAAATTATGAGAGTTTGTTTTTTACATACTATTCGGATTGTTCTATATATTGCCTATTTAATCCATCCTTTGGAAACGGAGAAAACTTTTGAACTCTTTACACTACATATCTTGTATACAATGCAAAATATTTCTGCGTCATATTGTCATAACACATTAGACGTCTACCTGTTGATTTATCCCTACTAGAATTACATAAAAAATAATACAAACAACATACCATCCAATATTTCCTGGTCTAATTGGTACGAAGATATATTCTTCGCATTATCGTCCATTCTTCATATTTAATAATTTGTTTTAATTATTTATTTTTATCAATATCTTTTACGTTATTGTACTAGTTCAGTAGGTTAGGATTTCGAAAGCTGTCAATGTCATATCATCATGCCACTTTATAGTGAAGTCCGATTACGAATCAGCCTATTTAGTAGTGTGACTAAAACACAAAGTTACAAAATTAAAACGAGAAAATACGCAATGTCAATCAGATAAACATGCTGAAATGGCAATGGCCTGGCCATGCATACCAATGCGATGGCCTTTGGAGGAGCATACAGGTCCTAGAGTAGAGACCGCTTATCGGTAAATGGAAGGTAGGACGCCCCCGAGCCAGATAGACCGAATAACTGAAGAAGGTAGCAGGGAGGGACTGGATGTGGAAGGCGGAGGACCAGGTGCTGTGGCGAGTATTGGGAGAGGCCTATGTCCAGCAGTGGACTATGATAAGCTAATTGATTTGCACTAATACCACCCTATACTTTAGATGTTGTTTACTTTATATGTTGGTCGATCATTCGATGATATTTTGTATAGGCTAGTGGCATGTCCGATTTGGACCATGTAAATATTTATAAATACAAACAAAATTTACAAATAAGGAATTTTTAAAAAAAAAAAAATATCTAGTCTCCTATTTACGCTATAGCAACTTTTTTTTTTAAATTTGTGTAATATTACCAGTTACTCGAATGTGAAGATTGCATGACGATAGAACCATTTCGCATCGAGATATTAACAAAAAAACATGACTCCCAAAAACTGAACATCTTGCGTGTGTCATTTTGGTGATCTTAATAGTGAAAAATTACTATTCGGACAGCAGTATCGTAAAATTAGGTATCGACGAAAAAATGATCCCTGGATGAACCTTTTTTGTCTACGAAAAAAAGCATCAAACATTTAAGTTTTTTTTTATAAATAAATAGAATGACTCTCTAAGACTCAACTTATTGTTGTGGGCAGTCCCAGGAAGATATCAAGAATTGATTGGACTGAACTGCCGAACATCACGTTTAACGGTGGTGCATTACCATATTATGCGTACCTGAGTACCTGCGTTAAAAATCTAGGAATTTTTATTGATAATAGCTTATCCTGGGACCCTCAATTACGTGAGGTCAGTCGGGAATTGTTTGCATCTGCAGGTTCCTTGCTAAGACTACGCAATTTTCTGCCAACGGTCACTATAATTGCATTAGCACAATCCCTCTTTCTTTCATACTCGTCTATGCTGATGTCAGTTTTCTCGATATCAGTGAAGAGCAACTCGATAAACTTGAGCGCCTTTGAAATAAAAAAATAAAAATATCACTTCAGCACTTCACACCAAAACTACTCATGATTTCATCTATTTGCTGTCGATTTGTATATCCAAAGGATATACAAATCGATCATTTGTATGTCTGGAAGAAATTGCTTTCAGTGATAAGGCCACCCTTTGTTCATATTCACCTGATGTATGTCTTGTAAAAACATTTTTGTTGGTGTACAATTAAGTTAATTCTATTTCTATTCTGTTCTAGAATTTCTCGTAAACGAATGAATATTTTTTAATAAAAATTTAAAAGTGTCTTCAGGATTATAAAAGACGCATTAATTGGAAGTTTACGAGTCACGTAAAAGCTTTTTTATTGAAATGAAAAATAAATTAAGTTTTTGAAAATTTCGACATTAATTTGTCATTATTTAAATTAATGATAAACCAAATTCAATTCAACCGGTCTCAAATTCACCGGATTTATATGTATATTTATATATATATACCTACACATTAAAAAATTTCGGTACTTGAAATTAAAATGACGGTAGGAGCAAATTACAAAAAACATTTTTTTTGCTATTTTTGCACATTGAAACGTCATTTTGACATCGTTAGGCACTTCGAAAATGGGATTAACTTCTGGACGATGTTCCTGAACCATAAACGAAAAAGTTAATCTGTGTCAATACATATGCGTAATTAAGTAAAAAAATTTGTCCTCTTTCGTCTAATTCCACTGGCCTAGTTTGCAACATAAGCGATTGGTCTAAAACCAGAACTATTTAACATTACATATCTTTCAAATTACTCATCACACACATAACACATTGTATCACATATTACAGATTAGGATAAGAAAAGACGGTCTGACGAAGGCATAAGATGACATAAAGCTTCAAACAGAGCTGGGCAAAATACATGCTTTACTTTAATGAAAATACAAATTACAAAATACTTTCAAGCCGTGTATATTTATTAAAATATAAAATACAATATCTTAACCATTTGTATTTAAAATACAAATTAGAAAATATATAAATAACTTTATTAAAGTGGTAGAGGCATGCTTCGGTACGTATGATCCGGCTCGACTCCGCTCGATACCACGGCCTCACAGAAAAGTGAGTTTACCGGAGGCCCTAACCCTTCCCTCTCCATTATTCCCGTCCTTCCCCTCTCCCCATCTTCCCCTCCTCCCTCTCTTCTCCTACTCCCATCTTAAAGGTTGGCAACGCACTTGTGACTCTTGAGTTACAGGTGCTCATGGGCCATGGTAGTCATTTACCATCAGGTGACCCGTCTGCTCGTTTGCGGCCTATACCATAAAAAAAAACATAAATAGTACTTTTACAGTAGATTTCTTTTTATACCACGCATTCTCACGTATTTTCTTTGTACCACCTGATGGTAAGCAGTTACCGTAGACTATGGACGCTTGCAACTCCAGGGGAGTCGTATTAAAAATATGTAAACTCCTTTCTTGAAAAACCTCATACTGTATTCGCTCAGGAAAATCTCGACGGGAACTCATTCCATAGCCGGAGTGCTCGCAAGAAGAAATTTTTCTGGAACCATACTATGCACGACCATTTAGATTCCAAGGTGTGAGGATAACCGACAGGGAGCAGTGCGATAGTAGAATGCTGTCGTGGGCATCATGTCAAACAATTCCTCGGAACTCGGTTTTACAAGCGCTAGAACACAAGGAAAAGAAGGCAAAGTCTGTTATTAGGCTTAAGGGTTCAATATCGCTTGTGTGTTTAGGATCGTCGACAATTTCCACAGCGCGTGCTGAACCGAGTCACAAAGGCCCAAGCTGGTATCCAGGTGCTCCCGCCCAGAGATGACAGCTGTACTCTATACGGTGTATGTTTGGTTATGAGATTAATAAAAATGTTAAAAAGAAAAGTGTTTGTGTGTGCAATTCACACACGGCAGAAGTGAAACTGACTACAGAAAAGTAGCCTACGAGAGAATGAGAAATAAAAAGTTAAATCGACACAAATAATTTACTAATGTTAATAAATTTAATTTTAGAAAATTTCTATAAAAGTTATTGGTCATATTATTTTAATTTTATTTTATTCATTAGGTACAGATACAGACAACAGATCAAGATATACAAAGAATGACTTTAATAATAAACAGTAAGCAAACCTGAAGTCCAGTTACAACTGTACACAACTTTCAAAACAAACAATGCTCTGTTTTCAATAAAGGTTAAGGTTGGATTTAAATGTAAATTTGTTAAGAATTAACTAAGTATAAATGAAATATGGAGAAAAAACAACTAAAATAAATTAGATTTTAATTTGCTTGTTTCTGTCTTTCTTCTTTCGTCGGTTTAGTTTTTTGTTAAAAAGTTTTTATTATATTCACAAAATATTGATTGGCTATCTGCAAATTTATTATATTACTAGCATCCTGCCCCGGCTTCGCACGGGTGGCAGAGACATCTTCAACATTCATCAACATATTTCAATCAATTTACACAAAATCTTAACAAATATACACCTAAACCTTTCTCATGAATCACTCTGTCTATTAGTGAAAACCGGATAATCCGTTCAGAAGCTTTTCAGTTTATTGCGAACAGACAGACTTTGTTTTATAATATGTAGTGATAAGTAACTGGCAGTATTTTTTATCTAATAATGTAAAGTATATGATTCAAAATATATCCATCGACCCTTATTACTTCTTGAGAGCTTGAGGGCCTTTCAGTCCCGCCCAGCTCAGTCCGACCCTGTGTGCGGCCGAATACTTGGAATGGTCTTAGTGCATTCATTCTAGTTTCAACGTGCAGGAATGACCGGTCAAGCAAATGAAGCGATTGGATTTATGAATTTGGTTGTTTTACATTTGGCTACAAATTTTTTGAATCTCTAGGGGGGGGGGAGGGCAGCTGCCCCACCTTGCCTTCCCCCTGGTGACACCCTTCGGCTGTAGGTAATTAACGCTGTGCGACCTGGATTGCGACTTTATTGTGTCCAAACAAGAGTAGCTATTTTATTTATTTACTTGTACCATTATGTATTCTGTCACGGTGATGCCAAAATGGTAATTGTGGAACTCTTTCTCTTACTTTTTAGTTCGGTAATTAACTTATGTCAATTATTTAACACATCAGTGTTAATTTGACCAGTAACTTTAATATAAATCATATAAAATTAAATTTTTTTACATTAGTAGATAGTATAATTTATTAATAGTAGTTTTTCTCATTCCTTCATAGGCTACTTTTCTGAAGTTACACGTATTTTTTAGTTTTACTAAACTATAATTATTTATACTAAATTGACTAAATCGCTCTCTGATTGTGATTTGAAATGATTGAAATTCTTTTGTATATTATTATATACGTATGTCTATGGTAGATATAGATTTTATGTTATGGTGCGTTTACACGCACGCCGTGCAGCCTGGCAAGCAGTACGGCACGCAGCTCGGCGCGCAGCCTGCCACGCAGCGTGCCAAGCAAGCTTTTCACACCAGGGCTGCCAGTAAGGACAACTTATTTTATACCGCTAAGACTCGGAAATTATACAAAATCATGTACTATTATACAAAATCAGTGTTGTACAACTATAGAACGTCACTCTTTGGGGATTTTAGTAAGAGGTGTTTTAACTTTAACGTATAAGGATTTAACAGTTTATCACAGACATTGTTTGTTTTAAGTATCTCTATGTGTATGTACGTACTTTTTACGCTATAACATCAGCAATGACATTGTATCCAATTATGCAATGCAATCTACTATACAAACAGGATACAAAAGATAACCGATATTATACCAATTTTGTATCCAATTTTACAATCTGGCAGCCCTGTTTCACACACTTGCAGGCATGGTCCGTAGGGTATTAGTGTTCTGTGGACATGGTAGTCAGTGCAAACATGGGAGACGATGTAGACCTAGATCTCGTGGGAGCTACTTGAATTTGATTTTTTTATTTGACATGCGGTATAACTATTTTTACATCGAAGAGTGCTTTTACATAATCCGTTTTTTATTTTAGTGGGATCTCTTTTAATGAATTTACTATCCTCGCTAACTTTTGAATAGAATTTTTTTTTATTTCTAATAAACATGAACATAGATAACCATGGTAAGCATTGGGGGCGGCTTCTTCATTAACTGTGTTTCGTAACTGTTTTAAGGCATACATAAATCTATTTTATTTACTGCACATCATTGATATGCGATTAGTTACAATTCTCTAATCGTCAATCAATCAATACTCACTTTAATCCAAAGAATTGGCACTATTTTGTTTCATATTTTTTTGGGCCCTGATAAACAATATTTATTTTTACTAAAAGAATAGTTCAGAAACATCTTTCTGAAGTCTTCTTTTGCTTACGATTCATGCATGATAAAGGTTCAGACCACTCCGATATATTTGGTGTCGTCAAAAATTAATTTCGATCTTTACGTCGTCTGTATGCCACGAAGATGAAAACTATACTAACGCGGCCGAGAGCGTGTGTGTTTATGTGTAAACAGGCACACAAGCACATTCACCCTTTGAAGTGTGTCAAAAAACCGACAGTCGTCCCGATCGCCGGCAAGCGCGAGCACATTCACGCAGGCATGCACAAACAGCCTGTTCACATGCGTGTGCTCGTGCATGTGCTCGTTGAATGTCGGTTTGAACGCCAGCGTGTAAACCCACCATAAGGCAGCCTAAACCCCCCATTAAACATCATAGATAATCATATAGACTTTTTTAGCCTATGCGACTTAATGCGACGGCGCGGCCGAATATTGATTGGCATGTCTGCCAGCTTTCAGTTCTTTGTTTTGTAGCCGGCACAGATCGTTTCTAGTTTTCACGTGTAAGTAACTAATAAATTTGTTATTTAAATAGAACAACAAATTGTGAGATAATTCATACATGACTCCTATATAATATGTAGTTTGTATTGTAATTAGGATGATATATGATAAGTTGCCATTGCATGTTCGTTTTTTCAAAAAGGTTGTGTGTCTGAAATTTCAAATTGACATTAATGTTATATTTTGTAAAAAAATAATGAACTGCGAATCATTTATGGTACTTTTACTGAAATCATCAAAATTTATTTCTTTAAAATTATTAGCAAATATAAGAGAGCGCATTGTTTACTTTTAATATTATCATTTTGAGCGCGAATGTAATGCCTCTTCTGCTTTGGATTGTGGTGTCTACAACAATTTTCGTCCTTCACAGGAACTTTTTTTGCTTTCGTTTTTACTCATAATGATAGTTTTTACTAATGTTTCAATGGTACATTATCTATCTTCTTTTTTTGGCTGGTTGTAGAAATTTGAATTTTAGTCTGGTTAATTAGTTTAGTCCTCTTAAGCTGTAAACAAATTTGATCAACAATTCAACCAATTTTGACCATCGCATTTAGTGTAGGGATCATAAGTTTTGCTGACATTTTGAAATTATATTGTTAATCAATAATTTTTTAACCCTATAATTGTATTCCTGCCTCCCTTATCATTTTAAATTCATTATAATACTTATTTTATTTATCTATGCGTCCAATATACTTGAGGTATGTTAAATGTCATTCCATGATTTACCACTTGTTTGTGACCGAGTTTTTCTTACCACTAAACAAGTATATGATTTGATAATATGTATAATAATATCCTTTATTCTGGATATTGAGTACTAAAATATGTTACTGGCGTAGGCCTCTTCTGATTTTAACCATCAGTGTCAGTCTGCAACTCAATGCCCGTCTTATATCATCTTCCCGTCTTCTCATTGGGTGTCTCATTTTTCTAGTACCATCCCCACCATATTGTAAAGTAACTTACTTGATTTATATTTTTGCTATGCTATGTTATCCATCCAGCATTCATCTGTCCATTTATGAATTACAGTTCCTACAAAGATTTACGTTTCAATGTAACACCTGACAATTCTAAGCTACTTTAAAATCATATCACTTATTTGTTGGCATTATAGGGCACAAGACATTTTTCTCTGCCTACGCATTATCTCAACATTTTTTAGTTCTACATTAATGAATGCCTCAAAAACTTATTTAACATATCTAAATTCTGACTGTTCTTGACCTTACCTAGTTTCCTCCCTGTCTGTTGTAAAGCATAGCATAATAATTTACTTTTATGCAGCACAATGACGAGTCGAGGTCGCAGTTTTACACATGCAAGCGAGTGGGACATGCGTGAGGACTACAATGATTCTATATATGAAACACAGTATGCTGATGATAGTCAAAGGTAAATTGATATTATTTTGCAAATATTCTTTATTTTTACATTCACAGATGGAAGATAATATAGACGATCCAAACTCCTGAATGCAGTTCCTGTTATAAATACTTTATTTTTTTTATTTTATACTTGTAGCTCTATCTTTAGATAATGATAATTCTGAACTCAACTTCACAACCTTGTAATAAAATCATTTGCCTACACACACACACACACACACACACACACACACACACACACACACACACACACACACACACACACACACACACACACACACACACACACACACACACACACACACACACACACACACACACACACACACACACACACACACACACACACACACACTCACACTCACATACTTTAAAAACTCAACAGAATGATTAGCAACAGGGGGACAGCACTTATTATAGTTTCTTCATTGATTTAGCTGATTTACTTACTTTTGGGGGGTCAGAAATAGTAGTTTGTTTATAAAATAAAAATATTTAACTTTCACTTAATATGACAGCACTTTACAATAAGCCCTTTTCTTTTTCCCATACAAACGTTTTCTAACTAAACCGAGCTTTATTACTATTGTATAAAGTTCATATTGAATTACAAGCACTCACCGTTGTTAAACAATGTAGGTATGTTACCCTATACCTACTGTTCAAATTCAAATGGTTTGCTAAGCGCAAAACTCGAGAACGGCTTGACCAAATCGGCTAATTTTGTTTATCATATTTTCGTTAAAGCACAAGGAAGGTTCTTAACGAGAGAAAATTTGGAGGAAAATAGTAAATACAACACTTTTATTTTCCTATACAACCCACATCTAGATAAATAAAAATGAATCACCAAATGTGTGTCGATGTCAGTGTCAATCACAAACTTTTGACAGAACGAAGTCTGTCGGGGCAGCTAGTACATTATATAATAAAATCTTTTTAACAAAAAATTAAACCGACGACAAGAACCCAAAAGCATAAAATAAATAAACCTTAAGTCTTAAATTTAAATATTGAGGTTATTTACATAAACTATAAAATTTTATATAAACTTATTTTGAGTCGGCGCCAAACAACACACTGATTAATTATCTAAATTTTATATATACCTACGTAGAAATCTACATGGCTCTACGTAGGTAATTGGCCAGCTCGGTCTTAGCATGGGTGACCATTCTTAACACATTGACACCCCTCCGTGCCTCGGAGTGCACTTTAAGCCGTCGGTCCCGGTTGCCATACGAACATCTGTAGCATTCGTTACGGGTAGTTGGAGCCCTAAAAAGTCCGACAACCTGGTCTAACTACAGAACTTCGATATCGTCTAGTACTTTTGTTGTGGAGGACTGGCATCAGACTTCAACGCTTTAACTTAGTTGGGAAAAGGTGCGGAGGATTTTCGGAAACGACCAAGAAAAACTTTAATAATCTATTTAAAATAAATTTATTTCTCAACGTAGTGTCCTACCTCGATGCATTTAGTCCAGCGCTTCTCCTATCCCAGTTCACCAGTTTGTTAAAATGTTTTCTCCAACCCTTTAAAATACTCTTTTAAACAATGACTTCATTATTAGATGAAACCGTTTCTTCAGGTTTGGGAATAAGTCGAAAATCGAAATCGCACGGGGCCAGATCTGGGAAATAGGGTGGATGCGGTAGCAATTCGAACCGCAATTCATGGGCGACTGCAACCATTGACGTGTGTACAGGCGCTTTTTCACGGTTGAACAAAACTTGTTTCTTGGCCAAAATGAGGTCGTTTCTTTCGGATGTCTTCAGTTAATTTTTGCTGCAAGCTTGCGTAGTACTCTCTATTTATGGTTTTTCCTTTTTTCCGGTAATCCACTAAAATAATCCCTCGAGTATCCCAAAAAACAGTCGCCATCACTTTGCCGGCCGACAAAACCGTTTTGGCTTTCTTCGGCCCAGGATTTCCGCTCTCAGTCCACTGCTTAGATTGTTTTTTTTTTGTTTCAGGAGTATACTGATGTATCCAGGTTTCATCTACTGTAACATAATGCCGCAAAAACTCGTCAGGATGAATCGTCCACTCGACGTTGCTTTTGGTCAACAGTGAGCAAACGCGGCACCCATCGCGCGCAAAACTTTTTCATTAACAAATGTTTGTGTAAAAATAAATACACTCACAACAATTCAATATAATACAATTTTGTGAATATTTTTGATCATGTCTGGATTCGTTACTTTATATGGACGGCCAGACCTGTGGGCGTCCTCGCAGCTTTGTCTTCCACGTTAAAAATCAGATACCCAGGTGTAAATTGTATTGTTGTCCCTTGGCACAAAGTGTCCGGGTTTCACCCGGACACTTTTTGAAAACCCCGCCCGGACTCTCCCCGGACGCCCTCTAAACTAGGACAAATCCGGGGAAACCCGGACGGATGGCAGCACTAATGACAGAGAAAGTTCTAGCACGGTAATATTATCTATACACTATTTTATCTTCATACAAACGGTCGGATCGCGAGACATACCTACGCGTCTCAAGTTCGGTATACACTCGATACACAACCAGACGCGAATGCGCCGCAGTAACGAACGAACGGTATGATGTTTTGTCCTCAGTAAACTTGCAATTTGTGTATTTGATTGAAATAAGTACGAGTACTTACTTAATATGGCAACAATAAAGCTTTTCGTACGTCTCAGTCGATGCGCAAATATGTTTCAGTCTGACAATAAGGGTGATTTTTTTTATTAAATCCACTAATCAAAAAAATACAGCATGTATTTTAAATGGACCCTTCCCATTTCATTCACAACAAATTTAATTTTTGTAAATTAAAAATAGATAATAATATTTACAATCACAAAACTAGAAAGAAACTCAAGTATGTAGATGAAATTAAAATATTGTTGGCGTATTAAAATACGTACCGCGCGGCTGCAGGTAATTATTTCAAGGACAGCGCCGAGTCATAATACTTGATAAATAATATTACCGTGGTTCTAGATCTTCTCATAAAAAGTCCATCAGTTCGATTAAATTCAAATTTGGCGTTCTATTTTCGAAAAGATGTCAGAATATAATGTAATTATTTTTGTTTTGCGTATCTTTTTTTAAGTTCGTCGTTTCGGCCAGGTGTCAATCAGCCCAGGTAGGTACACAGTCATAAAATATTTTTTTACATATCATCATTGATAATTATCTACAAAAAAATGTATGGCCCATTCTGCAATTTTTATAGTTTTAAAGTATCTTAGGCTTCAACTTGTAGAAAAATAATTAAATTATTAAAATTTTTAAATTAAATTTCCGTTTTTAAACACAAGAACAAAAAAATTAAATTAAGAATCTGATAAAGATCAGTAATTTTTTAAATACAAAACTACATTTATTATTTTCGTATAAATTACTTTAAGGCAAAAAACATCTTCAAAAGAAACCCTTTCAGGCAAATTCTTTAGAATCCCACAGTTTGACAACTAAACCTCAAAAAAAAATAAAAAAAACACATTTTGTAAAAATTTCAACTTTCTACCTATTACGGTGCCCGCTGACAGATAGATAGATAGACAGAACCAGTGGTGTAGCTAGGTAACCAAAAGGCCCTGGGGCAAAAAATTAAACTAGGGCCCAACTATTTGTAATAGTTTTTTCCGTATTCGTCGTGTTCCAAATTTGACGTACTCCAGATTTGTCGTAATTCAGATCCGTCGTACTCCATATTCAAGTTATCAAGTACGCAATTTAATATAAATAGTGGTAGTCACAACTCTAGTACAAACCTGATAACTTCTGGTTCTAAAAAATCTGATTTATTTATATTCTGAATGTGGGGAGAATTTTTCACTACTTCAATTTATAGTTTGTAAGTCAGAGTCCGAGGGGCCCCCTGATCTTGGGGGCCCCTGGGCACTGCCCCGTCTAGCACTCCGGCCACTGGACAGGACGGACAGCGAAGGCTTAGTAATAGGGTTCCGTTCGTTACCATTCGGGTACGGAAACCTAATGATAGTGTCCTGTTTGTTACCCATCGAGTACCCTCAAAATAATGTGTGTACGTTCATTATCGTGATATACAGTTCTTTTTTGCTTATTTTCGTAACAGTGTATATTAAATGGTCGAAGTTATGGCCAACAGTTTAATAAGGAACCTGTGCATTTTCTAAAACAACAAAGTGTTAACGATCATTACACTATTATACACAGAAACCATTTTATTTCTTGCAGCGTTAATGCTAACTTGGACCACTGCCGCCTTTATATCACAAACATTCCAAGAGGGTTGAATGACGAGGGTCTGAGGACAGCATTCTCCAAGTTTGGTACTTTAGTTGAGGTGTATCTCAGCAGGGATCCGTTGAAGAAGTATGGACTTCTCAGATATGAGACGCCAGGGTAAGTTTGTTAAATCCATACAAATAAATAAAATTTAAATGTCTGTTTGTAAAGTTTACCACCACTTACCCTACTTTCAGGGCTCCCTTTTTAACCGACTTCAAAGAAGAAGGAGGTTCTCAATTCGTCGGAATCTTTTTTTTTATATGTATGTTCACCGATTACTCGAATACGCCTGAACCAATTTGGAAATTTCTTTTTTTGTTTCAAAGGGTATACTTTCCAGGTGATCCCATTCAAGTTTTATCGAAATCAGTCGAGCGGTTTCTTAAAAATCTACAAATATCTAAAAATTGTATACATCGATGATATTTTCGTTTGCTCCGACACCTCGCTGTCTCATTTTAGCAGTGCGTGTAGTTGTCCTACCCATATTATATTTAAACAAAATACATCTACTTTCCACTAAAAAGCGCTTTGAAGTCGGTGATGGTTTTTTCAAAGATAATGTTTGTTCGGTTACTAAGACCTTAGTATATATAAATAAAAGATGGTGGACTGTATAAATTGTATTGAACGTTACACATTAAAAATGATCGAGCGAGTGTCGCGGGCGAATGTGTTGCGCGGAGTGTCCTATCGCACCCCTCCTCGCGCCGTTGTCCTTCCCCCGTTCCTGTTCCGATCCGTTCCCCCGTTGCTGGTGCGCCGACATACTGCCCGGGTTGAAGTATAACAATAAATACTTCAATGAATAGGTAAAGGACAGATAGAGTTGAAACCTCGTGTGATGCAGCCCGTCTTCGTCCTGATTTCGGCCACTCGTGTGACCCCGTCGCTGCCAGGGAAAACCTTGGTGACCCGGCCAAGTGACCACAATAGAGGTGGCTGCGCCTTGTCTCTGATCAGCACCAACATGCCCGGCTCCAGTGTTCCCGTAGAAGCTCTCCACTTCGACCTTTGCTGCAGTGTAGAAACATATTCATTAGCAAAGCGTTGCCAAAAGTGTTGTTTTATCATTTCCACTCGCTGGAAGCGCTCTAGATGTGTGATGATCTCGTTCGGTGTGACCTGTGGGTGCGGAACAGACGTGAGTGGTCGTCCAATCAGAAAGTGGGCAGGTGTCAAAGCGGAAAAATCTAATGGATCAGAGGAAGCAACTGTGAGGGGACGGGAATTAAGAATGGCCTCAATTTGGACCAAACAGGTCGCCATTTCCTCATATGTGAGGTGAGTAGAGCCTAAGACTCTTTTGAGGTGGCCTTTAGCAGACTTGACGGCTTCTTCGGCGATGCCATTGAAGTGAGGAGAATATGGAGGAGCAAAATGAAATTCTATGCCTTCTTGGGCTATGTCCGAAGCAACGTCTGGACCCGAAAGGAAGCTACGCAACTCGTTACAAGCTCCAACGAAGTTGGTCCCATTGTCCGACCAGATGCTGCAGGGTTTGCCGCGACGCGACACAAACCGTCTTAGAGCAGCCATGTACGCTTCTTTTGTCAATGCTGTGAAAAGCTCGAGGTGAACGGCTTTTACTGCAAGGCACACAAAAATGCATAAATATGACTTAAGCAATCTACAGCCTCGCCCTTTCCGGTCAGCGATCAAAATTGGCCCTGCATAGTCCACACTACAATTAAGAAAGGGGTATTGAAGGTCAGTGCGAGACGGGGGTAATTGACCCATGATAGGTTGTACATTTTGTGCCCTATATCTAAAGCATTTTATGCACTTTCTAACAATTGCTTTAGATAAATTTCTACCTCCTAGAGGCCAGTATCGCTGACGTATACTCGTCAATAAAAGCTGTGGTCCAGCATGTAAAAGCTTTAAATGTTCCCATTCAAATAATAATTTAGTAAAGGGATGCTTACAACAAATTAGAATTGGATGCCTTATATTAACCTTTTACACGAACGCATTTTTTTTTTGGTAAAGTACGTGACGTGCTTTCAAATTCGCGCTAACGACTTTTATTGGTATAACACCTCAAAAAAACAATGATTACATAATATCGCATAAAGTTAGCGACATTAACCATACCTCATTCTAATGCTGGTTACATGGGCTACTAGAATAATCTATCTATAATATTTATAATTACATACCAGTTGGAGAAACAATCCAATATATTTTATTATTAACTTTTTTTAAAACGACACCACTCATATTTTTACATATAAAAACCAAACTAATATCACATTCACTCTGATATTACCATAACTTCTTAGATTACATATAAACACACACACAACGGGCACTATTTAACTTTCAAACTCATTGTTGACACAAAATAAACAATTTACAATCGCGCCGATAATACCGGGCAGCCATTACTCTGCGCGCGCGTTCTGACCTTGCGAAAAAGAGCGGGACCGTGCGCGTCGGTAACGCTGGTGACGTAGAAAAGTACAGGCGACTGCATAAATTAGGTATCTTATTATTATGCTACAATATTATAGTAATATAATATTATGTAAGTTTATTTGAGTATAAACTATACATTTATTTATTAATTCTATATTGTACACCATTAAAATGAAATACAATATAAGCACATTATAATTGTTTGGGTACATTATTTGGGTATAACAATCGGCGGTCTTATCGCTTACGGCGATTTTTTACAGGCAACCTTGGTACGGAAATTAATTTAGGGTAGTCCGTGGTGTACTTCTTGAGGTTAATATAGAACATAATATATATACCTACTTAGCTTTTATTACGATAATCATACTGCATAAACATATATAATATAATTTAATTTATAATATAAAAAATACGGTCGTATTTCCTACCGTCTCATACCGTAATTACCATATCGTTTCCTATCGGTGGTATTTCCTACCAAATCATACCTTGCGTAATCTGCTGAACATTATATTCCAAAAAATCCTAATTAAAATATGCCTCATACAGTTTTCGATAGATTCGCTTGCTCAATCGCTACTTTCAAAGTGTAAGCCAATTTAGATCTTATGAGTACAGCAATAAACTTGATAATTTAACAAATACGCTTGCTAAATTCAGACTACTTGTAGCTCGCAGAGGCTGGGCTCGCGTACCCGAATATACTGTTTTTCCTGCGATTGAAGAGGCCATTGGGACAGGAACACCATAATAATAGTACCTAATATACTTTTGTTTCTAGTATTCATAGTAATAAGGTAGCAAAACAAGAACACGGTCTACCTGATGCTAAGAAGTTAAATCAATACAAAACTCGCTGAATTATAACTGGTTATCGTTAGCCTACAAGCGCAGAAGCTTCAAATTGTAGGGACATCACAGACTTATTGTTAAAACCTAGAAACGTATACAGGGAGCTCCTTTCCTGTTGTTAGTAACATGTAGAAAATGTCTTCTTCACTTTTAAGCACGTTCTCTTGTCATATCTTTTTACATAATTTGTTCGTCTTAGCTAATTATGAAACAATGTATATTGTATACCTACTACATACTGTTTCGGTATTGCACTCATGTTCTTGTGTGAATTGTATTCCATATTGTCGTCAGTTTTCACATCTCCCGTTTTGAATATATTTACCAAACACTGCAGTAAATTAAAAGGAACAACCTGAAAAGAGCTTTGGATACATCTGTTTTATCGAGGCCCTTTTCTGTTTGAACCAGGATTCTAACGTGACGTTCACTATATATTTCCCCAATGCAATTAAAATTCGCCTAGATGGTGTACTGGCTATACTTAAATGCTCTTTGGAGTAATATGTTCAAAGACTGCACGGATGGCGCAATGGTTAAAATAAAATAAAGGTCACAAAAAAATTTAATTTTAGTTATCACTTTGTGTAACCTAGTTATGTCTTTGTTAGAGTACCCAGTCCATATTGTGACAGTACATGTTTGTTTTGTGGTCTAAATATAAAACCATCGTTTCTTAGAACAAACGCTTTTAACAGGCCAATTGAAGTATATAATATGCATGTATTTAGTAATATATAAGTACATTTATCAGCAGTCTGGTTACCGTAGTACAGGCTCTGTCTAGTTTGGGACCAGATGGACGTGTGTGAGGTGTCTCAAGTTATTAATATTCTGTGTTGTTGTTGTATTGCGGTTTCGTTATGTTGCATGGAAACTAAGATGTGCCCTGATCCTCAATCTAGGATGCTCTGTTTTTTGAGGATCAACGGTTCCCCAAAACAGTATCCCCAAATAGCCAATAAAATAGCCTATAATATTCCTCAAGAATTGGGCTGTTGAATACAATTTTTTTTTAACTGACGGGTACTTCCAGAGATTAACGCTTTCGATTAACAGATTTTATTCCTACGGCCCTTGACTGGGGATTTCTCAACACAGACTTCAAATGTCTACAGATAATTTAATACCAGTCGGAAACTTAGACAGATATCTTAATGTCTTATCTACAATGTTCAGAATATGGGCGTCCGATACGCAATTTCATTACATATCTTAATAAAGTGCCAACTTTGTACCGTATTTTGTTTAGCACCGTCCGGCCGTTTTATCTAACGAAATAGTCTTTTTAATAAGTGACGGGAACCTTAATCTATATATAATAAGTTCACATGTCTTGCTTGTAATTGCTACGGGGTTGAGTTTTTCGTTCATATTTTATGGTACTGTGAATTGTGCATGGTCCAAGTTATTAGATAACATGTGTCAAGATCAGGATGACTAAATAACCTTTTAGAGCTGACCTCTTAACCGCCCGAAAAGTGTCACGTGGTCAATAACCCGAACGGTCATCCGGCCACTACAATCGCGCGATTAGAGAGCGCAGTACAGAGTTCGGATTTTATTCAATCTTTTCAAAAAAATGTATGACCCGTCATTTACCTAGCGGTTTTATTTGATAGATGGATAACCAATGTACCTTGTAACACTATATTTTATTGCTAAAATACATGTTATCATTTAAATATTTACAGACAATCGAACCAAATGGCAACCTACGCACCTTTTGTAGGAAGAAAGAGACTTTCAATATATTTTTCAAATTATTTTCGTTTTTAATTATGATTTCCCTAAACTTCATAAGGCTATCTGATGATATAAGAAACACCATGTTTTTACAGAAAATTCACTCAAAAATACTGTTGTGAAAATCACATAACACTACAAAATATTCGCCATTTTGCTCACTTGCCAACCAAACTTTTGCTTCACTTCAAACACCTATTTAGATAGTATTTGATGTAAGCAAAGGTTTTGTTAGTTCAATATTGTTATATTCTATTAATTTAGTGCAAAACATACAGGAATTATCATGAAAATAACCTATTTTCGAATCTATAAACAAAAGAGTACACGATTTGTTAGGCCAGTTTTTATTTACAGTTTTCAAGTACTAAAAATTCTCAATACTCTATGGGAATGATTGAATGACAAAGAGAACAAACCGAGTTCTCGATTGCGGGACTAACTTATGGCAAGCACAATACAAAGTATTTTTAAAAAATATAAACAAAAGCCACTTGAGGTTCGTTAGAATTGTGTACATGTGTGCGTGAGCTGTCATGTCGTATCCTGCCGAAGCACTGATCAGTGCTCTAGCGGACCAATATACAGGTGTTACTTTTGGGGTAAAAAAATAATGATTCGGTATTTCTTAGTTTTTTTATTGGTGGTTGTAATAAAAACCTTGTTATATCAGATTATTTTATTTATACATGTTGATACACATATTTCGATAGTACGAAAGCAAATAGAAGTATTTATTTATGATTTTTGGTGATTGAATAAAAACCTGACAGATAGATAAAAATTTAATAAACCGATTTTTAGGCTTAGGATCACGCAAATAACTGTATGAGCTTAAAAAATCTATAATTTTGACATTACAAACATACACTTCAATATTATTTATTTGTATCGATTACCTACGTATCCATACTGTATTTCATTATAATATAGGTAAACTTCATTCGTTAATATTTTTATTCTCTCTACAGCATTCGTCAAATGTCGTTTATACACACGGTACATAATTATAAAAAACAACATGCTTTGTAACAGTAATGACGTCTGCCTATACGTATACATCACGTCGGCCATGTTGCTCTTTGTATGTGTGCGTGCGAAATACGATCAGGGCACAAAAAAGTGTTTGCTAAACAAAGACCGTTTAGAAAATAAAGTTGTATTGCAATCTAAACTCTCAACAACATGTTCATTAGAACTATAATAATACATAAACGAAAATGTAAGAGTAAATGTATAAAATTCTTCAAAATAATAGTGCATTGTAACGGTTACTTTGCACCATAACTTTTTGACGAAAGATTATTCAAATTTGAATACGATTGATATACGTATTGATTCATATTAGTAATACATTTAAAAACAATAAAAAGTATCAATAACTTACCTGTATGTATAATTATTCATAAATAAACAACTATTTGTATCACTAAAAATTTTTGATGCTCCGTTGATAAGGTTCAAACTTCAAACGGTCGTTAGAAATATATTATAAGCTTCAGTCAATGAGTTAAATTTTGTAGAGTTCGTTCATTTAACAGGGATCAATAAAAAATCAATTTAGACTTTGTGTAACAGTATTTTCATATCAAAATCGAACAAAAACCGACGCGGGTGACCTGAGCACTGATCAGTGCTTAGGCAGTTTACGTCAAAATACGAAAAACGGCCAGAGCACTGATCAGTGCTCGGGGCAGTGAAGAGGTTAAATAATTACTATTTAAAAAAAAGGACGTCTATCCTTAAAACCAGTGATTCCTGAGATGAGCGCGTTCAACCAAACAAACAAACACTTCAGCTTTATAATATTAGTTTATATTATAATCACCATAATATTCCGTAAAAATTATTTCCTTTCTTTCCAAACATTAAACCATGTATAATGTATTATTTGACATAATTATTAGTCTACTACTACTACTAATAGTCATATAAATTAACAAATATAATAAGACGCTATTGCGTGCAATACTAATTTGCATAGTCATTTGAAAATTAAATTGTAAATGACTGTACTTATGTGACGTCACATAATGGCGTCCCGCGCCGTCGGCACTGCGACCGTCGAAATTTGAAGAACATGATATTGGAAACAAAATTACGATTTATATAAGCGTACACACATTTAACTACTTATCAAAATATATTTGTATTTTCATTATCAAAAAACTTATGTATATTTTAGATACCTTTGACTTTATTTTCCAATATAAAACAGTAAAAATATTCGCATTTGAAGAAGATTTTTTTTTGTTTTCAAAAGTATATCACTTTTTTCAGGTTGTTATTTATAATTATACATAATGATGTAGTTTTACAATTATTCTTCATATATTTATCAGTAATTATATATAAGAATAAAGTAAAAACACTTACTGTTTCCTGCTTTAAAATACTTTTCAAACTACACGAAATTTTAGCTGACGACGCAAAAATGGCGGACTGTTAAAAAAATCAATAAATACTTTTATTTTATATTTATTTCAAGGGTACCATACAAAAAAAAAAATAAAATGCGTAGACAGACATACCACCATTATATTAAAAAATATTTCAGATAGAAATACCTTACGTTACTTACATACTACTTACATAAATCGTCACAAAGTTCATTTGTACACCCTATGTACACGTGACACGTAGTGCACTTGCAATCGATGCTCATGGGTCTGTTCACGAAACACGCAACGGGTTAAAGTCATAAGGAGAATTGTCGAGCCTACCGCCAACCCGTAGAATGCTATTAGAGTCTATAAATGGAGATAAAGAAATGAGACGATTGTTACGCTGTAGGGACTTCCCTGTACGCAAAGTAGTGTATTCGTCAGGAAACATTTGAAGTTGAGAATTATAAATAAGACAATTTAATAATATTTGCAGTTCTTGTGTTGAAAGGAAACTTGTATTTCTATGTCGTGAATATTTAAAATTGTGAATAGCTCTAAATACATAAGCAATTACTCTTTGTAAATAGTTTAATTTAGAATATTTAAGGAATAAATCACTAACTATAGAACCAGCTGGCATTTGATTAGTACTAAGCTGATTATCAACGCTACTAACTACATGACAAACTACTTCTGGTAGATCTTGTTTAGCGTAACTGTTGGGCTTTTGTGGCCAATCATTTTCTGATTTTAATAAAAATGTGGGACCAGACCACCACAGGGAACTGTAGCTGATAGCATCAGCCCTCAGCCCTCGGGAAACAAGATCTGCCGGGTTGTCCTTCGACGGAACGTAGCCCCAGGTACAATCAACAGTACCTTCTTGGATTTCGTTGACTCTGTTTCGTACAAATGGTTTTAAATGATTAGGTGATGTACATAGCCACGCCAGTACAATTGTGGAATCGGACCAAAGATAAATTTTATCGATTTGCATCGTAAGAGAGTCACGAACCTTTGTACACAGTCTTGTGGCTACTAAAGCACCGCATAGTTCGAGTCTTGGTATTGTAGTAGGATTAATAGGAGCTACACGATTTTTAGACACTAACAATTTTACGTGAATGGAACCTGAATTATTAATAGATCTAATGTAAAGACATGCTCCATATGCTTTCTCTGAAGCATCGGCAAAGACGTGAATTTCGTTTCTTATAGAGTTATTGCACGATAAAAATCTAGGTATTTTTAGTTGATTAAGACATGACAACGTACATGCAAATGAAGACCAAAGATCATTTATGTCTGTGGAAACTATGTCATCCCAGTCATATTTTTCGATCCAAAGCCGTTGCATAATTATCTTGGCTTCGACCACGCACGGGCCTATTAGACCCAGTGGGTCGAAAATCTGACTTATAACAGACAGTACGTGACGTTTTGTAATTTTTTCGGTATTTTGATCGGTATTAATTGAAAAAGAAAGTGAGTCTGAATCACATAACCAGTGCAAACCTAACATTTTAGAAGATGCATTAATGTTACTATTGTTAAAATCTAAGACATTACTAAAAGAAGGAATTTCTGCATTGTAATTAATTTGTTGTAAAATACTAGGTTCGTTTGATTGAAATTTTCGTAAATTAAAGTTTGCCGATGATAGAGTGCTTATGACGCCCTTATATAACTCAACTGCGCCAGAGATCGAGTCACTCCCACTGAGATAATCGTCAACATGAAAATCGTGCTGGATGGCATGCTTAACTCGCTCATTATCAGCTGATGTGGCTAGACTAGTTAGACATTTAGTCGCTAAGTATGGCGCTGAAGCAGTACCATTCGTCACCGTATTTAAGGTATAGACTTTAAGCGGCTCCTTCGCATCATAACGAAAAACTATACGCTGAAGTGATCTCTGAGAGGGATTTATGTCTATAGCCCTGTACATCTTCTCGATGTCGCCCGATATAACATATCTATGCTGACGGAAGCGCAACAATATAGAGAGAAGATCATCTTGGACTACGGGGCCGACCATTTGGATGTCGTTGAATGAAAGACCGGAGGTAGTGGCTGCAGAGGCATCAAACACCGTACGTAATTTAGTTGTTGTGCTAGACTCACGTATAACTCCGTGGTGAGGTAGAAAATAACTAATTTCTTTATCACGAGTTGCGGAAAAGTTCCGAACCGTAGTCTCATATGTCATATGTCCTAACTGTTCGTATTCACGCATGAAATCTAAGTACCGTTCTTTGAATACGGAGTCGCGTTGAAAACGTCGTTCGAGAGACAAAAAACGTTTTATAGCCATTTGCAAAGAATCACCTAAAAGGTTTGGGTCTTTTTTAAGAGGGATTGTGACTACAAAGCTCCCTTCAGTGTTACGATATGTATTAACTGAGAAATTATGTTCGCATGAGTTTTCCTCTGCAGTTAATACATGTTTAACTGGCACTGAGTCTAGTTCCCAGAAACGATTAATATTGACTTCGTCTTTCACAGAATTACAAAAATGAGACGAAGCTTGTGACGTAGGACAACAGCTGTTTGAATATGATATGTGCCCAGAAATTATCCAACCTAACTTCGTTTCATGAAGCTTAGGTTGATTTTTGCCTAAATTAATAGAATTGGACCCTAAGACGTCCCAAAATATTTCTGCCCCGACCAGAATGTCTATTTCTGATGGTATATTAAATGAAGGATCAGCTAGACGTACTCCTAAGGGAAGAGGGACTTTATTGACGTTAATGAAACGCGATGGTAGCACTTTTGTTATCTCAGGTAAAATAAGACAACCCAAGTCGACCGAATAAGTACCGCAATAAGACTCAAGCGTGAGATTACAAGACTGTGTACTATAAGAGGTTTGGTTGTCAATACCTGTGACTGTTGAGCCAGTGCCGTGTCGTGACAAACCCAGCTTGCTACATAAAGCTTGTGAAATAAAGTTAGTGGTACTCCCGTTATCCAGCAATAGTCGTGCGGAGTGCTTAGTGCCATTGACACCACGCACTCTCACCAAGGCTGTGGAAAGGAAGACAAAAGAAGATGAATCATCGTGCTCAAAATTAGTTGAAAAGGCAACATTATCTTTGTTTGGCATTGTATTAGGAGATCTACGTTCTGGTTCTACATGTAAAAGGGTGTTATGCCGTGTTTTGCAATATTTGCAGTGTGACAATCTGCACATTTTATTTGTATGGCCTGAACGCAGGCAATTCATGCAAACCTTGAACTGTTTTGCCTTTTCAATGCGTGTTTCTACTGGTAAGCTCCTGAATGTTTCACAGCTGTAAAACAAATGATTTTCAGCACATAATAGACATTTATTTATAGATTCAATTGTATTACCATTAGATGCTATAACGAAACCTTTAGATTTGTTTACATTATTGTTTTCTGTTACTTTAGATTTAAGGTTGATTTTACTATTCTCTTCTAATTTTTCTAATAAGTTAATCTGATTCTCTATAAATTTAATAAATTGATCTAAAGTTGGACTATGGCTTTAATAATGTATTACGATGCTCTTCCCAGTAACGGCTTGTGCTGTTATCTAGTTTTTGAGACATCATAAATATAATGAGCGTGTCCCAATGTTCCGTCGGTTGTTTTAATGTTTTTAACGCTCGAATGTTCTTATTAGTAACATCTATCAAGTAACGCAAGCTTTTACTGGACTCTTTTGAACACGGCTGAACACTGAACAATGCTTGTACATGATTGTGTATAAGCAGGTGCAGCAAATCCCAAGCATTTACATAGTTGTCGCTCGTAAAATCTAGATTTTTTATAACTAAAGCTGCACTACCGCATAAACATGAACGTAAATAATGAAATTTCATTATGTCGTCATTGCAACTATTGTTATGAATTAGAGAAATGTATGTGTCCTTGAACTCGAGCCAACCCTGAACGCTGCCATCAAAATGTGGTAAGTCAATTTTAGGTAGACGGACATTTTTGTGTGCCTTACCTGACCCTTCAAAGCTAGGATTGGCAGAAAGTAAGCTCCGAGCCAGGGCTGCAGCGGCGTGGTACTGTGCTTCGAAGTAGCACCGGCCTTTAAATTCCTCCTCGGGCGTGTCCAACAGCACCTCAATCTCCGTCTGTAACGCGTCGAAGTCACTATATAAGATTTGGAGTCGTTCAGAACGTCCTTCCAGTTCAAGACGCTGCAAATCGGACATGCTAGAAGCACTACTAAGAGGATAAATATAGTTTTTAAAAATGGTTAACTTGGCTTTAAGTGCACCGCGTCGTTTTTTTAATGTTTCAATAGTCTCACTCATTGTGAAGAAAATAAAGCGGACAGCTGTTTAAAGTGTTTACAAATGAATAAGAACTGGTTTCTATGCAAAGGAATGCGGCCCTTGACCTTGAAACGGCTCGGTTAGATACGACGCATTAACTACCGTTAGAATAAAAGGATGCACAGCTGTTAAGCAAATGAAAATAAATAACTATTATGAATACGCTTTTACGAGAATTAAAAATATAAGAATGCAGAAATGAAACTAGCAATTTGAATATTAGCAATGTGTAGGTAGTATCATTAAAAAATAATTTAATCTCAGCGCTTAAGCCTACACAAATACAAATAAGCGCAAAAATATGTGATGGCAAGCAAGACCGAGCGTTAAATTAAATGTTTAACCCAAATTGAGGCGAGAAGTGGTATAAAATATAAAAAAGAATGACGATTCAAAAATCCTGAATTTGAAGCAGAAAAAGGGAAATCTGATTGGAACGAACTCACTCAATTATCCAAATCCGTCCCACTAAGTCAGATGTCCTCAGCTCCGTAGTGTAGCAGGAACGTGGCGTAGCGGGCGATCCAACGTCCGTGCCGGGTTCAAAGTCCGCCAACGCCGACTTGTAGGTAACTCGCTGGTTTTATTTCGAATCGGTTTTATTAAAAAACTTAAGGACCAATGTTTGTTCGGTTACTAAGACCTTAGTATATATAAATAAAAGATGGTGGACTGTATAAATTGTATTGAACGTTACACATTAAAAATGATCGAGCGAGTGTCGCGGGCGAATGTGTTGCGCGGAGTGTCCTATCGCACCCCTCCTCGCGCCGTTGTCCTTCCCCCGTTCCTGTTCCGATCCGTTCCCCCGTTGCTGGTGCGCCGACAGATAATATATATTCTTTTCTTAAAAGCCTTCTTTTATTTTTTACATTTTTGTTCACAGTGAAGCGAAGCTGGCCATGATGAAAATGAATAAAACCGAACCGTTGAAATTGAATATCAACATTGCTCATAAGGTAAACCTATTTTAAGGTCAAAATACATATTATATTATTATTACTTAGCCTTGCCTGATCTATACAGCATACTATTGTATACTGGCCTGTTGGTCTAGTGGTTAGTGACCCTCACTGCTGAGCCAGGGGTCGTTTAACAAATCATAATGTGTGTTTATCAGCTGTCTGGTTACCATAGTACAGGCTAAGCCTAGTTTGAGATCAGACGGCCATGTGGTCTCAAGTTATTATTATATTGTACAACAAAAAATTTGCCACGTTTTTAAAATTGGAACAGACTTCGACAGCCATATTGTGTTGTCTCTTCACCATTGCTAATACTAACAATTTTCAACATTGAACCTCAAATAATTGCGTCGTCTTGTAGGTACGGAATGTTGATTTATTAACCCCCGACGCAAAAAGAGGGTCGTTATAAGATTGACGTGTCTGTGTCAATTTGTGGCATCGTAGCTCCCAAACGGATGAACCGTTTTGAGTGCGATTTTTTTGTTTGAAAGGTGACTCGAGAGTGTTCTTAGATAATAATTAAAGAAAATCTGTTCTGCCGTTCAAAGATCATCAGCTCTTTTGTAATTGTTGAAGGGATTTTCTAGTCGAGGGTATTTTAAAACTTTTAAAGTATGATTATTTCATTACTTTTTTTTAAGTCCTATTGTTAAATTCATGTTTACTAATTTTCCACCAACCACAGTGAGTGTGTCTGTATGATTGTTTTATTGCCACAGGCTAGCAAGAAGGGCGATGACAGACAGCGTAAGGATTATCAGAATAGGTCGTTGAACAACAACACCGGACGGGACAGAAACAGTAACAAGGATGAGACTGCTAGTATTGACAGCAAGGGCAGGGGATCCAGGTGAGACTAAGTTTTTGAATTTAAAACCGTGGATTGCCTTAGATTTTTTTTATGGGATATATATCTTATGGGGGGCAAACGAGCAGATGGGTCATGGGTGGTAAGTGGCTACTGACGCCCATGGGCACCTGCAGCTCAAGAGTCACAAGTGCGTTGCCGACCTTTAAGGTAGGGGAAGGGGGATAAGAGGGGGTGTTAGTAGAGGAATTGGGGTAAGGGCGATAGGGTCTCGTAGGGGAAGTGGGATAAGGGGGGGGGGATAAAGGATTGGGAGTAGGGAAAATGGGGTTTTTTTTTTTTTTGTGCGTGTGTAAACCCCCTCGGGCCGTCACCCCACCGGGATTTTTGGTGGGGCGGTGTGTCGGAATCGATCCAACTAAAACCACACGGTGTGCCGTACTGCGCCTTAAGTAGGAGGGATCCGGGAACAGCTTTCATTTAGACATCCGGACCCCCCCTAGCGCCTGCCCGCAAATGCGCGGGCACCACCTCTGGGTAAAATACTCAAAACCTCTCAATTAGGCGACGTAAAGGCACACGCGGACGCCACCTCCTCGCGGGAGGCCACTACAGCGGGTGAAGGGGAAAACCCGTCCCGTCCACCCGCGGCCACACTCAGGGCGGCATGAGTCGCTGGTAAGCGCGCCTCCGCCGCCCGGTTCGCCGGCTGCGAATTAGGTCCGAGTGGAGATCGTCTTCCCGGACCCGTTCCGCCGCCTCCTTCTGCGAGATGACGTCCTCGCAGAAGGTCGCGACCGCGGTAAAATTCCTGTCGCCACCGGCCATGGAGCGTATGACGGCCGGTAGCGAGAGATCCCCTCCGATGACTGCAGTGAGGGCTCGACGCTGCGTCGCCCAGGCAGAGCAGACCGCCAGCGTGTGCTGGGCCGAGTCCTCACTGCAGTCGCAGTGGTGACAGGCGGGACTCAATTCCCTCCTAGCGACCGAGTGCAGGTACTTCCCGAAGCAGCCGTGCCCGGAAAGTACCTGCGTCAGTCGGAAAAAAAGGGTCCTGTGCTGCCGCCCTGCCCACTCGATGATGACCGGCTGGAGCGCCTCCACGGCGGCAAAACCAGCACGTGGAGCCTCCAGTCGGGACGACCAACGAGCCATGGTGGCTCGGCGAGCGGCCTCACGCCACTCGCGTACCTCTTCGGGCGGGGGCCGACTGCCGCTTCCCGCCCGCAACTCAGCCGTTCGCTGATATACTTCGGCGAGCACTTCCGCCTCCAAATCACACGGGGGTGTCCCGGCCAACGCGCACGCCGCCTCCGTCGACACGGTGCGGTATCCGCGTATGGCTCTAACCGCTAAAACCCTCTGAGGGTGCCAGAGGCGCGCCCTATTCTGGGCGGTCAGAGCCTCCGCCCACACCGGTGCACCGTAAAGTGCCATTGACCGGCCAACCCCCGTGTACAATCGTCTCGTTGCGATGCTGGGCCCACCCAAATTAGGCAAAAGTCGCCCAAGGGTGGACGCAGCGCCGACCAGCCTGGGAGCAAGCTGCCGGAAGTGCTCGTCGAAGCGCCACCTTCCGTCAAGGATCAGGCCCAGATATTTTATGTGGGCCTGAACCGGTACGAGGACCGAGTTAACCTCTATGGAGGCGCCAGGGGGTGGACCACGACGGGGCCCATGAAATAGAAGGGCCTCCGTCTTATCCAGGGCCACCCGTAAACCCAGCGCCTCGATGCGCCCGACCACCAGAGAGACTCCTCTGGTGGCCAGGCGCGCCGCCTCCTGAAAGTTCACCCCCCGGGCTGTGACCAACGTGTCATCGGCGTAACAGATTACGCCGAGCCCGGGGGGGAAGTCGCCTCGCAAGGCCTAGTCGTACCCCATGTTCCACAGGAGTGGTCCAAGGACAGACCCCTGCGGAACACCGCACGACATTGGCCGACGACTCAAAGCTCCATCTCGGTCCTCGTACATGACGGTACGCTCCTCTAAATAGTCTGCCACTAGCCGCCTCAGGTACCCTGGCACTCCGTGATGGTGGAGTGCTTCCCTGATGCAGCTGAATGGCTGACTATTGAACGCGTTGGCGATGTCCAACGACACCGCCAACAGCACGCCGCCACAGCTCACTACCTCTTCGGTCACGGCCCTCAGGCGCAAAATGGCACCGAACGTCGAACGCCCCGCTCGAAAACCGAATTGGGCGTCCGACAAATCGGGGCCGACCTCGCACAGGTGCCGGACGATGCGGGCAGAGAGGACCCTCTCAAACAATTTACCCGCCTCGTCCAGCAACACGATGAGCCTGTAGGCCGCGACCGATTCGGTAGGCCGTCCCGGCTTCCTTAAAAGGACCAGCTTCCCGCTCTTCCAGCATTCGCGCGGAGCTTTTGATGCGCCGCGCGATATGGCACGATCGAAACCCTCCAGCATCTCTTTTCATTTCTCCTCTTTGGCGCGGCTAATGGCCAGCTTCAGAGTTTTCCGCGTCTCTCGGTACTCCTCATGAAGCTGGTCCTCTTCCCTATCTTCGCGGTGACGCCGCCGGCTGCGGGTGTAGGACGACCTCGAACGCGGGGCATGGCCGCATCGCAAATCTGCGTAATCGCATTGCGAAAGCGGCCAGCCCCCATGTCTACCTAGTCGGTCGGAGGCTACGGAGACAGCCAAGAGTAAACGATGGCTGCCTCCTCCAGCAGGTACCTATCTAACTTTGATACAGCCCACCGCTGAAAGCGGGAAGAACGCCGCGCCATGTGACCCCTTCTGGGGTCCTGGGTCCGGGAGAGCTCAAATCGGATATAAAGATGATCCGAGAGCGTCTCAACCTCTTCCAGGACACGCCAGTTTCTTACTCGTGCGGCGAGTCACTATCGACCCCCCCTGCTGTCGCACGCACGTGTTGGTGGAGCCTCTGTTTAGAAGACAGAGGCCCACCGAAGCCGCCCACTCCTCTACGGCTTCGGCCCCGTGCGTCCGTCCTAGGGGAACCCCACGCAACGGACTTGGCGTTAAAGTCCCCCAGCACTAGGACGTGCCCAGACGCTAGTTGCCGCATCGAGGTCTGCAGGTTATTGAGGAAAACCTCGAAGTCGCTCAGACTCCGGTTGGGGGAGAAGTAAACACCATATATGGTGATCCCCCCCATACAGCAGCAACATATCCATTACCCTTGTCTCTTAGCGACAAGGTAGGGGAATGAGCCGCCGTGGAGCCGACGACTGCCACGGAGCCGTCCCGGTCACCCACCCAGTTTGGACGGGGAGGAACATAATAGGGCTCCGAGGGGAGTGGAGTTAGGGCCTGCGGTAACCTCATTCACTCGGCGAAACACAACGCATTGTTTCCTGCCAATCTTCTGTGAGGTCGTGGTATCACTCTGGTCGAGCCGGCCCATACGTGCCGAATCATGGCTCGCCCACGATTGCCTTGATATAGTCTAGAAACATCAATGTTAGTAAAAAATTGAGATTAGATCGCGTGTCCTTGAATGTAAGCCTAAGGAAATAAAAAAAAAATACTTTTTATTTTTTTTACGTTTTTTATTGTATCTACTATCCTATTTACTTAAAAAAAAAAAATACTTTTCAATGTGAATAGAATTTACACGAGACTTATATTTAATTAAGATTATATGAATCTAGACACGCGGCAGCGTGTCAAGCCAAGTTCAAGAAAAATGAACTGGCGACGCAGCAGCCGTGTATTATACTACAAGAAACATATGGAGAGCCACTTTTGACCGCTTAATAACTCATAATCTATTTAATATAAAAATATAATATTTTTTACATTAACTCGAACCCCAAATTTCATAAATACAGCTTAAACAGTAATTGAGATATTATCTTTTAAAAATCACTGACTGACTGACAGATCAATCTAAGTAAAATTTTCAGGATTATCTATCGTTTTTCTATCGCTAAAAGTTGTGAGATCTATTTGTTACATAATTAGTTGACTAGCATTATTTTATAAAGTCCGTCTCCGTATTAGAAAGCTTTATTTCTTTAATATATAAATAGAATGACGTGGCCATCGTATGACAAGAATCATATATAACGTCACATAACAATCAACTAATTTATATAGTCCTAATTATAAGTGAGAGAGCCATGTTTCCGCATGTGACTCTTGAGTTGCAGATGCACATGGGCGGCGGTAGATACTTACCTGATGGTAAGTGTTCCGTCCCGTCCCGTCAGTAGGTGATCCGTCTGCTCGTTTACCCCAAAAACCTAAAAAAATAACAAAAAATTCAACCGACGAAAAGAACTAAAAAGCAAAAAATAAATAAGTCTTAAGTATTGAGCTTATTTACATAAACTATCAAATTTTATATAAACTAATTTTACAGGATATGGCGTGAATTGGGGTGGCACTGAAAGTGTTAACCGTGATAATCAGTTCTTATGTATAATACATTAAGTGTGGGTAAAATAATTTATTAAACGAGTTAATTGCAATAGGCAATGGAAAAATGTTAGTTTCAGTTCATCAATTAAGACATAAAATTTTAAAATTCATTTCTAAGTTTTCAGTTTTTTATCTGTTCTACAAATATGCGAAAACGAAAGCCGCCATGAAATTAATTTTAATTAATTAACAACGGTTTTGTAAAGGCAGTAAGTACAAATCTACCCAGAGTATGATCTTTTAGGTTAGGTAGATTTCGAAGAAAAGTCTACCTATTGGTTTTGTACCAATTGTCAAGATTTCGAAAAATTTATTCGCAGGAGGTCTAGTTATGATCCCTAGACCCCAAAACAACCGCCAGTTAAGAAGTTTATATATCTACCTCTGCGGGTCTGCTACGGGCCCGGTTTTTTTTAATAGGTTTTTTTTTGGCATAAATCTAGATTTTCTTCTGCCAAGCTACATTAATGTTTAAACATCGATGTCGGACGTATTGTCCTATCTCCATCCTCAATCATAAGTATATTAACTAATTTTCGTAAAATTGCAACCTTTTCATTGCTGACTTGACGTCATAACGAATGAGCAACATGGCATCTAGCGTTTTTATCAATATACGCGCGGTAATTCGGAATGTAGAACTAAAACACACTTTAATGCCACTTATCGATTAAAAAAACCTTTGCCTAGGCATCAAATTAAAACACTTTTCATAATAAAGGTTGTAATATCCTATCAGGGAACTTGACTTGCAATAGTTTAAACTACAGGTTCAAAATTAATTAAATTTGGGAATATACCTTGTTCAAATAAGCCCTCTTGGTCACTGAAACTGGCTTTTAGTTTTATCCACAATTCAGTGAAAGGGGTTCGAAATTGGCTTGAATGGTTTCGAGAAACGGATGGTAACGCTGTGCCTTTGATTTTAATTTTGCTCGACTTGGCGGGGGCACTTCCGTGCCCCCAGATTTATCCTCTGCCAGGGCTTATGGTGAAATTTTCTATTGGCTTTGTAAAAACAAGTTTATAATCGATTTAAACACAAAAATAATTGTTGCCCTTGTGTAAAGTAACTAAAGTGTTTTCCAATAAATTGCCTTGTTATGTATATGATAAATTGTCATGTGTTTATGGTTAACTAGCGGACCTTACAGGGGTTTACCTGCCCGAATGTAGTATTTTCGTTTTGGTCTCATGATTATTTTGGACAACAAACAAATGCATTATAATCTAAAAAAAATTAAAAGTAATACGTATGCAAAAAATATAATTCCTTGGACCCAGTTGCAACGCCACCTATAGGGTCCAATAGTGAATCTAAACCACCTACGACGGAAGGGACCTACTTAAATACACGGTCACGGTAAAATTGTTCAAGCTGTTTAGGAGTTTAGTCACAAATATGTAGATGTAAATAAACAATACTGATTGATTTTATCATCAGAATTTCCTAGTTACTTTTTTTTGTTATGAAAACGCGAAACTCTCCCATTGTGCTTCATTTCACGTAATGAAATTCATGAAATTCAATTTAAAATGTGACAAAGATTTTACAAACTTTTTCGTAGTCTTAATGATTTACACTTACACATTTAAACTTTTCCGTTTGTAGAAGACCCCTCGTCTTCTACAAACGGAAAAGTTTATTATTTTAGTGGGTCATAGTTATTTTTTCTGCCAGTACTGGCTGTATGACTATTACCTGTGCCTATTACCCAAACTTTAATCATAAAATACAGCCAATGGTAGTTGTTTATTTTAAATTAGGCGCTCTAAATATGGAGCTTACAGACCAATCATAAACAAATAAACAGTGAACTTGAGAAGCAATTATTTGCTTTTTGCAAGTGTCGTGTGAGTGCTAGCTGCTCAGTAGGTACTTGAAAAACTCATAAGTTTTGTTAATTCGCCCGTTTTAGTTGTAATTTGACTATTTCGTGGTCGTGAAAGTGTTTTGTAATCAAATTTCAAGTCAAGTTATCGCTATCAGCATATAGTGCGTTAATTGTGGTACGAATCGCTCAGCCATGCTTTTGAATAAGTATTTTTCGTCAATTCAGGAAACTAAACTGTAAGTGGGTTTAACTTTTTTGTTTGGATAAAAATACTTGTACATAAATATTAGTTACATAAGGGCTTCTGTGTGCTATGTTTTATTTATCAAATAGTTTTACTTGTTCAATATTATTTTTAGACACCTATGGGAATGGTGACCGGCTCGCGCTCCTAAAATGTTTTTGTTCGTTTTTCGTTGCAAAATCGATCTTTTTAAATTTTGCTAAGCGATAAGTTTAAAAGTAAATAACTTGTATTTACGTACACACTTACAACGAAAGTAAGTACATAATATTGTAAACATTCTGTTTGTATCAATGGTTCTAGATAGTTCTATTATTTTTATTATACCTACATAAGAAGTTTTAAACTTATCACTTGCTGAATTGTATGGCGTGTTAACACTATTTTAAGAAATTTAATTTTGTAATCTTGTAACTATTATATATTTGTAACTATGTTATTTTCTCAAGCTAATTTTGTTTTCGTAAGTTGATTAAGATTTAATGTTTTGTACCACATTGTATAGTCGTGATTATATCTACTAGTGAAAACTCGAGAGGTTTGAAATTCGACAGCAATTCATTAAGTTATTGATAGCATTAGACCTTCGTCGAAGGTAGGGAAGACAGACTAAGAAAAGAAGCCACTAAATGCTGTCTTTACATATTTATAAATAGAACATTTCTAATTTAAAAAAATGGTGTTTTAAATAATGTCTATTGGTTAAGGAACGAGCCTAATTTGGTATGGTTTCCTTTGTGCCTCTGTATTTGTAGTTTTCAGGAATGCTATTAACAGTAATTAATACATTTGTTACAGGGCGCAAGATACAGCACTGACTGAAACAATGACTAATGGTGACAACAATACCGATGAACTGTTGGAAGATGACTATGTAAGTTTAATGCTCATTAAATTTTCTGGTAAACAGTAAATCTCTACTCAACTATTATTTATTACCTTTGAGTCATATTATGCCATGCTTGAATGCGATTAAAAGCAGACAGCTAAAAGCACCTGTGAGATAATAAGCAGACAATTAAAGATCTCAAGTTGCTGGTGTATGTGCATATCTTCATCTTACCAACTTCTAACATCTATAGCGTTGTGTGTTTGATTCTCTTTCATATTCTGAGTATGGAATCTCTGTGTATCTGTCTGTTAAAATATGTTTTAAAAGCCTTCTCTGATATAGGGATAGGAAGGGAGGGGGGGGGAAGAGAAAAGCTTCCAACACAAGCAAAGTACCTACTGTCATCACAAATATGAAATTGAGCATATATATGAATATGTATTTTTAATATCTTGAAAACAATTTAGGGATGCTAACGATACCCCATACATCCAAATATGATCAGGTATTTTTAAGGTGGTATAAGGAATGACCGTGACCATTAAATACATTACACTCCATTATTAGTACCTGCCTGTAAAGAGATAACTATCATAGTTCATAATTAAATAGTCATTATAGTATAATAATAATAAAGTAATGATTGTTAGTGCCAATTATTTTAGAGTAGCTACGCCCCACGTTTTCCCCCTTGTAAGTCCCGGTGCCCTAGGAATATTGAGATAAAAAATAGCCTATGAGTTAATCCAGGTCTCCAGCTATCAACATACCGAGTTTCGTCGCCAGCTGTTTTTGCAAAGATCCATGCATCCTCACAAGCTTTCATGTTTATAATATTATCACTAAAACACTGACTACAATTGTTACTGATTTTAAACCAAAGATGATTTTTAAAAGATATCTATAATTATGTATATTAATATGTGAAGAGAATCTTTGTACCCCATTTTCTGCTGACAGAGGGATATGAAGTTTTATAACACTTAATACTTCAAGTTTATATGTAGGAGTGTAGAAAACTAAAATGTTAGACATTTTAGTTAATATCAATACAAATAAATAAAATTGAAGTTACTGTTTGTAATGTCCGAATAATAGTTTTTTTTAGGTCATACAGTTATTTTCATGATATCTATGCCCATGGGCATACAGAGGGGGGGCAGGGCGACTTTAGTACACTTAGTAGTAATAAGGTAATTTTGAGTCAAATTTATATTTGTCTCCCCCCCCCCCGATCTACAAAATCAAATTTGCCCCCCCCCCCTTGGTATCACAAAAACAAATTTGGCCCCCCTCCCCCTCTGGGCTACAAGCTGGGTATGCCCATGCCTAAAAATCAGTTAACATTTTTGTCTGTCTATTTATTTTTTCGGCACGGGTCTACAGATTTCCACAAGACTTTTACTGGCAGATAGCTGATGTTATAAGGAATAACTTAGGGTACTTTTATTTTGGGGAATTAATTGGGGTTCTCTGCAAAATATATAAATATGTACAAGCTAGCGAAGAATTTCAAAAATGTGCTAAAACATCAACAAAAAGCTACTGGGGCTATGTCATGGTACGAAAGTCTAAGTATACTTATAATGGCAGCTCAAGTTATACCGGTCAACAATATAGAACAAAACATTTAAACTTTATGACGCATTAATTATGGTCTAAATTTGACCACCAGTGAACTCTAGTATGATGTATTGGAGTTTCTTGCCTGTTCTTCTCCATAGGATCTACGTATTAGAACAGTCAACCAGCTTCACGACTGACTTAGTCTGACTGACTCCTACTCCTGACAATTCAAAAATACCTATTATTGGTTTCATTGAAATAAATGGTTTTGAATTGTTTTGATATACTAACTACAATTTGCTTTAACAAATTTATACAAATAAACAAAATTGAATTATCTGTTTGTAAGGACATAACAATAACATTTTACTAAATGCATCTGAATGTTTACATTTTACATATTATACCAAAAATTTTTTTTGCTTGTCTGTTTGTTCCGGCTAACCGGGATTTTCACTGGCAGATAGCTGGTGTTACAAGGAGTACCTTAGGACCTTGGGCTACTCTTATTTTGGAAGGTGGGTTTTGTTGACGCCTATTGTCGCAGTTTCGATGCGACGCGGCATCGGCACACTCACTATGCATAAATAAACAAGCACCCGAGTCAAATGACCGCGACTGCGCAAAGGCGGCGCGACTCGACGTCTCGTCGCCGTCTCGCTCACTCGCCTGTGGTCCCGTGCGTCAAATTTAATAGGGAAAAATATCCGCACCATTTTTACGAATATACTGTGTGGAATGTGTGAAGTTATTATTATTATTGTTATTATTATACATATACTTACAACAACTAAAATATAATACTATGTAATTTATTATATTTTATATGATGGGCAACACAGTTAACACTGGTTCTGACACTGTGTACCTACGTGTTTTTATTCTCTAAATTATATGTATTTTATTATTTATATGTAGGTATTTATATATATACGTACACTTTATATATACTTTATTTAAAGGTTCCAGTTGAAAATCAGCGCCCGATTCTTATTTGGCACCAAGCTGAACTGGACACCTATTTTGGTGCTAACGCGAGACACGTTATTGTTCCTCCACTGTTTCTTTTAATGTACCTACTTACTGTATTTTAATTCCCGATTTATGTTTTTTCTTCTTTTTATATAGATATACTTATAGATATAGATATAGGTATATTAATTGATATAACTTGTATCTCAGCACCAAAATAAACGGATTTTCTTTCTTCTTTCTTTCTTTCTATGCAGAAGACCAGCATACTGCATTTAGAGAAAAGCATTTCAAAATGCTGATTATACATTTGATTTGATGGTCATTTTTGTTACAGGGTTTCTCTGACATCCTGGATCCTAAACTGACCCTGGAGCTGGAGACATTAAAGATGGAACAACTCAAGGTGAAGGAAGAGCAATTGCAATGTAAAAGTCGGATGATAATGCTCAAACGTCAGGAAAAGAGGCCAGTAAGTATTTAAGTACAGAATAAGTAGTAGTAAATACCCATCAGAAATACTAACTAATAATATCTTTCGCGTGCCATAAAACAATATAATTATGTTGACCGGAATTGAGGTTTTACATATTTTTAAATTGCCTGACGTTTCGTCCAGGTTACACTGGCCGAGGCCACAAGCTGACTTAGTGGTGTACGTCCTCTGCCGTCGAGTCTGTGAGGTAGAAGGTTCTTCACCCACCCGCATATTTTTTATGATTCGCTTTGCCATATACCGTCACATACTAACAGTGTCCCTATGTTGTAAGCAAACCGATGTGTGGTATTATCATGTTTAACCTAAAATAAATAAAGGTTTGTAATACCTTTTCAATACGTGATCGCGTTAATTCCCGTCAACATTTTTATATTACCCACCAGAAATGTTGAACCCAATTGTTTATATTTTTATTAAATGAATAATTTCGTTCGTGGGAGAGTCATGTTTCGTAAAGAATGGGCCGGTTCGACCATAGTCTTACCACGGCCTCACAGAATACCGGCAGTGAAGTCATTGCATTGCTTTTCGCTGCGTCTGTGAGGTTACCGTAGGCCTTCCCCCCTCCCCCCTCTTCCCCCTCTCCCCCTCTTCCCCCTCTTCCCCCCCCCCCTCTTCCCCTTCTTTCCTCCCTCTTCCCCTTCTTTCCTCCCTCTTCCCCTTCTTTCCTCCCTCTTCCCCTTATTTCCTCCCTCTTCCCCTTATTTCCTCCATCTTCCCTCCCTGTTCCCTCCCTCTTAACATCAGGTGATCCGTCTGCTCGTATACACAAAAAAAAACAAAATGCCTAAAAAGCGCGGGTCATGTTCCTTGTGACAAATAATAATTACACGCCATGGAATTCGATACTATGCTGGTAAAGCTTATAAAACTCAAGATTCCAGTTTTTTGGCCAAACTAAGACCCTATTACTAAGACTCCGCTGTCCGTCCCGTCTGTCACCAGGCTGTATCTCATGAACCGTGATAGTTAGACAGTTGAAATTTTCACAGATGATGTATTTGTGTTGCCGCTATAACAACAATAAAATAAATATTTAGGAGGGCTCCCATACAACAAACGTGATTTTTTGCCGTTTTTATAGATAATGGGTACGGGACCCTTCGTGCGTAAGTCTGAATCGCACTTGGCCGGTTTTTTAAACACTCAAGTGTGAAGCAACAGTTTTGATTGGTCAGGAGAATATTTGGTTCTTTTTTTTTTGTACACCAATCAAACATACTTTTTGTTGCTATTTCAAAAAAAAAAAAAACAACAGTAAATTGACTTACGCAATCCACAGAACAAAACGCGTGAGGTTAATTGGGACACCCGGTTGGAACGAAGTTTATTTCGCTATATATAAATACTAGCTGCGCCCCGCGGTTTGGTCTCGGTGCTGTGAGAGTATCGGGATAAAAAGTAGCCTATACGTTAATCCAGGTCTTCAGCTATCTACATACCAAGTTTCCTCGCAATCAGTTCAGTATATTTTGCGTGAAAGAGTAACAAACATCCACACATCCATACATCCTCACAAACTTTCACGTTTATAATATTAGTAGTATCTTTTATGGATGGAATAAAATGTACCAAATTATAGTAAATATTGCCCGAACTAATATATGGGTAACTAGCAGCGCCTTGCGGTTTCACCCGCGTAAGTTCCGATCCGGTGGGAAAATCGGGATAAAAAGTAGCAGTATATGTTAATCCAGGTCTGCAGCTATCTACATACCACGTTTCATCGCAATCGATTCAGTCGTTTTGGCTTAAAAGAGTAACAAACATCCATACATCCATACATCCACACATCCATACATCCTCACAAACTTTCACGTTTATAATATTAGTAGGATTAGTATACAACAGAAGTATCGCGCAGAATCCACAGACGGCGTAAATAAAATAAATTAACTCGCGGTCAGCATTTTTCGTTGCGCTATTATTTCTTTCCCCATCCGCCTAGTGTTTGAAGTGTATCGTGCGATAAGGAACTTCGATAAAAAAAAAAAAATTTTTTAAATACTTGTAACGTGGGTCAAACGTTACTAGTATTCTCGTTAATACCTCCAGCTAAGCTCAATGCTTGTGTTAGGAGTGGGTTCACGCCGGCACTGGGTGGGGTTCGAACCCGCAACCATTTGATCGCAAGTCCGACGCCTTAGCCATTTCGCTACCGCCGCTTATTAAAGCTTCAAAATAATGATACTATAACAAACAATGTTAAAATAACATATTATATAAATACACGGTTAAATCTGTGGGTTCCTAACTACTTGGGGTGTCCAATCAAACGCAAACTCCACATAAACAAATTTAATATCAGTTTGCACTGAACAACTGATTTCGAAATATTCGACAGTATTATATAGCCGCGGTTTTGTAAAGCCAGCGTAAGCGGGCAGAGCGGCACAGGTCTAGCGCGGGAAGCGATTTGCGTAGCTCTGGCGCGTGCGGCGATCGACTGGGAGCTGACACACACACGCACCTCTCGCAGTCACCCCGCCTGCCGGGCGGTGGGCGTGGTGATGGGACGCCACAAATCTATACATAAATATTAATTAATGTTTCAGATGTCTCACAGTGGCGCCAGCAATAGATGCATTTTGCCTGATGGAAAGATAATATTTCGCAATGTCGCTGATCGGTAAGTAAAAAAAATGTATTGCACTAGCAGTTCCCGCACGGCATATTTATAATAAAAGTAACCTAAATTATTCCTTATAACACCAGCTATATGCCAGTGAAAGTGAAAGAAATGGTACACCCGTTCCGGAGATTAGCAGGAACAAACAGACAAAAATTTTATAAACTGATTTTTAGGCATAGGTATCGTGCAAATAACTGTATAAGCTTAAAAAACTCTTATTTTGAAATTACAAACAGACACTTCAATTCTATTTATATATTAGCAACCCGCCAGTTTTTCAGTTTATCACGAACAGACAGACAGACGCGGCGGGGCACTTTGTTTTATAATAGCTAGTGATGTAACTCAGGAATTAATCGCGATGGACTGGTCCACCCGTGACCACTTGACCATCCGTGGTCCAAAAATCATGAAACTCGTGTGACGTAATTTATGGATGGCCCCTAACAACTCACGCAGACAAAGAATACCACGACCTGACATAACTTGTGGGGGAGCCACTGTACTCTATCATTACTTTTTCAGTTTAATCCTGTATTGTAAAAACTATGAAGTTGGAGGATAAATATATTTTTATTTCTTTAACATTTCCTACACCTCACAACCATTTGACATCGGGCATTTTCTGTGGGTGTCTTGGGCATCTCACCGCCTGGTATAGAAGCAATCTGACAATAGGCTAGGTGAGGTCTGTAAAGCCTCTGGATGTCTTAATAAAAGCTGTTCCCGGATCCCTCCTATTTATGTCGCAGTACAGCACACCGTGTGGTTTTAGTCGGTTCGATTCCGACACACCGCCCCACCGAAAACCCCGGTGGGGTGAGGGGTTTCCACACGCATAAAAAAAAAGGTCTGTAAAGCCTGACCAACTGAGCCATAAAGGCGGTAGGTAGGTTCTGGCCTTATTGGGTCATTTAGGGATTGTTTGACGTTTTTAAGAAACGACCGCTACTGTTAGCTAGCTACAGAGTTGATCACTGATCTGTTTTCTCTGTTGTGTGTTGCCCCCCCTCTCCCTGTACAGTTGACAGTAACCCAAAGTGAAACTCGGGAATTACGTAGACAATAACCTTGGAAGTCATGCAGAATTTTATTATAAAATATTTAGATTAAATAATAATCTTTTAAAGATATAAATGCTAACTAAATGCAACTGTTTATTAATAGGCATAGTAGTGGTCAAAATAATTAAGTAGAAAAATATAGGGTATAATTGTATATATGTTTTTTTGTTATGTTACGGTAACCACTTACCACCTGGCGGGCCGTACGCTTGTTTGCCACGGACGAAGTATAAAAAAAAAATCTTAACTATACTAGCCAACTAAAAGTGGTTTAAATAACTAGACAAAAAAAAAACAATATTATAATTTCTTATCTAGTAAATTAAAAATAATAGAAAAATAATGAAGCTTAAAACTCATTTTCTTATATAAATTAAATACATATTGTTTAAACAATAAAAATAATTATTTTCCCGGTCTGAAAGATTTCTGATTTTCAATAATATAAAAAAAAACAGAAATAAAAAAAAATATCAAAATTGGAGCTGTTTCTGAGGACTTCCGAAGTTTGCCTGTTTTACGGCTTCATTGACGCGACTATATTGTTGTGATCTTAGTTTGCAATTCATATTATAAAACGGCAGAAAAAGTACAAAAAGATATGATTCCGGCCAGGATCGAACTGGCGGCCTTCTGCGTGTAAAGCAGATGTGATAACCACTACACCACGGAACCGTGTCGGAATAATTACAAATTTCGATTCATATCATAGCATTTTTGTCGTAGGAGTAATTACTAGTATTATAGAACTGGAGTTGGTTTTTAACTCGCCTTTATTAACTTGACATGTACCTATATAACTCTGTAAACAAATCTAAGAAGTAAATTTAACCTACTTCTAATTTTATTGTTGTATCGAAATGATAGCAGTTATACATCGTGTAAGTAACACCGTCGCAAATAACTTACAAAAACGTCTTTCTTTGGACACTTTGGTTTATCACAATGCAAAAGTCAGTTCATCATAAAAATGCGAGATCAAAGATTTTACAGTCAATAGTTTGATTTTGAACTACGCAGTGTAACGCAACGCGTACTGTGCGGTACGGTGAATGACCTTCAGCGCACGGTGCCGTCGAAGCATAAATGTTGTTTAATTGATTACATTGCAGTTTTTGGCCGAATGGGGTATTTATTGATTTATTTTCAGTAAACTGTTCTGTTTACGCATTGTGATATATCCCTTGGAAGAAATTTCCAATGATTTTCATATCAGAATGATGATACAAGAATGGCTCGTTTAAATTAATATACGAGGGGTGATCAAAAAGTAATGATAAACGGATATTTCTAGTAATAATAAAATTCTAAAAAAATATTTTTTCAACTCCCTAATCCTTCACAACTTCCCTGACAAAAAATGGTATAAATAGGACGTCATTTTTAAAATATACATTCATTTGAATACTAGCAGTCGGAGTGATAACATCAAAATGGAGAAACATGAAGTGCGAAGCGTCATCAAATACCTGTGCTTGAAAAAAATGTCCACCAAAGACATTCATACTGACTTGGTGGAAACATTGGGAGACTCTGCTCCTCCATATTCTACAACTGCACGCTGGTGCAAGGAGTTTAAGATGGGAAGAACATCCACGGAAGACGAACACCGCGAAGGCCGTCCGTCCTCCTCCCTCACTGAAGAAAACGTCAAAAAAGTTCAAGATCTGGTTTTGGCAGACCGAAGAGTGACCATTCGTCATTTAGCTGAGAACACAGGCATTTCATTTGGTAGCATTCAAAGGATCTTAACTACCGAGATGAACATGAGAAAGGTCTCTGCACGTTGGGTCCCGAGAATGTTAACCGACGAACAAAAGAAGAAACGATTCGACATTTCAAGGACCAATCTTGAAATGTTCCAGGCGGATCAAGATATTTTTTTGGCTCGATTTGTGACTATGGACGAAACGTGGATTCATCATTTTGATCCCGAAACCAAACAACAGTCAATGACATGGAAAAGGCCATCTTCACCGACTCCCAAGAAATTCAAAGTTTCAAGCTCTGCCGGCAAGGTTATGGCGTCTGTTTTCTGGGATGCTGAGGGAATAATTATGGTTGAATACCTTGATAAGGGCGCTACCATAACAGGCTCCTACTATGCTGACCAAATCAAAAGATTGCGAGAGGCCAAGGAAAAAAGACGGGGTAAACTGCGCGCAAAAGTTCTGTTCCATCAAGACAATGCACCTGCACACAAAGCTGAAGTTGCGATGGCTGCCATTCAAGAAGCTGGCTTCCAGTTGCTTGAACACCCACCCTATTCTCCAGATCTAGCCCCCAGCGACTTTTATTTGTTTCCTCGGCTCAAGGAACACCTCCGGGGCCAGAAATTTGAGGATAACGGCGAAGTGATGGCCGCTGTAGAGGCATTTTGGGAGAGTCAAGATAAAGATTTTTTTTTGAAGGGTATCGTTGGTTTAGAAAAGAGATGGACTAAATGTATTGACCTATTAGGAGACTATGTAGAAAAATAAATTTTATTTTTAAGTATATAGTTATTTTAATGTACCCATTCTCATTACTTTTGGATCACCCCTCGTATATACTAAAAAACAATTTTGCCGTTCAATCTCGAGTTGGACGCTAAGAGTTTAACTTGCTTGACTGTACACCATCAAATTCAGGTCCACACATAGTTGTCCTTAGTCTTTGACTCCGTTGTTTGAATGTTCATATGTTTGTAAAGTCCGCCGTGACAGGAATATTCCTAGTGCGGGAAATTTCTTTTGAAAGAGTAAAAAAAAAACTGTCAGTCGTAGTACTGCACGTCAGAAGTGAAAACATAGTAATGCTCTGATGTGCAGTGCTTGCGCTTGACCGTCACGCTCAGATGACAGATGTGTTAGTTGACACATCTGTCATCTGAGCGTGACGGTCGCGCGAGTTTAGTGCTTTTTCCCCATACCAAAAGTGCCCAACGTGCCTAAAGAAGTTTTCACTTCAAAAATTGTTGATTGTTTATTTTACCATATGAATCGCGCACACAATAAGTACTTTATTGAACTAATTATATTTTTAAAGGTTAATTAATAAGGAGCTGACAGAACTCAATATTTAGATTAGCGCCCTCTAGTGGATCTATATATGTATTACTAGCAGTGCCCCGCGGTTTCATCCGCGTAAGTCCCTATCCCGTGGGAATATTGGGATAAAAAGTAGCCTATATGTTAATCCAGGTCTCCAGCTATCTACATACCAAGTTTCATCGCAATCAGTTCAGTAGTTTTGGCGTGAAAGGGTAACAAACATCCATACATCCATACTCACAAACTTTCACATTTATAATATTAGTAGGATTAGCGTGACTGTGCGAGTTCATTGCTTTTTCTCCATAGCAAAAGTGTAAAACGCTCATAAAGAAGCTTTCACTTAAAAAAAATTAAACTTATTTATTTAGCTTCATATATTATATGTTACTAGCGGCCCGCTCCGGCTTCGCACGGGTATAAAATAAATAGCCTATGTCATTAACTGAAAAAATTATTAAAATCGATCCAGTAGTTATGAGTATTTACGACATCACATTAGAAACCTCAAAAATAACAGTATTTCTCCACTATTTAATGGATGTTATTATACATATAAACCTTCCTCTTTAATCACTCTATCTATTAAAAAAAACCGCATCAAAATCCGTTGCGTAGTTTTAAAGATTTAAGCATACATAGGGATATAGGGACAGAGAAAGCGACTTTGTTTTATACTATGTAGTGATTTTTTTAACTTATAGGTTAACACATTCTTATAGTGTTTTTTTTTCTCAGAAGCGCAGCAGATTTGGACGTCAATCACAGCGCCGGAGCTGGCGATTCGGTGAGTAATTTTGGTTTTGTTTTGAAAGGACTACCTGTAAGGGGCCATCCATGATTGAGATGTTTATGTAAAGCAAGCACATTTGTTAGGGAATTTTTTAAAAGTGTCAGAGAATAATATCTGTTTTTGAAGCCCCAACGCAAAATAGGGGAGTGTTATAAGTTTAACGTGTGTATCTGTCTGTGGCATCATAGCTAAACGAATGGACCACTTTTGGTTGTTTTTTGATCGAGTGTTCTTAACTTAAATTCAAGGACATTTGTTCAACCATTCGCAGATCATCAGCTCTTTTGTAATCGTTGAAGGGGTTTTTAAGTCGTGGTTATTTCAATTTATGCTTGCCATGACATATTACATAGATGGTCCCTAACATAGATTAATAATCCATCATAGAATTGATCATTGATTATCATTCATTATCAGAAGAGATAGTGAAGCAACCCAGAGTGTGGTAAATGAATAAATACTTTACAGAATAATAAGGACAAAGGGCTTACACCCAACCCCTCTATGCTTACACCCATATTCGCAAACAATGCTATGAGATCTCACATGAAGCCCACACGCATAGAATAAACAATACTTGAGCGCCGGACAACGCTATGCGTTCATAAGAAAAAAAGGAACCCTTATAGGATCACTTTGTTGTCCGTCTGTCTCTGTGTCTGTCAAGACATTTTTTCTCGGGAACCCGTGGACGCATCTAGTTAAATTAATACCAAATACTTGTCTGCGGTCCCTTGAAGCTGTTAAAAAATCAAGCTCCTAAATCAACACAATCAAAAGATATGTCTATTAAGCCTCAGATTTTAACAAATTTGAACATAAATCAAAACCTATACGGTACTTCCCATTTACCTAGAATCATAAAATTTTGGTAAGAAGCGAGGTCTGACAGCACAAGTAAAGGAAAAAATCCAAAAGTCGTTAATTTGTTGTTATATCACATAAAAAAAATTGTTTTTGTGATTACAAATTTTGTTTCCTTACGGAACCTTCGATGCGCAAGTCAGACTCGCACTTGTCAGCTTTTTTTCTTCACTCTTTAGTACGTTGCAAGCGTCCAAGGTATTATTTGTGAATACGGGTGTTAGCTTAGGAAACGTACCCATGCTACGTGACCCGTTCTAAAGGGGGAGGGGTCTTTAAAATACCACGCTTGTCACAGGGGCAGGGGGACGGGGACTAGGCTTAAGTTTTCGTCACGTAGTCTATATCCTCTACAGAAATCTCGTGATTTTTTGAGCTATATACAAATATGGCGCGCAGCGTTTAGCGCTTTTTAAACTCTATATAGCTGTGGGAGAGCCATGCTTCGGCACGTATAGGCCGGCTCGACCGGAGTGAAACCACGACCTCACAGAAAACCAGCAGTTTGCATTACTTTTCGCCGCGTGAGTAAGGTTACCGGAGGCCTTAACCCTTCCTTCTCCCTTTCTCCCTCCTTCTCCCCTTCTCCCTCCTTCTCCCCTCTTTCCCCCCTTTCTCCCCTCTCTCCCCTCTCTCCCCTCTTTCCCCCTTTCTCCCCTCTTCCCCCTTTCTCCCCTCTTCCCCCTTTCTCCCCTCTTCCCCCTTTCTCCCCTCTTTCCCCTTTCTCCCCTCTTTCCCCTTTCTCCCCTCTTCCCCCCTTTTCCCCTCTTCCCCCCTTTCTTTCCTCTTCCACCCTTTCTCCCCTCTTCCACACCTTTTTCCCCTCTTCCCCCTCTCCCTCATCTTCCCCTCTCCTTTCTCCCCTTTTCCCCCCTATCTCCCCTCTTCCCCCCTATCTCCCCTCCTTTCTCCCCTCTTCCCCCACTCTTCCCTCTTCCACCCTTTCTCCCCTCTTCCCCCTCTCCCTCATCTCCCTCCTCTCCCCCTCTCCCTCATCCCCCCTCCCACCTAAAAGGCCGGCAACGCACTTATGACTCGAGTTGTAGGTGCCCATCGGCGGCGGTATTCATTTACCATCAGGTGACCCGTCTGCTCGTTTGCCCCCTCTGCCATAAAATAAAAAAACAACTCCTAGGTGGCAAAGGCAAGCGATTAACGCTTTTTAATTTTCTGTCGCCAAAAAGTTATTTAAAACCATATTTATAAATTACTACGTGAATACTAGAGGGGGACGGGGGGATCCTACGGGTGGTCACTGAGGGGGGGCGAAGGGGCATAAAAAATGGGTCACGTAGTATGGATACGTTCCCTTACATAAGAACCTATGACTGCAATGTCGCCACTCATATTTCCAAATGAAATAGTAAAGATATCAGGTCTGCCACTTATGAATACAAGGCTAAAAATTATGGGTTTAAAATGATTAGCGACAAAATTCCCAAACAAAATAATTGCAGGAGAAATATTAAGTTTGATAAGTAACAATAACATTTGACTCAGTTCTGCAGATTATTAAAAAAATATTCAGTAAATGATTTCAAACATTTTTCAAACATTTGCATTTTATGAAAAATATGTTAAACATGGGTCATAATGTTGATTGTTGCATACTGATGTAATTTTAATAATATACCATTACAATTTATTTACTTTTAATTCTATTAATTACAATGTATTTGTTTAGTAAAATTATTAACTTATTGTGAATGCATCTCTTAATAAATACTCATGAATGACTACCACACCAGGTAATAAATATCAATGTTAGGAGTACTTACTATTACTATTTAAACCCTACAAAGTGACACAATTTGATATAATAATTGCCTTATAAAAAAACCACGTGGGAAAAACTTAAAACAAAATTAATTGTAAAATAAAAAAACTGTCAGTCGTAGCACTGTACGAAGTGCAAATACTTCGTATATATGTATCTGTGCGTGACAGTCACGTGAGTTCAGTGCTTTTTCCCCATATAATAATAATTTTTCAAAATTTAAAACAAACTTAGTTTTCTTTTAGTGTCATCAACATCACATCATGTTTAAAAAGTACTCCTCAAGACGATTCAATCGAGCCCAAACTCGATTGATTTGTCTTGTTTAGTTCAGAAGTTCCTATTCCGCCACGTCGAGCGCTTGGTATAAGCATGGCAACATTCTGGTTTTACAAGTGTCTATAAATCCAGCTTATCATACCGCGCTGTGTGCTGGTTTGCGACCTTGGTTGGATAAAAAAAAACCCTTAAAACTCCCACTTCCAGCTGTTCTGTGCCATGCCTCCCGAAAATCATTTCGAACACTGAAAAGGTTTTCTCCGGATTGGAAGCTAAGGAAAAGTTTATGCAAAAATAATCAATCAAATCTAGAGGGCTTGTGGCTAAGTGGCAACCGAGTAGGTGTGCTAGCCAGGTCAGTCGGTCCCGGTTGCCATACGAACATGTGTAGCATTCGTTATGGCTGTTGGAGCCCTAAAAAGTCCGACAACCTGGTCAACTACAAAGCCTCGATATCGCCTGGGTTTTGGAGGTCTGAATACAGTCGCTTCAGGCTTCAACTTAGTTGGGAAAAGGCGCGGAGGATGATGAACCAATTAAATCTTTAAAAAAACTTGCACGTATGTACTTGTATGTTACTTTTTGTTGTTGTATTTTTATGCATGGATTAGCCGTTCTCTCTTCTCTTCTCTTCAGCTTTTTATAGATAAACGTGACCAGATAAACTTTCGGACAGTTACAGGATTCATAACGTTCTCGACACAGTCAACAAAAGAGGTGTTACTGGTTTTTGTATAGTGCTTGTAGGCAGAATGCAAGTGACCTCTAAAATAAATGGAAATATCTATTATGATTACTCGGGCGTGATAATGTTGGCAATCGCAATGACCTATGCAATTTTTTTTTGTGAATATGTTTGGCAAAAGTGAAAATTATTTATAAAAAAAGCAATGCTTTAAACAGTTTTGAACTTGATGTACTAAATAACAAAAAGAAACTATGAAATTTTTAAAATACACCACTACTCTAGTTGAAATCTTTAAGGAGATATTTTAGCGCCGTATTTAAAAAATGATTTCCGAATTAACGAATACTGATGGAGCAAGTGATTAATTTATTAATTAGGGCATTATTTATACTGTCCAGACAATTTAAGAAATGCCCATCATCAGTAGGCAATATGATAAAAACCGTTAAAATAAACAAATTGGCAGGGCCGTATATATAAATAATATATTTAATTTTTACCTTTTATAATAATAATAATATAATAAAACCGGGCCCCGGATACTAGAATCGAGTTCTTTAATGGGATTTCTAGTAACTTGACCGTTCGGACAAAAAAAAGGACATTCGCTTATCAGCAGCAAAGACTTTCGTTTAAATGAGTCTGTCGCTGTACAGCAGTCTCACCGGCTGTGACGTTCTCGTGAAGTTCGTTTGACTCTGTTGTGACAAATTTTCGCTTCACTCCAGCGTGCTTATTCTACCATCTTTGTCAGCAACTTTAGTTCTTTGTCGGATGACCTCGTATATATGAGGTCTCGTAAAGCTAGAATTTAGATGCTTATAAATGTTTGATGTGTGAGTTTTGTGTGATGACTTTAGAATGCTTATGACTGTTTCTTATATTAAATGACGCTTGCCTAATAACGAATAATATATATTGATAATAATACATATTGACTGTCATGAAAATGTGTGGATTTAAACATTCATATTTAAATTTGGGTGCTGCGTTTTTTTTCAAAAATATCAGGGTATTCAGGAAATATACTGATCATCTTGCATAATGCATTTTAGTTTAGTTAGAAGGTTACTCTTATATCATCCCTTAAAAAAAAGTACCCCACTCTTAGTGTTGCCAGATATAACAATTTTAGATGTATGTGATACTTGTGAATACGAAGAAAACAAAATTACTTGCCTCGGCGATTGAAAAAAAAAATATACCGCAGGTATAAAACTTAGCATCCCCTGGCATGGCTCCATCTGGCAACACAGCACTGTAGTTAGTGTTGTGAGACAGATATTCGATATCGACAATTTTTCTTCAGAACGAAACGACGATCTGTTGCTCCTGTAAAAGCAAGGCCAAGAGCTCCTGGGATCCGCAAACTGATGGTAGTTCGACCCCGTCCACTTGCGTACTATGCTCCGAAGATCAAAGCGACAACAAGAATCGAGATAAGTCCATCACTAGTAAAGTTACAGATAAAAAGTCTGAGTATTCTATTAAGATAGCCGATAGCAAGACTGGTACACATACCCATAGTAAGACGACAAAAAAATCTGACTGTAGTAAGATCACTGGATCTGTTAGCAAAAAATCTGACGCTACTAGTAAAAAACAGATAAAACGTTGTGGCAAATGTAGGAGTGAGGTGACGTGCGATTTGAAATACAGTGACTTTTACACAGATAGTGATGACGAGGATGAGACCAATAGACTCATACAGTTACGGAATGCTGACTACGTGGACATAGTAGACGAAGACCTAAAACTAGTTATAGCTATAGCAGGATATCCTAAATCTAAAATGAGATTGAGGCAAATGGAACAGTTCCAGCGCAGTCTCACTGAGGTCATTGATATGCAGTTAAAGGCAGGTCTTCTAAAACGGGTACCTTCGTTTTTAGATTACTATTTAAATAGAGGAGCTTTAGTTTGTATTTGTAAAGATTGCGATACTAGGGATTGGATGGTTAGAGTGTGTCCGAGACTTCAGGAAAGGATGCATAATAATTTAGTGCTTCTAAAAGCTAAAGTGAAAAGGTTATGTCTCGCTGTACTCAAAATTCCAAGGCTATGTTGGCCCGCCACCGCACAAGATGCTTTCAAACTGCTTCAGTATTTCAATCCTACTTTAAAAACTAATTTGTGGAAGATATACGCTCAGAAATTAGTAGAGGACGTAGAGTACACCTCTTTTCTTATTGACAGAGTCTCAGGAGAGATGATTAGAGGGCCTTCGTTCAAAAATGTTATAGATTACAGTCAAATGGAATTTGAGTTGACAGGTTACACTGAAATTTATTATGAATGTTTGCTATTTGGCATGGAAGAAGATATACGAAGTGTCGGTTCTAGAGTAAAAGTAATGGCAGAGTTAAGGTCTACGGAAACGACACCTAGACCCACTTCCGTAGTAAGCGTTAAAGTAATAGACGTTCCTGAAAAGGAAGCAGAAAGTACCAAGGTAAAGGAGCAAAGTCAACTAAAACCTTTAACAACGTCAGATAACAACGTCGAGGATGATAATGATCTAGAAAGTAATTTCCAAAAGGACATATTAAAAAAATTAAAAGATGTCAAGTATATTAGTGATAAAGATGAAATATTAGTTTGGTCGGATGAGACGAATAACGAAGAAGGTGGTTGTGATATTGACGTTGATAAATCTATTGAAAATAAACAGCAAGGTCTTTTAGAAATGGATCATAATGTAGCATCTAATTCAGGCGTTGCTATGTCAGATACTGAGTCTTTTATAGAAAGTAATGACAATTTAATCTCCAGGAGTAGCAATTTAAATATAGATAGTAACAGGGGCATAGCTTATCATAGGCGTACGAATTATTTGCATGTGGAACCAGAGCTAAAGGTAGCCATTACGCTTGAAGGTTACCCACAAAATAAACTGGAAGGTACACACATTAGAAGATTAAAACACCTGTTCAAGGAGTATTTGCACAAGGATTTGAAGATGCAACGATTTCCTAATTTAATTATACCAAAGTTCCAAGATATATATTTGTCTAACGGTGCTGTTATTTACATTTGTGATAGTTTGGAAACAAAAGACTATTTGACAGAAGTTTTGCCAAAATTCATTAACTCAACAGGACTGAAGCTAACTTTTAGAGATATTAAAAGTTTGGTAAGGTATACAAGAATAGTTATGCGACTTCCCAAAGAACATGCGCACGTAGAATCTTTAGAAATATTAATGAAATTGCAAAGTAAGTACCCAGGCTTGAAACCCGACTGTTGGAAGTATTATTCAGACGTTGCCGGCAAGCAGAAAAGGCAATTTGGCGTTGATCCAGAATCTTTAGAAGTCATCAAAAGCTCTGACTTTGATCCTACGTACCAAGGTGATAAACTATCATTCAGGATTATCGATAGACAGAAACGCGACGTTAGCTTTGAAGAAGTAAGACTAGATCCTGACAGTAAAGATACTAAAAAACAAAGAGACGCTGTATTCAAGAATATGTACGTACCTATAGATCCAGAAATAATGGCCGCACCTTTGACTAGAATTCGCACCAATCATTATTCAGACTTAATAGCGGACGACTTAAAACTGTACGTAGGGCCTTCTAATTACCCAGAATCAAGAGTTGAAGAAGTATTATTCCATACGATTAAAAGAACACTCGAAAATATTGTTCTTGAAGCTATAGAAAAAGATGAGTTAAACGAAGAAACTATGCCAATATTCCATGATATGTACTTATTTGATGGTGTAATTTTCATCATTTGTGCTAATATGCTTTCGAGGAATTGGATTGAACAAGCTCTAACAACAGTAAATTCTAAATTACATATACATTTAAAGTCAACGGAATTTAGAGGAGCAGTTGGAATCATAAGCATGTATGTAAAAACCGATAAGGACACAAACGAAGTAATTGCCATACTACAAGAACAAAATCCGAGATTAAGAACGAAATACTGGAGAAAAATAAGTACTGTTCGCACTAAGACGAAATTAGATGTCGTACTACAAATAGACAAGTTATCTGCTCAAGTAATAACTAGTCAGAATTTCAACCAATTTATAGGAACCAGCGCTGTTCAATTTAAATTAGGGCATTTACAGTCTTTGCTAAAACCTAAATCCAGCTTAGAAGCTCTTAGCAAAATTCACGGAACCGTCATAGAGACCAGTGAAGTAACTTCCATTGAACTTTCTAAAAGTAAAGCCTCCGTACAATTGATGACTAAGAGTCTAGAAGACCTTAAATCTGAGTTAACGAAAGAGTTCTCGGAACTAAAATCAGAGCAGTGGAGTATAATAGCTGAACACGTGCAAACAGACAACAACGCAAATGACGTAGAGCTTGATGACATTAACACACAAATCAACACAGAAGACTTCGATATAAATACGGGTCAGCAAAAAGAGTTCCTGTACTCTGAAAATAAGAATGATTGTGATCTGGACCCGGTAATAATTGAACCGGACTCGCCAAGAAGCGTGGAATTAAATCTACCACCAGACCAGCAAAGGTATCATAAAATCATTCTCAAAATTCCATTAAATATTTTACCAGAAAACAAGGAAGACTTAAATATAATCTTCGATTTACTCGAAGAAAAAAATCCAGGATTAAACACTGAGCTATGGCAGATTTTCACCGAATCTGCGTACCCAAGTAACGGCAAATTTACAATATACATTGATAAACAGTCGGTATCGGTATTACAGGGAAAGAATTTTGATCCCTCTATTGGTGGGGAAAAACTGAAATTTTACTTTTAGATATGTCAATATGTGGATCAAATAATTGAGTTATATTATAAGATGCACTACATACGACAGGGCCTTCTGAAGGGAAAAACTCAAGTTATTTGAGATGCTTCCATTACACTTAGTTCAGTTCCACAAAGAGGGCTTCAATGTTAACAAGTCTGTCTCGATCCATTGTCTGTATAAAGCATCAGATATGATAAATTATGAATTTGTTTATTACTCGGTTCATCATTTAAAATTAGACTTCTGTTACAACTGGTTTCGTTCCTTCCAACTTTACTTTGGGGATTGGTAATTTTATGTCTGTTCCTTCCAGTTATAAAGGCTCAACTATATTAAATCTTGATGGGTAAAATAAAAAAGATCCATATAAATCTACTATAAACGTTTTACAGTCAGTCAATTGCCAGGTTTATTTATAGTCGCGATGATCCCCTTATATTATCATGTAATTAAAATAGATCTACGATGCAAATAACAACCCCACAATACTGATTAAACTTACCCCGCGTTGTCGCAGGGCCCAGCGGTTTCACCTGATTTAAAAGAAATCACTGATCGATGACGTACAAGGCTCAGTAAGGGCAATATTTTAAAGTGTCTTGGTCATGAAGTAACTTTGTCTGCGTTTGTAAATTTTCCCCGTTTTGCAATATTTTACATTGATGCTCTGCTAATATTTGTCATAGATGGCTATCCAACACTAAACGGTTTTTTCAATACGATCCAGTAGTTCCTGAGATTAGCGCGTTCAACCAAACGTCGTTTGCAATTATACGTAAATTATTGGTAATTGCCTTAAAAGTATTACCTGTGGTTTATCTTTCAAGTAAAACACTAGTAATCACAATTCCTAATTTTGTTGAGAATTGGTAGGACCGACACCCCTAACATGAGATTTACGCTATAGTTATTAAAGAACTACATTTATTTTCATAAAACGCAATAAAAAAAGTAAACATTTTAAAGTGTAAAAATGTTCTTTAAAAAATTCCTCGGTTTAAATGAGATTCGACTACATTTTACTAGCCCACACTTTGCCTATTTCGAGCTCACGTAATTGTTGAATGGGTCATAAATTACCCTCAGATTTGAGACTTTTGAGCTCAGATAGTTATTGGATGAGGCATCCATTCCCCTATTTTGAGCTCACGTAGTTAGTTATTGGATGGGCATCCACTCCTCTAATTTGAGCTCACGTAATTATTGGATGGGGCATACGTTCCCCTCCTTTTGAGCTCACGTAGTTATTGGACGGGGCATCCATTCTTCTGTTTTGAGCACACATAATAAATGGTGGCCCCTTAAGGTCATTTTATAATGTTTGTTTGGTTGTTTTCTAAAAAAATTAAAATAAATTACCCGAAGGATATACCACAAAGGTGGACCGTGGGTAATTAATTATCTAAAATATATTATCCATGGGTGACCTTATAGAAAAAACTATGGGCAATTCTCAAAAAAGTACCATAGCACATCATAAAGGTCATAAACCAATAAGAAATTGTTACCTGTGGTTTACCTTAAAAATAAAACATGGGTAATTGTGTCAAAAATGTACATTTTAAATAATTACTTTTGATGAATAGGTTAATGACAATGTCTGTAATTTGAAAATCCAGTATAATTTAGTCTTAAAACAAAAATGTGAACCAGGGGCACAAAAAACATTGCTGTGGATAATCTAGACGAATCTCGGGTACAGACTAGGGATGTTGCAGATGCAGAATTTTTAGACATCCGCGGATGTGGATGCAGATGCTCGCATCCGCAGATTTGAATGCAGATGTCCAAATCGATGCGGAAGTCCGCAAATGCGAATATCTGCAACATCCATTAATACACAATAACAAACACGTCGGATATCGTCGCTCCTATTGGTCAATCAGCACTTACTTTCTTGTCGCGACTTGCACTACATCCGCATCTGCATGAACATTCGCATTGATTATTGCGGATGCAGATGTCCAACTTGATGCGGATGCGAATGCGCATATCCGCAACGTCCCTTGTACAGACCACGGGTATAAAGGTTAATTATGTAGTACCTCAGTGGACTGAAGAAGTACAGATTTGGAATTAACATTGATTTTTATAAGATAATTTGTCTTATTTGCTCATAGGATTCAATCAACTTACTGGAAACATGAAAAACATTGGATTGTTAAGTGCTCCTATGGAGTGACGTCATAATATATTTTTATTGAAACGTGATTGTGTCGTCCGAAATCGGCGTATAATTTGTTTATGTAATTAACCATAGAGCATTTACCCACCAGTATTTATTATTTATAAAAACAGTATTAGTTTATACTTATTTACTTAAGTTTGTAGGGGTAAGTATTTTTTAATATTGTAACTTAGTTTTTTATTATCTTCACGACTAAGTGTCAGCATTGGATAATATAAACAAGATATATGTCATATTTGAAGTTAAAAAGTTTTGTTTTATATCTTCACGACACTAGCGGTTATTTTTAACCGAATTCAAAACGAGGAGTGCCGCCGAAAAATACAGCTTATTATGATTTACTCGGTCGGTAATACATTTTTTAGAGTTAATTATTAAAAACTAACATTGGTCTAGATTCCGAAAAAGTAAGTAAACTACATACATTTCTACACAGAAATGTATTTAACTACTACATAATAAGTGCACAATATGTTGGAATGCAGTTTCCCCTTCTCCATTATCGTAATTAATATAATTGCGAAAGTTCGGAGCGGTTCCCGTGTGTCTGTTTACAACATACACTTTATTATACCGATTGCATTGTATCAATCTCTATGACGACACGGTTCGGAGTCGTGCATTAATCATATATTTTGTTTTTTTTTTCATATACATAAAGTATTGAAGTATAATATAATATAGGTTTTAAAAAAGAATTTTAAATGTAGCATAAAAAAGTATGATTTAAAATGAAATTTTAAACAGAATTTTATCTATCAATTTTTTTCTTGTATTTTATATTATATTTTGTATAGAAAAAAACTGCGTGAAATGGATAAAATCAAGCGTCACAGAACTCTTGTTATATGAAAAATGATATAACCCTTTCAGAGCCGCGTTTTGCCAAATATCCTGTGTATAGAAAGAGAATCTCTATATCTATAGAGAGAGCTCCTTGTAACAATTATCCAGTGCTAACGCTGCTTGCGCCGTGAAGGTGCTACCGTGAAGTTAGTTTTTAATTTATTATTATTTTATGTTAATTATAGTTATTTCGTGTTAATTGTGCTTGTTTGTTTTCAATTAAACTGTTTATTAATTTTGTTTGGTTTTCTTTGTTACTCAATAAGGGGTGCGTGTGCAATGATAGTCGATTTTGTTATAAACTTTTTGAGGTTTTTTTTTTATTTGATTTTTTTATGGTTAACGGTTGCGGGATCGATTCTCGCTCAGTACAAAGTCTATTTGCATTATTCTGTTGTCCTTGTAATGTGTTTCAATGTAAAATGTACATATTTACAAAAAAATATATATTTTTATTTGTGTTCTGGAATCCATAGACGACATACAAATGTATGTTTAGATTAGATCTAGACAGTGCTGTGTGCTTGTATTATACTAACTTTTAAACTTTCGCGTTCCATGATATAATTATGTATTCACACGGGAATTAACGCGATCCCGATAAGGTATTACATACGTTTGTACTGCCTGACGTTTCGACCAGGTTGTACTGGCCTGGTCACAGGCTGACTATATTGACTCAACCTGGTCAAAACGTCAGGCAATTCAGAGAGGTATGTAATACTTTTTCGTGATTGCGTTAATTCCGTTATGTGAATGCTTGTAATGTATTAGTATGTGGAAAAGCTATCGTTTGTGTTAATAACAATCTATAGTATGTTCCAAAACTTGATCCCCGAAAGGGGAAGGCAACACCTACATTTTATTTATGTATTTAAAAGTTCATGCACATTTGTACAAAGGCGGACTTAATGTCCAAGGCATTCTCTACCAGTTTACATTTTGCCTCTCCCTCGCGTAATATTGGCTGAGCCGCCAACTTTGGGAATTAAAGAGGGGAAAATTGGGAGTAGTTTAAAAAGGGATATTGCATATACGGAAGAATTGGGAAAGTTAAAGCGACAGCTCGAGCAGGTTAAGGTCGCAAACCTGTCACTCGAACTGGCAACAGCCGGGAAGTCCGAGCCCTCAAACAACTAGGTACATTTTCCGATCAATTCGTTGACCGAATGGTATTGATAAGGGGCCACCCATAAATTACGTCACATATTTAATGACTTTTGGACCCCCCCCTTTCCTTGTCACGGTGGACCATATTTTGCAATATTACACCCAGAACTGAAAAGAGCAGTTCTAAAATTATTATTTTTTGTAGTAAAAGTTCATTTATGGAATGAATTACCGGTACAAATTCGACAAGCTGAAACCCTTACATCTTTTAAAAATTTGGTAAAGCAACATTATCTGTCACTATAATTATATCCACTAAGTAGCTGTAATGTGTGTGAATGTGTATATGTATGTAATTAATTAGTATTTGTCAATATTTAGAATAGTACGCCATCAACTACTATGTTTTTATTAAAAAATTTGAAATTATCTCCATCCTAAAGGTTGTCTGGTAGAGATCGCTTTTAGCGATAAGACTGCCCATTGTACTCTAGTTTGTAAGTTATTTATTTTCAACTGTTTTTTATTAATGGTGTACAATAAAGATTATTCTATCTATCTATCTATCTAAAAGTGTAGTGACGTCACGAAGCTTATGCCCCCCACCCCCTTGTCACACAATGTCACTCCGTTGACCCCCCCCCCCTAACGTGTGACGTAATTTATGAATGGCTCCTAATAACAGACTTTGTTTATACAAATGACTACAATGATGTGTTATTGAAAGGATTGTTATATCATCTTCCTTGCCCTTTTCCCAATTAATTTTGAGGATAATGCAGATATTATTATTTGAAAATTATATCTGTATAATCTACACTTCAAAATTTTAAGTTACTTCTAGCAGACACAAGCTTTAATGTTTAGCCAGCAAGCAAGGAACAACTCAAACATTCCATAATTTTAGTCCGTTTTCTGGATATACAAACTACATAACTAAGTTTGTAATTCCTTATAATAGATATGGGATTACAAAGTTACTTTTGCAGGTCATAAAATTAACACTACCTACATAAATAGTTAATAGGTAATATAGGTAGGTAAATACCACTATTTACTTACCTATATCCAAATATAAGTAGGTACAGTGTCATATATTAACGATGTTTCCTTTAATATAACTACCTACAAAAAGAAACGAGATCATAAAACATAACAATAAATCTCGGAAATACAAGTCTCACGAGCAATTCTTCTACCGCAATAAGTTGTGAAATTTATTGTTACTCTATTTGTCAACTAACAACGTTGAATAGTGATCGTATCAACATTAGACATCTTTATTTCTTAAATATATAGAATAAAATTAAATACATGGTGAGTATTGCCATTGAGTGAGATTGCACAGAAACAAACGCTTCACACTAGTGCTGTCAATGGCACTTAAGGCAAACCATTCCCGAAAAAACTACTTTTTTAATAAACGTATGCGTAAAAGAAAACCTTATTATGAAGGTACTAGGATTATAATGAGCAGTAAGTACATACAACGCAAAAATAATAAATTTTAGCTTGATTGTTTAGTTCAGTAGATAAATTGGTGTCCATATTTATTACCTGGTGTAGATAAAAGAGGGGGTGTTTGGGGTCGGGTAATAATCATCCCTCCCTCAAATCCTCTTCTCGTGCATGAGTATAACGAGCCCGTGACAGCCTGTGCCCGGGCTACTTCAGATTAGGTCTCGGGCGTGCGTGACGTGCTCCGAGCAGGCTGATTTGTACTGCTCCAACTGTGGCGTAACGCCATACTGCTCGACGCGGTGCCAGATCAAAGACTGGCCCGGCAGACATCGTGCTGTTTGTCACAATTTGGTGCGGTAAGTATTCTGCAGACTAATTATATATTATATACGATAGTATAATACTACCATAAAGTAATATTATCGATAGTAATGTAATTAATACTATTATAGTAGTCGATAAAGTTATGTTGTCTATCGATAGTATTATCAAGTAGGTTTTTCCTATAGGACTGTTGATAGTACGATTTTCAAGGCCACGATAGTAGGGACACGGTATCGAATATAAAATATCGAAACTGTACTCATGAGTAGTATCGAAAAAAAGTATCGTATTCGTAAATGAAAGTATAGATCCAAAGTTTCAATACTTTGAAGTATCGATACTTTTGTAAAATACTATACAAAGGTATCGATACTTCAAAGTATTGACACTTTGAATCACTGACCTCTATAGTACAAGTACGCTGGACTGCATACGTCAATTATCAAGCTGAAGCCATTTGATTTTCGCCATTGTGGCGCTGATAACATGATGGCTGTCCTTGGAACTAGTATTAGGGACGAGACATAACACGATAAAAAATATTGCATCACTTTATCGATATAAATGCTTATAATAAGTAAACTTACGAGGCATAAAAATAATTTCACGAAGCTATTTATACTTTATTAGCATTTAATCACAGATTACTAAGTAGTTACTACGTAACAGATAAATCACTCCCTACAAAAACGTTCATACCTGCCGTTTTAATTACCTACTCTTTCCCAGCGCCTTATATTTATTATTTTAATTAGGAACTAAATAATTTATTGATGTTTAATATGATAATAATTTTTCACGTTTTTCATTGTTGCTCTGCTCCTATTTGTCGTAACGTGATGTTATATAATCTTCCTCGATAAATGGACTATCCAACACAAAATTGTAAGAATTTTTATATTCGAACGAGTAGTTCCTGAGATTAGCGCTATCAACCAAACAAACAAACTCTTCAGCTTTATAATATTAGTATAGATGTGATGTGATGATATGAATAAAGTACCTATAATTCACTTAAAAATTATAAAGAAATGGTATTTAGTACTTACCTAAGTATATATTTTTTCCATAAATAGAATTGTAAAACCATTTCAAAATTATGTATTTTCTTTACTTTATAAATATTTAATAAGAATGGTAAACCTTTATTATTTTTATTACAGAATTAACTATTTGTTTTTGAAATAAATACTTGATTTGAATGGTTTACCTTTCGAATTAAGTAGGTATTTTATATTAAAGAAAGTGCATAAAAACCGTTATATAAGAATAAAAAAGATTTTGTAAATTTTTTCTCTTACTGGATCTACATCCATGTACAGCACAAACTACCAGGAACCATGTCAATTTTCACCGTGAATTTGACTGTATTTAAAGTATATCAAATTACGTTTTTGTACTTTAAAATTTGAAAATAAAAGCGCGAGCACTCGATGCAGCTGTCAGCAACCCACTGCGTGAGACTGCGTATGAGGTCCGCCAGCGGTCGAGCAGCCGGTAGGGGTTTAGCGCACGTAAGTAAATCGAGTGGCATAGGCCTGATTTAATTAAGAAAACAACATTACAAACAATTTTTAATGAACTTAAAATGTAACCCTCTTCGAACTACTAATAAATAGGCTGTTTTCATAGTGAATAAGAGCTGACTTTCATAGTAAGACGCGGATTTCATAGTGAATAAGAGGCGGTTTTCATAGTGAATAAGAGTTGACTTAAATATCTCGACAACTATTGAACAAATTTGGCTAATATACCTACGATCTTAAAAAATAATATTTTAGAAATCTGATTGCGAAATTTTGTAAAGATCGGATGAACGATACTCTAATTATCATCGAACAAATAAACACATACACGATACATACAAACTTCAATTTTCTGCCCTTGATACGGAGATCTCAATTCGCTCGATGAATAAGAAACTTGACTCAATTTTCCTGTTGAAAGGGTAAATGCATAGGGTACGAAAAGAAAAACAAAATCAAAATCAAAATTATTTATTTCAAGTAAACCCATTGCAGGTATTTTTGATTGTCAGGAGGAGTCAGTCAGTATAAGTCGGTCGTGAAGCTAGTTGCCTGTTCCAAAACGTAGATCCTTTGGAGAAGAACAGGCAAGAAACACCAAGGACACTATTTTTCAACCTGTTTTTTTTAAATTACAAAGTTACTTTTTACATTGCTAATATGCGCAATTGAATGTGAGGACAATGTAACATAATATTGTATTAAAATGAAAAGAAAATCACAGAGCTGATAGGCAACATAGAAAATTAACTTAATACTTAAGTGACTACACAGTTCTCACATGTATAATTATTTTTTTTTCTAATTAACAAGAAATTAAAAGCGTATCATAACAATAACATCAATGTTCTATTAAATTAACAATGTCAATAATAATAATCAAAATATAAATAAATCTATACATCAGATAAGAAACAAGACGAGTACCTACTCATTGACAGTGTGACTGTGGAGCAGGACCGGCATTTTGCCAAGCATTTTTATCATCTAAATAATGATCTAGTTTATAATATGCTCATTTATATAGCGTGCGTTTCGTACAAGTTTTAAATTTTGTCTCATTTTGTTGAAGAATGTTATCAGGTATTTTATTATAGAATTTAACGCAGTACCCCATAAAAGATGTTTGCTCTTTTGCTAGCCTAAATTTTGATTGAACTAATTTATGTCCATCTCTAGTAAGATAATTATGTCTTTCATGCCGTTTAGTAAATATATTGACAACGCACCGTCAGGATATTATTTTCCTGAAATAGATCCTTAAGGGATTCGCGACTACGTAGATTAAAAATGGCTCTGATAGCTTATTTTTGCAGAATGAATATCGATTCTATATCTGCAGCACGCCCCCATAATAAAATACCGTAATACATGACACTGTGGAAATAACTAAAGTATACTAGTCGCGCAGTATCTATGTCTGTGAATTGGCGGACTTTCCTTACAGCATATGCTGCAGAACTTAGCCGCTTCGAAAGAGATGTTAAGTGAGGGCCCTATTGTAATCTCAAATCTAGCGATGTCCCTAAGAAAACAGTTTCATTTACAAAATCTAACTTCAACATATTTAAGCTGTCTTCAACAATCAACTTCTTTTTTTTTAAATCAGTAACTACAGTTTTCAAAGAAGACACAGTTATCTTCAACCTTTTAACACTTTGCGATAAACTTTTAAACGAGCACGTGACATGTTGAGCGATTTTTTTATACTTGTAGACCTAGAACTATTTTCATAGCGGTGATCGTGCTTAATACTTCCACAAACTTCAGTAATGGTCTTAGATTTTTTTTGAGGTTTGCTTGGGCCTGCCTCTATAACAGAAAAATATTTTGCTGTAGGTGCCTTCTTTATTACATAACTTATTACTAGAGTAAAATTAAGGATTGGGCAGTAACCATCAAGATAAGTATGCTCATGATCGACATCAACAGAGCTCAATTTTCTTTTTACCCTAGCAGCTTGAGAAACACACGGTTTTGGGGTAACCATGTCATCACGTACAGAAGATGTACTCCCTGGAAATATAAACATTGTCATATTTTTATGCTTACATCCATAAATACAATCCTTACATTCTTTACATAGTATAAAACAAAGTCGCTTCTGCCGTTTATCCCTGTCTTTTAAATTACGCAACGGAATAAAATGCGGTTTTCAGCAATAGAAGGTTTATACGTATAGTTTAATATTGTTTTGTGTTAATTTGTTGAAATATGACGATAATTGTTCACCACATTGCACCGCTAGAGGAGTCGCCGAGGGTCGCTAATAAACCGAATATTTGTAGAATCAGAAGGAGACATAATCTCTACAAACTCACCAAAAAACAATGTAGGTACACTGCCATAGTTTAAATTTGGACGTGAAACATGTTTCACAAAACAGTCATCGGTGAAATGTTTACTGCACAAATGGTCATTATATTTAGGACTCCAATTTTCTTTTTTCATGTTTTCCACACATGACTGCTTGGTGAGTGTGTCGGTGGGAAATCTGAAAGTATAAAGCAAACAAGTAAAATATACAGAATACCGTTGTAAAAAGCGAGTTAAATGCTAGGGTTTATTTTTACGATTTAGAAATAATAATGAGGAGAATAATGAGAAATAATTATGAAAAAAGTTATCGACATATTATCGATGTGGAATAATCGCAACCCTATTCAGCAACTGTTTATTTTTTTGATTAGTTAATAAATGAACTCTGAATCCTATTTACATTTAAATGTGATGAAATTTGATAAAATAAGTACCTATATAATATTGTTAAAAAGCTTCAGACATACAATTGAAACATTTGTAGCTAAGAAATTCACTTACTTGTGAAACGTTATTCCTCTGCCTTTTTGGTACCGAGTTTTACAAAATACACAAACTCTCATTGTATAAATGTTTTGTATATTATTTAGCACACACTAAAACACAGTCTTATTTTCCGATAAATAAATAAAGCAACAGACGCGTCAACAGAACACAATGGCTTTTTGCAACAGATGTCAATTTTAGTAACCAGGACGACCAGGACGTCGCTTCAAATCGGCACAAAAACAACTATCATTTCATATAGAATATTTAGTCCAGCGTACTTGTACAATAGATGTCAGTGCTTTAAATATTTTTTTTTTTTTTTTATAAATGGACTCTATCTCGCGTGTAGAGTCAACCTTTGAATCTATACTTTAAAGTATCACACACGTCATGACTCCAATGTCAGTCAATGACGTCAGTTTAGTTTCAGTAGAACAACCAAATGAAAAAACAAAAATATTACAATAATTAAAAAAAAAAAACGTGTGCGTCTCGGGACGCCCGACATAAGTAATAAACGTCTGACAGACTGGCGCCGTAACGCGTTACCCTCTCGTTTACCCTCCCATAAGAAGTTATCACTTCAACAACGTGTTCGTCTCGGGACCCCGACAGAAGTGATAACTTAAACTAATTTAAGTTGAACTATTGAGAAAAGGCAGACTAGCGCCGTAACGCGTTACGTAACGTTTTAAAAAACAACTGTAAATTCACAAATCAAAAAGTGTATTAAACAAAATAATAAATTATTATTTCTCACTACCTATAAGCACACATAATTAAAGTTCCCATTCCTCCGTACAATCGCTTAAATGTAGAAGTTTATCGAGCTGTTTTGGCGGTAACCGGTTTCTGATTTTTGTTATTACCGGTACTGCCTACGGTTATTACTGCCTTAGAAAATAACCGTTCTGAGGGGACTGACGTCAGCGTCGCAGGGATTGATAAATATTCTTGTGCCAACTTGTACAATTTTGGGAAAACAACTTTCATATTTTCCCATTGTTCAAACGTTCTACGTAAAGTGGTGAAGCCTGTGCTGATAAGGAAGTAGTAGTCAGTAGATAATTTCACAACAGAGGGCCAATGCATATCAAAACGAGGAATAATAAAAAGTAGGTAATTTCTAAGATTTATTCGATACGATATCTGGCAAAAAATACTCATTGAGTAAAAGTATCGAACACAAAGTATCGATATATTTTTCGTGTCCCTACACGGTAGTATCACGATACTATCGATAGACTATCGCTGACGCAACAACACTATGTATAGCTAAAAAAAAACTTTTTTTATTGATAATGTAAACGTTCAGTATTTTTTTTTCTCCTGTTGCTCAAAAAAATGCTGAACGTTTTGATCTTTGCCTATTGATATATAAATAGATATTGTAACTATAACTGAGACTGAGGTCCTGGATCGCCATTGAAAGTTTCTGGGTTACCAGTTAAAATTCCGTAGTTTGGAATTGTAGCGATAAAATTAGGGCACTATCCTTGCAACTTAAGTACAATTCACACCGTAAGGGGCGCGCCGGAGCGCGTTTTTAGTACGGTGATGGAAATTGAAGTCTATATTCATTACTTAACATTCATTTTGCATGGCACTTCTTGGGCGGTTGGCTCCGCCCACTTGCGCTCGGCTACCGAGGCGCAACTCGATGCGCTCCGGCGCGCCCCTTACGGTGTGAATTGTACTTTACGCTGAAAACAACATTACACTTTCAGACACTTTTCAATACTTGTAATTAATAAATATATATTACTACGCTCTTTGAACCACGACACAAAAATAATATCAGGTGTCTTATGTTGGTCCTTCAACAGATATAGAATAGTACCTACTGTGTCCGAAAATAGTACCTAACTCAATTGTAATGAGCAAGTTAAATTATGATAATATTATTTACAGTATAAAAAGGTTTTTTGACTGGCGAAGTAACTGCCTGGAAAAATAAATTGGTTATTAATATTTAAACCGTCTTTGTTTCAAATATGCAGATGTGTCAGTGAATGACATGATAGGTAGGTACCTACTATCTATCTATCTATATAATACCTTTAAACGAGCAATACTTGTATCACTAGATATTATAAAACAAAGTCCCCCGCCGCGTCTGTCTGTTTGTCATAAACTGAAAAACTACTGAACGGATTTTCATGCGCTAATAGACAGAGTGATTCATGAGGAAGGTTTAGGTGTATAATTTGTACCCGTGTGAAGCCGGGGTTGCTGGTATATGTATAATCTGAACCTCGGAAACGGCTCCAACGATTTTCATGAAATTTACCGACCAAAACAAAAACTGAGCAAAGTATGATGAAAAAACTGACGACCTCGGTTACGCGATAAAGGCCACCAAAATAGGGATGTTAACTAACAGTTCTCCATAAATAACAGATTACTAAGTAGTTACTATGTAACAGATAAATCACTCCCTACAAAAATATCGATATCTACCATTTCATTGCCTACTCTTTCCGGGCTTTAAAATGTGTGTAGGGTTACCTCTCAATAATTTGTGAAGTGATAACTTCTTATGGCAGGGTATACCACTTTGTTACGTAACGCGTTACGGTGCTAGTCTGTCTGGCGTTTAAATTATGACTTCTGTCGGGCTTCCCGAGACGCACATGGTTTTTAAAATAATTACAATTGTTATGTAAATTAAATACCTACCTAAGTACTTTACGCTTATTTTTTATTTCCAATGTGTTATAGTATACCTTCAAAAATCCGTCATGTGTTTTATTTTTATGTAAAGATTAATAAACTTATTTCCTTTTCTAAATTCTCGATTAATAAACTGTGTGGTGGAAAATATTCTAAATCTTACAAAAAGTTTTAATGAATAATTGGAGAGAAACAAACAAAATAGGGTTAAAAAAGGTTCATTTTCAAAAATTATATAAACAGCACGGCCGGGCTTTTTTCTCTCTTATTTTATCTATATTCTTATATCTGCACATATCAACACCAACCATGTCTATTTCCACTATGAATTTTACAGTATTTAAAGAATATCAATACGATATCCAAATACATTTTTTGTACTTTAAAAATAAAAACGTGTGCGCCCGGTGCTGCTCCCGGCAACCCACAGACTGCGTATAAGGTCCGCTGGCGGACGAGCGACCGGTAGATATTTAGCGCGCGCAAGTACATCGAGTGGCATAAGTGGGCATAAGCCTGCCCTGGTATAAGTAAGAATGTATACTTAGTTAATCTCAGAGCAATAATTACAGTTAACATTATAATACCAAGTGACAGCTGTCAGCTTGTTCATCGGTTAATGATGTTTTCGATCTGGTTGGCGTTTGCAGTCAACAATAATAGTTTCTATTAAAGCCCTTTTTAATCTTTTCTCTTTTAATATACATGTTTATATATCTTTTTATATAAAAAGGTTTTTTAGGGTTTGTAAACTTTTGATTAGTATCAACATCCCTATTGTTAAATGTACGGAGGCGTCAGAGAGTCCTTTTCAATCAACTTTGCGAAGCTCTTCGATCGGGTCTCCCTCAGAGGTCTTCAGATCGAAGTTTGCATCTTACATACGGTACTCTTCAAACTTATTGGCCGCCCTGAAGTTAGTGTTATATTCGCATTTAAGTTATCAGTTATTTAGAAGCTCTGAAAAACAGTGTAGATGATGCCCGAAGCTATGAGTTCCTGTTCGTAATAAATATCACATTGAACTCTAAACCACCATTTTATACCTTTATCCCTTTCAGGCTCGCCGAGCAGGCGTCCGTTCCTACAGCTGCGGTGGATCTGGAACCTGTGTAAGATTTATATAGATTTGTACCGTTACGCAATTACACTAGTGAAGTAGCGTTATTGATTCCTCGCTCTTCTCCTCGTTGTACAATAATAGTCGCGATTTAGGATGGCTTTTACATGGTATGTAAGAGAATGAATCCACTTTTTTCCTAGCAGGACAGTGTCATGGATGTTACTGGGTCAATTTCAATTAAAAGTTGAAAAGCCGCCTTTAGAACAGGTTCATACTGCGAGTTTTTCGCCATACGGTAAAAAAAAACGCTGCGGCATAATATTGCGCGCCGCAGCTTCTAAAGGGCAAAGTCGTGCGGGGTCGGAATGTCTGTAACTAGTTAAAACTTTTGAATAGTACAGGTACAGAAGTCTACTCCGTCAAATCATTTAAATAAATAGCGACTCTTGTTCCGACACAATAAAGTCGCAATTCAGGTCCACAGTGCTAATTACGTTGCCTCTCTTGCCAACCCGTACACTTATCTGTCTGACAACGCCGCTACGTTAGGGTTATCTTTTTTTAAGAATTAATTAATCTGAATATTTTATTACCAGTCAATTATGTGCCTATACTCTATGTTTATAAACAAATAAACCTAGGCTAGGTACTAATAACTCGATTGTCTAAATATGAAAGAAAAGATAACGCGAGCGCCTGAGTGAGCATTGAAGAACGGTGCGGCTCTGCCGGCGCGGGGTAGCGAACTGAATTTTATCACGATTAGTCGGCCTTGTACCTTTACCTTTACTTGCACTGCGGACTGGACCTGTCCTGGTATGGTTAGCATTATTGTGACTGTAATTTTTGTGTAGGATACAAAATCCGGCGCCGCTACGTCGCCCACACGCTGTTACAGAACATAGACGTGAACAATCCCGGAACGGTGATGAGGGCACGGATACAAGAGTGAGTATATGTTTGAAAATATTAAACTAAACTTAACTTTTTTAGGTTTCTTTAAATATTAACATGTTTAGTGATTCCTCGATATGGAAAGTTATAGCGATCTTAATATATTGTTACGAGCTCAGGGTCGGAATTAGAAAGTTACACCAGTTACCAAAACAGACACAATTTATTTCAATAGGTACTTAATAACACAATTATAATTAATTCTTACTATTTAAATTATCACTTCTACTTAAATTGTTCACACTTATCGCTCAACTAAAACTCAATTAATACCGCATTGCAACATTAAATAGGCTAGTTACGCTCAATGTCAAAAGATGGCGTTCATCTCAATTTTGGTAATCGTAACCCTTTACGACTTCGTCTACTCGACAATAGATGGCGCCCGCTGGTTAGACTTTCGTTACACTTTTTTTCTAATATTAAACATAAAAATAATAGCTAATAAATTTCGTGTTTTTATATTTGTAGTTACGAAGTTTTCTTATTAAATTAATTTGCTAATACGGTGGAAATTTTATGGAAAGAGAACAGAAAAAAATATTCAAATATTATTTTCTTAGCCGTGTTACTGGAGATGACGTGAGAACATATAAATGCGCCCGGCATGCGTTACAGTGTCATTATTTTTTTATACATATTTTTTTGTTAGATAGGGTATACCTCAAGAGTGGTCCCATGTCAAGGAAGTCAGGATCTGATGATGGGATCCTGAAAAAATTGAGAGAAACCCTCGAAAACTGTAGGAACGAATAGTATTTCTGTTTACTTTTCATTACTTTATCAGGTATTGCGTTTAGAAATCATCATCATTTTTCATCATCATCATCATGATGATGAAAAAAACCATAAAATAAAATCTTTTTAACAAAAAATTAAACCGACGAAAAGAACGAAAAAGCAAAAAATAAATAAACCTTAAGTCTTAAGTATTGAGCTTAATTACATAAACTATCTAATTTTATATAAACTTATTTTGAGTCGGCGCCAAATAAAATTTGTTCAATTAAAATGAATGATTTTGATTTTTTACTTTAACTTGTTCAGTGTGGTCTCGTAACATGTATTTACCCTTCTTCCATACTACTCCAACATACGTCATTTCTCTACTTACTCCCCCTTCTTACCCATATAACCTTACACGCAGTCCATCCATCTTTTTTTTTTTGGTCTTCCTCTACCTTTGTACCCGTCAACTTCCATACATAACTATCAAATAAGACTCTCTTCATCACGTTTTGGTCATCCCTTCTCATCACACACCTATTCATTTGTAGAGTTTCTCGATGTACAGTGACATCAGATAGCTGGTGGAGCAGTGGAGGTTTTGTAAGTTGCAGGTGTTGTTCCGATAAAATAAGAGTGTGCTGGAGTTAACGTAAAACCCGATTTATTGTCACTATGACAATTATCACAAGTTTGCCTAATCAGCGATTTTATACTACTACGCGACGTGTGGTTAGTAAGGCCAGCGATCGATATAGCACACTGGTTATAAAATGTGTAAATTATATATTATTGTAAAGTGTGGAGTCATCAAATCATGTACACGCTCGTACACTCGAGAAATACTCTTCGATAGATAAACTCACTAGGGCTTGCAGAAGGTGAGCAGAGGCAGCACAGCTTCTACCAAATAAATAAATGTTTTTTCTCTTCAGGTTAGTGACACGAGCGAACGTTTCCGTCGCTTGCAGGAGAGGACTTCGCAATCTAATCACCCTTCTCAAAACCAGGACAGGAGGCAGTCGGGTTCGGGCAGAGGACGTATGTATTTTCTATAACACTAGGTTTTAACAGCGGTTTTGATGAAATTTAAACAATTTCAAATTCATAACATTGGTCATCAATTATTCGCAATCGTCCATTAAAAATTATATATCGACATGTAATCAAGTTTGGAGTCCCCGCAACTGTTGTTCGAACCCAGTGCACTACCGGCGTGAACCCACTCCTAACACAAGCATTTAGCTTAGCTTGAGGGGTTAACTAGAATACTTTATAGTAATGTGTGACCCACGTTTATTACTAGTATTCTTTAAAAAAAAAAAACTGTAGTTTGTTTTGTCAAATTTAAAATTATAAAATAAAAAAGAAATTGATAATAGATAATACCGTATCTATGTCTATGTCGATCTATAACCGCCCGTTTTCAAATGGTTGAGCTTTGCGAGAAGAAATCGGGCAAACAAATTCCCGGGCCTCTCTTTGAAATCCCTTTTTTGTTGTGCGAGTATTATGTTATTAAAAGAAACTAAACTAAAATTAGGCTATGAAAACAGGAAAATTGAAAATTAAAAAAAAGGGAAAAAAAGAATAACCATGTCAAACAACAATTTTTAAATCGTGTGTTACATGAAAATAAAACACGATTTCTACATGGTTACTTGAAAATAACACACGATTTCTGAATAGTTACTTGAAAATAACACATGTTTTCAAAATAGTTACATGAAAATAACACACGATTTCAAAATAGTTACATGAAAATAACACACGATTTCAAAATAGTTACATGAAAATAACACACGATTTCAAAATAGTTACATTAAAATAACACACGATTTCTGAATAGTTACATGAAAATAGCACACGATTTCAAAATAGTTACTTGAAAATAACACACGATTTCAAAATAGTTACATGAAAACAACACGATTTCTACATAGTAACTTGAAAATAACACACGATTTCAAAGTAGTTAATGAAAGTTTCAGTAGCACGATTTAAATGCATTAAAGCCTGATAGATAAAATGGCGACAATCTGGTTACTAGCTGTCTTGTTTGCCATTTCAATCGTATGATAATGACTTTCCTAAATTATCTCTACAAACATTTATAATTACCTTCTATGAAATATTTTGTTTCACCAGGTCTTACAGAGATTCGGTATTACGATAAAAGTAAGTTATGCCATGCAACTTCTACCTCAATAACATTTAACGTGTGTATCTGTCTGTGGCATCATAGCTCCTAAGCAGATGGATCAATTTTGATTTAGTTTTTTTTTGTTTAAAAGGTGACTTGATTAAGAGTGTTCTTAGTTTTATTCAAGAAAATCTGTTCTGCCGTTATTTCTATTCGTTGAACGGATTTTTCAGTTGGAGGTTTTTCAAATTTAAATGTAATTTTCAAACACCTTTTGATCACCTTACCGGTCAGGGGTTGTGAACTCGATTTCCGCTCAGTACAAATGTATATATTTAAACGTGGGAGAAAAAACTATTTTCACGTGGGAGACCCTTGTTTCTTTTATCATCGATACCACGACCTCACAGCAATGCTTACTCACTCGGCGAAATACAACATTTCCCACCTTCCTCAAAGGCTGCCAACGCACTTGTGACCCTTGAGTTGCAGGTGTCCATGGGCGTCGGTAGTCACATACCATCAAGTAACTCGTCTGCTGTGTGTACTTATGCACGCGCGTGAGAAGTTATACTTCTTTGGCATCGTTAAAATATAAGCACAATTTTTTTCAAAAATATTCAATTTAAATCACTACTGAATATAATTTATTAGCACATATACAATTCGCACTTGTATGAAACTAAAACACGTGTTGTGAATGTAGAAACTAGAAACATGTGGATAAATATTATAAATATGAAAACAATGATCAGAGGCGACGAGCGTGTCAACATGCGCGACTAATAGAGGTTCTATTTCGATTTTGTTGGTAGCTTTTTTTCGAAATTTAATGAGCGGTTTAGCGGGCAGCTTCAACCTGTTACGGTGATGCGCCCGCATGTTAAAATTTCACTCTCATAATTTTTTCATAACGCGCCTAAAGAATCTTCTATACCTTCTAAATATTCTATATATCTATTCTATATATTCTATACCTTCAAAAATATAAGAAAGTATGTGCTACTGAAATAATATGTCTTAGTACAATTTAAGTAAGATTTACGTAACGTTTCGAGGTCTAAAACTTATTATTTTGACAGGAAACTATCAGAAGGCTCACAGGAATTTTACCCCATACCAAGATGAAAAACAACAACGCTCCTTTAAACAAAAAACTGTCGAAGAGCTTGATACAACTGATGGGGACAAAAAAGCGGAAGTCAAACCAGCGGTCAAGTTTGATATTCATGATAAACCCAAACCGGAAGTTAAGTCATCACCAATGAAGGCATCAGCATCAACTTCTGTACCAGTGCCTCAGACGTAAGTATCAATTTTATGATGGGAATAGCTTGAATCTGTTTGAGTGACTGGGCTGTTGGTCTAGTGGTTAATGAACCTGACTGCTGAGCCAGAGTCATGGGTTCGATTCAATATAACTGTAGGTAATTTGCGTTGTATGACCTTAATTGCGACTATATTGTGTCGGGACAAGAGTCGCTATTAATTTAAATGATTTGGCGGAGTGCGAATTCTGTACCTGTACTATTGTGTATTCTGTGGTAAAATTCAACCCAACATAAACCCTGCAAGTAACCTCCATGGGGGTATTTTAAATTTAATGTTGTGATTAGTTAAGAGCCATTTCACAAAATTTGAACGCTCGAGTTTAGGTAAATGACGGCAGCATTTTGTATGTGTGCGTAGTTACTAACACGAACACACTGCAAGCAGTGTAGCGCGAGTGACGAGGCAGACTAAAGAATCTTGAGCTGTTATAATAGTAATGCACTTATTAGAGATTTATTAAAGAAATATTTCATTATGCAGTAGAATGAAGGTTTTTAGACTAATAATAAATCACAAATATTTGTGTAAATAAAACGTATTATAAAAAGAGCCTTAAAACGACATATCGAGTCAACGAAATTTTTAATAAAGGTTTTCGCTATTGAGCTCTATAGGCGTTATAAATTTTCACCTTAATTACAATTATGTTTTTTTTTTATTTTACCATATAAATCACGTACACAATAAGTACTTTATTAAGCTAATTATATTTTTAAAGATTAATTAATAAGGAGCTGACAGAACTCAATGTTTAGATTAGCGCCCTCTAGTGGATCTATATATGTATTATTAGCGTGACGGTCAAGAGTTCAGTGCTTTTTCCCTATAGTAAAAGTGCACAACGTGCCTAAAGAAGTTTTCACTTCAAAAATTATAAATCTTGGTACCCCGAAAACATTTTTGAAGTGAGAAAATGATTAGATATTTTTATGTTTGAAGAATGATTGTATAATGACATGATTATGTATAATTGTATATAATATTGTGTAAATGTATAATTTTTAAAGCGGCGTTAGCGTAATGGCTAAGGCGTCGATCGGTAAATCAAGTGCTTGTCGACTCGAACCCCACCCAGTGCACTACCGGTGTTAACCCACTCCTAACACAAGCACTTAGCTTAGCTGGAGGGGTTAACCAGAATACTAGTAATGTGTGACCCACGTTACTGGTATTCTTTAAAAAAAAAATTACAAGTAACAAGAGAAAAAGTGATACTTTTGAAAACAAATATCTTCTTTAACAGTTAAATATTTTAACTATTTTATATTGGTAAAGAGGAATGCGCACCTACTATAGACACTTCGGCCCTGAGTGCACATATATAAAAGCATATGAAATTTACAAGTTACAGAATTAAATGGTTAAGAAATTGGTTTAAAAAAAAGTCCGGATTTTTGAGATAAAATGCTTTTTATTTTTACAAATATAGTTTTAAACATTAATTTTCTGTAACACATTATCAATCACATTATAAATTACATTATCAAATTTTGATTAGATCTGCCAGGTATGGTGACGTGATCAACTATTTACCTGCTGTGGTCGAACTCATTGTTTTATAAGATTTCGAACTTCTGCTATTTCCAACAAAATGTCTCCGTATGTTGGCGCCATTTAAACCACAATTAACACAGCGTAAATGTCTTCTTGAATGAGTTACTAAGGGCTGGGAAGACTCTGGCTGGTATGAAAGGTAGGGATGGGGGGAGGGGGGGTGAACATTATCAATGGCTATGGCAGCCGAACTTCTCGTTATGTTTCCTTATATACATTATTTGACTCCAAAAGTATTGAAAATCTATTATTCGCCTGCCATCCTATGTAATTCTAAAATAAAAGTGACAATCTGCATCTAAGTGGTTCAAATTCAAAACAAAATAAACATAGTATATACAAAAAATATTTACGATTGAGTCTGAAAGTTCCACTGATTCCTCAAGGTCGTGGTCAAATACAACAGCATCTTTCACCTACAAATTTTAAGAAATCATATTGTTTGTATAAACTAAGATAATAAAAGTTTGTTAAAGTCCCTTTAACGCATATTTATCTAATTAAATAGAAATAGTGATGGCTGACTATGTCAATTCGGTAGAATGCCCAAATGAAAAGTAAAGAAAAAAATGTACTACTGAAATATTTACGATTGATTCCAAAAATTCCACTGATTCGACCAGTCCGGAGTCTAATGCAACGGGTTTTTTCTCCTATAAAATTTAATAAATTATATTATTTACTGCTAATTAGAGGTATGCTTTAAACCTAGAATTGTTTCTAAAAGAATTAATTTCTGTTACCGGGTCTAAATTTTCACTTGTACCCGGCACAGCGTCCTTCCTTCCTTCTAATGATACTACCCTCCACTACTCGATTTGCGCGATTTCTCATTCTAAAATAAAACATAGCTATTAAGGTCAATGCCTACAAATAACTTGAATGAATAATAATTTGAAAAAATAAAAAAGATCTACCTTGCTTCTGTTGCTTTTTCTATGGCAGCAGAATTATTACGTTTTCTTTTTTTGACACAATGGTATACAGAACTTTTGCGCCCCATTTCTTAAACTGATAAAAAAATAGCATCTTTATTCTACAATATACTCAAATAATACTTTACTGCAAAATAAACAAAACTTAAGAGTTTTGTTACCTTATCTGATAAAAATATACTGAGAATCAAAACTTTGTTGTCGTAGTATAATAATGCGTTTACAATACAAGCGCTCGAAAATCGGGAAGCGGGAAAAGTGACACAGGTCCTACTTCGACGGGCGATAACGCCGTACTGATTGGTATCCACTTGCGCATCGTAATTTATTGCAATTTAGAGTAGTTTTAAAAATGATCTTATTTCTAATTCAAATAAGCAATTGTCAAAAAAACTTTAGAATTAGATTCTTCAAAGAACATAGTTTACTTAAATATGTAAATTTTTTTGAAATTACGCTTTATTGTAACCAAAAAATCGCGATAAATTTGCGATATAAGCTGTATAAATTGGACTAAGTCTTTATTTTTTTGCTAATTAATGTAATCAATAATTGAGAAAATAGTACATTATCTAAAGATTAAAAGATATGTCCTATGCTTACCGTATTTTTTTCACCCAAATTTATAAATATTATTGATAGATTTTGGAATCGGAAATTGTCTCTGCGATGATTTTTCACTAAACGAGTTGTGGGAGATTGATCACCACAGAGCAACGAAGTTGGTTTTCTAAAATGTAATACATTAATAAACAAGATCAAAGAGTATTCTATAGCTTACATGTATTTTAGAATTTCAAAGTATTAACTAAGATCATAAATTAAGCGACCGAAATCTTAAAAAATTGCGTGAAAACGTGAAATGGCTCTTAAACTCGCAAGCTATTATAACTTTTAATTAATTCTGTGCTTTGTTGCTTAATTTGTTCTGTGTCTGGGTGTAATTTATCTATATATGTATGTATTTAGAAATATATAAGTATGTTTATCAGCAGTCTGGTTACCATAGTACAGGCTCTGCCTAGTTTGGGATCAAACGGCCGTGTGTGAGATGTGTGGAGTTGTTATTAAACAAACTATATTTACCCAATCATGTTTAGTCCCCAGATGAACGGAAAAGCTCCAACTGTCAAACCAGGTACCTTGGGAGATGTGACTCCAACTCGCAAAGTAATACCTAAGAAGTGAGTAATGGATATTATTAATTTGACTGGCCTGTTGGTCTAGTGGTTAGTAACCCTGACTGCTAAGCCAGGGGTTGTGGGTTCGATTCCCATCCAGGACAGATATTTGTGTGATGATCTCGATAATTTGTTCTGTGTCTGGGTGTAATTTATCTATAATATGTATTTAGTAATATATAACTATGTTTATCAGCACTCTGGTTATCATAGTACAGGCCGTGTGGAAAAAAAAAATAACTGTCAGTCGTAGGACTGCAGTAAAACACAGACACATGCATATATTATATATAGATACATACAACTGTGTATATGTCATCTGAGCGTGACGGTCACGCGAGTTCAGTGCTTTTCCCCCATACCAAAAGTGCCGAACGTGCCTTAAGAAGTTTTCACTTCAATCCCACTAATCTTATAAATGTGAAAGTTTAGATGGATGGATGGATGGATGGATGTATGGATGTTTGTTACTCTTTCACGCCAAAACTACTGAACCGATTGCTATGAAACTTGGTACGTAGATAGCTGGAGACCTGGATTAGCATATAGGCTATATTTTTTTTTTTTTTATTGGCATTTAGGCATATAGGTGATACTGCAGGGCGCTTACTAGTAAATAATAAAAATAAGAAATGATCGAAATACATCTAAATATTTTTTTTAACCCCTGACGCAAAAGGGATTCGTGTTGAAAGTTTAACGTGTATCTGTGTGTATGTCTACTAGCATCATAGCTTCTAAGCGGATCGTTCGATTTACATTTAGTTTTTTTTGTCCAAAAGATGACTTGATCGAGAGTGTTCTTAGCTATAATTCATATAAATCTGTGCACTGTTCTGCTTGGTACCAATAAAACAATAGGTTGACTATACTGCGCTCCTGCTAGCTCGGGCCGGACTAGAAAGAGTCCACCACCGCATGCCCCGATAGTAGGCGCTCATATATAGTACAGCATTTCCTCGCTCCTTGGCTCGCGTGTATATATTTTGCGCGGAACCCTAATACATTTTCCAAAATAAAAGTAGCCTAAGTTACTCCTTAAAACAGTCGGACAGACAGACAAAAATTTTAAAAACTGATTTGTCACAGGTATTGTGTAAGTAACTGTTATGAGCTTAAAAAACTAATTTCTTTGACATTACAGACACTTAAATTTTATTTATTTGTATTAACACGAGAAAAACACAAGAGAGAGCCATGCTTCAGCACGTATTGGCCGGTTTGACCGGAGTGATACCACGGCCTCACAGAAAACCAGCAGTAAAACGATTATTGCATTGTTTTTCGCCGAGTGAGTGAGGTAACCGGAGGCCCTAATCCTTCCCTCTCCCTCCCCTTCCCCCTCTTCCTTCCTCTCCCCCTCTTCCCCTACTCCCATCCTAAAGGCCGGTAACACACTTGTGACTCTTTTGAGTTGCAGGTGCTCATCTGCGGCGGTAGTCACTTACCATCAGGTGACCCGTCTGCTCGTTTGCCCCCTATAACATAAAATAAATAAATCTGTTCAGCTGTTCGAAGATCATCAGCTCTTTTCTAATAGTTGAAGGAATCATTGAGTCGGTGGTATTTAATTTCTTTTTATTTATACTTTTATTCAGCTATCTAATAGAGCAGCTGGCCATCGGTGACACGTTGCTCCTGTCGGTGGACGCGAAGGCCTCGGAGTGTAGGACCACCGTCGGGGACTATGTCTGTCTCAGCATGCACGGGAAGTTCGAGACGGACTACCAGTCCCTCTGCGAAGACTATGTGCTGGTGTGTGATGCTGACCATAACGAACTAAAGTGAGTTGTTATATTTTTAACCGACTTCCAAGAGGAGTAGGTTCTTAATTCGACAGTTTTTTTTTCGTGTATGTTACGGGATGGATATCTTCGCCGATTGGGAACTGATTTCAATTAAAAAAAAAATAGTCAGTCATGGGACTGCCGACAGAAGTGAAAACTTAAACGAAATGACGAACTTAAAACGTCTCAGTAGGTTGGTGACATTAGGAGCTGACAGAACTCAATGTTTAGATTAGCGCCATCTAGTGGATCTATATATGTATTATTACCGTGACGATCAAGACTTCAGTGCTTTTTCCCCATATCAAAAGTGCCCAATGTGCCTAAAGCAGTTTTCACTTAAAAAAAAATTCAATTGGTTGCACTCAAGGTTGGTCCCATTTCAATTTGAAGAAAATAATAATATAAATGATTGGTCGTTGCGTTTAGACTGACTCCCGGCGAGACCTGCTCCTACTTTAACGTGGAAGACGGCGGCTGGTACAGGGCGCGCTGCCTCGACGCCACCAGCCTCGCGCTCATCGACGGCAGCAAGGTCGTGGCGGTGGCCGCCACCGACAAGGTCAGGGCGTTGCCGCCCAAGTACGAACAAGTGCCGGAGTTCAGCTGTGTATTGGAGTGTAAAAATGTGGAGGTATGTGGTTATACCAAATGTTAAGTGAATAAATGTCTAATTTTAGGATTATTCTCGACTTGTAGGGTTCCGTTCCTCAAATGGAAAAAAAGGAACCCTTATAGAATCACTTTGTTGTCCGTCTGACCGTCAGTCTGTCTGTGAAGACCCTTTTCTTCAGAAACTCGTGGAGGCATCAAGTTGAAATTAATCCCACTAATATTATAAATGTGAAAGTTTGGATGGATGAAAACTACTAAACCGATTGCGATGAAACGTGGTATGTAGATATCTGGAGACCTGGATTAACTATTAAATAGGCTACTTTGGTATAGGATCGGGTCTTACGCGGGTGAAATCGCGGGGCTCTGCCAGTAACAAATATTTACTTATGTTAGCGGTCCCTTGAAGCTGTAAAAATTCAAGCTTCTAACTCAACGCAATTAAAACGCTACGGCTAAAGCTTGTTGATAGTGATGAAAATACCTTATATTTGTATCACATGGATAACGTAAGCCAGAGAAGCTTTGAGTGTTTTAATTGATTTAACGAAAGCACAATATTTGTAACTGTTTTATATTCCCACCATCTAACTCTGTCTTTCTGTCGCCCTTTTCAAAACTGAACCGATTTAAATGATATTTGGTACACAGATAGTCTAGAGCCTGAGAAAGGACACCTGTTTAGTGCGAAAAAAGGGGTTGATAGGTGGGGATGAAAAGTTGTATGGAAGTATTGTCATATTTAGAGGTAGAAGCTTGTAACTTATTTTTTAGGCTGTTGATTCGATATAAATACGACGACCACGTGGACGAAGTCGGGGGCACAGCTAGTATTATATAATACAAGAAATCAAACAGACTCGCTATCCACCATCTTTAGAAATGGAAATTACAAATACACATGAAAAAATATTGAATCTTCAAGATTTATTGGACCACACGCAGCTAGAATTTTAGCTATAGATTCGGTGTGTACTAATGGGGCTGTGATGGTTCATCTGGTCAAAGCCCAGTACAAGCAAACACTTCCAGAGAAGTCTGAACTTAGTCAAATTAATCGATGAGCTAACGGGCGTTGTTGTCTGGCAAAATTCAGTGACAAAAGTATAACACCTGAAGCCTTATATACTACTCTATATTTGTGCAAAATTTGAAGTCTTCTTTTTTTTTTTTTTTTAAAGACTACTAGTGACGTGGGTCACACATTACTAATATTCTTCACAAGCATTTAACTTAGCTGGAGGGGCCAGCTAAGCTAAATGCTTGTGTGGGTTCACGACGGTAGTACACTGGGTGGGGTTCGAACCCGCAACCACTCGATCGCAAGTCCGACGCCTTAGCCATTACGCTACCGCCGCTTAAAGACCGCTTATCGACAAATAAAAAAGTTATCGATTTTTGATCTGAAACAGACCTCGATTTTCTATAGTGCGGCGTAGTGGCGAGGTGACCGCTTAATCCATTGCGTCGTCTGTTCAATCATTCAGAATGTTACAAGAAGAACGTTTATGAGTGGTATTCATCCCCTACTACTAGTCGACTACTAGTCGGGCACCCTCGAAACACACACGGGAGTAAAATCGTTTCATGTTATTTCAGATCGGTTCCAACCTGAAATGCTCGCTTGTCTCAAAGTCTGGCGATGGGTACAAGGTTACCTTGCAGGACGTGGAAACCGGCAGTTCAGTTGGTGATGGTGTCGTGACCAGATGGGTACCTACAGTGGAATACGTAGCAGCTAAACCTGGTATGTACTAAACGTTCTTTCGAACGCCATAGTCACATATATGTGACAAACTAAAATTATTGTGTAATTTAATTTTATATAAACTAATTTTGAGTCGACGCCAGACAACAAACTGATTAATTATCTAAATTTTATATGTACCTACGTAGAAATGAACATGGCTCTATACGTTGGTTTTTATTATTTGTATTTTATTATTTGGCGCCGACTCAGAATAAGTTCATATAAAATTTGATAGTTATGTAAATAAGCTCAATACTAAAGACTCAAAAGGTTTATTTATTTTTTGCTTTGTAGTTATTTTCGTCCGATGAATTTTTTGTTAAAAATATTTTTATTTTATGATTTTTTTTCATCATCAGCTCAGCTACATGATGTGATGATTTCTAAACGCAAATACCTGATAAAGTGATGAAAAGTAAACAGAAACACTATTCGTAACTACAATTTTCGAGGGTTTCTCTTAACTTTATCAGGATCCCATCATCAGATCCTGACTTCCTTGACATGGGACCACCCTTGACCTATTTAACAAAAACACAATAGTTTTGCTTATAATGATAATTTATTGTGTTTTACAGTGATCCCGGAAGTTCCGCGGCCGCCTCTGAGGAATAACAGTAGCGTGCTGCTGGTGGACGCGACAGCGCTGGACCGCGTGTTCGTGCGTCCGGCCGACACGCAGTGCCAGCGCGAGTACGACGACGTCGTGCAGAACGTTCTGCTTGCCGGACGGAAAGGTACACAGGGTGGGTGAGACAGCGGACGGGGCGGGACGGCGCCGCGGCGTTAGCGATTGTAATGTTATAGCAATAACTAGGCCGCTAGCCAAACGCCGAGCGCGACAGCGCTATGTGACATCTCCTATATTAACTAGTTCATTACAACCTGCTACGTCGCCGTCCTGTCTCGTGCGCTATCTGACCCGGTCTTAAGGGTGTCCAGATGATTATTTCATATATTGCAAGACTTTAAAGGTAAAGGGGAATCTACGTCACCTAATATACATTAGATAGATAGATAAACTCTGCATTGTACAACAAAGAAAGAAATTAATACAAACTTCTATACATATATGTAGATTCTTACTAAACTAAAGCCTGAGTACAATTGGCGACCTTATCGCGATTTACGATTTTTTCCAGGCAACCATTTGATACTACATTATCATAATATGACAAAAAAACATCGTCATGTGTTCAGAATTTGTTCTTTTGTGTCACTCAGCAGCATTTACTACATGTCTACAGCCTTGGAAATGAAATATATGTATTTTATGTTTACCACAGCTACTTCCTTGAAGGAACCTCCAGTGATGGGTCAGACAGTGATTGCGAAGTTCACGGACGGTCTGCACTACCGAGCGCTGTGCAAACGTACTCACATTGTACAGAAGAAATATCTACTCGAATACATTGATTTTGGTAAGAATTCTAATTATCTTCTTGTCAGTGGAGGTGGCACAATACTGTTACGAAAGCCTGAAGACCCGCGTGTCGTGTTTGGAAGTTATAGAGGGTAACAATTACCTAAATTGAGATACACGCCATCTTTTGATAATACACGGAACTAATAAGTGTTGCACATTCTATATAGTATAGAATGTGCCACGATGTATAAGAAAGTTCTGAGGATGTCGCGATCTATCTATGAAATAACGTTTGGAGTTTCGAGTACAGATGCTCAACAGCTCAAAGCCAGCAACATCTCGCCAAGCGATCGGCGATCTTCAAAACTTCTCACGTCTAACTATATCCTTTCCACTTTTCGTAAGCACTTGTAAAAGTTTTAACATGCACTTACACTTTGATGGTATTCTGTTAAAAGTGCTACGAAACAATACAGGCGAACGGCAGATTTGGTACAGAATTTTTCTTTTTGTTGTTCTGTTATACAATTTGTACCACTTATTAAGGCAACTAAGCCATTTATTTTCATGTAAGTGTATTATTTTTAGAACTTCGGATTAATTAATAATATCAATAAAAAGATTTCAATAAATAAACGTAATTAAATCTTAAACTTAACGCAGTTATGTTTTTAGAAGTTGCCATATGTAATACAAATATCGAAATGAAAAATAATTATTTAGAAATAGAAATAACATTAAATATAAACACTTATATATTATACCTGAGAATGTATAACTGTTGCATAAAATCATAATAGTTAACGATTTAATGATAGAGTTTTCGTCATCAATATTTTTTTTGTAAATATGGCAATTATTTATTGACAGGTTGGCAGGTAAAGAAAATTTGTTTTATATTAAGTTTTTCTACTATAATTTATTTTCTTATTTTTTATTTTGGTTCGTGATATGTATCCAAATTATCTTGTTGGACGTCTTGCATTCGATAAAAACTACTTAGGTAGATACAGGTCAAGCTAACGTAAAGCGTGTTAAAATAGTATTATTATCTTATCATAGCTTTACAAAGTCTAATCCACGGGCGCCATCTATTGTCGAGTAGATCGATAAACTAAATCGCTTTAGACGCCATCTTTTGACGGAAAGCGGAACTAGTAGCCTATTTGTTGAATGAAAAACTCCAGAATGGTTTCGAGTTTTCGGGAGATATCACCGTCTGTCTACATAATAACTTTTCGGGTTTATAAGAAGCATCCATGAAATGAGTTCTAGTTGGGCGAACAGTGAGAAAAAAGTGTGATAAGTGCGAAGTACAAGTGATTAGAAAAGTCGAATAGTGAGAATTAATTATAACTTGCTTGTAATTATTAAAATAAATTGCGTCTATTTTGGTAATAAAATGGTGTATCTTACTAACCCCGAACCTCCAGCTCGTAACAATATCTTATACAGCAGCGCCTCGCGGTTTCACGCGTAAGTCCCGATCCCGTGGGAATGTCGGTATAAAAAGTAGCCTATGCGTTAATCCAGGTCTCCAGCCATCTACATACCAAGTTTCATCGCAATCGGTCCAGTATTTTTTGTGTGAAAACATTACAAACATATATACAAAAACACAACTATTTCCTCTTTATAATATTAGTTAAGATTTATAAATTCGTAAATATTATGATTGGTATATTTCTGTTCAGGTAACTTAGACATATGCCGCAACCTAGAGGACCTGTTCCCTTGCCCACCGAACTTGGAACTCGCTGCAGCCCCAACGCAAGTGTCGATGATTAAATGGGCGTCTGAGGGCGGGGAATTCACTCCTCCTGCAGCGGAATACGTTGAGAAACTCAAAGATTCTAATGATGAAATGATATTGGTAAGCTTATCATTGTTAAGTGTGCCTTGCTAAGAATAAACTCGATTTTGTTTATACAACGCGTTTTAAATAGGAACGTCACGCCTTAGTCTATCAACTGTCACTTGGAAAGTACTGTTCGCATACAAAACTAATTTGCGTAAGGGGTCGTCCATTAATCACGTGATGTTTTTTAGCGACTTTTTAATCCCTCCCTCCCCCCTGGTGATACGTAGTGAGGTTTTAGACTGACCCCACCCGCCAAAGCTAAAATCACTTGTATTTTTTTGTTTTAAAATATATTAAAAAATTTCAGAGTATTATTTTTAAATACTGATATAATAGCGCTTTCTACGAAGAAATTAATAAACGTAATATTTCACTACACCCCCCCTCCACCTTGTGATTTTTTCCGAAACCTCCCCCCCCCCTTCGAGCCTCACGTGATTAATGGATAATCCCTAACGTTACCGAATCTATTGATTTCATAATTTTAACAATAACTAGAGATCGCTTGTTGGTCGATATTCGACCATAATTTGAATGTTATCTTTTATTTAATTGACCAGAACAACTTGAACAGTCATTGTATAGACTTTACCAACATGACAGGTTAAGAAATATTAAGAATATTGGATACCTTTTCAAATAATAGGAAAAAAAAGTCTGGTCCAATTTTTCATGTATTTTTGTAAATTAATTGATTGTTTCGAAAATATATTTCGCTCATCCTACCTAATTTATCTAGACACGCGGCAGCGTGTCAAGCCGAGTTCAAGAAAAAAGAACTGGCGACTCAGCTGCCGTGTGATATATATATGTATATATTAGACGTGCTCTCCGAGGCTCGGAGGGGTCTCAATGTTTTAAGAATGGTCACCCCTCCTATACTCACCTGGCTAGTATTACTTCACCATACAATGTGCTAACCAACTCGGTCAGTCAGTCACCATTTAGCCACGAGCCCCTCCACTCTATCCAATACAAAAATAATTATTCAAATCTGACGAATACTTCCAGAGATTAGCACGTTCGAACAAACAAAAAATATTTTTTTTTAAAGATAAGTCCCGCATTAGGAAATTTCTGTGTCGCGGAGAGCTTCACAAACATTCGAACAACGGACACAAAGAACACCCAGACTCGGAACAACTATTTGTGGTGCACACAAGTTTTTGTCCCGTGTGGGATTTGAACCCACAACACTTTGCGCGGCGTAGTGGCGAGGTGACCACTTAAACCATTGCGCCATCCGTGCAGTCAATCAAATCAAACAAAATACTCTAGCTTCACCTTTACCTGTACCTAGTTCTGAAATGAAATATAAGCCTTGGCCCTTTTGCATAAAGTGGCTGTCTCACTCTTGACAGGCCTGTTTGACTTAAAATACAAATCTTTTCTCTTTATATTATGTTTTTTCTGCCATACCTAATTCTTTTTCTAAAAGTAGCTCCTATTAACATTGGCTGGCTGTCAGTGAAAATTCCGTCAAAATCGGTCAAGCGGGCAAGACAGTCGGACTGACAATTTTTTTTTAAAATGTTTTTTTTAAGTGTAAGTAAAAGATGAATTTTGTCTTGTCAGACCCTGGCCAGTGCAGCAACTTCGGCTCCCAGCGGCTCTGAAGCTATTTTGAAACTGTCGAAGAACAGCGAGAATGTAAACAAGAAAATCATAGAAATGTGTACTCCTGATTGGAAGAAGTTCCAGGAGAAAGGAGGCGATGTTGTGGGTAAGTTTTGTTTTACATCACGCACGCCTTTATCCTCGAAAGGTAGGCAGATTCATATGAAACGCCCACATTTTGCCAACTATAATTAGTTACCACTCAACGGGGTCAACCAAGTGTGACATTGTGTGACAAGGTGTTGGGGGTTCATAAGCTTCGTGACGTCACATACGCTACTACTCTTTTATTAAAAAAAAAATTTTGAAATGCGCTTTTCAGTTCTGGGTGTAAAATTGCAAAATATGTGACGTCACACCAGGGACGAGGGTTCCACAAGTATTGACCACCTGTTTCAAGGATGGGGGTCCAAAAAATCATGAAATTTGTGTGACGTAGTTTATGGATGGCTCCTCACGTAATAAAACATAATGTTATTAATGTTTGTACCGTGTGGTAAAATCAGGTTCAATTCCGACAGGCTGGGGGTTTTCCACATGAAAAAAAAATGGATGCAATCTATTTGTGGTTAAGCATTGAGCTAATTATTTAGTAAATTTTTACTATTAAAACATACAACGATACAGTCCATCAAACCGGATTTATTTATTTCCAGACATGGATTCTTTGACGTATGAAGACTTGGAGTACCAGACGCTGCCATCGGGACCTGTCGAGCTGACTGTTTTGGATTTCAGCGTCCTCCAGGGTGGAATGTTCTCGGGGTACGTCAAGGGTGACCCTCACGCCGAGTATGTGTTCACGCATGTTACAAAGAAGGTATGATAACATTATGAAAAGTTCTTTTAAAACTTATGTTTATATGTATTTGTCAGATATCGAAAATAATTACAGATATTATCGATTTTTAGGGTTCCGTACCCAAATGGTAAAAACGGGACCCTATTACTAAGACTCCGCTGTCCGTCTGTCTGTCTGTCACCAGGCTGTATCTCATGAACAGTGACAGCTAGACAGTTGAAGTTTTCACAGTTGATGTATTTCTGTTGCCGCTATAACAACAAATACTAAAAACAGAATAAAATAAATACAATATATATTAAAAATAAAATAAAGATAATATCCGTTTCTGTATCCCCAATAACATTTTGCATATTGATTTGTCGAGTAGTTAAGCGGGAATGAGTAACAAACAAACCCACTTGCGTATTTTTTTTTTATAATATAGGGGGCAAACGAGCAGACGGGTAACCTGATGGTAAATGACTACCGCCGCCCATGGCCACCTGCAACTCGAGAGTCACAAGTGCGTTGCCGCCCTTCAAGGTGGGAGTAGGGAAAGAGGGCAGAGTGGGAATAGGGGAAAGGGGGATTACAGGGGTGAAAAGGACGGGAATAGGGAATATGGAAGGGTTAGGGCCTCCGGTAACCTCACTCACGCGGCGAAATGCAATGAAATCATTGTTTCATACATGGCCCATACATGCCGAAGCATGGCTCTCCCACGTTTTAACGTTTGTATTTATTTACTAGCTATTTCCCGTGACTTCGATCGCGTAGACATTTTGGTAAAATCTATCCCACAGGGACCTACCTTTTATTGGCATTGAATAGCTGATGTGAAATGTGATGCTGAAACTAACATTACGTTTTAATATTTGTTTTTAAAACAGATGGCTGAATACTGCAACAGCGAGATTGGTAGAGAGCCTTATTTGCCGAAGGCAGAGGAGCTATGCATCGCACAGTGTCCACCATGTAAGTAGATTACAAGCAGATCTGTAATTTAAAAAAATAGGCAGTCATGGAACTGCTGACTGAAGTAAAAATTTAAACGACACTAACTTAAAACGCCACATTAGCAGGTTGGTGACGTTTATTAATAAGAAGTTGACAGAACTCAATGATTATATTAGCACACTCTAGTGGATCTATATATGTATTATTAGCGTGATGGTCACAAGTTCAGTGCTTTTTACTTTTTACTAAATAGGCAGTCATTAGACTGCCGACAGAAGTGAAAACTTTAACGAAACGACCTATATATGTATTAGCGTGACGGGTCCTCTCCCTCCCACCCATTGAGTTTTGGCACGTTTAGTCGACCCCGGTGTGTACTTGTAGCTCAATACTTACCCTGCGGAGTGGGCCTGGCCCGCCTGTACTATTACATATTCTGTGGTGCGGCGCATTTTCAGTACCAACAAGTGTAACGCTTCCGGCAGACGCGCAGTGGTTCCGCGCGGTGCTGCTGGAGCAGGGCGCGGGCCGCGCGGCGGCGCGCGTGTTCTACGTGGACTACGGCAACGTGGAGCACGTGCCCGTCGCGCTGCTGCGCAAGATGCTGCCCGAGTTCGTGCGCGGCGTGCCCGTCGTCGGCTCGCAATTCGAGATCGAAGGTACGGCAACTATCCGGTACCCGGCCGGATACCGTATTTTCAATATGCATTAAAATAACAACTTTTTGAACTAGATCAAATAACTACTTCACTTTGTAACTTTTATAAAATTTTGTACGAGAATGACGTATTCATTATTGTCGAGAAATAACAGGACTTACCGCATTCAGTACTTTATTTAGCTGCATAACAAATATAATCGAAATACTTTCATTTACAACAAAATTAGTAGTACTTGTTATAGTAAAAGTCTATTCACACACTAGGGCCGTGCCCGCAACGTCTCAGGGCCCTGGCCGTGCCGAGACCTTCTAGCTGTGCCCCTCGATCATCGTTTTGTTTTCATATTACTTTAATGGTTTCGATTATTTATACAAAATACTAACTTTTAAATAAGTCTAGCTATATTAGCTACTCCTAAATGTATTTTTATATACATTTTACCTAACTTGTTTAAGTCCTCTGAGTATTGTGTAGCATTAACTGATCAGATTGGTTAACACAAGGAATTATATATACAGGTTGTATTTGAAAATGAAACACCTATTTAAATTACTGAAAGGGCATGACCCTAACAAGCAGTTGCAATAAGAATTTTTGAAAAAAAAAAACCATCCGTTTACAAGTTATGACCCTTTGAATTTCCAGGTATTTTTACCTGCATTTCTCCTCGAAGCAGGTGGAACGTGTAAAGTAAAAAAAATTAAATCGCACATATTTTTACTCGAGATGCTCGATTCACTCAGGATGCACATTGCACATAGCTTTATGCCTTCGGTAACCCCTCTTTTTGCATTGGGGGTTAAAAATAGGGTCCTACCGGTATCTGCTACAGGGACCGAGCTACCGGTGATTAGGGTTCCAGAGATAGAAACCTTCTATACGGACGGCGAGAAGAAATGTCTTCGAGTTCGGAGTGAGACGAATGCATCTATTGTGGCAGGTTTCCCGAAGGATCCGAGCGCGGAGCAGTTGTCCCGCGCCGTGGCTGCGCTGCGGCCGGACGCGGACGGACGCGGCACGCTCTCGGCGCGGCGCGTGCTGCGCTCCGACCCCGGCCTGCACCGCGTGCACGCGCCGGAACTCATCGAGGCCATGCTGCAATAACTGCACCCTCACCACACTTGGATACTACAGAGATCGCCCGGTGATCCAATTTGAACCTTCATTCATTTTTTGAATGTTTTGTTTTATATCTTGACCAACCTTGAACTCTTATTGTAATAGACTCTTTCTGTACGTGACGAGTCAACGTATATTCTGTACACACGATTTAAAAAGAAAAGCTATCTGATCATTTTTTTTTGTATAAATTTCACTAAAACATGTCAATATCTACTTCTGCTAACCAAAAAAAATAAACGAATTATCTTGCCTATTCATACGTACATATATATAACGTGATTGCGTTTACTCCCAAACGTATATTATAATAATATTATTTAGTATTACCTTTTGCACTCCATTCGTCACATACATCAAGGGCTTTGTAACAAATGGGCGTATAAACAAAAATATAAATTTACACAAAAGGCAACAAATGAACGTGTATTACAAGTTGGCAAGTCCTACCAACAACCAAGCTATGCCTAAACAGAAAAAAAACTAATTTCAACCTCGTACAATGAATTGGTTTTGCTAAATTCACGACTTTGTCTTTGGTTTAAAACAGGACTTTTATCTATACGCCCATTTGTTTGACAAAAGGAAACCTCAATTTTCATTTGTCACATATGTATGACAGTGGCGTTCACAGGATTAAAAAATAAAGTTAGGCAAAACTAATTGTGAATATCACTGTACATCACAGCCTATTCTTGCACCACACTTGTATAACTTATTTAAAAATGGTGTAAAATTTATGTTTAATCCTATCTTTCATTATAAAAGTGAAATATTTTTTTTATGTTGCGAGTATATTTCTGATTTATAAGGTATAGTGAAAATACTATCATTTAAATGACAACTATTAAAACGTTTTTTTAATTACATTCTTACTACATAGATGCCTTATCTAATGTAAAACCATAGACATAAAGAATGGACTTACCGATATTCGCATAAAATTTACCAATTTATAGAAAGAGAAAAGCTTTTATGGCGCCAATACCTGTCTCTATAGTTCTGTAATGCCAAAAACGCAGTGACAAAAACAAAACCGCTTTTGAATAACATCTCTTAAATTTTTCTGCCTGTATCTTCAAAGCTGGATAGGGAACGCTCAGCCCGTTCTCTATGTCTATATGTAAATCTGACATTATATCTATTTACTAGGCAGCTGTATGTTTTAAAAATCAGTCACTAGAGTATGGGTAGATGTCTATGCTCAAAATAACTCATTTCGCCAAGTCAGGCAATAAGAAAAACCTTAAAATACTGTGAAAATTGCCGTCTAGTTTAATTAAAACGTTTTAAATTTATTTCGTAATCATCAAATTAACATCAAAAGAGAATGATTTGACAATAGTAAGGCGTGACGTCATGCCTTTGTATTTCATACAAATATGTACCTAACTCCCCCCCCCCCCTTTTGTTGTGTGGAAACCTCCACTGGTCATCACCTGACTGTTCAGTCACAAGTGGGCCTATTGCAAGGGATCCGGGTAAATCCGGTTTACCCTAATTGATTTTTTTCTGTAGGTTTTCTAAACAAAATATTACACATTTTCATATCGATTTTAATGATTATGACATTCTTGGTATTAAATACTCATAGTTTCTGTCATGTCAGCCCTCTCCCATACGAAATGTGAGCTTTATCGGTCAATTTTCGAGTTCAATTTGTCAGTTTTAAAATTAAATTTTTAAGGTTTAGTTTAATTATGGTTGTAGGTTAACTAAGTCTGCGTGTTCAAGAATTGTTTAAAAACAAATGGTGGAAAGTTGACGTTGAAGTTACTAATGCGGTTACACGACGGTACTTTCGATACAATTTTGTATTAAAGAACAAGCCATGATAACGTTTTCGTGTTGTCGAATCTATGATTGGGGCAGACAGCGGGCGGGGCGGGACGGCGGGGCGATGTGAGCAGGTTGTAATGTACTAGTTCATATATAGAAGATGTCACACAGCGCCTACGCGTTTGGCTTATAGTACATTTCAACAGCTCCGTTACATCATCGTCTGCTCCAACCTTCAATGTTAATTTGATGGTTATTAATATAAATAAAAGCTTTTTAAATTAAAACGGGCTAAAATTTGTACAGTATTTCAAGATTTGGGCGAAAAAAAAAAATATATTGAGTATAGGAAACTAACTCAATTGGGAATGATAGATGAGCTGATGAGAAGCTATGTGAAAAGGTTTTATTTTGATTTTCTAGATTACTTATTTTTTGTAATTTAAGCATTTACTTTGTTAGATTACTATTATATTGTAGAAGGAAAACGGCATGGCATGGCTATTTAAATCTTTGAAATTGTGACGACAACTAATGTCTTTAGCCATTTGTCATCAGGCAATGTCGTTCACATAATTGACGTTTGTTTGCTTATAGGATAACTTTATAAGCATTTATCATTTATTTAGTATACTAAGTGGATATAACATACACGGTGATATCTAACTCAGTTTTTTTTACGAAAAGTATATACTCGGTCCACGATATTGGATATTTCTACATTCCTGCTCTATTCTCAATTTTCATTAGGATATTTGAAGAGGTTTTGGCTGGTTTCTTTTATGTAGTGGGAATGTAGGGGTTTTAAGACGGGAGAGATAGAAGAAGGTAAATTTAAATAAGGAATAAAGGGTAGGGAGAGAAACTTAAGTTAAGGGATGCCGCAATCTCGGATGGGAACTGAGAATATCCTGTATTTCCTGTGGCTCGAGAGGCCACTATGACAGGAACACCAGCTACATAAACAAAATTCAAACATGACTGTAATGTAGATAATGAGTAAGGGGCATCGACGTCAGACATCGGCTGATTCGACACCTCGCGTTGCAACGATGTGACATGTTGATATTGACGAAAACGTCGGGTTTGATAATTATTTTTTGAATAATGAATGCTTTATATTGCTTCTGTATCATAATCGGAGTATATACTTAAAAATGATTTAGAAATCACCGTGTATATCTGACTTTGTAAGTCAGCCTTCTGTAAATGTTGTTTAGGATCTATTTTAAGTTCGTTTTAATTAAGTTTACGTTGACTTTATTTTATAAGAATAATAACTGTTATAATTACTCAATTAGCATAAGACACACATAGTCACAATATAATCTTAACACTAGTGACTTCTCATATTTGTAATGAAGTAACTTAACGTCTTACTAAAGTATTAATTTACACTATATTTGTAGTCAAACATAATTATAAATACTCAAAGCGTACCCAGCTTTTAGCCCAGTTGGGGCAAAAACTTGTTTTTGTCATCCCAGGAGGCAAAATTTTGATTGTCATCCAAGGGGGGCAAAATTTTGCTTATGTCATCCCATGGGGGCAAAATTTTGTTTTTGTCATACCAGGGGGGTAAAATTTTGTTTTTGTCATACCAGGGAGTGGGGGGGGGGAGTAAAAATTGTTTTTGTCATCCCTGGCAATTAGACTTTGTCGGTCCAAGTTTGACTCAAACCCATAGTATTACGAAAGATTACTAAAGCTAGGGGGGCAGCTCTAGAGGGTCAGGGTCTCAAACCTGTCACTCGAACTGGCAAGAACCCTTACACCATACTAAAAAATTTCACTTTTGAAAGTGGTGTTGAACCCACTTCTAACACAAGCATTTAGCTTAGCTAGAGAGGTAACGAAAATACCAGTAATGTGTAACCCACGTTGCTAGTATTCTTTCTATAAAAAAAAGCACACTTTTTGTATACCACGTCGGTGGCAAACAAGCATACGGCTCTCCTGATAGCAAGCGATTACCTTAGTCTATGGACGCTTGCAATTCTTTCTTGAAGAACCTCATACTCTACTCCTTCGGGAAAACTTTATTGAGAAATGGGGCGCTTAAGAACGAAGAACAAAACCTCCGGCAGATTTCACGGGTGCGTCTTTTGTATGATGGGAGAGAACTAGACCACTCCCACTTTCCTTCACGGCGTTATAAGAGTCTACCCCCCTAATTGTTAAACGAGGTAACAGATTGGTTGCCTGCGCTGTAGATGATTGTAATGAATATATATAATTTTTTCCCATATGGGAGGGATGCTCCCGATCCTAGGCATGATGTATGTCGAACATTTATTGCTATTGTAATAACATTTTCCACTGTTGATCGAAAACAGACCATTTTATATTAATAATTCAAGGCAAACGAGACGGTCGTTTTTCCAGTGCTGTTGTCTGTTGTCTCTTTTTCAAATACTTTTGAATTTACGGTTATTTAAAAATATATATATTTGAAGCTATTCCCCGCTTTGCTTTAACTATTAAAGTTAAAATTTTGTAACTGCGGTTCCTATTTTTAATCAATACATTGAGTGCGTAGGTAGGACCAGCCTAAGTGGTGATATAGATTCCCATTTTGGTTAACGGTTTATATTTTTTTTATTGTTTTGATTTTTCCATACAATCATATTGCAGAAGAAATATTTCCGATTATATATGATATGTATAATTTCCGTTAGACGAGTAATTTCTACAATTGTATGAGTTATTCCCATTAGAGAATGGATATTTGTCATTAAGTTTTTGTAACTGCATTTGGCCGAGTTGTGACTCTTTCAGCATACACGGCATTTCCCTTTCAGATTTTTCCGTTTCACCCGATTATGGTGAATAATTCCCAGTAATGGAGAACTAATTTCCATTACTCGATGTAAATTTTCCCATTTCAGTTCCAATTCCAACTTTCTAATCTGACAGTTGATCAGCTATTTAACTTCAAGGACGATCGAAGGGTATCAATTTATCAAATCACCATATTCCTAAGTTCTAAAATCAAACTCCCGAATAGTTGATTATGTCTCCGGAGTCCGCAGCAGTTATGGGATGCTGTACGATACGCAGTGTTCGAGACCCTTTGTCCGTCATTTTATTCACATTCAATCGTGTTCTGCGACCAGACCATAGCGTCATGCTTTGCGTCAAAAAAAAGAGTGTCCTAAGAGTTTCTTGCCTGTTCTTCTCCACTGGATCTACGAATTGGAACAATCAACTAGCTTCAACGACTGACTTAGTTTGACTGACTACTACTCCTGACAATTCAAAAATACCCATAATGGTTTAATTAAAATATGTAAATAATTTGATTTGATCACCAGTTTATGGACTTATGTTCAAATCTTTTGAACACATTCTTAAAGTCCAGCTGTGTTACTGGCAGTTTCGATGCAGGTTTTCAGGGTTGGCATACTTTTCTTGCTATAGTTCTGTATTTTCAGCAATTTCTGCTTCCTCCTCGGGAGTGAATTGGACATGGTTTCACTCGGTGTAGTGTATTACACTATATTCCCTACACCACGCGTACATATAAAGACTTTTTTTTAGTTATCTATATTAATAATTCGGTCAAGGGGTACGGTAGACTCGATTGAAACCTTACCTGAATAATAAACCATAAAAACCGAATGATTTCGAGTGGACAACATGTATCCGCAAAATTCGGATTGTCGAGTATTTTGTCAAATTCTAATGGTGCAAATGGCAGTCGCCATATTGGCCACTCGGATGCCATCTTGAGTTCGTTATATGTACGTACATTTTGTAAAAGATTGAGTATTATGAGTCACATTTCACCCGAGCGAAGCCGGGTTTTTATCTAGTATATATATAGATATGCTCTGTATCTTATTCTAGATACGTGTCCCCTTTTTGGTAAGTTTTTTATTTATTAGTTTATTAGTTCTACCCTACATACACTTCACTAGGGTTTTCGTAATTTCTATACGTAGGTAGGCGGCCTTCGTATACTGACCAACCAAACACATTGCAAATGCGATGATTTTGGCGTTGTAAGAAATTTTCATACACATTTCTCGTAATTTCAAGAGTTCCCTGTTGTATGAAGGAGTATCGACTTATGTCTGAACCAAAACTTTCACGTTATAATTTCACTTTGGATGTCTGAATGGGATGCTGCGTAATGCGCTGATATTTGTTAATAGCCCAAACAATCAATTAGCCTTTTGCAGATCACTGTTGGATAGAGCCGATAGGCCTCTCCCAATTTGCGCCATAGCATCCTTTCCTTTGCCTTCGCATCTGATCGATCCCAGCTACCTTCCTCACGTCATCACTTTCGTTCGACTTTTCCAACTTCGAAACTGAGTAACTAAAATGTTGAATCTTGCGAAGTTGACCGTTTATCTGCATTGATATTGCTCGGAAACATCATTCCGCGTTACAGATTTTTTGCTTATGTTTGGTGATTGCAAAATGCTGTGTAATGATTTATATAAACGTTAAAAAAAAAATTGAACTTCGAAACTGAGTAACTAAAATGTTGAATGTTGCGAAGTGGGCGGTTTATCTGCATTGATATTGCTTGGAACATCATTCCGCGTTACTGACTTTTGTTTTAATTTTTGATGATTGCAAAATGTTGTGCAATGATTTTCATAAATTTTTCAAAAATTTTTAACTTCGATGTTCAGTAACTTAAAAGTTGCATGTTGCGATGTTCACGGTTTATACTGTATTGATATTATTCGGAATTATCGTTTATTATGTCAACATCGCTGATGTTTGTCGATTGTAAAATATTGCAATAAATTACATAAACTTTTCATAAACTTTTGAATTTGGAAACTGAGTAACTAAAAAGTTGAATGTTGCAAAGTAGACGTTTTGCACTGTATTGATCTTGCTCGGAAACATCACACCGACTTACAGACATAACATTGCAAAGACTTTCATGGAATTTTCGAAGTTAAAGCCGAGTAACTAAAAGTTGAATGTTGCCAAGAAGTCGTTTTGCACTGTATTGATCTTGCTCGGAAACGATATTCCGCGACACATCTTCTTGCTTATATTAACATGTCAATAGGAAAAGTTGCCATGACTTTTCCTGCTTTCCCCCGTTCGTTTTTCCTTTCAGCAAAAACTAGTGTTTTTGCTGAAACTAGTGTTTTTGCCAAATCACTACTTGAATGATTGTCTAAAATATGTATGATTTGTTAAGGTTCAATCAATGTTATTATTTTGTTTGTGTGTATGTCAAGGTTTAGTTAACCGTTTCATATTTCCAACACGAGTTGCTTAATTATATGTTTTGTTTTATATTAAATATGTGTGTAGAATAAAGTGTATTTTATTTCATATATTTGCAGTCCCGTTCCCTCAATATTAACTCGATTACGTAGTGCTAAAATAGTGTGCTACATTTGTGTATTATAGGTGAGAGGGAGAGAGAGGGAGAGAGAGGGAGAGAGAGAGAGAGAGGGAGAGAGAGAGAGAGAGAGGGAGAGAGAGAGAGACCAGTCGTGCGTCGGAGCTGACACACATTTTATATTTTTTCAAAAAGACAACTCCCGCATTAGGAATTACTCCAAGCAGCGGTACGACGGCGATTTGTTGCGATTTGCATCCAATGGTGATGCTCTCGAGTGGCCGCACTGCCCCGTGACGTTCGTGCGAAAAAGCGCGATAAATTCAAGCAAAAACTTGCGACTGTATACGTGTTTTGTGAAATTGTTGAAGAATTCATATCTGCTGTTCAAGTTAGGCCTATTTGGATGTCCAAGCATCCAAAACATAAAAATAGGGTTTAAATTTCAGAGCTGTGGATTGAAATAAAATCAATATTTCCGGAATGCACAGGTAAGATGTTACATGGTAATACAAATTACATCGGTAATAATATATTTACTACAAAATATTCAATTGAATAGATAGGACAGAAAAAATTAGGCCTAAGGTTTGTAGAGAACTTAAGACTAGGATTCACGTGAACGCTATGATGAGAATTAGGCTACGGCCGCACTGCTAAGGCGACTGCCACGCGACAGCGGCTAGAAAAAACAGATGGCCGCATTGCTGCAGCGACAAACCAGCGAATCGCGCATACGTCGCTTAATTAAAAGGAATGATCGCACTGGGCAGGGCAGGCGATAGATAGGAGATCACTGGCGGCCGCACTGACGTCGCTCGCAAGCAACTGCGCGACACGCACACGATACTGACAAAATTTTTTCAATTTTTTTATGTCCTATCTATGCAATTGAATATTTTTGGTGAACCTAAATATATTAATGTCTTGGCTCAACTCTTACTTAAGACATAGAACTTTTTATCTACCACATAATTTAATAATTTAATGGATTTAATTCATTATCTCGGGGTATCACGTCTGGATTACCCCAAGGATCCGATTTAGGTCCAATCCTGTTTAATTTTTATAAGTGACCTTCCTAATTGCCTTTACTACTCAAAACCATATATGTCAGATGATCTAAAGTTTGGAAAAGCGATTAAAGACTCTCTAGACTCAAAATTATTGCAATCAGATTTAGACAGACTTGTAACTTGGTGCAAAGAAAAAGAAATGCATCTAAATGGTAAGAAATGTGCTCACGTAAAATTTACCAGAAATAAAAATAATCGAGTTATTTTATAGGCGGCTACAAAATTCAGGAAATTTACATAATAAAAGACTTGGGCGTACTTTTATACCACACATTGGCTTTGTAATATGCAATGGCAAACCAACCAAGCATTTCTTGGTAAAAAGTCGAATGTTACAAGGCTAACCTTTTTCACTGTAGTGATCCTGCTCGGAGACATCGTTCTGCGTTGCAGATCTTTTCGTGAATGTTGGTCAAATGCAAAATAATACAATTGTGAACAGAAATTTTTCATATATTTCCCACTTTAAAGATGAGGCACTAATAATTTTAATGTTACAAAGTTGACCTTTTTCGCTGTAACAAATTTTTTCGGAGACATCATTCTTCGTCACAGATTTTTTGGTTGATGTTTGTAAATTTCGAAACAATACAATTGTGAACAGAAATTTCTCATAAATATTTCCGACTTTAAATGTGAGGAACTAATAATTTTAATGATACAAAGTTGACCTTCTTCGCTGTAACGAACTTGTTGAGCGCACGGCCGCTGGCGGCCCTTATACGCAGTCTCGCGCAGTGGGTTGCCGACAGCTGTACCGCGCGCTCACGCTTTTATTTTTGAATTTTTACGTAATTCGAAATCGTATTTTTATACCTTTATATACTTTAAATACAGACAGATTGACATGGTTTCTAGTAGTTTATGTGCTGTACATGGATGTAGATCCAGTAAGAGAAAAAATTAACAAAATCTATAATTGTTTTTGTTTTCAAATATATTTTGTTCTATTTTGATGTTTTGGTTTCTGTTACAAATAAATAAGAGTTAATACGGTTTTCACTGTCACATAGAGTTGTTTTTACATAATGATTTTTATGCCCTTTCTTTAATATACAAATACCTACTTAATTCGAATGGTAAACTATTCGATTTATACAATTTATTTAATTAATCAAGTGTTTATTTCGAATACAAATAGTTAATTCTGTAATAATAGTAATTAATAATGGTTTACCATTCTTATTAAATATTTATAATAGTAAAGAAAATACGTAATTTTGAAATGGTTTTAAGATTCCATTTATGGAAAAAATATATACTTGGTAAGTACTAAATACCTTATCTTTATAATTTTTAAGTAAATGATACTTTATTAGTTTATATTTATAAGAATGCCATAACTACAAGAAATAAAATCTTTAGGTACCTTATTTTTTTATCCAAAAGCAAAACGCCACCACGCTAGCGGTGCGTCCAGCCGACCAAAACTTTTCGTTTTTAGATTTTGTCGGCACTTATCGTCAAGGACAACGACGCATCTACTCGTGTAGTGAATTCCACGCGTTTGATTGGGAAAAGATTTGGATGTAGGCATCGATCGTAGATCTACGATCGATGGATGTAGGTACCTACTCAACTTTAATTAAAGAGCATCAACAGTATACATATGCAACATTGTTCGTTAGTATTATTACTACATCACATCTATATAACAAAGTAAAGCTAATAATAATATTATAAAGCTGAAGAGTTCGTTTGTTTGGTTGAAGCGCTAATCTCAGGAACTGCTGGTTCGAATTGAAAAATTCTTAAAACTTTGTGTTGGATGGCCTATCCATTTATAGAGGAAGGCTATAGGCTATATAACATCACGCTACGACAAATACTTTAAGTTTCTTTTCTCGAATAATTTATTGATGTTTCTCGTTAGAGGTTTGGTTAAGCAAGGTCGCGTGACTTCAGCGATAAGTTTTTCGGAGAAGCGATTTGTTGTTAATTGTTTCGTATTAGTAAACTTACGGGGACGTGGAATTAAGTGTTACTTTACACTTTTCTAAGTCAGGTAACACACCCGATTTTTTGTGTAATAAAACTTTACTTAATTAACATAGCCTTTTTTTAAAAAAATTTAGATATTTAATATTACATAAAATGAGGTAACCCTAAACTCACGGCAACGCAACCATGCGCTATTGCGAGGCAATAATAATCGTGTTTTAAGAACATTAAAGATCATTTTCCCATGCAGGGGTAGGCGATTGGAAAGAGTAGGTAATTAAAACGGTAGGTATGGACGTTTTTGTAGGGAGTGATTTATCTGTTACGTAGTAACTACTTAGTAATCTGTGGTTCTACTGGCAATTGATTAAACAGAGCTATAGACCGTACACCCGGTAGTGTTTAACAATAATGTATTACAGTATTGGAAAGAGCCTTCCGCCTAGTTGCTTCTCAAATGTTTCTTTCGTCAAGGGTCTCAAAATGGGAGAGCCATGCAGATATCGTGTCAATTGTTTTTTTTTCACAAGTTGAATTTCGGCGCCGCGACGCAGATACCGGGCGCCGCGACGGGATACGGGACGCCCCGACGCGGGTACAGGGCGCCGGGAGGCGATTACATGGCGCCGCGAAGCAGGTACTGGGCGCCGCTACGCGGGTACTGGGCTCCGCGACGCAGGTACTGGGCCCCGCGACGCGGTTACTTGGAGCCGCGACGCGGGTACTTGGCGCCGCGACTCAGATACGGGGCGCCGCGACGCATGTACGGGACGCCGCGACGCGGGTACATGGCGTCGCGAGGCGGGTACATGGCACCGCGACGCAGGCACTGGGCGCCACGACGCAGGCACGGGGCGCCGCGATGCAGGTACGGGAAGACGCGACGCGGGTACAGGAAGCTTGATCATGCAGCTTGGTCAAGTTGCTTCATCAGGCTCAAAATTAGTTTATATAAAATTTGATAGTTTCCCTGCTTACAGCTGCTTTAGCCTGGTCAGGCTGCTTGACGCGGCCTAACATGGCTTGATCAGGCTTGACGTTGCTTGATCAGGCTTGGCGTGCCTTGATCAGGCTTGACGCGGCCTAACATGGTTTGATCAGGCTTGACGTGCCTTGATCAGGCTTGACGCGGCTTGATCAGGCTTGACGTGGCTTGTTCAGGCTTGACGCAGCTTGGCCAAGCTTGACGTGGCTTGATTAGGCTTGACGCGTCCTAATCTTGCTTGACTCCGCTTGACGCGGCTGGATCTGGCTTGAAGCGACCTGATCTGGCTTGACGAAAATGAGAGGAAATTCACAGATATGTTCATATTCCATAATATACACACACCAAACTAGATGGCTACCTTTTTTTTATTTTTTTTTGTGTGGAAACCCTCACGGGTCGTCACCTCACCGGTCGAACGGTGAGGTGGTATGTCGGACTCGAACCGACTAAAATCACACAGTGTACCGCCACTGGTCTTCTTGCCGGGGCCTCAGGTGTACCCTAGAAAGGAAATCCCTGTGAACCCCGACAGACTTGGCCGCCTGTTGAGCAAGGCGACCCCACCATGATGTACCTGTCCAATTTAATCAGAGAGGTGCGCGCGGAACACGTCGCGCCACCGTCTTAGGCCTGCTTCTGCTAGGGCGACAGATAGCCCTGTCCGTCGCCCTCAGACAAACGCTTATGGAGGCCGGAGATCGTTTTGCGCTCTCCGGCGCCTGGTGCGTCTTCTGCGGGACGGAAAAGTACTAGCTCTCTCCCGTTTCTTTTCCGCCGCTTCTTTGGCATGCATCACTACCTCACAGAACGAGGCGGCGGAATCCCACTCACTCTCGCTCTTGACCATACACATGATCATGGCCTCCAGCGAGAGGCTACCCACACCTAGGTGGGTAGGTTAGGTGGTCCCATACGAGGCCCATGGAAGCAGAGGGCCTCAGATTTGTTGAGAGCCACCTGGAGACCCAGCCGCCGAATTCTTGTAACGACTTGGGCGACCCCAGCCGTGGCCTTTATGGTCGCGTCACGGTGCGTCCTGCCTCGGGCTGTCACGCGGGTGTCGTCGGCATAGCACGTGACAGTGACACCTCCCAAGAGCACACCGCGCAGCACCCAGTCGTAGCCGATGTTCCACAGGAGAGGGCCCAACACGGAGCCCTGTGGAACACCGCACGACATGTTTTGCCGACCGTATCCTGCCCGAACTATGTGGCTGCCTGTAAGGAATTACATCCAGCACTTTTTCTAATTTTACTGGTCTAGTATGGCCTCTGGTGGAGCGCCAATATATTTATAAAATGCATACATAATCGCACCATAATATCTTTCGTTATATTATAAATTTCATAGTCTTTATAGTAAACCACATTCTGTTTGTCGAATGCAATTAGTGCTGGTACTGCTGTAATATTGCCAATGTACTCGACGATCTCAAGAGATGGCGTTAGCAGTCTTCAAATAATGTAAACGCGCTGCACGTGATTGGTGCAAGAAAAAACGGACATACCCTGCTCTCATCGCTTTTCGCTAAGAAGACGCCTTTAATATAAAAATTTTGTTCCGCCACGGACATCAGTTATATTTCTCGTGAAAAGAAGCTGATTTTCCGTTAGTCCTATAGCCGTGTAGTGTTTGGACTCGCTTGTAACCTTTACAAGGTGTATGTGGAGTGCTCTAGTCTTCGATCGTGACCGGCCGGTCAATACCTTTCAAGAGACCGTAGAAACCTCGCCGCTGCTCGCTGCCTTCTGGAGGATCGGGACTTGGTCGGTGTTGCAGGTTAGTGCTGGCATGATTGTTTTGATCGATAGAAGTGGTTTACTTCCCTACACTGTTGAGCAATCACACCCTGGTCGGGCTATTTACACGCCTGACCATATAATTTGGTCCTTACGAGTACGGATAGGCCAGTGATTCACGTAAATATTGGTGAATTTACTTTCTATTCATATCATAAAAAAGATTCACGTAATTCTAGTGAATTCTTGCCGCCATTTTTCCTCGCTCACAGATTTACGTAAAATTGGTAAATTCTGTGTTTAAAACGCACGAGAACTACGTAATTATTGGTAGACTCGTACTTAAATATAATTAATTGTTAGATTTGGTGAATTACGTATTAATTGGTAATAATATCCATTATACTCAATTTAGTTGAACTTATTCATACCTACCCACTTATTTACCGCTCCACCACTGTACTTTACGCTAAGTCATTTTAAGATTTAAATTTAATTTGTGTTTTTACACTAACTAGGTAGATATACCTATCACTTTGTAGTTGTATTGTGATATTATTTTATAAACATGACGGAAAGCGAATCAAGTCGCGAAGTCATGTTGGTTATGTTGAATCAAAAGAAAGAATTATTATTTCAACGTATTAATCGTATGTACACATCGTCGAAAGGTATAATTTCTTTCGATTCATCAACGCGAGCTAACGAGAATTTTCTGGCTGAAACGGAGATAATAGATGAGTTACGCGATAAATTTGAGTCCATTGTTGATAAAATAAATAATATAAATTTGTTATCAAAGATTACGGTCAATCCCGAGTATTCTTGCCTCGATTCATTTGATGATTTATACTCGAGAGTTAAACGCGTTAGAAATAAAATATTAACCACTTCTAAGGTGCGTTCACTCGAGACCAGTAGCTCGATCAAGTCCGTAGTGAAATTAGAACCTTTAGTAATTCCGAGTTTTGACGGACGCCCTGAAAACTGGAATACCTTTTATCAGTCTTTTAAAGCTAATATTCATTTGAATCAACAGCTTTCTGACTCGCAACGTGTACAGTATCTAATTTTTAAACTCACCCACGACGCACTAAAATTCACTTCCGGTATTATTCCGTCAGGTGAAACATATAAAATACTGTGGGATAGTTTGGTTAAGAAATACCACGACAAACGCTCATTAGGTACATATTATATCAATAATATACTGGACTTAAAAACTTGCTCGCACACTGCGAACGCGCTCGATACCTTTGTTAGTAAATACTCCGCTTCGATATCAGCTCTAAAAGGATTAGGCATAACAGATCTAACTGATTTTATTTTTCTTCAATGCGCTTTGAGAAGGATGGATCCTCAAACCATCCAAGCCTTTGAACTTTCGATTCGGGATGTGGAAGTGCCTACGACACAACAGCTTATCGCTTTTATACAAGATCAGGCTAAGATTTTGGAGCGCTCAAACCCGCGAAATTCGTCATATACGAAACCCGCTGCTGTTGTTACGTCGCCCTCACGCGACCGGCGCGTTCATCACACCTCCAAATCTTACGCAGCAGTTACCGCGAATTGTTGTTTGTGTAGTGGTAACCATCGACATTTATATGATTGCGCTCAGTTTAAAAATATGCGAGACGCAAGGGCTAGATATGAGTTTATTAAATCGAAGTACGGTTGCGTTAATTGTTTAAGCACTTTACATAAACTTCCGGATTGTAAGAGTACGTCAGTCTGTTTCTGTAATAAAAGACACCATAGGTTATTGCATTTTGATAGTAATAATTCGCAATCGCATGCGGCTATGGTAAATACCGCCGTCGCGTACTCGCCGCCGCCCGCTCATCGAGCGACCGTTACTTCGCCCGCGCCTTCTCATCGCGCTCACACGACTTCGTCATGCATTCGAGCGCCCCCGCTTGCTACAGAACCAGTTACACATACACAGTCTTACACTTCTTGTCATAAGGGTGATATACTTTTGTCAACCGCTCAGGTATACGCGCGCTCTAAGGGTAGCGCTGGTATCAAATCTGTAGTTAGGTGTTTGATAGATAATGGCTCGCAGAATAATCTAATAACATCTGCTTGTTCTAGTTTATTAAATTTACCGATAATACCGTTGAATAATTCCTATGTTAAAGGTGTTGGTTCCGCTTCAAGTCCGATAATCGGTTATGTTCATTTAGACATTGAATCCCGTATTTATCCGGATCAGAAATACACTATACATGCGCTTGTTGTAGAATGCATTACGGATCAATTGCCTTCGAAATTTATCGATTGTGATCGCGACCTAGATTTTCGTAACCTTCCGCTCGCTGACTTAAGCTGGAATATTCCGGGCAAGATTGATTTATTGTTAGGTGCCCAGCTATTCCCATTTATATACTTAGGAAATATGGTCGAGTGTGGGCCGCGCGCACCGTGTGCTTTATCTACAACATTTGGTTACGTACTTATGGGAGATTACCCGCGTAAACATATTTTACCTACTGCCGCGTCTTTTTCTGCGTTAGCGCTTAATGATATAGTGCAAAAGTTCTGGGAACTTGAAGAAGTACCCATGAAACGCTTGTTGTCACCAGAGGAGACAGATTGCGAAAATATTTTCACGGCTACCGTGACCCGTGACGACGTAGGTCGTTATACAGTTGCATTACCGTTCTGTAGGGACCCTTCGGAATTAGGTAATTCGCACGCTACCGCTTATCGCCGTTTCGTTTCACTCGAGCGTAAGCTCCGTCAGGCACCGATAGTGCGCGAAAATTATAACAAGGTTATTCAGGATTATATTGATAACAATTACCTCAGTCCTGTTAAAGAATCTGAGCTGTCCTCTGATGGTTATTATATACCGCATCACGCAGTAGTCCGACCTGATAAACCGATGCTGCGCATCGTATTGGACGCGAGTGCTAAAACGCATACAGGACTTTCGCTTAACGATATATTACATATTGGACCCAATTTACAGGCCGATCTGTTTTTATTATTGTTAGGTTTTAGATTATTTCCTATTGCAATGAACGCTGATATAAAACAATATTATTTACGGATTGGTGTACCAGTAGACCAACATAAATACCTACGCATTTTATTTAGATTCAACGAATCGGAAAAAATTCGCACTTATGCCTTTAATAGGCAACCTTTCGGTCTCAAGTCAAGCCCTTACATAGCTATGCGCACTGTGCGACAGCTGGCTACTGACATGAGTCCGCTCTATCCTGATGCCGCGAAAGTGGCAGAGACCTGTCTGTATATGGACGATTTGGTTCTTTCTATTGCAAATGAGGATACTGCCACGCAATTAGCTCACAACTTGATTAAGTTTTTCAAATCGGGTGACTTTGACTTAGTGAAGTGGTCTAGCAATTCACCAGTGCTACTTGACTCGCTTCCCGACACGCACCGCAAGTCGCTTGATTTTGATGTTGACAATAATGTCTCTAAGGTCTTAGGTCTCTCATGGGAACCATGTGAAGATAATTTTCATTTCACATGCGCAGCAATTAATGAAAAGTGCACCAAGAGAAACATACTCTCGATGGTTGCACGACTATTTGACGTGCTCGGATTGGTCGCGCCTGTGATTCTCTATGCCAAGTTGTTAATTAAGGAACTGTGGCTCAGCAAGTGTGATTGGGACGATCCTGCACCGGAGCACATACGCACCCGTTTTTCCGCTCTTGCGCAAGAACTTCAAATGCTTGACACTTTAAGGATTCCACGTCATGTAGGCGTCGAAGTTGGTTGTGAATTACGTCTTGTTGCTTTTTGTGATGCTAGCATGAATGGTCTGGGATGTGTCATTTATGCCCATTGTACCTACCCGTCTGGCATTCAAACTCGCATTCTTTGCGCTAAATCAAAGGTTTCGCCAACAAAAATCACTACGCTCGCTCGCTTAGAATTATGCGCTATTTTACTTATGTCAAAATTAATAAAAACTGTGCGAGACACATATGCGACACGTATGCCCATTGCCGGGATATACGCATTTTCTGATTCCACTATTGCTTTATCATGGGTTCATTCTTCACCACATCGTTGGTCAGTTTTCGTCGGTAATCGCGTCGCTCAGTGCCAAGAAAACTTGGACTCTAAACATTTTTATCATATTGCCGGAGCTAGTAATCCAAGTGATTGTCTTTCGCGTGGTATGCTTCCATCGCAACTTTTGACCCACGATTTGTGGTGGAAAGGTCCTCCGTGGATTCGCAGCTCATCTGAGAAGTGGCCGATTAAGCCATTCTCGCTTAATAATTGCTCTGTCTTGCCTGAACTCAAGGCAAATGTGTTGGCTGCCATTACTCACACAGAGCCGCCGTTGCTGTGTACGTTAGCACAACGTGTTTCTTCTTGGAAAAAGTTGCTACGTATCACCGCATATGTATTAAAATTCGCAAGACCTAAAGTTAAGGTCGAACCTCGTTCTATAGCAGGGTTGACAAGTGCTGAGAATGCGTTAATTCTCGCCGTTCAATCTGTGCACTTCTGTGAAGATATCAAATTGATCAAGGCTGATAAATTACCTTCAAAAAAGCTGCAAAGCCTCTTCGTCTTCTTAGACAAACAAGGGATTTTACGCATTGGAGGAAGACTTTCTGGATCAATGCTTCCTTTCGAAGCTAAACATCCGGTTCTTCTCCCTAAACGCGATCATGTCGTTGACTTAATAATACAGCATTTTCATGTTGTCAATTGTCACACCGGACCTGGACTTCTTATGTCTATTATACGACAACGCTACTGGATCTTGGATGCCAGGACTGTTATCAGGTCCAAGTTGCGAAAGTGCAACACTTGCTTTAAATGCAACCCAACGCATCCAACGCCTATAATGGCTGATCTTCCTGATTACCGTGTTTCAGAGGCCAAGGCATTTTGTCACACTGGTGTAGATTACGCTGGTCCGATAAGGACAATCCTTTCTCGCCGCAGAGGTCAACATGCGCAAAAGGCGTACATCGTTCTTTTTGTTTGCATGGTCACACGTAGTCTACATATTGAAGTGACCAGTGATTTAACTACTGAAAACTTTCTAGCCGCTTTTAAACGCTTTATTTCCCGTCGAGGACCAGTTTCATGTCTCTATTCCGATAATGGATCTACTTTCATCGGTGCGAAGGCACATTTAGATGAGCTGTATAGTTTTTTATTGAACTCTAGCTTCAAAAACGCGCTGTCGAATGAGTTGCTCTCTCGACGCATAGAGTGGAAGATGATTCCCCCAAGATCACCAAATTTTGGTGGGATGTGGGAAGGGAATATAAAGAGCATGAAAACGCATTTATATAGAGTAATAGGAAGTCAGTTACTTACATACGAAGAACTGCAAACTGTTCTTACTCAGATAGAGTGTATTCTTAACTCTCGTCCATTGAGCGTATTATCGTCAGACCCTTATCCTGAGGTGTTAACTCCCGCGCATTTTTTGATGTCTACTCCGTTGCAATATTTACCCGCTGCTGATTTGTCAGATCAACGATTGAGTCTGTTAGAACGTAAAAAGTTGTTAGATAGTATGGTCCAATCCTTTTGGAAGAAATGGCACTTAGAGTATTTGCACACGTTGCAAGTTAGGCAAAAATGGGCTACTCCCGACAAACCGGTAGAAATCGGAACTGTTGTTCTTCTTGAGCAGGAGAATTCTCCACCGTTGCATTGGCCGTTAGGAGTAATTACGGACGTGTTCAGAGGCTCTGATAACGTTGTACGCGTGGCGATAGTTAAAACGCAAACTGGAATTTACAAACGCGCTGTAACTAAATTATATCCTATTCCTACACAATAAATTCAATTTAGTTTAAACCTTATTTTTTAGTTTAGGCCGCTATATTTATCATATTTATTATTTAATCGCATAATGCATGTGTTACTCTCAGTCAGTTAGAAAATTCGCGTGTTTTGAAACATCTTGTGATGTTCCAAGGCGGGGTGCATGGTGGAGCGCCAATATATTTATAAAATGCATACATAATCGCACCATAATATCTTTCGTTATATTATAAATTTCATAGTCTTTATAGTAAACCACATTCTGTTTGTCGAATGCAATTAGTGCTGGTACTGCTGTAATATTGCCAATGTACTCGACGATCTCAAGAGATGGCGTTAGCAGTCTTCAAATAATGTAAACGCGCTGCACGTGATTGGTGCAAGAAAAAACGGACATACCCTTCTCTCATCGCTTTTCGCTAAGAAGACGCCTTTAATATAAAAATTTTGTTCCGCCACGGACATCAGTTATATTTCTCGTGAAAAGAAGCTGATTTTCCGTTAGTCCTATAGCCGTGTAGTGTTTGGACTCGCTTGTAACCTTTACAAGGTGTATGTGGAGTGCTCTAGTCTTCGATCGTGACCGGCCGGTCAATACCTTTCAAGAGACCGTAGAAACCTCGCCGCTGCTCGCTGCCTTCTGGAGGATCGGGACTTGGTCGGTGTTGCAGGTTAGTGCTGGCATGATTGTTTTGATCGATAGAAGTGGTTTACTTCCCTACACCTCGTACGCTAACTGTTGAGCAATCACACCCTGGTCGGGCTATTTACACGCCTGACCAGCCTCTATTATACCACTTTTATTGTTATTAACAATAATAATTATGTATACTTGAAAATACATTTAAGCTACATGCCTGCTCTTGATTCGCCTTCTAATAATTAAAATACAGTCATTTGGTGAAGGAAACCCTTCCAGAATATTTATTATTTCCCGAAACACTTCAACGGCATACGAACCTTGCGCTCTCGTCATGTTCTCCATAATAAGAGTTGTTTCAATTGATAAAAGGAATATGAAAATTATATCACCTACTCATAGTAGGTGTGTTGGTGAAACTCAGTAATATTTTCTGCACTTACATTATTTTATATTGACAAATTGTGACATCATCAACTAAATTGTTATTGACATTTAAAAACCGTCTAATATTCATTTCAGATTATGATTCAGATTAAAAAAGCAAAAAAACAACAAAATTATGCTTGCTAACCTAAAATCCTGGTGTTGCCAACTTTTCTGTAAATTATTAACCACTAATATGGGTAAAATGTATATAATCTGCAGTGTGTATTAATTACATATCTGTAACTTCTGAAAGTAAACATAACAGACCATTAGATGTAGTTAGTGCATACTGTGTGGGTCGTAATAATAGTGATTCAGATTAATATTTTTTATATATAAAGGTTGCTTAAAATGTTAACTTTAAATATTAGAAATGTAATTTAAAATTAATATTTTAATTTTCAATTACATATAAAACAATAGTAACAACACGCCCCGGCTTCGCACGGGTAGCAGAGACATCTTTAACAATCATCAATATATTTCAATCAATTTACACAAAATCTTAACAAATTATAAACCTAAAGCTTCCTCATGAATCACTTTGTCTATGAAAACCGCATGAAAACTCGTTCAGTAGTTTTTCAGTTTATCGCTAACAAACAGACAGACGCGCTGTGGACTTTGTTTTATATTATGTAGTGATAATAAGAGTTGATAAAGTTTAAAAAAAAACATAACTGGTAGGTTTAATAATTTTTTAAAAGGCCTACTGAACATGAGTGTACGATAAGATGAGTGTATTTCCTAAGGTACACTCACAAATACTATTAATATACTAAAACTAAAATTGTAAAGTTTCAAATCGGTTCGACAATAAATTATTATAAGTATATTCAAATCGACTCAAAAGATTAAAATATGTCAAAATTTAGATAAAACCAAAAAAACTTAGTTAAACAAATTATGTGAAAGACAAAGGAGTTGATAATTAACCTCATATTATTAAAAGGCTTATTATTAAATTCCTATTTTGACTAAATTTAAAAAGATAATTTGTGTTGTATGATTATTTTTGTGTGTATGTTATGCAATATTTTATTCAATTGTAAATAGAATAGATTTTCGTAATTATTTTTTAATTAAATATTTTTACACCACAAATATGCTTTTACATACACTAAAAAACCTTAGAAGCATTTGAAACAAGAACAATTAATATGAACCAGTAATATTAAAATGTGCTTAGTTTGTTTATTATATTAAAACGCACCTAGGGACGCACCCGAGCGAAGCGAAGGTAAGTCACTAGTACATAGTAGTTTTTAATTAATTGTGGGATAAATTTTTACTCACACTGTATCTCTAATTAAGATGACGGTTTTTTTCTTTTGTCTCTTTCTGCGGCACGCTTTGCAGGTGTGTAGAGGAAATCATTTGAAGATTACACTTGTAGATATTATTTTGAAGGCTAATATTTCAATGTTTATTTTTTTTTTTATTTATAACACTTCCTGCAGATAAATTGCATGAGGCGGACTTAATGCCGTAGGCATTTTCTACCAGTCAACCTTCGGGTGATACAGAGACGTGCGTGAGATGTGTTTACACAAATATATATATAGAAAAATAACACGGAGCCGTTTTATATAAGTTTACGGGACGGTGGCGCCCTCTGATGAACGAACTTGCTCGAAGACATCATTATGCTTCATTCTGCGTCACAGATCTTTGTTTGTCATGTCATGTCATGTTGATGTTTGTCAAATGTAAAACAATACAATTGTTTACCTCATAATAGTTTCGTCTTTGAAGATGAGTAGCTTAAAAGTAGAATTGTATAAATATTATACACGCTAGGTCACAAGATTTCACAGTTTTAAATTAAAAGTATAGAAGAAGAAGAATAAACAGAGTTAGGCTCAAGGCAGGGTTTCTGAAGACTTTGATCGTGGTCTGGGCAGTGGTAATTGGAAGTATTTAACTCGCCGTGGCGTGGAGCCGAAGCCAAAAGAGGAATGCACCAGGTCGTTTCGTCCTTTTTATACCATTTTGAGGCGTGAGGTGGTGGCGAGTGGCGGTGTCGTGGTAGAGAGGGCGGGGCCGCGCGACAACTATGCGTCCAAATAACATGCTATAAAGCTCAAAACTTATCTTCATAGAGTTGTATTGATGATACCTTCGTTATAATAACTTTCGTTCGTAATCACTACGTATTATAAAACAATTTTTTTTTGAGCTATTAATTTAGTTATTGAGAAAATCCATAAAAAAGTAACTTTAAAGTTATAAAAAAGGGAGGTAAAAATACCTGTATATTCAAAATCGCAAATCATAAATTGTAAAAAGATAGTTTTTTTTAAAAATATATTTTTTTAATTACCTACATGTTGGAAGTCATACCCTTTCAGTTATTTAAGAAAGTGTTCCATTTTCAAATACACCCTGTAGATACGATTACGTAAAAAATAATAATATAATGTGCCCATGACACAAAAGAACTTTGTGTATTTATTGTAAGTAATATGTCGTTGGTGTACAATAAGGTTTTTGCTATTCTGTTCCATTCTAAAAGAAGATTCCAAAAAAATAGACCACTAACCAGGCAAGGTGATCACGCCTCGCTAAGCGCGGTCCAACAGTTTATTATGCTTGGAAGTCGTATTTAATAATGAGGGCAAGAATTTTTATAATAATAATAATTTGCGAGGCAAGATCATCAGCTTCTACCTAGTCCTACTGGCGTCCTCAGCCTGACGGCCTCACAGAAAACCGGCAGTGAAGCAATGATTGCATTGCTTTTTGCCTCTTGAGTGAGGTTATCAGAGGCCCTAACCCTTCCCTCTTCCCCTGTTCCCGCTCTTCCCCCCCTTCCCCTACTCCCACCTTAAAGGCTGGCAACGTAATTGTGACTCTAGAGTTGCAGGTGCCCATGGGCGGCGTCAGCCATTTACCATCAGGAGCCCCGCCTGCTCGTTTGCCCCCTATACCATTAAAAAAAATCGGTTGTCTGTAAAGTCGCCGTGCCTCGGAGAGCACGTTAAACTGTCGGTCCCAGGTGCCATACAAACATCTGTGGCATTCGTTACGTGTAGTTGAACAACCTGTCGCTAAAAAGTCCGACAACCTGTCTAACTGCAGAACTTCGGTATCGCCTAGTACTTGGGTTGTGGAGGTCTGATGGCAGTCGCTTCACGTAAAATATCGAAGTTCAGCCGTATCGTAGTTAGACTGAAAGCCGACCCCAACTTAGTTGGGAAAAGGCGCGGAGGATGATGATGGTTGTCTGTAAAGTCGGTTTACTGACGATAGTTGAACGTGACAACGTCATAGGAACGCCTCAGAGCGAGGTAACGCCGCATGAGTCATGTTTTTTCGTGCGTGCAGCCGGCTCCATCGAATTATAAGACGTTGTCACTTCAAAAACAATCAAAATTGAAAAAACGAAATGACGTCATCTATATTTGTACACCGTGGTACCAGGATCGAAGAATCTCTAAAGTTAACTTACTCTTCTGGTACTTAAAATATACATTAATACTCTTAGGTTTTATACTTGTCTAGATGACATATTCGGTCGTACAGAACGGCGGCGCTAAAAAGTCGACTATATTTCGTAGACTCGCGTGTGACAGACGTCATTGTCATTTAAATATCTAAGCGGCGACGTGCTTGCGAAAAACATTAATCATGCTGGTTTGTGCTACTAAATTGTGTCGAAACTATGCTTGAAAACCTTGTAAAAACACTAAGATCATTTTTCATCGGTAACTATTGTTTTAATTTACACTATTTTCTGAGAAACTACGATACCTACTTAATTTCAAAATTTGTAGCTATGACAGATTAGCCGGTGTTGTCAGTTTATTACGGGGTAATTTTACGAAGACTATGAGTAAAGCATAAACCATGACGCTATGTTTTATATTATTAAAAAAGTCTTTCGCAGAAGAAAATGATACCTAATGACATTGGTGATTTTGACTCAAAGTATTTTAATTATTCATGTTAAATGATACGTCTGTATCATCTAACATCAATAGTTTAAATACTTTATAGAATAATAATAATAGTCTTATATATTATTACTTTATTAAAAAATACATCTTATCAATTGACTTATTTTCACTAATTCACATTGGTACCTTTGTAGTTTTAATTAGACTGATCAATTTCTGTTTCTAAAAGATTCAATCATGTACACCTCTATTTAAAAACAGATTATATTTTTCATTGTTGTTTTTTTTAATTGATATGTTTTGTAATAAATTCATTTTCTTTTAAATCATTATTTTATTTACCCTTCATCTCCTTATGACGTAATACAAGAAGGTAAGTAAATAATTTTGAGCAGGAATCCCTAAACACGCACACAGTGACAATTTGTTGACAATAACTACACGCTCGTACTCACACATATCTAGACATGTATATAATGAAAGTTAATACTATACCTACAGATATACTTGCTGAATAATATTGGTGTAAAATAAAAAGCACTTACTATTGAAATTTTATTAAATGTATTAAAAAGTTACAACTCACACGACAAACAACAAAAAAAAGTATAAAACCACAGATTAATTGTCCAAATAAGAAGTAGGTAAACTACTTTTATACACAATGAACCTTTATAGTCATTGAGTTTCCGTAATTTCTACCCTGAGATTAAATATAGGCACCTATTTTAAAATAATTAATTTATATCCACATGATCAATATACAAATTCTCCCAAATTCGAATCATAGATGCTTAATTTGGTCGAAAGTAGTGATGCGCGCTATAGTGATTTTACCAATAACTGGACATTCAATACTACATTGTACCGAATATTTCGTGTCGGTAAAATTTTACTAAAAAGTCGAATCAAAATCTAAAATATTTCTGTTCAAGCTGTCGGCTGAAATGATTTTTGCTTATAATCCTTTAGGTTATAAGTATATTTCTAATATATTGTTGCAAAGAAATACGCCCAGTAAATAACCCTTAACTAGGAACACATTGTGTTTAAAAACCTAAAATATTCACCAGACAATAAAAATTCTCAGTTTTAAAAGTGAATTATTTTCACCAAATATTGGCTGAATACGAATACCTTAAATTTAGCCAACATAGCTAATTAAAGACATAATCAACAATGAGTTAAAGTCATTCATTCTTAACCATGAAGGTTAAGAATTAATTATTACTTTTGTCTCTGGGGTCAAAGAGGTCTTGTCTGGGATTTGCAACGTTCGGAAACTTTCAAAACCTTTGCATTACCTACTATAACCACAACGCAAGTGGTGCATTATAAAATGGCTTACTTTCGTCATTGATCGCCGCGTATATTTACATTGCAAATAATCACAATAGAAGCGTCTATGTCACAACGTCAAGCGACAATCAAAGATTTAATGACAAAATACGCGCGCTATAACCATAGATTTAGTATAAATTCCATAGATTGGCAAGATAATTTGCCAAACGACACCATTTTTTGTACATATATGTGTAACATACTGTCATTGTGTTCACTGACAAATATTAGTTCCACTTATCGTTAGCAATCAAAAGAAACTGCTAAAATACTTAAATTCGTAATTAACCAACCCGTAAACTGACAGTCAGTTACATTTCTGAACAGTACTACGTCTGTGGTCTCGTTTAAAGAATCCTATCGCCTTCTCTATTATACATTGGACAGCCCAAATCCACGCTTCCCTTTTACTCCTAAACCAATAGTAGGAGTATTCTACATCTATGGTTATAACTCGTTAGTGTTTGTCTCGTTCCGTTCTACGTGGTCTGTTGTGAGCGTGAATGAAATATAACACTCGAAAGCTAAAAGTAAAGCAATGCATCATGTCATGACAGCTGCGATATTAACATTTACTTCAAATCGCGCAATAAAAAATTGTAAGCACAGAATTGTGTATTCCATTTTTTACTTTTGTAATAAACCAAAGGTACATTTATTGGCAAATTTATAACTCGTCAATAGGTATTGATAACAAATTGAAAATATTTGTTTATTTGTAGTCAATAAACTCTGAAACTAGTAAACCAATTTTAATGTTATGTAAGTTTAATATCATTGTTATAACCATGTGAGAACAGCTCAAATAGCCACTCTCATTACTGAGTTTGACCCGTTGACTGAACTAGCCCTAGAAAAAAAACAGTCTACGAAAGATACCATTCTCTATGAAATAATCAAAACAAACTTATAAATCGGATTTACAGAACAGCAGTGTTTTAATAAATTTAGCATAATGATTTTTTTTACATCATCGATAAGATAAAATAAATCATAGACAACATTTATTCTCAAACTTCTGAGAAATATTTTTACCCACCCTCATTATTAAAAATAACCTAATTCTTTTTCTGTCATACTTTTACTATGGCAGAGAGTTATAGAAATTCCCAAGAGAGATTTTAAGGACAAAAGAATAAAATTTAGAATGAGGCATAAAAACTAACAGCATAGACGATCGTCTATGCTGTTAGTTTGACAACAAATAATAGAAATGTTATTTCTCTGGTAATTTAAAATGTTTGTTGTCAATTTTCAGAACTCGATTTCATTCGCTAAAATAATATTTTCACCTCGTTCAGATTATAATTCTTAAATTATCTACAACCTTCCCTCTCTTCTTCAATATCTCAATCATTTTGTGCTTACAACTCCTTAAAAGCCCATTATATTTATAAGCCCAACGATTCGATTGTAATTCATTTATATTTAATATTCATATATCGATACTACAAGTGGCCAAAAAGATGTTTTATTTTATTTTCTATTAATTACTTTACGGCTCCTATCTTCTACCTTATCAATAAACTTTGCAGATGCGCCACATCATTGACAACCTTATTTCTGTCTTATCTTTATTCTACCTGTGTACCGTTCGTCGGCAAAATTTGAATAAAAAAGGTCTGGTGAAGGCGGCCTTTCCATCGCTTTTTTTAAAGATTTTAGAAAAGCTTTATCGTATAAATACCCATTGTCATGTTTGCGATATTTCGATATGGCAGCTAATCGCGTGTTCACCCAAGCTTCGTAATAAGGTTTTGTTTCCTGGTTTACTGACGACGGTGCCCATTTTGCTACTTCTGTTGATGGCGACCTGTAAGTAATACAATATAAATTTAAACATTACACCCCGGTAAATCTTAAGATTAGCCAGTAAAGTCCGAAATGGTTGGTGATATGATCGTCGTTAATATACAGGGTGTGACACAGTGACACCGTTTCTCCTTTTTTTTTCTATGCGTGGAAACCCCCACGGGTACCACTTCACCGATTGCACGATGACGTGGTTATGTCGGACTCAAACCGACAAAACAATACGGTTTACGAAATTTTAGTCGGAAGTTGAGGTATGCCCATGAAGGATTACCACTCAACCCCCGACAGACTTCGCCCGCCTGTCAGGATGTCAGGCGGCGTCGAATAGTGTGTGGGGGCTTCCCCCCCCCTACATAGTTGCGTGCGTGGGATGTATCACGCCACCGCTTCGGAGCTGCCTATTTGTCGAACCGCTGTCGCGCTGATCTTAGATCAGCGCTCATGGACGCCGGAGATTGTTAAGCGCTCTCCGGCACCCGGTGCGTCTCCTGCGGGATGGGAGAGTACTAATTCTCTCCCGTTCCCTCTCCGCAGCCCATGCGCTCTCGCTGTGGACCATGGAAAAAACCATGGTCTCCAACGAGAGACAACCCGAACCGATAGCCGTCACGAGGTCACGGCGTTGATTCGCCCACGCGGGGCATTCCACCAAAGTATAGAATGCGGTGTCCTCGCGACGGCCTCCGGAGTGGTGGCACGCGGCCGTTGGCTCTCGGCCTATGCGACACAGGTACTTTCCAAAGCAGCCATGCCCCGAAAGCACCTGCGTCAGCCGGTAAGAGAGGCAGCCATGTCGCCTCTCCAGCCAGTCTTGCATGACGGGTCTTACCGCCACAATGGTGGCGTGCTCCTCTGTAACTGACACCGTACCGAATCCTGAAATAGTGTATTCAGGCAATCATTCTGAGTGGCAAATCATTGGAAATGTCTGCCGGAAAATTCATATTTTTTTGTTTTCTTGAAAGTTATAATATGAGTAAACAGATTTTATCGAAAAAAATCAGTAAATGCCCCATACGGCCAAAAACTGCAATGTAAAACATTTATGCAATCAGCTGCTTCGACGGCGCCGTGCGCTGAAGGTCATTCACCGTACCGCACAGTACGCGTACGCGTGTTGCGTAACATTGCGTTATTCAAAATCAAACTATTGACTGTAAATCTTTAATCTCGGATTTTTATGAGGAACTGACTTATGCATTGTGATAAGTATCCAGAGAAAAACCTTTTTGTAAGTTATTCGCGACGGTGATACTAATAACACCCCTCTTTTTCGTCGGGGTTTCAAAATAAAATATGAATTATGATCGATTTTTGACCACTAAGCGCCCTCTAGTATTAACTTACAGTATTAAACTAACCTGTTGTCGTGAATATCATGAATCCTGTTATCTGCAGTCCTTCTACCTTTTTTAAATTCTCGTCTCCTTGGAGACTTTTTCCGCACAAACGAGGGCTTGTCCCTCACGCTCGGAGTGACACTCGGAGGCCCCAGGGAACGGGTATCAGTGCATTTAGAAGGATTCATTTTTGTGGCATACGTTGCTGGATTTGGGATGTTTATGTCAAGAACTGTTCGTTTACGTTTCTGTTCTACAAATGTGACAGCCTTATACACTGGTAGATATCCATTTTTGCCCCGAATGGTTTTAATAACTGGTTTTCTCCGATCCTTCGATGGTTCTTTCTTTTTTACATCTTCTGTGGCGTCCTTTGCAACTGTGTCGAACTTGTCATCATTTTCTTTTTGTTGCGGAACCTCTTGTGGTTTAGTTATTGGTTCTACGGAGGCTGCAAAGACTTACCGTGTTAGTCTTTTAATATCCATCTCTAATTCAGAGCTGGTTAGTTTAGCTTTATACCTACCTGGTGGCTCACTCAATAGGACTGTAGGTGTGACGTTAAAGGGATTTATAATAATAATAGCACCTAGCGAGAACAACCGATCTATGGGAATAGCAGCAAAAATGCAAAATACGCGCTTTGACGAGTTGCGGAAATCTGCACCGGAAAAAACCATTCTGGCGCGTAGTGACAAGGCATATATTACAAACAGTGCGGCTTCTAAGTATTAACAATTTTTTTAATATAATAAAGATCATGATACACTTACGCTTATAGCCCCCGAAAGGGTCGGCAGAGACACATTAAACACTCACATTTTGCCAATCATAATTTGGTAGTCTCAAGTAATAGGAGGCAAGCACTTTGGGAATTGGAGATTGGATTGAAGATGGGAGAATTGGAAGTAAATTGAAAGATAGGGAAGAAGCTAAGGCAATGGAAGCCTTCTATCTTTACAAGTGTCATGATATTATAAAAAGTATTTTTTTTCATTGACTTACAATTTTTAACCTCACTCTTAACAGTTGTTAGTTTTTCAGGTCCTTCTCTTTTGACCTGGTGCGTGGGTTCGCTGGAAGTCTTTGTCTTCAAAGCATACTTCTGACGAATCCGTTTTAATTCAAGTACAGCTTTCTTTTGAGCTTCCTTTGCTACAGTTTTTCTTCCTTTTCCATCTTCAGCTTCAACTGTTTTGTTATTTTCTCCTTTCGATAGTTTTGCTAACATATTCAATCTATTTTGTTTAAAATCTTCTTCAGTCACAGCCCGTCTAAGATCTTCTTTTGGAACTTTCATATTCATTTTGTCCTTTTCTTGCCTTTATTAAAAAAAAACTTAACAAATGTATTTCAAGAAAAAAGAAAATCTATCTATATCTATATATTTATACACGAAGAGAATTATTTGTACGCATTTTTAAGCAGATTAGAGGGAGTCGAATTTTGACCATGGTTTTTCATTGGCCCGTATAACTTGAGCTGTCATTGTATAGACTTACTTACCATGACAGGTAATCACATATACTGGACGTGTGTAATTTCATTAAGCCATTTTCACGTAATTTTTAAAATTGTAAGACATATTGTTTAAGAATTTTAGCTTTCTGCACTTCTTCTATATATAAACTGTAAATATTCCAAAATTCACGTTACTACGTTCGCGAAATTTTCTTAAAAAGGGGTACAAAGAATTCTTTTCACGTATTAATATAATGATGTCACTAACGGAGGAACATGAAATTCAGAAGATTATAATTACTATTCATTCTTTATTATAAACTAGATGTATATTACATTACTTACAAATAAGAAGATGGTATGTACAAAGGCGAGCTTAACCCAAACCTGAGTTTTCTTCTAGCAAACCTTGGAGTGAATAAAGTTATGTGTACGTTAATCTAATTAGAAATAACAATTAATATAAATACTTGAGTAAAGTAAATATAATGTATACAGACAAATATACTCATTATGAAATATACACAAATCAAAAGTCCTAAGTACAAAGCTAAAGTTATCAGTAAGCCTGAAGAGCTGAGGTTTAGGAGCCTCGTAACCAACATCATGGCGGTCATGGTACGATTCCGTTGAGCAGTATTCCGGATGTACCGGTCCTGTCTGCGAGTGATGTAAGATCGTCCTCTACGTCGCTCGGCCACGCTACCCGTGATACGACAGCGTGTCCAAGAGCGGCTTATTACGTTCTGTGTAGTGCCAGACATTTATACGACATACATTCCGAGGGCTCTCATCATCTCTTCTCGTGTCAAATGATGTCGTCGCTCTATTTCTATCGATGTAATTTTTTTCAGATCCGATGCAGAAATTGTAATGGTTTTGTAAAAACGCTAATACACACTTTAATAGGAATCCATATTGAAATTTAAAGAAAATTCTTTATTTAAATAGTGAAATTCACTAAAAAGATTCAATGACGATCCAAAAATAGTAAAATAATATCCCTAATTACGGCGATACTCTAAAACATACTTGATACTTAGACGCTTTTGATGTGTGTAAATACCATGATATTTATAAAGTAATATATTAAACATATCAATACATACAAACATAATATATATACATATTATAAGTCTGATTTATCGTTGGGAGAGAAAATAATCCCTGGTTCTCCGCTTGAACTTAACCTTGAGGAAAATTAGGGTTGTTTAGAATTGAATACAGTAAGGAAAGGATGTGAACATCTCGACGCCGCCGAATAGGTAGCCAATTTAGAAACATGATCATATTTTCTCAAGTCAAATATGTAGCGGATGCAAAAGTTTTGCAATCGTTCTAGCTTATTCCAGAGTTTTTCGGTAGCGTCCAGAAAAGAGACATCAGCATAGTCAAGAATGGGAAGGAGAAGGGATAGAGAAAAATTTTGCCGCCCCTTTGGCTAAAAGCTGTTTAAGCCCATGAAAGAAGTGCACAAAGCTAATATTTGAAATGATATTAAAAATAATTTTTTTAAAATTACGTGAAAAACGGCTACACCTGGCGTGGTAGGTAAGTTTATACAATGACAGTTTAATGTATACTGGCCCAAAAAAAAACCAAGATCAAAATTCGACCACCAAGCTATCTCTACTACTAATATGATAGACTAAAAAGTTTGTTTTTATGCGTATCTCTGGAAGTATTTTGGAAAAAAAAACTTTTGTATTTGATAGCTCAAATCTTGAGGAAGATTCAACTTCACGCTACAAACCTTAGCTGCTGAGCAGTGACCATAAACACGGCAAGTACCTAGCCAATAAATTGAATTGAGTATACCTTATGACATACCTTTGATTTGTGGAAACTTTTTCAGAGTCCCCATCAGGGTATACAATTTTTTGTCTAATTTCATATTTTTTTAATCTTGTATTACATTTTTGTGCAATTGGTTTCGAGTCACCTCTGTCTTTGACTTTCACGTCACTTTTTTTTTCATTTTGTACAAATCTTCTTATCGTTTTATTCATATCCGTAAATTTTGAAATTTTGCTTTGAAACACTGTAAATTTTTAAATTTCTTAACGCATTTGTTGTAACCAAATCAAATGTCAGCTGTCATGCCATGTCCAAATAGATTTATTGTTTCAAATCACTACTTGTATAATATAGAGGTCAGTGTTTCAAATGTTTACCATAGAGATCATATACATAGAAAAAGCCAACAAGTCGTGAACGCATCATAGAGGTATGAATGCATACGTTCGGTAGACAGAGAACGAAGACTGTTTTGGTCTTGCATGTCTCTCTGCTCTTGTCACTGATGGCCTATTTTATAGAATGAGAACACCCTCAGAGGAATTGTTCTTAGAGAATACCTATGTCAGATAGTGAGCGGAAAACGATGTTGTGAATATAACTTATTTAATTATGTAAATACCTACTTAAAGTGATGGGAGAAAAAACATTTTTGAAATAAACGGTTAGATGTATGTATGGTTGTAATAAGTTTGAAATTACTGGCAATAACATCCGCAGTTTTCACAAATAAGTTAAGCCAAATACATGCGTATATTATCTACCTTAGAGTAAGACAGTTTTTGTGTAAATATTTATCCCATCAAAAAACATAAATGTGAAATGGGAGCCAAGTTCAATAGTAAAAATATACGTGGTTATCGACTACGCGGACAAAAGAATTGAGATCTAAAAGATTGCCAAGTTCTGTAGATAATCCTGAAGATTTGAGTTGGATGGTTTTTATACATATATAAAAATTCACTGTTTTCTGAGTTTTACCTTGCATACACACAATTACACAGCTGGGGTCATCGGGAAGTGAGTTAAGTTTTTGATCTATATGTTAGTCAGTCAGTGATAAAAATGTCAATTTTGAAACAATAATACCTCAATGATTGTTTAAGCTGTATTTCTGAAATTTGAAGTTCTAGTTAATCTAGGGGGTTTAAATAAATAATCAAAAATTCAAATATTTATATTAAATAGATTATGAGTTATTAAGAGGTCAAAAGTGGCATCAAATAGTTCGTAAAATATTACACACAGCTGCTGCGTCGGCAGTTCATTCTTCTTGAACTTGGCTTGCCACGCTGCCGCGTGTCTAGATAATTAAGTGATTTTATCTAGGTAACAGTGTTTCATTGTTATTATAGTTTGCCCAGTGACAGTGTTCTACGACAAACATGGATTTCTGCATTAAGTCTGTCATTGTCAAGTCATTATAATAATAATAATAATAGTTTATTTATGCATACAAGTTTTTACAAGTTACTCTTTTCTTGGTTTGAACATGATTACATATATTATTTGTTTTAAAATAACAAAGAGATTAACGTTATAATAGTAATATAATCGTAATAGTAATTAACTGTGTTACAGTCGTCAGCGTCCGCCATCGGAGATAGTACATTAAATTTTTACACTTGTTGTTTGTTAAAGCATTTCAAACATGTTATACTTTCAATTTAAATTTAGAAAAAAATATATTGTATACATACATGTATTTACGTACATACACTCATATACAATACTTATACATACATTATATTTTCAAGATTTCTTCACTAAAGTTACACAGTGTTGGTGTATGTGAGTATGTGTCTGTTGGTGTGTGTGTGTGTGTGTGTGTGTGTGTGTGTGTGTGTGTGTGTGTGTGTGTGTGTGTGTGTGTGTGTGCGTGTGTGTGTGTGTGTGTGCGTGTGTGTGTGTGTAAATAGGTTAATGTACCTTTTACAAGAATAGTCCTATGTCGATTTATTGGAAAAACTCTAGTTTTGTTCCTTATGAGTACTGGTTCAAAGTAAATATTTTTATGTTTACGTAAAATGACACTCATGAAGTCATGAATGACAAATAGCTGACAAACCGTGAGCACGGAGCTCTCTCTATACAGGAACTCAGTGTTATATCTCGTATGAGCTCGTTCAAGTATAAGTAGAAGTGTAGAACCAATTCCACCCCATACAACAATACAGTATTGGAGTAGACTCTGGACAAGGGCGTAGTAGACACGCACTAAAGTATCTATATCAGCTGAATTTCGGAGCTTCTTAAATATTGGTATGAGCTGTCTAAGGTGACCATTTAAATGATTGATATACGGCGACCAATTCAAAGAGTTGTCTATTATAAGGCCTAAATACTTTGTAGAAGAAACTCGCGTCAAATTAGTGCAGCTGCAACTGTCACCGTACAGGTCACACATATGAGCTTTGACTTGGAAACTAGGTCGTGGCTGTGTGTTTGCACGGAGAGTAAAAGTCATGTACATAGTTTTATTCACATTTAAAGTTAACAGATTTTCTTTCAGCCAGCTTACCACCACTCGAAGAGCAATCTCAGTGTACCTTTTCGTTTCTTCCCAATTTTTTCCGTGTACTATCAAAGCTGTGTCATCAGCATAGGTGATAATATTACAGTTTGTCAGCGATTTCATGCACAAACTGTTGACATATATAAGAAATAGAGTAGGCCCCAAGACACTATCCTGCAGAACTCCAAATGATAGAGATGTATGTTCACTCATGGAATCACCAATTTTAACACACTGGGATCGCTTTGAGAGGTATGAACGAAACATATCGAGTGCAATTCCACGAATACCTATAATTTCCAGTTTACGAAGTAGGAGAGGGACAGAAACAGTGTCGAACGCCTTTGATAAATCAAGGAAAACACCAATAACCTTTGAGGAGTTATCAAGGTTCCTAGCGATCCCCTCTGTAAGTGCCAAAGTTGCATCCTCTGTAGACTTACCTTTCATGAAACCATATTGGTTCTTGGCTATAATATTATATTTTTGGAGGTATGTTAAAAGCCTAAAATTCAACAACTTTTCTAATTTTTTTGAGATGACTGTAATTACAGATATTGGTCGGTAATTTTCTACACTGTTTCTGTTTCCACTCTTATAAATCGGATGCACCACAGCTCTTTTTAAACTACCCGGGAAGATCCTATTGGTCAAACACAGATTACACATGTGAGTAAGGGGAGGAATCATGCTGGACTTAGCAGCCTTCACCACTCGTGTTGGAATCCCGTCAATACCCATTGCAGACTCGCTGTTTAGATTAGATAGAATCGTTTCAATCTCACCACTATCTGTTTCGAACAGTGCCATGGAGTCCCTGAAATATCGCGCATCAACGTTTGTATCTTGAACACTGGACTGTTGAAAACTACTTTTTGTAATAGAACTGACTGACTTTGTACCTATTCCTGCAAAGTAATCGTTAACCATGTTCAAAGACTCATGCGGATCCTGAACTAGGTTCAATAAAGAATTCGGCAGAGGTGTAGTTTTTTCAAAGTTAACGATTTTATTAATTGTATTCCACATACCCTTAGGATTTTTATGGTTTTTTTGCAGTTCAGTTTTCTCATAAGCTGTTTTTAATTTCTTCAGAAGATTGTTGCAGACACTTCGATACCTTCTGTAGGTTACTTGTAAAATACCGTTTTAATATCTTTCTTAGATTTCGTATGCAATTTGTCTTTATTTCTGATGCATCTCAGCAAGCCAGGTGTTATCCACAGCTTAATACAACGTTTTCGGTGTGGTTGGTTACTTGTTTGGAGTGATCAGAAATAGCTTGATCAGAAATTTGCATCAGTCGTAGTATAAACTGAACTAAAATCTGTATTCGAGAGGGTCTGAGTTAGAGATGGATAATCAACTCTCAGGCGAGAAGTATTGGAAACCTGTTTTCTTATCCTATAGTCTAATTTAAATACTATTGGGGCGTGATCAGTTATGTAAGAATTAAGTAAATAAGTTTCAGAGTGTCTGTTTGATCTAAGCATTACGTGATCTATATAGTTTTCACCGCGAGTAGGAAATACGTGGGCGGCTAAACAGCCGTGATATGCCAGCAGATCTAAATATTTCATACCATCTTGGCTAGTTTTATTTGGAGAAATATTTATATTTATATCTCCGATGAGAATTACTGACTCGACTGACTTTAAAGCTGCGAGACAAACATCAAGGCTGTCACAAAACTTATTTATGCATGTATATGAGGGTAATCTGTACACGGTTACAACTGCATATTGGTTTGCATATTGCAATATGAGACAGCTAGCTTCATAAAATATAGGTCGTACTAAAGTATAAGTTATTTCGGTTTTTATATAAACAATGACGCCATCATTCTGATTAGCATAATTAGAAGAATAAGACATGTACCCAGAAATCTCAATCACAGCCGGTGTTTTACTTAGCCAGCACTCAGTCAACACTAGAACGTCACATTGAATGCAGATTCTTTCTAAAGATAAATTTAAGATATATTAAGATAATAAAGAACAATATTTGATGAGACCATGTTATTAAATGAAAGTTTGTCATCATAAGTAATAAGACGGCGGCATTTTCTGACGGCAGCAGCCAATCTATGCAGAGAGCAGAGAGAGGGATGCAAGACCAAAACAGTTTTCTTTCTCGGTCTACCGATCGTACGCTTCCACTTACAGAGGAATATACAGTTCGCTTCCTCTATGTATATTATTCTAACGTAGTGTTTGTGTACTCATATTAATGTTACCACGTAGTGTATATATTTAAAGTGTGTATATATATACTCTATGGTTACTACGGTAAAATTAAATGAGGTTTTCTGAAGTGAAAACTTCTTTAGGCACGTTTGTGCACTTTTGCTATGGGGAAAAAGCACTGAACTCGTGACCGTCACGCTAATAGTACATATATAGATCTACTAGAGGGCGCTAATTTGAACATTGAGGTCTGTCAGCTCCTTAGTAATTAATGTCACCAACCTGCTAATGTGTCGTTTTAAATTCGTCGTTTCGTTTAAGTTTTCACTTCTGTCGGCAGCCCCATGACTGCCTTTGTTTTTTTTTATGGAATAGGTGGCAAACGAGCAGACGGGTCACCTGATGGTAAGTGACTACCGCCGCCCATATGCACCTGCAACTTAAGAGCCACAAGTGCGTTGCCGACCTTTAAGGTAGGAGTAGATGTAGGGAAGGAATAACGGCAAAGGGGGAGGAGAGGAGTTTTAAATGTTTTGTTTTATTTAATTAACCAGTATAACTTGAACAAGCATCGTATAGACTTCCGTAACATGATAGGTCAACATATACGGGACGCGTGTTTTGCTTTCTGCACTTCTACTTATGAACGTTTTTTATTCTAAATTTCACATTCTTCTGTGCGCGAATTTTGTATACAGGGTGTATTTGAAAATAGTCACAATAGAACACTTACTTAAATCGCTAAAAGGGCATGACTCTAGCATGCAGCTACAAAAAGAATTTTTGAAAAACAGCTATCCTTTTACAAGTTATGACTGTTTTCATTTCCAGGTATTTTTACCTGCAAATATAAAAGCATTGCTTCCGGGATTTTAAAGTATATTTATGTGCCCCAGATTCATTGCTCTCGAGTGTATATGTCCGGTCCAGAAATAATGGTAAAGGTAGGTATAAAAATGATGAATCATTAAATGATAATTACAATATTCTGGGCAATATACATAAATATGCACAGTGTATCACAAGTTATACCTAGTTATAACTTAGGGTTAGAAATTGGAAATATTCTACCTGTCATTTTCCCAATTTTTATGGGGTCGGCACAATGTGTAACACTGCAAAGGATTTTGGATGTATATGTATGTACCTCAATTTTACCGGCATAGAGGTCGCAATTATGCACCGATTGCTTTCAAACTTGAACGACAAATCAACAGGGCAAAAATGAAAGTTAAGTTCGTGAATGGGGATATTCCCCCAAAGGGGGAGACTGGGGGGCAGATTTTCAAAAACACAAAATCGATTTTTTTTTTGTGGCTGGCCTGCCTGACGCTAACCCTTCTTGGCAATGTAGTCGTTTTAAGATGGGAAAAAAGGTAAATTTGTTTAAGGGTAGGGAGAGGAGCCTAGGCCATCCACTAAATAATTTGCACTGAAAAGAAATCTAACACGCGACTCCTGACATTTCAGGCGAATTACTGCGTTTCAAGCATTTTTTTTTAATGATAAATGTATTTATTTTTCAAATAGATACTTTCAGATACTTTTACAAGTCGATTACTTTTTAAAGCTAGATGTTGCCGGCATTTCCTATGACTAGCCTTGAGAAGAAACGCCAAAACAAACTCAAGGATCCAAGTCTACATTAACTCAAACCGTGCAAGTGTTTGTAGGTGTGGGGTTTAAATTAATATTTATTATTATTGATTAATTGTCGGGAGTATTAGTCAGTCAGACTAAGTCGTGAAGCTAGTTGCCTGTTTCAATACGTAGATCCTATGGAGAAGAACAGTCAAGAAATTCCAAGGACACTCTATTTCAACATGTCTCTGGTGACATTGCTTACAAGCGCAAATGAAATGTGAACAAGCATGACGCACGCGTCAGCCCTTGTTCACCTCAACCATATTGTTACGAATAACCCGCGCCATCTATTGGCAACTGTAAGAAGTAGAGAGCGACAATTAGAGTAAGATGCACGCCATTTGTTGATTGAGTACGGAACTAGTAACCCATTAATGGAATGTGCCGCCATGTTTTAGAGGGTACTACTGTATTGTCGAGTTTACGAGAGATGTCACGATTTTTTTGGAAATAACGTTTCGGCTATATAACACGTTGCATTACTGAGTAAGTTTAGTTTTCAAGTAAGTAACAAACGACTAAAGTGCGAAGTGCAAGTGAATTTAGAAGTGTAACCGTGATAATTAATTGTAATTGTGTTGTTGTTAGTTTTCCTGTGTATTTTGTGATTTAATAAAATAAATTGTGCCTATTTTGGTAATAAATTAATATAGTTTTCTAATCCCGAACCTCAGCTCGTCACAATATTAAAGGGAGTTTAACGAAGTCAGTTTTGAGTAGACTAGATAAGCCGGTAATCATAGAACTCGACCAACGGACTTCAACCGGTCCGTTTTTTATAGAGGATCGTTGCATTTTTTTTTTTACACACATTTTTCACATTACTAGTATTCTTGTTTATAAGTGCTTTTTACATAGCATCAGTGTTGGGTCACCCGAGGCAATGGGATGTTTGATAGTGATGGCAACTTCGGGCTGTATGTTGTTTTTAAACTTTCATGTGTAAAATGGGTCTTAAACACGATAATACGTAGAAACTCTGTAAGTCGAACTTCAAGGAAGACGCCAAAAAAATCGAGTATTATCTCTTATTGAGGTTCGTTCTTTGTTTAAAGGTACGTAAGTACTTGTTGTCGCCAAATCAAAAACTCTTATTATATTAAAAATGGGGGCAAACTATAACAGATGATAGAACAGTTCACTATTTAATAAAAATGACTTAATAGACATTATTATTACTAGAAACCGGTAGCGCAATGTTATTGGTCGATTGATAAATATTGACGAATAGTGGGGTTATTAAAGGCCATGCTAACATTACAAGTGGTTAACACTTACTATATAATTTTGTTTACCCGACATTTCGATTGAATTACATCGACCGTGACCACGGGTGGGTTTCACACCGACCGTGGTCACGGGTGGGTTTCACACCGACCGTGGTCACGGGTGGGTTTCACACCAACCGTGGTCACGGTTGGATTTCAGTACCTACTTTACCTGATCTTCCTACCTTATGAAAATTGCCACGATGAAGTCCCAAATTCAAACGTCTAAGTTGTATGTTTGAGAAAGAAGGCGAAGTGGGTTAATCTCTGGTTAATACCTCTGCATGAACTTATTTCATCTGTGTTCTATTCAAACTTGAATGACATTGACACTTAAATCGTCAAATAAAATAATTAATCAAAAACAAAATAAAAAAATGGTTCATCAAAATTATTAAACTTTAAATTTGATTACAAATCCAACAACTAAATGTAATGTTCAAAGCAATATGAATAAAATTAAGACGAAAGTTTTAAAGTCTAAATCGTCAAACACAACTATATCGAAAGATAACAAGAAACAGGATAAAAAAAGCCGAAGTAACGCTGAAATTCAGCCATTTTCTTTGAAGAAACGCGGTGTTTATGTAGAAAAGAAATCGACAAAAACCTCTATGACCGAGGATAGTAAGTAAAATTGATGTTTTTTATTAGTTTAAACATTAAATACTAAATACGTTGATTGGTGGGTACACTGTACGTAACACTACATGTACACTACACGTACGCAAGCATCAGGTCAGGTTTGAATGCCTCAGGCACGGTGAAGTGTCTAAACCCAGACCGCTATGGAGAAAGTCTTTCACAAAACCAATTAATCTATAATATAATAGATTAATTGGTTTTGTGATCACAAATGTCCAATAATTTGTTGTTTCTACCAATGCCATTATATTGGCGAGCCATTCTTTTTAGTGGATGGTAATCCCATTAATATTAAAAATGTGAAAGTTTGGATAGATAGATAGATGGGTGGATGAATGTTTGTTACTCTTTCACGCAAAAACCACTGAACCGATTGCGATGAAACTTGGTATGTAGATAGCTGGATTAACACATAGGCTACTTTTTATCCCGATATTCCCACGGGATCGGGACATATGCGGGAGAAACCGCGTGGCGCTGCTAGTTAGGTATATTATTTTTCAAATTTGAACAGGAAATGGTTGTCCGTCTGTCTGTCGTGTCTGTCAAGACCATTTTCTCAGGAACTGGGAGGCATCAAGTTAAATTGATACCAAATACTTATGTTTGCGTTCACTTGTAGCTGTAAAAAAATAAAGATTCTAAATCGACGCAATCAAAAGATACGGTCATTCAAGCCTTCAATCAATCAATCAGGCTATCATAGTCCACTGCTGGGCGCTGGACATTAGATTTGACCAAATTTGAACATTGGAGGTAAATGAAAACCTATAGGGTCCTTCTCATTGATCTAGAACCATGAAGTTTGGTAAGAAGCAAGGTCTTGCAGCACAAGTAAAGGAAAAAATCTGAAAGCTTTTAATTTGTTGTTATATTACATTAAAAAATGTTTTAGTGATTACAAACTTACATTTTGCGGGTGGAATGGAAACGGGCAATTTGAGAACTGATTCCCGAGATGGACGTACTATCTGCATATAAGTTGGCAACGGAACCCTCGATACGCCAGTTAGACTCGCACTTTTCTTTCTTACAAACCTTATTCAAATTCAGATTCAAATTGAAAATCATTTATTCAATTAAGACACTAAGTGACATTTATGAACGTTAAATTGAAGCTACAGTTAAAATCATAGATCGGCGCAAACAGACGCCACAGCATGTACTGGATTGTCGAGGTAAATTAGGTGAAAACACCAAAATCTACTACTGCCTGCGTGTGTCGATCTATAACTTCCAGTTTCCAAAATGCGTAGAGCCTTATGAGAAGAATAATGGCAAAGAAACTCAGGGCCACTTTTTTTAAAAGTCAGATCTTCAGGTAGAAGAAGAAGATCGAAAGGTAAACAGGATGCAAGCTGATGCCACCTGAATTTCATTTTATTGGACTTTAATTGATATTTTGAAGGATTCAGGCTCTTACTTGTATGTAGATTCTTCGTCGATTTCGGCAACCGATTATGGAAGCTTTTTATCCTTTTTTTCGATTGACAAGCAACTTTCCGTTCTAAAAATACTCGCCCATACATCGATATTTTCCAATCGCAAAATATAACTTTGTAATCATAGTTTGATTCTACACTTAAGGGAGGGTAAGCCTTTTGTCGTCAACCGGGCACTTTTTTTTTATAAAGAATACTAGCATCGTGGGTCACACATTGCTAGTATTCTTGTTAACCCCACCAGCTAAGCGAAATGCTTGTGTGTAAACATTAGCCCGAGAAGGTCAGAACGCATAACTTGCCGGGAAGTCGAAAAATCGCCTAGCTTTACCTATATATTCTTATAGTCGGCATAACAACTGAAGCTGGTGTTACAATCATTGGTAGGCGTCGGTGATTGCTGGCCATTAGGCGAGTTGTAAGCTACCTTGTGGCATGCTACTTGTTTGTTGATGAACATAACATAAACCGATTGTTGCGTATTGTTGTACTCAACTATATTTTCTTAAAGATTTTATTTGAGTGTACACACTGAGTGTGGCGCCTGCAACTGACGTGGCAGGATGATTCATCCCTTGATAAAGTTCAAGTAACTTAAGTTGTACTAGTTTTGGACGCAACCCACCCGGTGGGTCCAAAGCTAGTCGCACATCTGTATGTATCTACTATATTTATAAATATTAATACCACGTTGTTTGTTTCTAGCCCTAATCGATAACTAATCACAAAACCTTTGTTTCAGTTGATAATCCACCAAAAAAACCAAAAGTTATACCACGTCCAGGCAAGAAGCGGTTCCTTGATTCAATCTTAACCATTCTATCTAAGTCCACCACGGGTACGCAATTCCCAGACCTGTCTAACAAGAATAACAAAATGAAACCGAAGAGGAAAAAGCTCTATGAACAAAATTTCATTGGTGACCTGAACACAGTAAAGAAACAGCCAAAATATAGATCAAGAGTTTTGAACGAATGTAAGGATTTAGGTCTAGATAATGTTGTTGTTCTGCAATCTAGAAAAGAAATCATTCAAACTCCATCAAATAACTCACAGAAAAGTAAAGATAGAGAATCCATTAAATGGTCGGATATTATACCTCCGGTGGTACCAAAGACAGACAGTACCGTAACTGTTATTAACACTAGTGCAAAAGCACAACAGCTTTCTGTAATAGACCAGATTGAATACGAGAAAGAGGACAACGAAAGAAATGCCACTCCTATTTGCAATAATGATGAACCGATCACGCTAGTTGCCAATGAGAAGCAAAAAGAAAACAATAAATTGTATAACCTTTTTGTTGATCTACTCGAATCTACATTTAATGTGTACAATGCCAAAACAGAACTAGCACCAAGCAATAAATCATCTAAATTAGGTTTAGAGACCCACGATTCGGAGGTCAATAAATTAAATACAGAAAATACTACAGATTATAATATCATCGAAGATACACACAATGGACAAAAAACGAAACATGAATATTATATGAGTGATGATTGGGACGATACACTACTAGAGGGTGTTAAATCTATGAATCTAAGAGATTTAGGCCCAGAAATACCTTTAACAAAGCCAAAAGAAAGACGAAAATTGAAATCAGAGTCATTTTCGTACAAGAAAAGAAAAATAACACCGATCACGAGGAGTTTTATTTACCAAAATGTTGCCACACCCCCTAAAAAATTGATGAAGAAGAGTAGAAAGAAGAATTTATTAAATTTATTAAAAGAACAATTAAGAATAGAAGACGATAGCTATGAACCTCCAAAAAATTTCTTCGAATCTCTGCAAATGATGGCTCAATACAAAAACCGCTGCCAAAAGTCCATACGCTTTGAGGAGTCAACTAAGAAAGCGAGTGTAGGGAGTGTGTATGATTGTATGTATAAGAGACGTCGGTTACTCTCATCAACAAGTAAAAACTCATACAAAACTACTACGAACACGAGTAGATCCGTCCGTTCGTTCTCTTACAAGTCTACAGTATGCAGTAAGTCTCGCATAGACAATGATACTGGATCGCGTCTGTCATTGGCAGTGTACACTTATGATGTAAGTCAGCCGACTACGAACACAGATAAGCGGCAAAAGAAAGTCATCTATGAACCTACGATATCAACTGTTTCTAGTGATAGTTCCTTTTTTGACAGTATTATACAACACGAGCCCTTTAGTCAGTGGTGAAGGAATAAAAAAAAATAAAGTAACAAATTTAATTTGTGCTTTGAATTTAGACGTGTTAATTTAATCTATATATAATACTGCTCTAGCCTTAGGCCTCATGCCAGTAACGGGCTCTGAAACGCAAGTGTCGCTACATGGGGTGTCAAAAACATGTACACATAAATAACAGTAATAACTTGACATCTCACACACGGCCGTCTGATCCCAAACTAGGCAGAGCCTGTACTATGATAACCAGACTGCTTATAAACATACTTATATATTTCTAAATACATACATAATATTATAAATAAATTACAGCCAGTACAGAACAAAAGATCATGCCCATTGCTCATCACACAATTATTTGTCAGGCTCAGCAATCAGGATCACTAACCACTAGACCAACAGGCCAGTCAGAGGCTGTGGTGTACAATAACAATAAAACATTGTTATTTTACAACACATTTTAAGTGTTAATTAAAAATAATTAGAAACAATTATTAATAAGTAGTATAAAGTAAGTAGTATAATGTAAATGGGTTACGACGTAAAATACCGGAATACGTTGACCGACTTCGAAGGTTCTCCCTAGCAACTCTGGAACATAGAAGATGGATGAATGAGTTGTGCACCATACATAAAATTGTAAATTGTTCAATGGATAGCCACCTTGTTGAATTTGTAGATGTAAAAATACCAACTCGATCTGTGCGTATTCCACAGCTGTTTAGTATCCCCACAAGCAATAACAATGTGTCTCAGAATAATCCATTGCACAGAATGTGTAAAAATTATAATGCCATTTGCTCACAGGTAGACATTTTTCACGACAAATTTAAGGTTTTCAAATCTTTCCTTCTACATTACAACCTTATGTGACCTTTTTAGTTAATTTAAGTTTTGAGTTTTATTCATTTATTATTTTATTTTAGTTGTTTTCCCCCCATATTTCACATTTACTTTTTTACTACCTAACCCATATTGAACGAAGTATTGTATGTTTTGAAAGTTGTGTACAGTTGTAACTGGACTTCAGGTTTGCTTACTATTTACTGTTAAGGCCATTCTATGTATATCTTAATCTGTTGTCTGTATCTGTACCTTTTGAATAAAACAAAATAAGTATAATGGGCGAGTGGGGGCAGCGGGACGAGGAGAGGGACGACAAGGAGGGGCCGACAGCGTAGCTACGCGAAGACACGCGGATCTTACCACTGGCAATAGCACTTGTGTCGGGCGCCGCATTACATAGTCATCCTGTATTCTCGTCAATATAGGAATAATGAATTTACAATCCACTTGGTTTTTATTAAGAATCATTAGGTGATCGTACAGAGCTCTTAAAGACAAACCTTTGTATGGAAACAACAGCGAAAACTAAGCACTAAACCTTTTAGAATTGGGACATTGAAATAAATATCTATAAATATAAAAGCCTTTGTCCTGATTGATGAATCAAAGCACAGCCAAAACCACTGGTCGTAGAGACTTGAAATTATGAAAATATATTCTTTATACGACGTAGGCATCCAATAAGAAACGATTTTTGAAAATTCCATCAAGGGGTTGAAAAGGGGGCAAAGTTAGTATGGGAACACGTGTTTGCTTGGTTCAAGTTGACAATAAAAGCCAAGACGTCAATCATGCGACAAGTGAGGTACATTGCATTAAAATAGAAGACTTTCATAATAGATGGCGTTAAAGGAAACCATACTATTATATCCACATTAGAGCAAGAGCCCACGACACGGCCAGACCTTCGTTATTTTACAAAAGCTGAAAGTTTTTCTGTGCATGTCCCCTATACAGGTAAGAACGACCAGCGACTATAGAGTTTGGGTTGTGGTTACTTGGGCAGGTAACAGGTAGTAAAGGTGTATAATATAGTACGTTAAATTCGTTAAAGTATAAAGCTTAATTTTTATATATTTTCTTCGGGATAACTTTAGAAATCTCGTCATCCATTGCCGGACATTTATGACAGTTGCTACCTCCTGCCAGACACCCCTAAACTTTAAAAAAATATAATTATACTTTCGTTGTAGTATAAAAACTAAATTTTATATATGGTACTTGGGGACCTATAAAAAAATGTTACCGCAATAGCCGGACAGTTTGAATGGTTTTTACATCTTGCCACATTGAAAGTCCGCTGTAGGTGCGAACGCGAGATAACCACATCATATAGATGTTATAATAATTGACGGTTTCTTCCTATTGCATACTATAAAAAAAGTTCCTAAAACATTTGGAAATATTTAAATAAAAATGTTGCAAATGGTACAAGGTACTTCGGAGTATAGTAAATGCTCCCTGGTACGTTAGAAATGATGACATCCACCGAGACCTAGGAGTAGATCTTGTTAGTGAAGTTATTAAACAATACGCCGAAGCACATGAACAAAGGCTTCTTCACCATGTAGACGTTGAGGCTATCTAGCTCCTTGACACCACGGACATAGTTAGAAGACTAAAAAGAACTAAGCCCTTTGAGTTAGTTTAGTGAAAAAGAAAAAGTTAGTACAGTTTAGTGAAGTTAGTGTTAAGTAGTGCAGTGAGTGTTACTCTTAAAGAACACAAGAACAAAGTGTCTTTCCATGATAATAGAGACCATAAGAAAAGTGCCAATGGACACATTCTTAACTTTGTCAGGTTTTAGCAAATTAAGTTTAAATAACTTATTAGCCTCAAGGTCTAGATTGTAATTGTTATGAGTAGAGATCGGATATTCGGATGCATATTTACCTAAAGTTGAGATGTTGGCTATTATGGAAAGCACTTTTTTATCGAAAGAATCCCGCGATTCCAGGAAATCCAAATTTAAGTGTACCTATACTCCGTGAAATGTAATAAACCCCAGTTTGACACAAATGACACTTGCTCTGTTACACCGTATAATGGATGCTTTTCCCTACTTTTATTGTCAGTGATTTTTGACGAAGAAAAAACAACCTTATTACGTTGTAACAAGTATCAAATCGGGCCTATTAAACCCCAGGAAATGTAAGCATTTTGTAAGAGTGCGAGTGAGACGGCAAATTATACTTGCTTGTGCGCAAGTAGCGACGCGACAATACAACTGCATTTGTAAATAAAAATATACTTAGAAGCCGCTTCCATAATTTGTTATCAAAAAAATAACTTTACGTAAATATGCATCCGATTATCCGATCTCTAGTTATGAGAAACCGTTTAATTACGAGTACATCTTAAGGAAAAAATAAAAAAAAATATTGTGCTGACGGAGAATCGAAACCAAATGACTAGTACAAACCTCGGGAACTTCTTTCAACCTCACGCAAAATTCATGTCGGAAATATGTACTGCCAGTGCAAAATGGCTGAACTCACACTCTCCAGCGAGTATCCAAAATAACCAAATTCATTTTTTCATTAATAACGACCTTGTGGTGAGTGTGATAGTTCATTGATTAATAATAAACAAACAAATTAGAAAGTAATAAAAAATATCCACCATCCACCACCAGAGTCCATCATCAGACCATCGTTACTAAACACAATCTGTTGGAGTCGTCTAAACAAATCGGTTCTATTTCAGCAAGAGAATTAGAAGTAGGTTAACACTTACTTCCAAGATATATTTACATTGTTTTTTTTTTTTATGGTATAGGGGGCAAACGAGCAGACGGGTCACCTGATGGTATATGACTACCGCCGCCCATGGGCACCTGCAACTCAAGAGTCACAAGTGCGTTGCCGCCTTTAAGGCGGGAGTAGGGGAAGAGGGGAGAAGGGAAGAGAGGGGGGTTAAAAGGAAGGAGAGGGGGGAGAGGGGAAGGATGGGAATCACTCACGCGGCGAAAAGCAATGCAAGCATGGCTGCACTGCCGGTTTTCTGTGAAGCCGTGGTATCACCCCGGTCGAGCCGGCCCGTGCGTGTCGAAGCATGGCTCTCCCACGAACAAATTGCTAGTTACAAGTGAAGCTATAAATAAAAGCTTGTTCTCAAAAATCATTTTTTCCAGAATAGAAAAAGTTAATTAAAAAGTATTTGTCCATTTATATTCTTTATTCTTCTAGAAGTACCAAGCGTAATCGATTTCCCATCCATATTCAATAGGCCACCACCATCTCGAGGAAGGTTTTTTGGTATAGTTGTAGTAATATTCTTTGATTTCGTCCATATTTTTAAGCTCCTTGTAATATTTCTTCCAACTGAACTTCTTTCTTACTGTCTGTTTACGCGTTGTGGGAACATATCTTGTTTGAGGTACTATCTGCACTACTTCAGGTCTTTCTTGATTCATATCGAACATTCCTTCATTCATATCGAACGTTCCTTTATTAATATCGAACGTTCCTTCATTGTTATCGGACGTTCCTCCCTGACCTTTCTTCTCTTTCTCTTTTTTATTAGCTTCCTCTTTTATTTCCTCGTCTAATGTTAATTCTTCATATCTTTCGGTTATAGGAGTCGTTATACCATATTTTCTTTCAACTTGTGATAGCATTCTTACTACAAGAAAAAAGAAAAAAAATATTAACATAGGTACAGTTCAAGAGAAGTGTTAGGGTCACCAAGCACTGGTGAATTTTGATTGGACGATCTGGACGCAAACTACGCTGAATTTGTAAGTAAAGAATCACACGTGTAGGTCAGGAGCATACAGAAAATGTTTTCTAACTGGTTTATGAAGTGCGCAAACATGAATACCTCGTCGTGCTGCCTGTGCAATCGATCGACAGTCGTGCCATAGTTTAGTTGAATGCAGTGCGCACGTTTGCATCTCACACGCGTTGTGCAAAGCTCGATAGTTGTTCAAATAACATTCTGGCGGTCATTTTCGATAGTTTGATCGGTCGATTTTTGTCATACAGTTTCATACTGATTCAAATGATGATCAATTATCGGCACATTAAAAACTCATAGCTGCGCGGTGGCTCTTAAAGGCAGTATTTTCTATAATGGTATGTATGAAATAAATGATATAAAAACATGTGATGTGTATGTATGTACTATACTAATTAGTGATGTGTTTGCATAATTTTTGATTCATATTCGCAAGAAACGATGTGAATGTTTGGCGGATATATTTGGCAAACGAAACTTAAGTTATGTATGGATTGGATGTGAAATGATATTTTGTTTTTGATGAGATATCTTTAAATTAAATATTAACAAAAGAACAACTTGAAAAACGAAAAAAACGCGTAATTTAATGAAGCTCCTTTCGCTAATTATAAATATATTTAATGGATTCAATAAATAGTATCAAAATACAGTAAAAACTCAAAATTGAAATTGCGCTATTTGTGAAAATGGCCCAGACTAATATATGGATAATTAGTATAAAACCAACATCAAAGTACAATAGTAATGCGCAGAATCCACAGATGGCTTAAATAAAATAAATCAACTCGCGGTCATTATGTTTCGTTGCGTTAACACTTTTTTCCGTCTAAAGTATAATGTGCTATAAAGAACTTCAAACGATGCTCGACGGATGCGGGCTTTACGGAAAAAAGTGTTAGAAAACAAAATATATATTTTACAGAATGCAAGCAATGCTTGCAATACTTTTCGCCGAGTAAGTGAGGTTACCGGAGGCCCTAACCCTTCCCTCTCCCCTCCTCTCCCCTCTTCCCCCCTTCTCCTACTCCCACCTTAAAGGCCGGCATCGCATTTGTGTCTCTTGAGTTGCCCAGGAGAACATGAGCGGCGTCAGTCATTTACCATCAGGTGAGCCTTCTGGTCGTTTGCCCCCTATGCCATAAAAAAAAATGAACTTCTAATATACAATTCTTGATCTTTTTTTTGTTTTTAAACTATCGCGACTTTGATAATATTTAAAAGGTACAATATCTCTTGGTTACCCAGTATTTTGATCGAATTGCACCGATCGTGGTCACGAGTGGACGATTAAGTCCCGAATTACACATTTAATACAATTCTTGAGCTTCAATTTTATATTTTTCCACGACATGTTTTTTCTAAGATAATGAAATACAAAATCAAAAAACAAAATGAGGTAAAGAATTCCAGGTTTACTAAAGCCTTTTCACTCTGCAAACTTGTGGTGGAGTTAGTCTCTATTTTCTGTTCTCAGGTTATCTTTCGACCGTAATTCAATTAATTATTGCTAACAATAAGCTTTGTCAAAAGTATGGAAAAAATTGGTTCCAATATGGACACTCGGATGGCAAACAGATGAAACAGATACTGAACTGTTTCGTCTTTGCCTATTTATACAGAGTGTTACAGCAAGGTGTGGTGAAATGTTAGGAGCGTTATGTGTACCCAACAGTCGAAAAGAGTTGAAAACAAAAAAAAAATTCTAGAGTAATTTTAAAAAAGAAAAAATTGAACTCGTCACAATTTATAAAAATTGTAAAACCCGACTGCAGCGTTAACTACCAGATCCAATTATGAATCTACTCAACCATTTAGGGACCCAGTCTACACAGTACAAAATTTCATTAAAATCGGTGTAACCGAATACAAAATAATTATTGCATATGTTTAAAAATAAAAAGGGTTCGGAGAGCACGTAAGCCGTCGGTTCCGGTTGCCATACGAACATCTGTGGCATTCGTTACGGATAGTTTGAGCCCTAAAAAGGTCCGACAACCTGGACTAACTACAGAACTTCGATATCGCCTAGTACTGGAGTTATGGAGGTCTGATGACAGTCCCTTCACGTAAAATATCGAAGTTCAGCCGTATAGTAATTAGACTGAAAGCCGACCCGACTTAATGGGAAAAGGCGCGGATGTTTTTTTTTTAGTATTGGTATTGGTATAGGGCTCTGTTTCCGCATTTAGACTCATAGGCGGTCCATTATGCGTTTAAATAAGCTGACTAGTTGAGCCAGCCTAGCTCCTTCCAGAAGCACAGAAGCCTCCTGGGGCGTTCACAGGCTTCTAGGAGCGACCTCGCACCCGCGAGGATATGTGACCGTTGTGTTGAGGATATGTGACTTCTTCGCACTATAGGATAACGAGCATGATGTTTAAAAATATAGAAAAAAAAAATGGTGGCAGCACTTACTTATGTGGTCCAATTGAAAGTATCCATGTTCTATTTCTTCCAATATTATGATTAAATCGAAAAGGAAAAGCGGTTCATGGCCAATTATCACGACAGAGTAATATCTGTCCAACATCTTCCGGTATTTATTTTGTATAATGTGAGTCAAATATCCGATCTGAAAGAAAAATATGTTTTACCCAACAGTCAGACTTTCAAGTCAAATCAGTACATATAATAATTAACCGATCGGAGTGATACCACGGCCTCACAGAAAACCTTATGCCCTAACCAATCCCTCTCCCCCTCTCTCCTCTTCTCCCCCACTCCTCCTCTGCCTTACTCCCACCTTCAAGGGCGGCAACGCACTTGTTACTCTTGAGTTGCAGGTGCCCATGGGCGGCGGTAGTCACTTACTACTACTTAATCAGGTGACCCGTCTGCTCGTTTGCTTGAGAAAGATCAATAGCAGGTTCGAGATGGGATTCTAAAACTTCCTTAGGCGCGTAAACTTCAGCTGGTTTAACTATTTACTTACGTGATTCGACAACCGATTCGCCTAGAGTAAGACATTTTGATGATGAGTATATTTGAATGGGTGTTGCAAAATCTTCACAAAAATACTTTGCAACTAAACTTATAGTAAGGTGACCAAGTACCTTTAAGCGTAAAATAAGTAGCACAAAAAATAAAAAATAGGAGGTAGATTTGTACAATCCCGGCAGATGGGTAGGGGATGGGTAGGGGGAAGGAACCTAGGGTAAGGGATACCGCAAGCCTCGAATGGGGGAACGGGACTGAGACAGTAGCTGGCAGAGGTAGGGGTCGCGTACCCAAATATCATGTATTAACTGCAACTGGGAGCTCACTAGCACTAGAACACCTGCTGGCCAAGTAACTTTAGTATTCAGAAAGAAAAGAGAAAGAGTAAGAAATTTGGGTACGCGACCCCGGCCTCTGTCAGCTACTGCAGTCTCAGTCCCGTTCCCCATGGCCGACCAGATGAAACATGGATATACTGTTATATGCCAGAAAGAATACAACAGTCTTCTGTATGGGTGTTCGAAGGTGACAGCAAACCTACAAAATTGAGGCAGGCGAGAAACTTGGCAAAAAAAATTTTTTTCTTCCGGACGGGTCCTGCCTGCATGATCCCACTTGAAGAACAAAAGATAGTTAACGCTGAGTGGTACTCCCCCATTCGTTTTTTTTTTCCGCCATTTGTTTGCCTAACGTCTTTGAAAAAGTTAGGGAAAAACGGCCAAGAAGTCGCATCCTATTCCACCATGACAATGCTTCGGCGCACACCGCGAACAAGACAAAGTCATTTTTGGCTTCTGAAAAGGTAGAGCTAGTGACCCATCCCGCACATAGTCCAGACCTGGCACCATGCGATTTCTTAATTTTCCCAAAAATTCAAGATTTGATTAGAGATATGACATTTACGGGTCCGGAAGAGGCCGTGATAGCTTTCAACCAGTACGTAAAAAAAATGTCCTAATGTTTTCAAAAATTGTTTGACCGAATGAAAAAGTGTTTAAAATGTGATGGAGAATACTCGAATAATCGAAAAGCAGTAAATATATTACTTTACATGTTGATTGTTTTATTAATGAGTTACGCAAAACTTTCAGTGTACCCCACGTATGGCGGTCAATCATGAGAATAAAAATTCTGTGTACAAACAAATCAAGTCGAGGAAACTAGAGGTGTTTCAGAACGAAGTTTCTTAACGCTAAAAAGAATAATGCTGACCGCTAGTTGAATAATTTTATTTACGCCATCTGTGGATTCTACGCGATACTACAACTGTAATTTGATTTTGATTTTGATATTAGTTCTTGCAACTTTCAAAGATGGGGCGGGGCTATTTTAATTTCGAGTAATTACACAATCTATACCCAATTGCAAATTATAAACCGAAAGAAAATTAACAAAACTACAAAACTAATGCAGGTATTTAACTTAGGCTACAGATAAGATAATAGTTACTTCGTTTAGCTTTCAGCTCATAATATAGTCTGTTAAACCGAAGTACCGGAACCGCGCGAGTAAGTAAGACTTCACCCTCGCGAGCGTGCGAATGGAGTAGGTACCACGATACGCTCTGTTTTGGTAACTATAAACTAACGCTAAACATAGCAGTTTTTGTATGAAACTATTACAACATATATTCATAGGAACATTCATTGTATTGTTTTATTTATTGTTACGACGATATATTAAAGGCATGCGCGTAAAGCAAGGAGATTGTGTGTCTATCTTCTGATATATAAAAATCTCGTGTCACAGTGTTTGTTATCGAAGTCCTCCGAAATAGCTTGACCGGTTTTTACGAATTTTTTTGTGTATATTTAGTAGGTTTGAGAGTAGGTTGTAGGCTATTTCTTCTACCCCTATATGATAAGGGTGGCCCTCTACAGAATTTTTTTTTTAATTTTTGGACAAAAAATTTATTTTTATTTTTTTATGATTTGACATCAATAAATACTTATAACCCAAAATTTTCAACTTTCTACCACCAACCTCTATTTTTTAATAGCGATATTAGTATTTTTAATTTCATCAAAGTAAGGAGATCGCTAATATTATAAACGTGAAAGTTTGTGCGGATGTATGGATGTATGTATGGATGTATGTATGGATGTTTGTTACTCTTTCACGGCAAAACTACTGAACCGATTGCGATGAAACTTGGTATGTAGATAGCTGGAGACCTGGATTAACATATAGGCTACTTTTTATCTCGATATTCGCACGGGATCGGGACTTACGCGGGTGAAACCGCGGGGCGCTGCTAGTATGTAGTATATAATTTGATCTAAGGGGTTACCTTACCTCATAATTTGCGTAGTTTAGATTAGTTTGCCTTATTTTCTCAAGATCTTCTACTTTTTTCCAACAGTCTTGCAAAATGTCAGACATACTATCTTTAATTAAAACGGCGCCTGGCCTAATGTGGTCATGAATAATATGATCTCTTACATGTTGTCCACTGCATATTCTAAAATCTGAAAAGAAAAATAATTGACAAGGACACGATAGGAGTTATAATTTATAATTATTGACAGACCTGTTGGTCTAGTGGTTAGTGGTCGTGACTGCTGATTCAGAGGTCGTGAGTATGATTCCCACTCAGCAGACAAAGACATCTCACGCGTTTTTAGTAATATACTAGCTGTGCCTCGCGCGGCTTCGCTCACGTATATATATTTATATTTATTGCGCGTAGCCTAAGTTACTGCTTATAACACCAGCTATCTGTTAGTGAAAGTCCCATGGAAATCGGTCCACCCATTCTGGAGATTACCCGGACTAAACATACAGATAGAAATTTTGGAATTTATACTGCTGTCATTATGACATTGGAAACAGATACTTCAGTTTTATTTATTTGTATGTATTGATAAGTATGTTTATCAGGAGTCTGGTTACCATAGTACAGGCTCTGCCTAGTTTGGGATCAGACGGCCGTGTGTGAGATGTGTGAAGTTATTATTATGTTACAGTTAGTCCATTCGATTGCGACGTCTGAAGTCGTGGGTTCGATTGCCGATTTGTGCAATTCATTCACTTGTGTAGATAAACATTAATAAGAATTAAAAAAAACCGGTCCCGCAGCAGGCCCGCAGAGGTAGATTTCGTGTTTTTTAAATTTTTTTGAAAATCTGCCCCCCAGTCCCCACCTTTGGGGGAATATCCCCCATTCACGAACGTAACCTTCATTTTTACCCTGTTGATTTGTCGTCCAAGTTTGAAAGCAATCGGTTCATAATTGCGACCTCTATCGTGCCGGTAAAATTGAGGTATATACACATATATGCATATACCTCATACCATATATACACATATATGTATGTACCTCATATATAAACTTTTAGGTAGATTTTCGTAGAACCTTTTTACAATCGGTAATATTTTTAAATGAAAGCTAATTTTTTATTTTACTCTACAATGTAGATATTTAAAGTTTTTAATGCGACTTATGTTTTTGGAGATAAAAATAAAAAAAAAACACGAAATATACCTCTGCGGGCTTGCTGCGGGCCCGGTTTTTTAACTAGACCTCCCGTGAAGAAATTTAGAAAGAAAACTCGATAACTGGTAGACTTTTCTTCGAAATCTACCTAAACACCGGACAAGTGCAAGTCTGACTCGCGCCGAGGGTAGGGTTTTTAAGTGTTTATTATTTTAATATTCAAATTAAAAAAAGACTTACGTGTTATGACAGTAAGGAACAAATGTACTGAAAATATACTTAATTTTAAAAGCAACCACATCTTAACTATACTAAGTTATCGATGCATTAAATAAATAACTAAATTGAATTCCATGGTAAAATAGTAATTCTCAACAAGTGTTGAAGTATTAAAAAAAATCTTACAATATTTTACGTATTTTCCAAGACATAAAAAAAATATTAATTGCCACATAAAATGGCTAATTGTGTTCACATGCGAATCATATAACATTCACTTATGTCTAGAAGTGACATCCTATCCTACTAATATTAAAAACGTGAAAGTTTGTGAGGATGTATGGATGTATGGATGTTTGTTACTCTTTAACGCCAAAACTACAGAACCGATTGCCATTAAACTTGGTATGGTGATAGCTGGAGATCTGGATTAACATATAGGCTACTTTTTATCCCGATATTCCCACGGGATCGGGACTTACGCGGGTAAAACCGCGGGGCACATTTTCATAATGTACCTACTACCTACCATTTTTTCAAAGTTACGAAAAGTATAAAAAAATATGTAATTTCTTTTTTTTATGGTATAGGGGGCAAACGAGCAGACGGGTCACCTGATGGTAAATGACTTTCGCCGCCCAACGACACCTGCAACTCAAAAGTCGCAAGTACGTTGCCGGCCTTTAAAGTTGGAGTAGGGGAAGAGGGAGCATGGAGAGGAGAGAGAGGAGAGTTGAAGAGTGAAGGGTTAGGGCCTCCGGTTACTTCACTCATTCGGCGAAAAGCAATGCAAGCATTACTTCTGTGCCGGTTTTTTGTTAGACCGTGGTATCACTCCGCTCGAGCCAGCCTATATATACGTGCCGAAGCATGGCTCTCCCACGAAAGATAAAATGGAATAATAAAATTGTCAAACGTTTTGAAAATACATGCTCTCATGCTTATATCTTAAGGGGTAAGCTGAGACTTATTAAACAACCATATTTTACTATGGTAACCAGACTGTTAAACATACTAATATGTTTCTGAATACGTACCTATTATAGATAAATTACACATAGATAGAACAAATGATCATGCTCATCACACAATTATTTGTCCTAGGTGGGAATCGAACCGACGACCTCTGCAGCAGACCAACTGGCTAGTCGACTTGAACTTGTTTAGTCTTCTCTAGTCTTTCACAAATTACACACAAACAAGCAAAACTTAACTTTTTTAAAATACATACATATATACTGCAATTGGGTCATTTAATTTCAAATACGTAAGTCCCAAAATTATTTATTTTTAAAACGCCTTCAGTCGCCATCCAGTCCCTCCCAGCTACCTTCCTCAGGTCGTCGGTTCATCTGGCTGGGGAGCGTCCTACCTTCCGTTTACCGATCCGCGGTCTCCACTCTAGGATCCGCTTGCTCCTACGGCCATCGGTCCTTTGGCGTACGTGGCTAGCCCATTGATACTTAAGCATGGTTATTTTGTTATATTTGCAAACAGGTTATTAACACCTGCCCGTCATTTATTGCTTAGCAACGGTTTGTTAGTAAAAGTCAAATTATGTTTTATCAAGGACGTACAAAAGCATTCAAAATTCTATATCATTCGAGACGTGCGTCAACCAACGTCTGCCCGTTTGGTTTGTATTGCCAGTAGGTACAATACCTACATAATTACATAAAATATATTATCTACTTTAAAGTCTATTATCCTTCTATCACCTTTTTATTTCACAAAATAATTGTTGGTTAACCTAATAAATAAATACAGCAAAGCTTATGTAACACCGTACGTAAATTTGCACTATTGTTGTGGACCCCCTAAAAATTTGCAACCACGTTTGCATGACACGTGATGGGTGTACACGTAATTAAGTATAATTATTAATTTACGGTTCTCAGAACGTTATTACAATTTTTATTAGAAGAAAATATTATGAAACACAATTGGTTATAAAGAATACGAAGCAAAACATTACAACGATGGTGTCAAAAATATTTTTAATATGTAAGTAAAAAAGGAGTAAATTTATGTTACCAATCAATTTGATAAAGATGATGTTTTTTTTTTCAAAATCAAAATCATTTATTTCAACTAAACCACTATGGGTATTTTTGAATTGTCAGGAGTAGTAGTCAGTCAGACTAAGTCAGTCGTGAAGCTAGTTGCCTGTTCCAATTCGTAGATCCAGTGGAGAAGAACAGGTAGAGTAGGAACAACAAACTCCAAGGTTTAAGAATAGAATAGAATAATATTCTTTATTGTACACCATAATTATATTATAGCAATGGATTTCAAATTTATTACCAACTAGCAACCCGCCCCGGCTTCGCACGGGTAGAAGAGACATCTTTTTTTTTTATGGAATAGGGGGCAAACGAGCAGACGTGTCACCTGATGGTAAATGACTACCGCCGCTCATGGGCACCTGCAACTGAGAGTCACAAGTGCGTTGCCAGTCTTGAGCCAGCCCATACGTGCCGAAGCATGACTCTCCCAATGATCAACAATGTCTATTACTGAAAGCCGCATGAAAATCCGTTCAGTTTATAATATGTAGTGAAGTTATTAACATTAGAAGGTTTTTTATAATTTTTTTGTTATAATATATTTTAACTTTTAAACCCCGACGCAAAAAGAGGAATGTTATAAGTTTGACGTGTCTGTGTGTCTGTGTATCTGTGTGTCTATCTGTAGCGTCATAGCTCCCAAACGGATGAACCGATTTGAGTGCGGTTCTTTTTGTTTGAAAGGTGACTTAATCGAGAATGTTCTTAGATATAATTCAAGAAAATCTGTTCAGCCGTTCGAAGATCATCAGCTCTTTTGTAATCGTTGAAGGGATTTTCGAGTCGGGGGTATTTAATTTAGTGACTGGCCTGTTGGTCTAGTGGTTAGTGACCCTGACTGCTAAGCCAGAGGTCGTGGGTTCGATTCCCACCCAGGACAAATAATTGTGTGATGAGCACGATCATTTGTTCTGTGTTTGGGTGTGATTTAACAACAGTATGTATATATTTATAAATAAATAAGTATGTTTATCAGCAGTCTGGTCACCATAGTACAGGCTCTGCCTAGTTTGGGATCAGACGGCCGTGTGTGAGATGTTTTGAGTTATTATTATTATTATTTATTTATAACGCTAGCTGATCTCAGCAGTTTCATCCACATCCGTTCCTGCACCGCTCCTAAGCGTTTAAACTTGATGTTAAATAGCCTGTAACATCAAGATTTGGTCTATCAAATGCTAAAAGAGTATTTCACACAGACTTGACTAAATTAAAAGATACATACGTACACTCATGCTTGCATCTCCAAAGGGGCAGGCAGAGATTAAACACCCAAATTTTGTTAACTATATTTTGGTCCGACAAACGTAATGGCAAACCTGTTGCCGTCAACCGGCCACTTTGGGAATTATAGATGGGAAAATACTGGCAATTTTTACTGCCAGTATTTAACGTGGGAGAGCTATCTTCGGCACGTATGGGCCGGCTCGACTCCGCTACCGCGATACCAATGGTCTAACAGAAAACGGGCAGTGAAGCAATGCTTGCATTGCTTTCGCCGCGTGAGTGAGGTTACCGGAGGCTCTAACCCCTCCCCCCTCTAATCCCCCTCTCCCCTCTCTTCCCCCCTCTCCCCCTCTTCCCCTATTCCCACCTTAAAGGGTGGCAACGCACTTGTGACGCTTGAGTTACAGGTGCCCATGGGTGGCGGTAGTCATTTACCATCAGGTGACCCGTCTGCTCGTTTGCCCCTTATACCATAACAAAAAAAAATTCCCATCTATAATTCTTTTTTTTATTTATTTATTAGACACAAATATAGTTACAAACTGGTAGAAGTATATTGTACGAATAGAAATTCCAACAATAATGAAACCATTTTAAATCCATCGACTAGATATTAAACTTAACGGAGGGGAAGAATCTTTGAGGTACTACTACAAATTACTAAACTAACTAAAAAGTACTTAATTATTAAAACAATATGCGTATGTCTTAGCCCGAATAACTTAATATTATTGGTACTTGATACTTAAAGAGGTTGGTTTTTAATAGGTTATGCCAATTAAAGAAGACAATTTTGATGGAGCGGGAAGACATAAAACTACAAATAATAATAATAACTTCACACATCTCACACACGGCCGTCTAATCCCGAACTAAGCAGAGCCTGTACTGTGGTAACCAGACTGCTGATAAACAAACTTATATATTTCTAAATACATACATATTATAGATAAATTACACCCAGACACAGAACAAATTATCGTGCTCAACACAATTATTTGTCCTGGGTGGGAATCGAACCCACGACCTCTGGCTTAGCAGTCAGGGTCACTAACCACTAGACCAACAGGCCAGTCCAAATTAAACAAATATTTGAAGCGTATAAAAGAACTCACGAAGCTGAAGAGCATTATAAATTGGATTTAGATCAGACATTTTCTGTGAACAAGTGCTGACAAAGCAAAGATGTTACAGGTCCATCTAAAAGTACTTGAAGCGAGGTGGATCATAGTAAACACTGATGCAGGAAATTCGTACCAAAATTTTTTCTAGTGTACCGATCAAAAAATATATCCGCTGACTATAACCGCGATACGAATAAGGATAATATTACAAAATGGGTGACAGAGAAGCTTATTCCAAATCCTTCACTAATGCACTAATTGTTATGAATAGCGCTAGCTATCATTCTATTCAAATTAACAAACCACCGACACAAACTAACCGTATTGCTGATGTAATAGAATGGCTTCGAGCAAATGATGTTCACTACGATGATCATTCGCGTAAATGTCAGCTACTGAATTGAGTAAAACAAAACAAGCGTGCGCCCGTTTATAAAAAAGACGAAGTATTAAAAATGAAATCGCACGATCATGAAGTTTTAAGGCTCCCACCTTATCATTGCAAATTAAATCCGACAGAGATGATTTGGGACATAATTAAGCAAAAAGTTGCTAAGCAAAATGTAAATAAGCTTGCAAGTGATATTAAATCATTAACACAAGAAATAACGCAAATATTGTCAACATGTAAAGAAAATGGCAAACAATTTCATTGAGCAGTATGGAATAATTGAAAGGCTCTTTGTCTTCGTCATCTTCATCTGATGAAGAACAAGAAATGCAAGTGGAGTTTTTGGAATCAATTTCTAGTTCTGAATAAAGTTTTAAACTTTTTGAATGATTTACATTCACATTTTTTCCTACTAGCCTGCCGCCAGCGTCTTCTTAGGAATTCCTTAAAATTTTGGGATAAAATGTAGTCTATGTCCTTCTTGATATATAGCATAAGACATTGATTTACTTTGTGAATTCCATCAAAAGCTGTTCAGTCGTTAGCTGTTAGTAGTTAGCAGTAATAGCATTTATACTTATAAAAAAATCTTTGTCTTAAATGAATTAGTTGTGTTTAAAATTACATACATTCTCATTCTGACACTGTGATGTAATTTTTGCATTAACGCCATTTTCTGCACTAATTTCTAATTCTGAATCGTATGTTTACGCGAAATAATAAATCCGTTCAAACAGTTAAAAAACTGAATAATGATTTCGAGCCGACAACATATGGATATATGTTGTCGACTCGACATTCGGATTGTCGAGTAATTTGTTAAATGCTAATGGTGCAAATGGCAGTCGCCATATTGGCCACTCGGATGCCATCTTAAGTTCGTTAAGGCCGATTCACACGTATATCTACCTACATTTTGTAAAAGATTGTGTATTATGATTTATGAGTCACATTTCACCCGAGCGAAGTCGGGTTTTTATCAATCATCATCATCATATCCAGTGCTGGACATAGGCCTCTCCTAATGTACGCCACTGAGCTCGATCGTCAGCTCTCCTCATCCAGTTTTTCCCCGCCGTTTTGCGCAGGTCGTTTTCATCTAGTTAATATTAATTTCAGGTTGCTGGTTAATGTTCTCGGTACTTGACGCCAGGTATAAAAAGTACCATAATCCAGTTTGGCAAGGATCTGCTATACCATATTATGGTACCTATGAACCAATCGCCGTTAAACCCCTTTACGACGAGGAACACTCTAGGGTTGAGGACAACCAACATCTGTTTAACATGTCCATTGAACTTATGAGAGGTAGGTACTTCTGTATTTTATTTAGATTAATTTATTTTTTTATTAATTTATTTATTTATTAGATTAAAACTTTTCTATTATTTTAGGTAGATTTCGAAGAAAAGTCTACCTATTGGTTTTGTACCAGTTGTCGAGTTTTCCAAAAACTTCTTAACAGGAGGTCTAGTTATGATCCCTAGACTCCAAAACAACCGCCAGTTAAAAAGTTTATTTAAATATATATGTATATCTTAATATATATATATATTTCTTCTGTACATGTGTATGTCACTGAACTCCTCCTAAACAGCTGGAACGATTTTAATGAAATTTTTTGTGTGACTTCAGGTGGATTCGAGAATGGTTTAGATTTACAATTGGACCCGGTAGATGGCGTTGCAATAGGGTTACAGGAATAATATTTTTTACGTTTCGGCAGGACAACGTCTGTCGGGTCCGCTAGTATGTATATATATATATATATGTGTATATATGTATGTACCTCAATTTTACCGGCACGATAGAGGTCGCAATTATGCACTGATTGCTTTCAAACTTGGACGAAAAATCAACAGGGCAAAAATGAAGGTTAAGTTCGTGAATGGGGGATATTCCCCCAAAGAGGGACTGGGGGGCAGATTTTCAAAAATCAGTTTTTCATCATCTGGTTTTTTTGTAGAATACCAGGGTTTCTTGTTGTAATTGTGGACAATTATAAAGCGTATATGCAGAGTTTTTTTTAAATCAATATAAACTCATGATCTACATTTTATGCTGTGGGTGTTCTCTAAAAAGATCATTTGTTTACATTCAACTGTCACTACGAACCCGCTGATAACCAGCTGCTCGGAAGAGGAACAAAGTGACATCTGGTGTCGGAATCGTAAACGACCAAACGAGATTAATATTGACCGCCGTTAACCGCCACAACGCCATCTGCACTTTAAGTAGAACGCTAACTCAATAGCAAGCGACATGAGCAAATGTGGTCGCTGTAAGGTAAATTATCACAAAAGCTATGTTAACGTTAAGGGCAATTTACCTGGCTGGCGTTGTCCGGAGTGTAAGCCCAGCACTGCTAGGGCAAAGAATGATGAGACCCCTATACGCTCCATCCTACAGGCTGATGAAGCGTCATATGTGTCTCCGAACATCTCCAGGGGGGACTGCTCACTGGAGTGTGAGGCAGAGGATGCAGCTTCTACGGTACACACACCAAACAAAAACCTTACAATAGTTCTGGAAGAAATCAGGGCGTTGCGGGCTGAGACAAAAATGTTCAGAGAGCAGTTTGCAAATCAGATGACAGCGCTTAAGGAGTCTGTACAATGCTGTGACACACGCATGGACATTCTCGAACAAAGGATTTCGGCACTCGAGGGGGATTCCGCTTCTGCTCCGGCAACGTCAAGCCCTGTCGAAGTAATTATAGAAGATCTGTGACGTGAGCTCAACGACAGAGACTAGGACCTATTGGCAAATGATATCAAAATTGCTAACTTACCAGAGATTAATAACGAGAGCCCAGTTCATATTATTAAGGCAATTGGGATGAAGCTAGGTGTCGCGGTGGAGGATCGAGATGAGGTAAGCGCGGAGCGTGTGGGCGGTCGCCAGCTGGTCAGCAGCAACAATACCGGCCCGACCGAGCGCCGGCCGCATCTGTTGGCGGTGCACCTGGCGCGGCGCGACGTGCGGGACGAGCTGATGAAAGCGGCGCGAGTGCGCCGAGACTGCACTACCCAGGACATCGTGGGCTGTTTCTACCTCAATGAGCGGCTAACATACACCAACCGATAGTTACTTCGCAAAGCGAGTGATGCTGCCGGGGCTGCCGGGTGGAGGTTTGTCTGGACGAGACGCGGTCGTGTCCTCGCTCGCAACAAGCCTGGTGACCCTACGCACCGTCTCCGACATGAAGCAAACTTGTCTGTGTTTAGTCAAAAATGAAATTATTTTCGCATTATTTCCTAGACATTGGTATAGGTTAATTAATAGTAAATTAATATTATTATGCATTGCCTTGATCAGTCTTGCAAGTCACATACTCACTCATACAACATATTGGAGCGGGTTGTATGCATCTCTTGTTGTATGTATCTTTATATATTTACTACCACTCACTACTTTTACAAATAAACCCAAAACAAAACACAGATTTTCAAACATTTTATTTACAAACTAATCCTAAAACAATGCACCTTTATTTTCAAACATATTTACAATTAATAATCAAATATCTACAGCTATGTTAATAATCTTAATATTTACAAAAATAATATATCACTTTATTATACACTCTTTACATACATACACAAATCAAACAAACAAAAAACACACTCAAAAAACATGTTCATAACAGATAGATACACACACTTAGTATTAAACATAAAAACCCGTACAGAATGGTTAACGGCAAAAATCTTAAGTTTGGTCTACTCAATGCTGGTTCACTATCTACAAAACATGATGAATTGAGGATAGCCTTGGAACGTCATGCGGTCCATATACTCGCTGTGAACGAAAGCTTATTACGAAAAGGCGAGGAAGATCGCGCGCCACATGTATCCGGGTTTAGACTGAGGCACATACCGCGCCCTGCACATGTGCGTATAGGCCGTGGAGGTGGCGTTGCCTTCTACATCAAAGATAGGGGTTACAGCGCGTACTAAAACACATCCGCCACACCTTGAAGTAGAGAAAATGTGGATCTCCATAAAGGTATCCGGAAGAAAACTCCTTATAGGTACCGGTTATCGATCACCCTGGCTAGACCTGGATAGATTTCTAGATTGCATAACTGACAGCATCACTGCTCTGGCTCCATACGACTTTACTTTCTTTGAATTCAACAAATGTGCCCAGTCTGACTTCAAGCTTAAACCTGTCAGTTTAGAGATGGTACATAAAATAATAAAAGACATCAAAACAAATGCCCAGGGCCTTGATGGTATTGGCATAGACATGTTAAAAACGCCCTTGACCTCAACCTTTCAAACAGTGACTAACATCATAAACACCTCTATGCCTATCAAAGGTACTAGAGAGAGTGGTTTACCTGCAGCTGGTGGAGTACTTGGAAGAAAATTCTTTACTACTATTTCTACAATCTGGTTTCCGTAAAGATCGTGGTACAGCTACTGCTCTTTCAGATGTGGTAGGCAATATCCTGGAGGCAACAAACCAGGGTAAGGGGTCTATTCTAGTCTTGCTGGACTATTCTCGCGCATTTGACGCTATTAATACGACATTACTATTGTCAAAGCTAAGTTACTATGGATTCACTCGGGAGACAGTGGAATGGTTTAGTAGCTATCTAACTGGTAGGACACAATGTGTAAAAATCACTAATCAGCATGGCTCAAAATTCCCCCCCCCCCCCTCTCCAGGTTTCAAGAGGAGTATCTCAAGGCTCAATACTGGGACCTTTATTATTTATCGTGTACAGTACTGACATTATAGACTCTATTAGGCATTGCAGATACCATAAGTATGCTGATGACATACAACTTTACATCTCATGTAAACCTAACAATACTACTGAAGCCGTCAGAAAAATCAATGATGATTTAGATCGGGTGGTGTCCTGGTAGGAACAGAATTCGCTTGTACTTAATAATAAAAAGTCAAAATTTATGCTGCTAGGTACAAAAAAACAATTGCAGACCATGATCTCATATGACCCGAAAGTGATCATCAAAGGCGAAACGGTTGAAAGAGTAGATGTCGCCACAAATCTTGGTCTCACGATAGATCCTCAGTTCCATTTTTAGATCACATTGGTAAAGTAATGAGTAATTGTTTCTACCGGCTTAAGGTGCTTTATAGCATTAGACAATTCTTAAATTTACCAAGGCATAAACTAGTGGTGGACAGCTTGATACTCTCCAGACTAAATTACTGTGACACAGTTTAGAGACCTTGCTTATTAAAACGAACTGAACATTTAATTCAATGTATTCAAAATGTCTGTATTCGATTTTCTGTCCATGTGCCTAAAATAAATCATATCACACCATATGGCTAGATAGCTGCTAGACGACAACTACATTTATCTGGTTTGCTTTTTGGGGTCATCAATACAGGGAAACCAACTTATATATTTGATAAATTGAGTTCGAGACACCAGAAGCAGAGATTCAGCAAAAGATCCATGGTGAATCCCCTGTCAGTACCCAAGTACTGCACCACTGCATTCCGTGGCTGTTTCAGGTATGCTGCAGCACTTTGCTGGAACAACTTGCCACCACCAGTGTGTAACCTGGAAACAAAGCAATCTTTCATGTTGCATATAAAAAAACTTTTCTTGCAAAAGCAGCTACAAGAGCCTTACACCTATTTTTGAAATATTCTACTACTACTAGGTATCAATAATATGTATATAAATATATAAAAAAATATTATAAACTATTAACACTGATAAACATCAGTGTTAATAGTTTATAATATTTTTTTATTTATATTTTATAGAAGCACAATTCTTATGACATCCAATTATGTATCAATTTATTAATTATTTTAACACTGACATTTATACTAGTGTTTATTTTCTGTATTTGAGTTCAGTAAGATGGTTGTACCCAACAAACAAATGTAGCTTGAACAAAAACCTACCTCAGTCCCTAAGTACCGCACAAAGACTACAATAATAATAATAATAAATACTGGCAACACTTACCTGTTAGCGTCACATTTTCTTACAAAACATATTATATATTTTTAATTTCAAATAAACTATCAAAATCGGAATAAATACATAAAATATATATTTTGGAAACAGATTTTTACTAAGAAATATAAGAAAAACAATATGCAATAAAGCAACAATATGAAAAAATATAAACCAAAAATTTTAGAAGAGATTGACAGATGTCATAAAATACAATACCATGGAACACAATAGAAATGCTAACAAGAAATCAAGCCAGAAACAGAAATGCACAACGGATAACCCCGGACTCGTCGCACAGTTCCGCCTCACAGCCGCCACTACACCCTTCGAAGACAGCGGCAAGCAATGAGGCGTCGAGCTCAAGCTCTAGCGACGAGTATTTTTCCCCGCCGACGTCGCCAACACCTGTGCGTCGGCAGGGGAGAACCCGGCCACCGACCTGCTTGGAACCCCGAGGACCACTGACCTCGAATAGGGCCCCCGCTGCCGGTGGTGATGTGCGCCGCATGAAATGGACTAATTCAATTAATGAAAACGTCATGCGGGCATATTATCGGGCTACAGAGTTGGGAACTAATCTTACTGCGTACCGTGTTCGTTTGGTGTCTCTGTTTCAGGAGCTTGAACCAGCCGTCAACGTATCAGCACAACGACTGTCGGATCAGGTACGGGCTATACAGCGCTGCCACCTGCTGAATAATACCGTACTTGACAGGATACGCTCTGACGTACGGGATAGCTTTATTGTCCCTTCTTCATCGCAAACTGTGAGTTTGGTGACTAACGAGATGCCACAGTTACTACCTCTTGATGAAGTTGTGGAGAGGGAGGCTATATCCGTGAGTACCCAATACAATGAGAGACTAAGGAGTGCTTTGGAGGATGCGATTCTGGAATACAGGTCTGTAAATTATCAAATTAGACCACGTTTATCCCGTTTGCCTATGCATAAAAGAAATATAGCGCTGGTGTGTGCCCTGGATTCGCTATTGTCTGACTATTTAGACAATAGCGAAGATCTTAGTGATACACACTCTATTCTCTACTGCGCGGCTGTCGCAGTATGTCGAGTAGCGGGAGTTAATTTTTTCGTAAATACCACTACTACTCGACCCAAGTCTACTGTGCCAGCCTGGCAGTGTAGAATTGAGCGTCGTATAGCTGAGGCTAGGACGCTCATCAGTAAGCTAATTAACTTTTGATTGGGCAATACGCGGCCAAAGGTGATTCGCTTTGTGAAACAGGCATTTTTGGGGACTGACATCAGTCCTCAACAATACATGTCATGTGTCACAGAGCGCATAGACTTTCTAAAGCAAAAAGTTTATGCGTGGGCAAATAGGATACGACGTTACAAAAAACGAATTGATAGGTATAATCAGAATCGTATATTCCAAAGAAAAGAGAGGTGGGTGTACCGAAAATGGGAACAAGCTGATCCATGTGTGAGTGATGGGCACTTACCGGATGAAGATGTTACAAATACATTTTGGCGTAACATCTGGTCGGTGCATGTCACTCATACAGAAGGTGATTGGATACGAGATGTTAAGCGGTCATGTGAGCGTATACAAAAAATGGAACCTATTGCCATAACCACAGAGGACGTAAGTAGTGCAGTCCGTTCATTACCAAATTGGACATCAGCTGGACCAGACGGACTGCACAACTTTTGGCTTAAGTGGTTCCGAAGCTCACACGTTCGTTTGGCATCTCAATTCCAATCAGCTTTAGATTCAGGGTTATTACCCCATTTTATGACCACTGGCATTACCCACTTACTCTACAAATCCGGTAATGCCACGGATCCCAAAAATTATAGACCTATCACATGCCTACCAACCGTGTATAAGCTTCTAACTTCCATTCTGAGACTCAAAATTACTTTACATTTAAATAAAAATTCGATCATTTCTATTTCTCAGAATGGATGTACGGGACCCGTGGTACTAAAGAGCTCCTTATCATGGATATGGCCATTAGCCAACAGGTACGTCGTAACCGTAAGAATCTGTCGACATGTTGGATAAACTATAAGAAGGCCTATGACTCGGTGCCACATACGTGGCTTTTGAAGGTGCTAGAGTTGTATAAAATTGATACAACTCTTTGCACTTTCTTGAAGTCATGTATAAGGCAATGGAGGACGGTACTTCGCTATCCAGGATGTCGGCAGATTGAGGCAAGCAATGTACCAATAAAGATTGAGCGGGGCATATTTCCAGGTGATAGTCTGAGTCCCTTGTGGTTCTGCCTGGCTTTGAACCCTCTCAGTACTCTGTTAGAGGGTTCAGGGCTAGGCTATACGAGTAGGTTGCAGAAAGGTGATCTAGTTATATCTCACCTTCTATATATGGATGATTTGAAACTACTAGCCCCCACTAATTTGCAATGGATAGCGTTACTGAAGGTAACTGAAAACTTTAGTAACTCTATCAGGATGGAATTTGGTGTGGACAAGTGTGCAGTCATGCATGTAAAGAAAGGTGTGATAGTGGAATCTGAAGGAGTCGAACTTTCCGATTCAACAAAACTCAGATCTCTGTCTGCCACCGAAACCTACAAGTATCTAGGTATATCACAGTCATTGGGAATACCTGAACCTACTATGAAACAAGCGCTGCAGGAGCGCTTTTTTGGCCGCCTGAAAAAAGTGCTAAAAAGTCTTTTATCACGGGGTAACAAAATACGTGCCTGCAACGGTTGGGTCATGCCGGTTGTGATGTATTCCTTTGGTATACTTAGATGGACTCAGACGGAACTAGATGCCCTTGACAGGAGAGTCCGTTCACTTCTTACTGCATTTCGAATGCACCACCCACGTTCATCGGTAATGAGGTTGTATATCCCACGAAAGTTTGGGGGTCGTGGACTTTTAAACATTAAGACCTTACACAATCGTGAGATAAACAACCTTAGAGAATATTTTCTTCATACTGATGTGGGTGTGCATTGTAATGTGGTTGCAGTGGACAACGGACTCACTCCGCTCGCTCTGGCTAAAGAGAACTGGCGCAAACCTGTAGTTCTTAGTATTAATGAGCGCAGGGAGGTATGGAAGGGCAAAGCACTTCATAGTCGTTTTTATCGGGCCCTAAATGGGCCTGATATAGACTTAAAAGCGTCCACATCTTGGCTACGGTTCGGTGATCTCTTTGGAGAAACCGAAGGTTTTGTCTTTGCAATTATGGACGAAGTTGTTATGACAAATAACTATCGGAAATATATACTGAAAGATGGTACGGTTGACATCTGTCGGGCGTGCCACCGCCCCGGTGAATCTATCAGGCATATTATTTCTGGTTGTTCTTGTCTTGCCAATGGTGAATATTTGCACAGACACAACCAAGTGGCCAGGATTGTACATCAACAGCTAGCCCTTAAATACAACCTTGTGAATTCAGAGGTGCCATATTACAGGTATGTGCCCGACCCAGTTCTTGAAAATGGTCGAGCCACATTGTATTGGGATCGATCTATCATCACTAACAGAACTATTGTTGCGAATAAACCTGATATAGTGGTGATAGATCGATTAGAGCGCCGTGCAATGATCATCGATATCGCTGTTCCTCATGACGAGAATCTCGTGAAAGTTGAAAAAGATAAACAAATCAAATATTTGGATTTGTCTCACGAGATTGTCGATATGTGGAATGTCGAATCGGCGATCATTGTTCCGATTGTCATATCTGCTCATGGCTTAATAGCCAAGAGCCTCGATCAACACCTTCAGAGGCTCGCGTTAGACGGTTGGATCAAGGGACTGATGCAGAAGGCAGTTCTTCTCGACACGGCCCGTATAGTGAGGAGGTTCCTGTCTTTGGAGCCCTAACAACCGGTATCTTGGTCCCTGTACCCGATGTCGGTGGTCTACTATTTTTTATATTTTTAAATATATATTTTTTTATGTACATATTTAAAAATGTAATTTATATGATAAAAAATGAATAAAGAGAATAATAATAACTCCACACATCTCACACACGGCCGTCTGATCCCAAACTAGGCAGAGCCTATACTATGGTAACCAGACTGCTGATAAACATACTTATATATTTCTAAATACATACATATTATATAGGATATAGACAGGCAGCTCTGCTTCTTTTTATTGACAACAAAACTCTGCCTAGTGGTCAGATACCGAAAACTAATATAATATACATATCTATAGGTATATATATATATATATACAATTGAACAATATATAGGTACCTACTTATACGGTGTATGAATGTGTTTTGTTGTTACCTGTTTCTTGTTTTATTGGTTCTAACATGAGAATTTTATACTTTAGCTAATTAATGTATGTTTAGGACTAATCTCCGATTTTTATATTCAAACCAAAACTTTTATTGCAAAAAGAAAAGCACAAGAAACCGGCAATCGGTACTCATACGCAGCCATTTGCAATATAAGTGAAGTGTTGCCAACCTAATATTAATAAGTTCCAAATATTTAAAAAAAATGGTTGATTGTTACGATTGTATTTTTAAATAATATTATTGTGTGTTGGTGAACAAATTGTTGTTTGTAAAGAATTTGAAGTGGTTTTAGATATTTAATATGCAATATTTTGGTATTTACAAATGCGAATTTTAAATCGTAATACATTTGAGGGTAATAAATTTCCCCTCATACAAATTATAAATTTAAATATTGTAACACAGTAATTTTAGTTCCGGTATCTATCCTTGGGATGGTACTGGACTCAATAAAAAAAGTGCAATTCTTTTATGTTCCTAGTTGCCATAGCATGGTACCACTGCACCCCATGTCTGTATCAGGTATGCTGCTACAACTTGCCAACGCTAATAATACCTGAAAACAAAACAATATTTTACATTCCTCATTGCGTCAATTTTATGTGCACACACCAACCATACACGTGTAACACGTCTCAGATGTGTGCGATGGCCTAAAGTAGCTCTCGCTTAAGACTTCCAGTGTAGCATTCAATGTTAAAAAATGGCGTAAAACTTAAAAAGACAATTTGGCAAAATAAGCTTTTCAATCGTATGATTGTAAATTAAAATTAGTAGTGTAAAATTACAAGTTCGGGTATCCTAATCTAAAAACTTATAATTGAGTGAACACCTGATAGTTAAGTGTCAAGTTATCGCCACAGGAATTTTTAGGGTTGCCATTTGTGCAGCATAGGATTGTCATAATTATATCTGTCAAATTTTTGTACAAAATATTTTTTTCTTTAGTCAATCAACAATGGGAAAAAATTTACTTGCCGGGGGCTGTACTCTTATATTTTACATAGGTCCATATTGCTAATACAAGCCTCAAAAATGAAGCCTAAAATTATACTATTATGATGTCTTTATGTAACATTACATAGAAATAAAAAAATGTCATTTTAAAAAAAAAATCCCTAAATTTTAGGGTAACCTCTATGCGCTGGTCACGCACACAAGCACAAATATTGTACGTAGACACTCGCGTTTGGCGGGGTTCTCTCACACGGCTCCAAAAATTTGCTTCAAAGGAAACGATGAGTTTTGTACTAGTCACGGTATCTGGACCTTTATATATATAATCTAAGGTTGTACGTACGTCCGTACGTACGTACGATACGTACACTGAGTGATTAGATTGATAAATATTGAGAATAATAGAGGAGAGAAAAAGCCGCCTTGAAGGACACCAGAGTCATGATAACGTCAAGTGGACGAGGATTCATCGACACGGGCAGACTGCTGGCGCCAACGAAGATATGACGAGAACCCTTTTTTTATGGCATAGGGGGGAAAACGAGCAGACGGGTCACCTGTTGTTAAGTGAATACCGCCGCCCATGAGCATCTGCAACTCAAGAGTCACGAGTGCGTTGCCGGCCTTTAAGGTGGGAGTAGGAGAAGGGGGAAAAGGGGGAGGTGAGGGAGGAAGAGGGGAAAGGGGAGGAGAAGGAAGGGTTAGGGCTCCGGTAACCTCACTCACTCGGCGAAAAGCAATGCAACGTTGCTTCACTGCCGGTTTTCTGCCGGCCCACACGTGCCGGCTCTCACTATTTTATTTTTATTATTTAAAATTCCCGGAGATCCCTTTTTGGCTTTGGAATGTGAATATATATTCTTATCGACACCAACCAAATTATTTTATTACTACTTTAACTTAAATTTTTATATTTCTTCAGACGTAAATATCAAGAACAGACATTCGGTACGTATCCAGCACAGTTATAAAGAGAGTAAAACGTACCAACTGGGATTATTCGCCGCAGGAAGCATTGATAAATTCGCGCATATGGTTAAAATATTTAGGTAAGTCGGTACAAGAGCTCAATAGCACAAACACAAGCGCACAATAAGCAAGGCGGACCTGTTGGTCTAGTGGTTAGTGACCCTGACTGCTGAGCCAGAAGTCGTGGGTTCGATTCCCACCCAGGACAAATAATTTTGTAATGAGCATGATCATTTGTTCTGTCTGGGTGTAATTTATCTATAGCATGTATGTATTTAGAAATATATAAGTATGTTTATCAGCAGTCTGGTTACCATAGTACAGACTCTGCCTAGTTTGGGATTAGACGGTAGTGTGTGAGAGGTGTGAAGTTATTATTATTATTAGAAATAATTAGCAATTAACACAATTTGAAAGTAATGGTTACAATTCTCACTAGTTACTATTTTCATTCGCTTGTACTATTCGCTATACTTCACACTTGTTTATCGCGGTGTCGCTTAACTAGAACTCAGTAGAACATTGTTATTCATAGACAGATAAGTTCTGTTATTCGTCAAAAGATGGCGCCGTGCATCTTAATTTAGTTACCGCTAATCGTGACTAGATGGCGCCCTCCTGAGACATTCTCGTTCCGTGCATGATTATACCGATATAACGCGCTAACCGATCTACTTAGATGGTCTTGGGAATGCCTCGAGGTCTTTTCTGTATGCGGTAGATTACGTCATTGAGTCTGGTCATTACTCGATACGGTCCATCCCATATTACCTGCTTCTTAGGAAATTTCCCCTTCCTGCGAACCGGGTTATAATAATAATAATAACTGTCCGTGGAAGCGACGGAATACCACACCTTGCGGCCAAAAGCTTTCATCTAACACCTGGTGCAGATAACAGTTGGGTATTCGGACCACAAACGCCTTGAAGTTGACGTTGCAGCGCGACTCAAGCAGCTGCACTCTCGGCGCGTAATTAAGCTTCTGGCGCACGTACTTGGCGACTTATGCAGCCAGACTTATGATTCTTCCTCAAAGCTCCTGTTATTCATCTTTCGGTCGTACCAGGTTTCATTCTCTCCAACAACTACTGGCCTGATTGTCTGATGTGCTCGTATACTTCATTCATCTTGCTGCGAAGTCGTTAGCATAATCCGTAATACAGCGCGGAGTGTCAGGGGGTCTGATCGCCCTGCAGGCAGCCGCAATTCTCGACCGAAGTTAGGAAATGCTGGTGTCACCGAACGTGCCTTCGTGGATCGCACTTCGGTACAACAGGAGGAAAGGCTGGATGTGCTTATCTCAGTCCGTTGGCCTACTTTCCACAACTTTTGCCAAGTACCTCTTTAATATCTAATTAAACATTTCCACCATTTCATCCGACTGAGGGTGGTAAGAGGTGGTTCGGATTTTAAAAGCACCCATTACTCGGCCTGTCTCCTGGAACACCTGGGACTCAAAATTCGTCCAAATTTTACAACTGCAGTGCACCCCTACTGCGTGTGTGAGGTCCCTTCACTGGTGCACCACTTTGCGACACCAGTCTTCCACATTGTCCAGAGGGCAACTTAAACATCCGTCGTGATAAAGCTGTAGCATCTCCGGCATCTGAGCCTTAGGAACAAGAGCATTCTCCAATTTTTCGCACAATACTCCATCTCGAACGACCGAGCTGTTCCACTGGGCCCGATACCTCTTCGTTAAGTTGAGTGACGTTGCTCTCACACCTGCAATGTCACTTAACTTGGGCCTCAGAGCATTAACTTTGACCCACTTGAGGATTGGCTTGACATCTGTGTCCTCTTCCTGAGCCTTCCGTAAGGTTTCCTTCCACTCGTCACTCAGGTCTGTTCTTCACATCCGCACAGGCACTGCTTTCTTAACCTCTGGCCTAACGCAGTGTTCACAGTCCTGTGGGCAAGGCGTTCTTGACAGTGGGTCAACGTTATCATGGGATTTTGCGTTGCGATGTTGGATATTAAAATTGTACTCCTACAGCAGTTCCATCCACCTCACTACTTGTCCTTCAGGGTTCTTAAATTGTAAATTGTGTAATTTCTTTCCGGTCTGGATAGAGACTTGCTGAAGTAGGCTATCACGCTATCTTGGTAGTACGAGCATAAACCCAGAAATGCTCTAGCCTGCGTCTTGTCCTTTGGAACAGACCAGTCCTTGACAGCGGCTACCTTCTCCGGGTCCATTCGCAAACCTTCCTCCGACACTACATGTCCTAAAAAGTGTACTTGTCAATTGAAGAACGAGCACTTTTTAGGACTCAGCTTTAGGTTAGCCCCCGAATTTTTTTAGAGCACACGCTCGAGGTTCTGCAGGTTTTCCTCATGGGTACGTCCTACTATAATGATGTCATCTAAATATACCAGCCAAGCGTCCCCGATTAGGCCGGTGAGTTATAACTCCATCAATCTAGCAAAAGTCACTAAGGCATTGCCCAAATGGTATAACTGTAAACTCCCACAGATCCTTCCCTGTAGAGAAAGTGGTTTTCGCCTTAACCGCCAGTTCGATTTCTACTTGTCAGTAATCGCTTTACAGGTCTAATGTCTTAAACCACCACATTACCGTCAGCGTATCCAGCGTATCATTGAGACGTGACAGACGATAGCTGTCCTTCTTAGTGACATCATTCAACCAAGGGTAATCTACACAAAGCCGCATATTACCATCCTTCTTCTTCACAAGGACCACAGGAGAACACCACGGACTGGATGCAGGCTCTATAACACCATCCTTCACCATTCCTTCAATTGTGGCGTCTCCCTCTCTCTCTCGTGCCACCAGCAATCTTGTTGAACGCTAGCGGTTTGGCAGTTCATTGCTCGTGTTAATCTTGCGCTGAACTAATCCGGTCTTACCTATGTCCGTATTGTCCGTATCGCTTGAAGAAAAAACATCGCCGTATCGAAGCAGCACCCTCGTAGCCATATCGAATTTTTCCTTCGTCAATTCACCACGACATTCCTCTAGTAGCGTCGATCAAAGTTCGTGTTTTTAAAGCTACTAGAACCATCCTGGTATCTACGCAAGTAACTTTCTCACAGGTGCCTTTCTGATGACCTGCTCCATGTCACAAGGGTTCAACACATGACCACCACCCTACACGGCAATTCATCGTTCGTGCTTTCTATAAGTACACATCGATTCATTCGGGGCAACGTCTACCGTAAAGCAACGGGTACGACTGCGTCTGATCTAGGAGGAAGCACAGTCTTCTCCAGGCAGTATACTTTTCCAGGTGATGTTTCTATGAAGAGTCCTCTAAGCCACACATCATAAATCCTTGATTCACATCTATCTCACAACGATGTTCAGTTAAAAAATCCAATATTATAAAATTACATTTACACACAGTTTTATGATGTCTAGTGGTTAGTGACCCTGACTGCTAAGCCAGAGGTCGTGGGTTCGATTCCCACCCAACACAAATAATTGTGTGATGAGCACGATAATTTGTTCTGTGTCTGGATGTAATTTATTTATAATATGTATGTATTTAGAAATATATAAGTATGTTTATCAGCAGTCTGGTTATCATAGTACAGGCTCTGCCTAGTTTGGGATTAGACGGTGTTTGTGAGATATGTGAAGTTATTATTATTATTATTAATTGCTGGATAACCACATTAAAATGCATCCCGTGAAATACTATTTTTTGAGTAGTTCCGGTGGCCATCTGAATTCTTTATCATGGTACTTTCCGAGAGCAAATGCATAAGTTACTAAAAAAATACCCAAATCGCTACAGGTTAGAAGAGTTCTCTTGATTTCTCCAGGATATCCCTTCATCAGATCCTGATCTGATGACAAAGAGACCAACTGAGAAGTATACCTATTGAACCAAAAAAAAAAAAACCATATGGATACAGTCATCTTCGAGTAATTGGCTGACATACATAAAAAATAGACGATCCCGATGAACTGAGAACATCCTCATTTTTTTGAAGTCGGTTAAAAATAATTAAGTATGTTTATCCCTATTCTTTAACCCATAGCATTATGTAGTTCGGCTTGTTTTCGCTAGATGACACTGTAGTAAGTTTTTTTGTATGTGACAGAGCTATGTATTATAATAATATGTCCCAAAATATTATTATTATTTATAGCGGGATTTGTCTAGTGTTTATAAGTTTTAAACTATAGTTTTTTCTTACCTTAGGTATTATACACAGCCAGAGATATACGAAGTCGCGTCTAATGAAACAAAACTTCACCCACATGTAACGAATATAATGCATCAAGCTTACCAAATCATGCGTACGTTAATACAAAAAATATCTATAATAGTAATAATTATCATCTCGTGTTCCTCTTCACCGAGATATGTGTACATGGCCGCTAGTTGCAGTTCATTTGGAAATTGTTCATGTCAGGATAATGCCGAGGTAGGTTGTAGGTACCTTACCATTATCTAAAAGTTGTTTAATCGTGCAAGAGTGCGTATTGAGTATGTGTGTGTGTGTATGTGTATATGTGTACATGCATGTGTGTATGCGTGTGTATGTATATGTATGTATATATGTGTATGTATGTGTATATTTGCATATATATTTTAAATGTGACAAAATGTGTAATTTTTTATTTTTTTTGTAAATTATGTATAAACGCCCGTGACGTCCCTTTTAAGAGGCACCATCTGAAAACCAGCGCTGCACCCGTTGTTAGGTGCAGCATTATGCTGAGATGGTGACCTTTTCAGGCCCGCACTAATTGGCGTAAATCCTTTTAAATGTATAAATTTATAGTTTTTTTTTTTTTATTATCTTCTTTCTTTGTTATTTATGTTATGAATGTTGCGGGTTGTGAATAAATATATTTTTCTTTTCTTTTCTTCCTTTTCTTTCTTTCTATTGAAATGGACGAACCACACTTTGAGCAATTCGTTAACATTAGTTTTTAGGATAAAAGTAAGACGATCATATTGCTAAGTGATTTAAAATGTAATTGTAGTACATAAGAAAACTTTTTTTCTTATACGCTTGAATCGTCCATTAATCACGTGATGTTTTTTTTTTCAACTTTTTAACTTCCCCTCCTCCGGTGAGGTTTTAGACTAACCCCACCCCCGCTAGTCTCTTCAAATACAGATATAATCGCGCGTTCCACGAAAAAATCCTTAAATTTAAATAACGGGTGTCTCAGTAAGAGTGCACTTTTTCATTTTAAAATAAAAACAAGTATTTTATGACAGAGTAGTCATATTTTGAATATTGTAAAGAAGACATGTTCCGATTAAGTATGGACTAAAAATAAATAAATAAAATATCCGGCTCCGATGACAGGCCATTACTCTTTTCATGAAATTTTCCATGACTTTTGCACAGAGATGTGGCTGTATCTCACCGATGACGCGTTGGATTTCCGATTTGAGCTCAGGAATTGTTTCGGATTTATTCGCATAAATCCGAGATTTCACAAAACCCCAAAGAAAAAAATCGCACGGTGTTAAATCGCACGATTTTGGCGGCCAAATTTCGAGAGATGATTTGGTCTGGAAATCGTTGCGTCGCTAAATCGATTGTTCCGTGCGCGGTGGGGCAGGTGGCGCCATCCTGCTGAAACCACATGTCGTTCAGCTCCATACCAACCAGTTGAGGCACAAGAACTCCGTTAGCATGTTCCTGTAACGAACGCCATTCACTGCATTTTTGTAATGGGTTTTCACAATGATAACACGTTGATCAGTTGTGTAGCGCTAATTTTTTAATAATCGGAACAATCGTTGATGCCAGCTGTCGAATATCAGAGCAGCAAATTTTAGTGCACTCTTACTGACACACCTTTACAATGTTACGCATATTATGTCATCAACATTGTTCTGATTTGTACATTTTGAATTGTACACTTATTTTTATGTTAATATTTAACTATTTAAGTTGCGGGTAATCTTGTCTTGTATCACCCTCCTTGCCATGTTGTGTACACATATTGAGGAACATAGCTAGATCGAAACTGTTAGTGATAGCCATTTATAAGACTAAGTATTGTGTTATGTTCTGTTTTGTGTGCCTAAATAAATAAATAAATACACGTGATACCTAGCCTAGCAACTAAAGGTGCGTATTTTGTTTTTGGATCGAAATTTCTTATCGCACGTCACACTTCAGACCAACAAATTCAAATTCAAATTCAAAATCATTTATTCAATTAAGACACTAAGTGACATTTATGAACGTTAAATTGAAGCTAGAGTTAAAATCATAGATCGGCACAAACAGACGCCACAGCGTGTACTGGATTGTCAAGGTAAATTAGGTGAAAAACACCAAAATCTACTGCCTGTTTGTGTCGATCTATAACTTCCAGTTTCCAAAATGCGTAGGGCCTTATGAGAAGAATACTGGCAAAGAAACTCATGGCCACTCTTTTTAAAAGTCAGATCTTCAGGTACAATAGTGTTAGTGTTACACTTGTCGACCCTTGGCCGACGACTGTGGGCTAGACGGAAAAATGTGTCAGTGCAAAGAAAAATGCTGACCACGAGTTGATTTATTCTATTAACGTCATCTGTGGAGTCTGCGCCATACTTCTGTACTTTGATGTCGTATATATTAGTTCGGACAATTTTCATAGATGGCGCAATTTTAATTTCGAGTTTTTATATTATTTACTATATCATATTTTTACAATATATACACTTGACGCGTTTTTTTGTTCTTAACCATTAATATAATTATTAATTACTTCTTATTTCATTATGTTGGAGTTTTAAACTGCATTTCAGACGGCTCAAGCCAAGGATGAAGGAAAAATCTAAGTCATTTTAAAGTTATTTTGATGCAGTATGTAATGAATAAAGCCTTATTTACGTTGAACTTAGACATTGGACGATCATAGTACACACACACCGCGTTGGACCAACGCGAAATGGTTTTTCGAAATTTTGGCGAAATTGTTTTGATAATATAATAAAATTATTCCTTTTAGATAGATTTCGAAGAAAAGTCTACCTATTGGATTTGTAACAGTTGCCGAGTTTTCCAAAAAATTCTTCACAGGAGGTCTAGTTATGATCCCTAGACCCCAAAAAAACCGCCAGTTGAAAAGTTTATAAATATAAATATCTATATATGTATGTACCTCAATTTTACCGGCACGATAGAGGTCGCAATTATGTAGCGATGGCTTTCAAACTTGGACGACAAATCAACAGGGCAAAAATGAAGGTTAAGTTCGTGAATGGGGGATATTCCCCTAAAGGTGGGGACTCTCTCGGGACCTCTGCGACTTTTTTTAACTATATGCTAGAGTCATGCCCTTTCAATGATATATATACATATATATATAGTACCTGGGAGACCGAGCTTCGCTCGTTAGCTTTTTGTAAAATCATATTTTTTTTTAATTGCGTTTCTACAATAAATACAACTATGCAGTTGAACTTAAAATGTAAAACTTTATCTGTATACAAAATTTCATTAAAATCGTTGGAGCCGTTTCCGAGATTCAGATTATATATATATATATACATATATATAATATCTATGTGTGTATATATGTATGTTTATGATATGTATATATTATGTAGTATATTATCTATCAATGACACATAGCAAACTTTGCACCTATGTATTTTATTTATGTATTTAACGTGTAAATTTAGTTCATAGTTTGATTTATCTATCAAAATTATTATAAGACCTAAATTCGTATCTTTGGAATAACATTTCTCTCTCTCTCTCTCTCTCTCTCTCTCTCTCTCTCTCTTTCTCTGTTTTCTCTCTTTATCATGTCTTTTGCACCTACCACTTTTATTTCTGCATCATCCCAAGGTTGACTGGCAGAGAATGCCTAAGGCATTAAGTCCGCCTTTGTACAGTCTGTGCATGAAGCATTAATAAATAAATAAATATAAGAATTGCTTGATTAAAGTTATATTTCTTTTTAAATACATATATAATACGTATGTACATTTACTTTCAGAGGGCGATTACAATGAAATGAGAATAGAAAATGAAATGTTTTTCGAGCTCGTCGGAGAGTACGAAAAGAGCGTCAAGGAGGAGAAAGAAACAATAACTATTGTCGGTATGATACATCAACATCATATTAGGGATGTTGCGGATGCAGAATTTTAAACAACCGCGGATGCGGACTCAGATGTAGATTTTTTAATGATTACTTCTGCGGTTGCAGACGCAGATGTTCAAATCGATACAGAAGCTGCGCAATTGCGAATGCGGTTGTCAATATCCGCAACATCCCTAATATACAATAAGAAACGTGTCGATCTTGTCACCGAAATTTTCGCTCCTAAAAATTGGTCAATCAGCACTTGTTTACGGTACACGCTAGTCGCTAGCCCCACTCACTTTCTTCCTTCCACTATATGCGCAACATCATGAACATCCGAAATAATTATTGCAGATGCGGATGAGGGTGCATATGTTGAAATCGACGCAACATACCTGAATACATATCTCACGCCCTATTTTACGACGATATAGCGCCTTCTGCCACGATCCTGTTATACAAATTGAGCCTCTTCTTCATCCATCAGACTCTTCACTCGCTCGCCTGTTGCTTTTAGTTTCGCCTTCAATACACTACCGACATGGAGAGTTTACTTCTTTCATATAATAGTTCTAATTGATTCGTTTAGACATTTGCTCTTTACCGATCCTTTCAACCCACTCTGTTTTCTTTTCACAATGACATCACTCCTCACTTATCGGTCAATCTTATATTATACATACTTCTCATCGTGTTTCTTCTGAAATATCCTTTAAACAATGCCATTTTAGGTAGATTTCGAAGAAAAGTCTACCTGTTGGTTTTGTACCAGTTGTCGAATTTTTCAAAAATTTCTTCACAGGAGGTCTAGTTATGATCCCCTCAATTTTACCAACACGATAGAGGTCCCAATTATGCACCGATTGCTTTCAAACATGGATGACAAATCAACATGGCAAAAATGAAGGTTAAGTTCGTGAATGGGGGATATTCCCTCAAAGGGGAGGACTGGGGGACAAATTTAAAAAAATTAAAAACCACGAAATCTACCTCTGCCTGCTGCGGGCCTGAATTTTTTTAAGCTTGAGATGCATATCTTTACATTTCCTTATTCGCAGAAAGAGTAAATTTTACAATTCCGTGGTTCGGATTCCCGCCGTGGTCCGCCATTGCTGATCCTTGCACTAGATACTCCTTTGAATCAACTTCCAGTTGTTTCAAGTTTTTTAGGTAGATTTTGAAGAAAAGTCTACCTATTGGTTTTTATTTATTTTATTTTTATTTATTAGGGTTAACAACTGTCCTTAAGAATAAATATAACAAATAAAATTTCTACAAATAAGGAGAAACCAATTAATGTTAACCACGTAAATACAACTGAGATAACATTATAAACTAGTCCAAATCTTGTTACAGGAGAAATGTTAAAAAAAAAAATTAGTTGCAGCAAAAACATAAAATATTAAAAACCAACAAATTACAACTCAAAATTACAAGTGTGAGTGTGTGAGTGTGTGTGTGTGTGTGTGTGTGTGTGTGTGTGTGTGTGTGTGTGTGTGTGTGTGTGTGTGTCAGTGTATGTATGTGTGTTCTGCAATATACTACATAACATTGGATTTCACATAACATATGTGCACACGGTACACCCACTCTTCGCCACCTGCTTAGGTTTAAAAATTTTAGTTGATTAAGTTTAACATAATCACGCTTTAGCTTGAGTGCTCACTAGCGTGTTCGTTATATGTGTCTTTAACCCAATTTTACTAGTCGAGAATAAATCCATGACTCTGAATTCGGTATTATAGGTTGATATTATTCTGGAGAGAACAGAGTTCTTGGCATAATTTGTAGAATGTAAGGGCGTAACTAAGAGCTTAGTATGTCTTGTTTGTCTTCGAGGTACATTGAAGTAGATATTTTTGGGTAATTCAGGACAATCAAGTCGATTTCGTACAATATCGTACAGCAAACATACATCTAGCGTTCGCCGGCGATCTTCTAATGTCAAAAGCCTATGTTCACGACAACTGTCCAGGTAAGAGGAAGGGGTTTGTTGAGTTTTAAAATTAGGGTGCATAGTGTTTTTTTTTTTGTATTGATTGTATACGATTAATGTATATATTATAACAAGGATTCCATATGGGACACACATATTCCAGTATGCTACGTACATATGCAAAGTAAACAACTTTTAAACTTAGTGAGCATTTAAACGGTTTACATGTCCTTAAGACGAAGCCTAAATTACAGTAAGCCTTTTGTACTACCTTTTCAACGTGATCAGATAAAAGCATCCGGGAATCGAAGAATACCCCAAGATCACGCACTAGATTGACCCTCTCTATTACAATGTTATTAAAATTGTATGCAAAATGAATGTGTTGCCTTTTATAGTTTATAGTGAAACTGATAATTTGACATTTACTGATGCTAATAGAGATTCTATTACGTGTATAATATTCTTGAAGTGCATTTAAATCCTTCTGAAGTCTTACGCAGTTATCCATGTGTATAGGTGCATACATTTTTTTATCATCCGCGTATGTGTTTAGCGAATTTAAAACAGTTAGAGATATCATAAATATATACATTACAAAAGAGGGGGCCAAGATGCGAGCCCTGGGGCACACCGGAAGGGATGAAGATATAATCTGATCTATAACCACTCATTACGACAGCCTGCGAGCCATTCGATAAGTATGATCGTACCCACCGTAATATGTCCCCATGTATACCTAGTTCGTGCAATTTGCGGAGCAATATGTCATGATCCACGCGATTAAAAGCCTTTTCAAAATCAGTGTAGATGACGTCCACCTGGCCACCCCCCTTCATCTGAGTTAATATGTAGTTGGAAAACAATGCTAAGTTCGTGACAGTGGAGCGTCCTCTAAGTAATCCATGTTGGTATGGGGGTATACCTTGTGATAATACCGGATAAATTTGATTGTAAACAAGTTTTTCAAAAATTTTACTAATCGTATTTAATATGGAGATTGGTCGGTAATTTTCAATACATGACCGTGACCTCCTTTTATGGATGGGAATAATTTGAGCATTTTTCCATATTGATGGAAAAATATATTCTTTTAAGGATCTACGGAACAGATAAGATAGTGGCAAAGCTAAGGATTTTGCGCATGAAGCTAAGAAAATTGGTGGAACACTATCAGACCCTGCCCCTTTGTTTTTATCTAATGAGGATAATCATTTATATACTAAATCTTCATTTACTATATGTGATAAAATATCTTGATTTTGATATTTAATAGCAGGTAACTCTGAGGTATTATTAGTATCATGCATTGGACTTATTAAAACACTCTCAAAAATTTTTTTAAATGCGGAACTAATTAAGTGCCTCCTCACTGTATCCTATATTGTTTAGTTTAAACTTCTTAGGGTAGCTTGAGCAACCATTTTTAAATTTTACATACGTCCAAAAGTATTTCGGGTTACGCCGGATTAGGTTTTGGCTATTTATTAAAAAATGGGTATAGCAAGTGGTTTGCACAAGTTGTGCCCTAGAACGCAAGAGAGAGAATTCGTCATAATCGCGCGGGTTGCTCCTTCTTATTAATTTTTGATGCATTTTGTGTTTTTCCTTAATTATTCTTATTAATGCTGGGCTCTACCATATAGGATAATAACATTTGGATTTTGGGTTACAAATTGGGACATACAACATAAAACAATCATTTAATGTAGAATAAAAAATATCGGCCGATTTTTCAATTGTACCTACATTAAGATTTTTTGGCCAGTCAATGTTTGTAAGAAATTAATTTATTTTTATGTAGTCACATTTATAAAAATTGAACCGTGGATCATGACGTTCTTTGAGAGGTACAATTTGAAGATCTAACAAATTAATGTAAAAAAGGTGGGTGGGCGTCATCTACCCTGACAATAGGCCGTGAGCATTCGCTAATTGACAAAGGCAAGTTACAGAAACTTAAATCTAACGTGTTCCCCCATCTATTAGTTAAATAATTGTATTGTACTAATCCATAAAAGCTAAACTCATCCATTAATGAGGTGGCTGCATCAAGTGTTTGAAAAGTGCTACTGCAATCATAATAATACCACTTAATTCTAGGTAGGCTAAAATCACCTTTTACTTAATAATTGTCACATGGATATCTAGCCATTAATTGCGATACATTACTTTGAAAAAATAACACGCGATTAGGTAAGTCTAAATCTCGCGGTTTTTAGGTTAAGATTATGTGCAAGTCGACTAATGAATATAGTTATACAAATAGATTCGACGTTAAAGGATGGCCATTTATTTCATAAATATGCGCATCTACTTCACGCTTGATAAGAATTAGCAAGCCGCCGCCAGATTTTTTATTAGTTGCAGTCAAATCTCGATCCGATTGGTAGACCTCATACCTACTATCACAAAACTCGCTGTCCAAAATACCATCTTGTAGCCAAGTGTCCGTTAATATTATTATATCATAGATTCTGATAATATAGTATTATTTGTTATTCTCCACTGGACCTACGAATTGGAACAGGCAACTAGCTTCACGACTGACTACTACTCCTGACAATTCAAAAATACCTATAATGGTTTAATTGAAATAAATGATTGATTTGATTTGATTTAATCTGAGAGAAGCGGTTTACCCTCGCACAAGAAGTTATCACTTCAAAAACCAGCAACTCTCCACTGTCCAGCCGTCTGTCTGTGGTATCATCCTCCTAAAAGAATTAACGATTTTTATTTAGTCTTTTTTTTTAAAGGTGGCTTTGTGAAGAATCCCACTAATATTATAAATGTGAAAGTTTGGATAGATGGATGGATGGATAGATGTTTGTTACTCTTTCACGCAAAAACCACTGAACCGATTGCGATGAAACTTGGTATGTAGCTAGCTGGAGACCTGGATTAACACATAGGCTACTTTTTATCCCGATATTCTCACGGAATCGGGTCTTACGCGAGTGAAACCGCGGACCGCTGCTGCGCTGCAAGTGATTTTTAAGGCGCGAGTATTTTAAATTTTTATTTATACTTGTGAGTTGTGACTGTATTGTTTTTTGTTTCTCGGTTAAGATATTGAATCGGCTGTCAACATTGAAGAATTTAAGGGTTTGCAAGAGCATGAACAAAACCAGAAAATTGAAGAATTAAAAGCTATGTTCGCCGGCAACAGACGAAATAGTAGACGCATGGCCGGCAGTTTAAAGCGTACTAATTTAAACTTTACGTCTGACGCTGCTCAGGAAGAATTCAAAAAGAGCCTTCGGTAATTTTTTAACAGATAACTAGTAACTAATTGCTGGTAAAACAAACAAATTAATTAAATTCAAACTCAAATAAAATGGGGTATGCAATCGTGGGAGAGCCATGCTTCGGCACATATGCTCACAGGAAACCGGCAGTGAAGCAGTGCAATATGTTTCGCCGAGTGAGTGATTTTACCGGAGGTCTTAACTCTCTACCCACCCACTTCCCCTATTCATACCTAAAAGGCTGGCAATGCACTTGTGACTTTTGAGTTGTAGGTGTCCATGGGCGGCGGTAGTCACCTACCGTCAGGTGACAATTAATCTACTCTTATCGCATAAAAAAAGAAATAAATAATAAATATTTGAGAGACCCTTTTGTGTCCATGATAGACTTAAACTAATTCTATGTTGTAAGTTCATCAGCAATCGAAGTATTCCATAATTTAATTTTTCAGGTACCAAAAATGGGCGAAGAAATGGGATGGCTTCGACCCCAGCCTCGAAGGAATCGAAGTCAGTAAGCCTTTGGCAAAAATGGGGCAAAATATAAGCAATTTTTTGGGCGTCAATGCCTTCTAACTTTAAATTATCTGTTTTAAACACTATATATTTTTGTTTTATTTTTAATACGTTTTTATCAGCTTGACTTGTCGCGCGTTTTGCTAGTATGCGTTGACGCGCGTCTACAAATACATGCATTTTGTTCAAACCGTTCACATGCTAACGCGCGTTTTGATCCGACGCTCGCTTTGAGATCATTTGTTTGCCGTACATTCATTTACATGAGCGCGCGTTTTCAACGCGTCAACACGTGATTGCAATAAAAGGATTCGGCCATTTAAATTAAAGTCCGTATACCATTTTTCACAAGGCATGAGTTCAGTGACACATGGTATGCAGTTTATTAAATAAAAATTATAACATACAAGAAATGCCGAAATCTTTATCTTATTATTTCGAAGTTTCAATAGAAACGGAAAATTCTATATATTTTCGACTGATTGATAACGAAAATTACTGTGTATTAGATTGACTTCTAATTCGTCATAGTAACGTTGATGTGATAATTGTCGATATAACATCAACTGTCATGAATGTATAATATAAGCTTACTGAGCTTTTACTGTGCTAAGTTTCATGTAGCCCAAGTTAGGTAGGTAAGGCCCAAGGTAGGATAAAAAGTTATAAAGTGGCTTTCAGTAAATCTGGATGTTAAAATGGATGAACCCAGTATTGCCGTCTCTTCTTATGGTGCCGTTATTAACGTAGATATAAAAGCACTAAACACGAAGCTGTTTTTACGTCCATCTTCGACGAATATAGAATTCGAATTGAACTGTGAACGCACGTTCAACGCTCGCCATGTGAACATAATATACAATACCCAACGCGGGTTTGACGCGCGGCCACCGCCCGTCATCTGAACGCACTCTTATTCTTCACTGACCTGTCCAATTTTTATGGGACTATTAAGACAAATACATTGAACAATCTCACATCTACTTCAAAGCCTAATCACACTCCTATTTTTATTTCTCGGTTTGTGATGTTAAGAAGAGCATTATAGGGATCACATCCCTCATCCCATCATCAATTGGAAGTGACTATGTCAGCCGTAACATGATTCTACGTATGCTAGACGAAATCCCCCCCATCATCACTCATATCCTTTACTATTTATTATCAAGCGGGTTTTCCTATCTACTTAGAAAGATGCTCAAGTCACTCTTATACCTAAGAACCCAAATCCAGAATCACATTCTGATTACTGTCCTATTTCTATATTCCCTTGCCTTTGTAAAGCCTGCGAGCGTGTTATCCATTACCAATACTGTTCATTCCTTTCCACAACTAGCCCGGTAAGGTCAACTTCTACACAAAAAACAAACTTTCGTTCTACTGCCACTACTGTGTAAGCAATCAAAAAACCTTTTTTTGTATGCTCTACGTTGTTTCACCGCCAATACAGTATAAATAATCCTGGCTGGAGGATTCCCCCCCTTTCAGGAAGAGGTGCAATGCTTATTATAAGGGACAAATGGCTGTTTTCCGACATAAACGCGAACGAAGTCGCGGGTATAGCTAGAATATTAATAAAAACAAGTGTTGAACTTATCTCCTGATTCTTTTGTTCTTGAAATAAACATATTTGTGGTAGCTAGTCACTTATCCTACTAATATTATAAACGTGAAAGTTTGTGAGTATGGATGTATGGATGTATGTATGGATGTTTGATACTCTTTCACGCCAAAACTACTGAACCGATTACGATGAAACTGGGTGTGTAGATAGCTCGAGACCTGGATTAACATATAGGCTACTTTTTATTCCGATATTCCCACGGGATCGGGACTTACTTACTTACGGACTTATATTTATTTATTAAAACTTTTTGCACATTAGTACATAGGCGGACTTAATGCCTAAGGCATTCCCTACCAGTCGACCTTTGGGTGATGCAGAGAAAAGAAGAAGTAGGTGCAATTAACAATCTTGTAAAAAATTACAAAGAAAAGAATGGGATACATACAAAATTCGATACGAATATACACACATGGTGTCAAATAAGTAGGGGGAAATGGGGAATTGAGGATAGGGAAAACGGTAGTGAGAGCGCGCATTTTACGGCGTTGACGAATGGGCAACCATCTGAGCTGGGAACATAAAGTGGAAATATGGTCGTTATTGGTCATATTTACGAAGATTAAAGATAAATCGTTATCGTAAAAATGCAGTTATTAAGAAGACGGTCAAATTTGTCGAGAAGATCTGCATTCAGGTCATAACAGCACACATCACCATTGTCTACATAGGTAGCAGAGACATCTTCAACAATGTGTGCGTTCCGATATACACTGAGAGCACTGTAAGGTATGACGTCAATTCAGTACACTGCGAAGCCGTTCCTTTATAGTTAGCTATACTGGTTACTGTTTATAACGGAACGCAGTCCAGTATACTCAGTCAGTCAGTTGTCAATTCAAGTCAATTGTCAAATCGCATAACAAAAGGGACAGTGTGACAGCCATATGACAGCACTGAGAGCACCTTACCTCGAAAACTCCAGTGCTCACAGTACAAAAATGGCGACGTCTATGACTTCATATATTTCCCTACGATACTGCGGCAGTATACTCTCAGTCTATAACGAAACGAATTTCTCCCCAGTACGAGTACTGAACATTGCTCCCAGTGTATATCGGAACATACCCCTAGTGCATACACGCATGCCTCCGTGTGTGTGTGTGTGTGTGGGTTTGTATGTGTGTGCGTGTATGTGTGTGCATGTGTCTGTGTGTATTTGTGTGATGTGTGCATTGTTCTGGCTATTGCTATCTATATTACTCGAATGTATCAATTCACGAAAAAAATATATCAAAGTAGGTATGTATATCTGTTGTCTAAAAAGCATAGTACAAGATATGCCTAGTTTTGGTTTTCAGCACTATTTAATTTGCCCCGGGGTTTTATTATTATTCATTAAAAGTTCTTTAATTAAGAATTGCTATCAGCAAGAATTAATATCTAAAATATATAATCTTAATAACTGTACTTGCAATAAACCTGCTTTAATTACACTTAGAGTTTTTAATCTTTCAATGTATTTAGTCACGAATAGTGCGAAACAACGTAATCAAGATGGCGCTGAACGCGACTGAAGATATACTTGGCATAAAGAGATTTACTGTCAATTTGTTTTTACTATCTTTCCTGATATTGTTATGTAAGTTTTTTATCGAATTACCTAACATTTTAACTGTCGGTTAAACCGTTGTTTATAAAAACAGGTGGAATGCGTAAAATCAAACATTTTGGTTTTATTTTGGAACTATTAATACAAAAATGTTCAAAAATTATGTGTTGTCAGTTGTCGCGGTATATACGTTAAGACAGACAGACACTACTTAGAGTCTTAGACACGTCTCCAACGGTGTCGTACAGCAGTAGGGTGTTTAAGTTAATACGCATTAAGATGTACCTACTTGTGTAGTTTTTTTTTTTTACTGTCATACCTACACGAGATGTTATTACATATTTATCTATCCCTCAAAGTTACGTAACGTAGTAGGTACCAGGAACATGCCTCAATTACTTTAATGACTAAACTCCAAAATTGATAAAATGAGAAACTTTATATAGACGAACATAAATCATGTGCTTATTTAAAATGTAATAATTTAATCTATACTAATATTATAACGAGGAAAGATTTTTTAAAATTTAAAAAAATTCATCGAGGAAGGCTTATAGGTAGGGTTGTCAGATGGTCGGGATTCGTCTGGATTCTTCCGACATTTTCAGTGATCTCCAGACTCCCGACAAATCTCAAAATCTCCAGACAAACACCTTCTCTGAAAGTTTTCTAGGAAATAATGATTTAAAATAAAACAGTGACAGAAGATCGCTTCTTAAAACTAACTCAGTTAACAGTTGCATACAGACACAGAATCATAATAGTATCAGTAATACAGCGCAGATAACGCTTCAGTAAAACATGGCGTAAAGACAAACGATCATCTGATTAAAGTAAACTGTAATTGCCATGTTGTAAACAATTGTGTTAAACATTATAACCAAAAGTCTAAGCCATTTAGATAATACTGAAGAGGTTGACGAATGCAAACAGGAAGGTATTTCAGAAGCGTATTTATATATTTACTAGCTGCGCCTCAGGGTTTCACCCACGACAGTCCCGGTGTCCGTTTTTATAACGATATTTTGAGGGATACCTTTCTTTACGTGAAGTACAAAAGTTAAAATAGTATACCTCAAAATATCGTTATATAAATCAGTTAAAATCTATATTTCTTGAAAATTTCAACGGACTCATAAATTTAAATGGTTTTTTAAATTTTCTAAGCTGGTCCGACTAGTTTTAGTATTTAAAAAAAATGGTGCATTTTGCAATTAAGGCTAAAAAATTTATGACTGTTAATAAATTAAAAAAGTTTAAAACCGAACTCCAATATTTCGAACTTTTTATTATTATCACAAACTACAATTTCTAAAAGTTTCAGACTTCGATACTTTCCTTTCAAAGTTATAAAGTGTTGAAATAAACACTCTTTTTATAACTTTGACCTTCATTTGCTGTTGAAGAAAAGCATTTAGCGACTTTAAATATGTCTCATTTTGTAGGTACTTTAATAAAGAATAAAAAAGCTTAAGGCACATGTAGCGAAAAACGTACTGGAAACGAGATATCACACGAAATGTAAAAAGTTTTTTTCATTAAATTGTTAAAAAAAAAAAAGAAATAGGCACTCATGGGATTGCCGACAAAAGTGAAAACTTAAACGAAACGACGAACTTAAAACGTCACATTAGCAGGTTGGTGACATTAATTAATAAGGAGCTGATAGAACTCAATGTTCAGATTAGCGCCCTCTAGTGGAGTTCAGTGCCTATCAAAAGTGCACAAACGTGCCTAAAGAAGTTTTCACTTCAAAAATGACGCCCCACTTGTCCAGACTGCGGGTATCGAAATTCTTAATCAGCGAATTTTTTCACTGTTTATCCAAAAATTAAAAAAGCGTGGTAATCTAAATGTCAATTTTTGATCATAAAACAGCTAGATTGACTGTCTGTCTGTTGAATGTCTTTTTGTACAATTTAAAAAATAAAGTTACATTTTTATTTTTAATATTTATTTCTCCCGACAACAATCCCAAAATCCCGACATTTTTAAATTTTCTCCAGATATTTTGAGCTTTAGATCTGGCAACCCTACTATATACCACCACGCTACGACCAAAGAGAGCGGAGCAAATAATGTTGCAAAAACGGGGAAAATTTACAAACGCAGACGAAGTTGTGCCGGTCAGCTAGTTAATATTAATAATATGTTGGTGTTGTTAGTAATTTTTTTGCTACAAAGTTTACTGCAGTACTTCTAACTTGGCACCATCCCAAATTATGTCATGTATACGACCGTACATTTTTATTTGTGCATTAAGTACTCGATAGGCCAATATGGCGTGCAAACGACTAATAGGATTGAGGGCTTTTAGTACATCTTTATGCATATTAACTTAGAAACCCTACTGCAGCACGTCACCGTCGGAGACGTATCAGAGTAGCATTCACGCGTCACTGTAAATATTTATGCAGTTCGTCTCAGCCCGCGAGGACTACTGTAGTACTTAGGATTTCCATATACGCGTCCCGGAGGGGGAGGGGGGGCATTTAAGTCAAACATTTCTTAAGTTGGAACAACAAAAGCCCGTGAAGGAGTTTAAGAATTAAAACAAATTTAACGATTATTTTCAATCCTCCACAGTGTCAAATACTCAAGGTTTCTCCAACATACCCCGAGGGTACCAAGGCATGCCAAATAGAGATGCAATATTGGCCAACGCACCTTGGAGTATTAAACTGCTTCTTCTAAAGGACATACACCTTAATAAAAATACAGAGCCAATGTATGACTTCGGCCCACGGTAAGAATGAACATGGCTCGCACAGAATACAATGTCTAATCTTAACTGAATGAATGAATGAATTAATGAATTGATGAATTACACTATACTATACTTACTAACATTTGTTTGTGATAAAATTATTTGAATCCTTGGCCCCTGAGCAAGTAAAAAACTATTTTACAGGATCCATTGTATCGAACAAAATGTACAGTAATGTCAACATTCAAATCACTAAAACATTAAACAATGAATAATCATCTGGCTACCCTTGTCCCAATTTTCTTTGGGGTTGGTGCAATATGTTTTATTCTTCCATTCTACTCTATGGTTCGTCATTTCACTGCTTACTCCCTTTCTAGCCATATCTTCTCTCACACAGTCCATCCATCTTTTCTTTGGTCGTCCTCTTCTCTTGTACCCGTCAACATCCATATAATATATAAAACTCTTTTCCCCACATTTTGTTCATCCCTCCAAAGCACATGTCCATACCTTAGTCTGCTAACGGGCTCTTTCCCGACCATATTTAAAAAAGCCGTTGTCTGCCCTATCTTCAAATCAGGCAACAAAAATGAGCCGAATAACTACCGCCCCATCTCACTTCTATCAACCTTATCCAAGATACTAGAGAAAATTGTCAACAAGAGAGTTGTAAAGTATCTGGAAACTAACAAATTCATTAGTGATTTTCAATTCGGCTTTAGAGAAAAAAAATCAACTGAGGACGCAGTTTTGACACTAACATCAACTATAGTGACTTACTTAGATAGAGGAGACAAATGCTTGGGGGTCTTTTTAGACCTCCAAAAAGCTTTTGATACGGTGTCCGTACCGATTCTAATAAGACGCTTGGAGAACGTTGGTATAAGGGGGGTGGCATTAGAATGGTTCACAGATTATTTGACTGATAGGTACCAGCGAGTTCAAGTGGCTGGCTATGAAAGTTCTTACTCAGTCTGCAAATATGGCGTTCCTCAGGGTAGCACGCTGGGCCCGACGCTATTCCTTATCTATATTAATGGTTTATGCAATCTGGCTACCCTGCCATACCTCGATTTACTCATGTTCGCTGACGACACAGTGCTGATCTTTCATGGACAATGCTGGAACATGGTATTTCAGTTAGCTGAGACCGGTTTAGCAAAAGTGACCTCCTGGCTCGAAGACAGCCTTCTATCCCTAAACACCAGCAAGACGAAATATGTTTGCTTTAGTAAAACATCTGTAGGGAAACCGCCTGCATCGCACTCCCTCAAAATACATACCTTTCCGTGCAATAGAAGAGCGATCCATCAAAACTGTGATTGTGCAACTCTCTCCCGAGTAGCTTGTGTTAGGTATTTGGGTGTAATGGTGGATGACCAACTTACCTGGACTATGCACCTCACTACAACAATTGCTAGAGTCAGGAAACTGGTCTACATTTTTAAAAACCTGCGCACAGTAGCTACTGGTACACTACTTGTAGAAACGTACAGAGCATTGTGTGAATGCATTATTAGGTACTGTATTTGCGTTTGGGGAGGCGCGGCAAAGTCACATATGATTGGAGTCGAGAGAGCCCAGCGTATGGTGCTTAAAGTACTTTTATACTTACCTTATCGGCATCCCACGTCTTCTGTATATGAACTGGCAGAAGTGCTGTCTGTGAGAAAGATATTTGTGTACGAAATGCTACGAAGATACCACAAAAGAGTTGTTCCACATTTACCTACATTGCATAAGCGTGTAGAACGCTGCCCTGTGCCTTGTACTAAATCTACGTTAGCTAAA